>JBBBVM010001176.1:0-1200000 GCA_037355625.1 Petunia x hybrida | reverse complement strand
GACTTGTGATATTTGTTGGTAATTTGAACGGAATTGCTCTTATTTGATGTGTTTCATGTTGTAGGAATTATGTTGATGATATGAAGCATTCGTGGAGCAAAGTTTAGTGAAAACAAGGGTTTTGAAGTCTGAGTAGAAGCCCGAAGGTCGAGCGAATCAAGGCGTGGAGGAAAAATAAAAAAAATTGGAGAAGCAGTTAATTAAGCTTGTTGCGCCGCATAAGGCGTTGCGTTGTGCGACGCAACAGGGGCGATATTCAGAGAACATGAAATTTTGAAATCCTGCAGAAATTGCCCTACGGCACCGCACTGCACAATGCGTTGCGCGACGTTGTAGACTTAAAATCCTAACATTCTCAATCCAACTTTGTTTTAGATTCCCGACTTGTGTGGATCTATAGGGATGGTATAAAAGCCCTAATACATATCCCAAAACATATCTTTTGACCTGGGAAGGAGCAAAGGAGGCTAGAGCTTTGGAGACTTCATGAACACAAGAGTTTTTCCTAAATTCTTCCTTTCTTTTTGTAATTTATTCATTCATGAATTATCTTGACATGCCTATGATGAACATGAGTGGCTAATTTATCCATTCTAGGGTTGATTGAACCACTCCAATACTTTTGTGTTATTAATTATTTCTTCAATGTATGAAACTTGTTAACCTTCCTATCTAAGTGTTTATAATTTGTATGCTATTGATTGGTAGAGCTCCCAATTGATTGTATCATTTATTCTTGTGCATCTAGGGATAGATTCATGAGTTAGGGTTAAACAGTTAGCAATATTTCAACGTAAAACAAAGGCATTACTTAGGTTGTCAAAAAGGTGATTTGTGACCATTGACCTCGATTGTGACCCATACTTGTAATCCTACATATCTTCATTAATTAATTGGGAAATTGGTTAGTGAAAGTTACAATTATTACACGGGAGTGAATAATTGTGAATTTTGAGCAAGTGTTCAATAGGAAGAAGCAAGTTGAATCCATTAATGCATAGTTCTAACACATGAGTAGGAGTTGGGTAGATCAATCCTAGGCTTCTAAACCCCTGAATTAATCTATTTCTTACTATTTTGCTATTTACTTTATTTTTGATTAGTTGTTACATTTAAACCATCATAAAAATATAAACTTTCGAAGTTAATTGATTAGATAAGTTAGTTAGATTAACAACTCGATTTTGAGTGTTCTATATGGGATTCGACCTCGTGGCATTAAGTACCGAGCTATATTTGCTACGACTGCTTAGTCCCTTTTATAGGGCGTAGTTGGGCGTGATCAAATTTTGGCGCCGTTGCCGGTGAACACGGTGTAATTTAGTTGTTAAGATATCTATTTTATTTTTTTATTAACTTCATTCTTGTCATCTTGATCTCGTTTCTTTGGTGTTTACAATTGAAAGTTCAGATCCCAAAGAATTCAGGATGGCTCAAGATTTGGCTCTGAATGCTTTCGCGCAACCTGTGGCTGGGAATCTAGCGTCTGCTATTCTGCTCCCAACGTTCGAGGCAGAAAATTTTTACATCACCCATATGATGGTGGCTTTGCTTGCTAATGTTGGTTTATCTGCATGTAGAACTACTGATGATCCTCAAAAGCATTTGAAAAAGTTCATAAGAGTTTGTGAAACTCAAAAATAAACTCGTGTGCCAGCAGAGGTTGTGAAATTGATGTTGTTCCCGTTCTCGCTAACGGAAGATGCCAGTGATTGGTTGGACTCGTTGCTAGTTAATTCTATTACGTCGTGGGATGACTTGGTGATAAAGTAAGACTGCCAGGCTTATTGATGAGATACTTATGTTCAGGCAGAACCCGCTAGAGACTTTGCAAAAAGCTTGGGAGAGATTTAAAAGTTATTTGAGAAAGTGTCCTCATCATGGTATTCCTGACCAAATGCTGGGGCAAAGGATCTATATGGGCATGGGAGATCAAATTAAGGGCACTTTGGATGCAGCAGCTGGAGGAGCGTTTTTTAGTAAAATATTTGTTGAAGCGAATGCTATGCTTGATGTGATGGCTCAAAACTCAGGCTGGCTTAGAAGAGATACATCTACTGGCCTAGGTACGAGGGCTTTAGCTATTGGTACTACTTCTGCAATGGAAGAACATATGTCAAAGTTGCAGACTACACTTGATGTTGTGTCAAAACAACTAAACGAGAAGATGTTGAAACCTGTTAACCAAGTGACTCACGGGCTCAGACTCAAGTCCTCGATCCTGGTAATTTTTCAGATGCTGATTTGCTTGCTGGTACTGAAGATGTAAACTTCGTGAATAATGGGCAGCACCAGCAATACAATCAACAGGGTCAATTTAGGCCAATGCAACAACAAGCAACTTTACCCCTGCAACAGGCGAATGATATAGCTGAGATTAAGACTATGGTGTAGGCTATGATGGGATTTAATAAGAATCTTCAAGACCAAGTTGCAGCACATGACTCTGCTATAAAGGGTATAGAGACCAAGTTGGGACAATTGTCCCATGCTTTACATAATAGACCTCAAGGTGCTTTGCCGGGCGACACTCTAGTGAATCCTGAGGATCCAAATCCTTATCAATTGATGGCAGTCACTTTGAGGAATGGCAGAGACTTGGACAAGGAGCAAGAATTAGCTAAAGGAGCACTACCTACTATGCCAAACATTGAGCCTGCTGATGACTCTTCCAAACTGGCTGGCAATGATCATGCTGAGAAAGAGACCACTCCAAAATTTATCCCTGCTACTTAGAAGGTAATTGCTAAAGAACCTAATATAGAAACCGAGAGGGTGGTTGAACAAGGTAAAGTGTCAAGGGAGCAGAACTCTAAGGCAAAAACACCACCACCTCATTTTTCTCAAAGATTGGCAAAGCAACAAAAAGGTTTAAAGTTTAATAAGCTTTTTGATTTGTTGAAACAATTGAAGCTTACTATGCCTTTCATGGAAGTTATGCGAGAGGTCCCTGGATATGCTAAACTGTTAAAAGACCTTCTGTCTAAGAAGGTTGACTTTAATGAGGTAGAGATGGTCGAGTTGAATAATGTTGATAGGGATCAAATAGGCGGAAGCGACAAACTAATGATGCGGAAGCAATAATCACACGATAACAAGAAAGTAAGGGATGGGGAAGGACAGAAATAGAAGAAAGAATGGATAAACGATTCAAACCATGAATTGAATATCCGAGAGAGGAAGGGAAACTTGAACCATACAAGGAATCCGTACTAGTGACGGATCTCCATAGGCCCCAAGCAAAGAGATAATCCGAAGCTTCAAGCTTCTACAAAGAAGAAGGCCTTGCCTCTCTTACTAAGTCTATTCTTCAAATCTAAACAAGCTGAATGAAATAAATGACTAAGTGTGGTATTTATAGGTTCACCACACTTCTAAATAAAATGTCTAAATAGCCCCTAAGTCTAGTCAAAACATTACATATCACTTAGGGCTATAGTTGGAATTACACCCAAAATAAGTAGGAAACCCGGATGGGCCTTCAGCACACTAGGCGCCCCGCCTGAATACCAGGCGCCCAGAGTAGGCGCCCAGCCTGGAAAAGGGGCGGTCCGCCTCTGTAGTAGGCGGCCAGAGGTCCTGAGAGGTGTAGTCAACTAGGCGGTCCGCCTAGTCCAATGGGCGGTCCGCCTCCTTCCTGGGAGACTTGGAAACGGCTCAAAATGGACTCTAAGTGTTCCTCCTTGGTCCGTAGCCGGTCCTCCCTCATTGGCGCTCAAGTCCATGACTCCAAATCACTCTCGAACCCTCCTCCGATGCCCTTGGCTTGGATCCTTTGTGCTCTCAAGCTTGGCTCTTGATGGTTGGCGCTTTGGCTCCAATTTGGGGCTTATCATCCTCCCCTTCTTGAAAGGATTTCGTCCTCGAAATCGAACCATCAAGCCTACATTCAAAACAAGCACAAACAAAGCTTCCCACTACAAGAGTAGGTTAGTGGCAAAAGTGTGGGAAAACACACTCTTATGATAGAGCCAAGCATCAATACCAATAAAAAAGCTCATGTCTCCCAAGGAAACAATAAGTGCTTGACTCAAAAAGAAAGTGCTTCGAACACAAGAACAAGCAAAGAGATCAATAGGACATGGAACATGTAATATATAGCATTCAACTTCCCTATGACCCCTAAGCTTAGGTCCAACATACCAAGCCTTCAAATCAATGCCTTCACAATGTGACACTTTGGCTTTGGCACGCTCAACACTCAAAGTGTGATCAACATATGGGAGGGAGTAAGCAACAAAATTCAAACGACAACTAACATCAAATACTCCACTCCCCTTCTTGGAAACACTCTTACACACACCAAGAGTGACTTCCTCACCCTCAAACCCACCTCTAAGACAATCTCCCTCACTAGACAAACTATCAAGGAAGGCTTCCATAATGGCTTCTTCATCATTATAGTCCACACAATCAAGATTAGGACTACTAGAAGATGGACCAACACAATCAATTCCAAGATCATTCATCTCACTTGAAGTTTCAAACAATGGATTGTCTATAGAGTTAAACCTATCAAACCATGGAGAGTCAATTTCACACTCTTCATACACACTTGAGGAGTCATCAAAAATAAGCCTATCCATCCCATCTATTAGGGACTCCTCAAGGTCATTACCATTCTCACCACAACACATAGGTCCACCATTATCAAGCAATTCATCAAGGGAAAGAATAGGGTATTCATTCAACTCGCCTTCCCCCTTATCAAAAATTGGTGGTGTGTCATAGCAAAGGTCACAATCGAGGTCAACTACACAATCTTCACTAATGAGAGGTTCAATGAAAATCGAGCTCACATCATGATGTGGCTTATCATTCCTCTCAACTAGTGGATCACAATCACACACAAGTTGACCATTCAACTCTACACTAGTTGCAAACACATTGTAATCATACAATTCTTCAACTAGTGTTGAGCTATCACTTACCTTTGAGTGGCCATCTTGCTCACTCAATGCATTTGAAGTGTCATGACTTGTCTCTTCACCTTGAAGCTCACATTGAAGAGTTTCTTCACCTTGTCTATCCTTCTTGGGACATGATTGAGGCTCAATTGTTTTGCCTCCAAGAGTACCTACACAAGCATTCACAAAAGTAGGAGAAAAAGATAAAGGGTTAAGGTTAGAATAAGGGGTGTCCTCACTCTTTTTTCCCTCTTTCTTTTCTCTCATTTTCTTTTCAAGGTTAGGTGTAGATTCGGGTGGTGACATCCCACTCACATCACTCCTCACATCCTCTCCTTTTTCCGCTCGAGGAATGTCACCGGTCACTCCCTTACTCCTCTCAATCTTTTGTCTCTCAAATTCGGGTGAGTTGGGACGAGGCCCAAGAATACCCATAGCCGGAGTAGGTGGTGTTTTAACATCAACCCGGAATCTAGGACTAAGAGACTCATCGCTTGATGTCTCTTTCTTCTTTGTTGGTGAACCACTTTGCTTTGGAGCTTGTGGTTTGGGGTTCACCTTGTTGACAAGTGTCAACTCTTTTCTTGCACTAGTCCCACCATTGCTTGTGATTGTAGGACTTCTCTTCAATGGTGTCCCACTAGTTCTCATGTTCGTAGGACTTCTTGTTTGCACTCTTTGGGTCATAGGGCTTCTCCTCAATGGTGTTCCTCCATTTCTCATGTTCATGGGCTTGCTTGGTTGTACTTCTTCTCTCCTAAGAAGGAGGAGTTGTAACTTCCCTTGTGCTTTAACACGGTAGCCTTCCAACGCTTCTCGGGCAATCGTGAAGTATCTATTGAAAAGCCAAGGCTTTCCCAACATCACATCACATCCCACTAAAGGACCTACTTTGCACTCCACTTCTTCTTCAAAGTTCCTTTGTGAGATAACTACCCTAGCCACTCCATCAACACAAGGTATTCCCAACCTTCTCACTACAAGATGGCTAATCCAACTTGCTTCACCACTATCCACTTGAAGCACATACCCATGATTCCCATTAAGGCTCACAATGAATTGATACCACGCTCTTTGGATCATGAGCTCATCCATGTATCGCCCTTTACAAAACCCCTCAAGAGTACCTCCACTAATTGGGTACTTCCTAATTTCACCACTACTAGCAATACCATAACCCATAGTGCGACTCATTCCATCCCTTCCCTCGGCCTCATTCTCTTCCATCTCATCCTCCAAGTGTTGGAGTCGAGTGTCTATTTCCTCCATTTGAGCCAAGATGCTCGGAAGGTAGGCCTCAACTAACTCCCTCTCACTCACACCTTTCTCACCACTCCTACTTCCCTCCAAACCTCCCTTATGGCTCCTTGTACCTGCAAAAGACATGTTAAGAAAGTGCAAAGGTTAGTATAAACAACCTCACTTGCTCTCCCTTACCTTTGGTGGTGGCTCTCAACACTCTTTTGGGGTGCACACTCCCAAACCCCCACCCAAAGATGTCCTTATCTCTTTTAGGAACCAAAATGGTAAGATCAATCAACTAGTAGATCCAAGTAAAGGTCCGGAGTGGAGTTGATGCGACTCGATGTACGGAAGCTAGTTTAGTGCGCACTTGAAGCAAGCAAATTCTACGACTTTAAGTATAGACTTCAAGACACACAAACACCCTAAGAGATCAAAGATTAGTGTTAATAAGATAGGACAAATACCTTAGAAACACTAACCAAGAGGTTAGGAAGCAAACGGATCACAAAAACACACGAAACGAGGCCAAACGGAGACCAATCAGGAGTGGGCGGTCCGCCTGAACTCAGGGGCGGTCCGCCTACTAATGTTCAGAGAGTTCACTAGGCGCCCCGCCTACTTTCTGGGCGCCCCGCCTACTGGGGTTTTCAGCACAGTCCGAAAACGCGTTTTTTGGTCTTTTGACACCCAAATTCGGTTGTTTTCAAGGTGTTTTTCCAATCCGAAGGTACCCAATGGTGTTTTCAACTCCTACAATCAATCCCCAATGATTTATAACAACACCCAATCCATAACGAATCCAAATCAAGCAATTTCAATCAAGTTCATGGGTTTTTCAATTTTGGGGTTTTTGATTTTTTTCAACTTTTGATTCTCAACACCAAATCATGAAACAAGGGTACCAAATCAACGGGTAATCATCATAGATCAATCCCCGATATCAAACACCAAAGGAATCATCAAATCCAATCCACAATAAGAATTTTTTTGTATTTTTTTTCACTTTTTCAATTTTTTTTGTTTTTCTTCTTTTCTCAAGAACATAAACACAATAACAATAAGTAAAGATAGGATGAACAAGGAACGTGGATTCGTAAGAACGAAGCCCGAGCCTTGCTCTGATACCAAGATGATAGGGATCAAATAGGCGGAAGCGACAAACTAATGATGCGGAAGCAATAATCACACGATAACAAGAAAGTAAGGGATGGGGAAGGACAGAAATAGAAGAAAGAATGGATAAACGATTCAAACCATGAATTGAATATCCGAGAGAGGAAGGGAAACTTGAACCATACAAGGAATCCGTACTAGTGACGGATCTCCATAGGCCCCAAGCAAAGAGATAATCCGAAGCTTCAAGCTTCTACAAAGAAGAAGGCCTTGCCTCTCTTACTAAGTCTATTCTTCAAATCTAAACAAGCTGAATGAAATAAATGACTAAGTGTGGTATTTATAGGTTCACCACACTTCTAAATAAAATGTCTAAATAGCCCCTAAGTCTAGTCAAAACATTACATATCACTTAGGGCTATAGTTGGAATTACACCCAAAATAAGTAGGAAACCCGGATGGGCCTTCAGCACACTAGGCGCCCCGCCTGAATACCAGGCGCCCAGAGTAGGCGCCCAGCCTGGAAAAGGGGCGGTCCGCCTCTGTAGTAGGCGGCCAGAGGTCCTGAGAGGTGTAGTCAACTAGGCGGTCCGCCTAGTCCAATGGGCGGTCCGCCTCCTTCCTGGGAGACTTGGAAACGGCTCAAAATGGACTCTAAGTGTTCCTCCTTGGTCCGTAGCCGGTCCTCCCTCATTGGCGCTCAAGTCCATGACTCCAAATCACTCTCGAACCCTCCTCCGATGCCCTTGGCTTGGATCCTTTGTGCTCTCAAGCTTGGCTCTTGATTGTTGGCGCTTTGGCTCCAATTTGGGGCTTATCAAATGTGCGTAGTGTTGTCATCACAAAGCCTGTAGCTAAAAAGAAGCAAGATCCTGGTAGTTTTACAGTCTCGTGCTCTATTGGTGATCTCACAATTGGTAAGGCTTGTTGGGTCTGACCGGCATAAGAGAGACTTCAATGCGAATCCAGCTGGCCGATAGGAGGAAAAAGCACCCTATTGGGATAGTTGAGGATGTACTTGTGCATGTGGATAGTTTTATGTTTCCAGTAGATTTTGTGGTTCTTGACTGCTCCATTGATAAAGATGTTCCAATTATCTTAGGTCGTCCATTCTTGGCTACTGGTAGAGCAGTGATTGATGCTGATAAGGGAAAGATGACCTTGAAGCTGTATGATGAAGAAATAGATGTTGACATTGGCAAAATGTTGAAGGGACATTGTGATGATATGTATTGTTCGTGTGTGCATACATGCGAGCCTGGATGAGCCATGGGTTGAGCTGATTAAAGTCGTGCCATGACTATAACTAAGGCGCTTCTCGGGAGGCAACCCATGATTGTAATTGTATACAAGTAAAATAAAGATAGAGAAAAAAAATAAAAAAAACAAAAATAAAAAAAGTCATCTTTTGAAGGATGTTACTTGGCGAGTTTCTTTATTTTGCAGGTTTTGACTGGTTTGAAGTCCTAGTGTGGGGTGTTTGCAACCTCGTACAATTTCTTGAAGATGAAGTCCTACTTTGGGGAAGTCTGAGTATCTCGTGCTCTAAGAAAGCTCACAAGGATGTTCTTCGGGCTTAGAGCCCCAGGGAGTTTCTCTATCACTCTTAGTTTTATTTTTAATGCATTTAGGGCAACGCATGATTTTAAGTGTGGGGTGGGGGATTTTTTTTATTTGTATTAATAATCCCCTTTGGTTTTTCTTTGTGCATCGGTTCGTTTCCAAAGAAGGTAGTTTGAACCAGGTATAGGTAGATATTTTTTAAGGATTAGAGTGTAGTAACTGGATGAGATAGTCTTAGCTCCACTTTGACTAGTTTTATATAGATACTTAATTTGGGATATGTGAATTTCATGCATATATTCTATCATAATCCACTTGCTTTGATAAATATTTAGTGTATTATTTGAAGCCTATGATCATGATGTTGACTCTAGATTTGCTTGAGAGTTTGCTTGTGTTTGCTTTGTTTAAGAGTGCGAATCGAGCCGTTTTGAGTAGGTTATGTGCTATGTGTGAGTGGGGATTTTGTTTTCTCCGTGTTTAATACTTGATGTCTAGAACTTACCCGGTGTGTGTGCAAAGCGAAATGAGAAGTTTGCTCGGTTCGGAAGCGATATAGGCATTCCTTTCATACCCAATTTATTTGAAGCTTCAGAATTAGATGTTTACCAGTGAAACTTTGACCCCTAACTAACCCTTTTGAGCCTGTAGCCTTTTCTTTGATAGCCATTGGGATTCCTGTTTCTTGTGCTAAATACCTGTGAGTTGTACTTGTGGTGTCAAGAGCCTAAAAGGCTAGTTAATGAAGTAAAAAATTATGGTTGTCGGAGGAAGACAAAAGGTGCTTTAAGTGGAGGCTATGGAGGGATTTACTAAAGGAGAAAAGAAAGACAAAAGTGAAAGCTTAAAATATTGTGCAATAGCTGAGATATGGAAAAAAAATCATTGTTCGAAAGAAAGAAGAAAAAAAGAATAGTCCCTATCATTAGCCCCTACTTTGCTTAAAGAAGAAGGTTGGTAAAAGTTGATGCTATGCTGGTAAAAGAAAGATTGGTTGGGAGGAAAATACTTGAATAAATTGTGGTGTATAAAATTACTTGGGGTGGTTAGTCACTACTACCTAAATATATCATACCCGTCCCATCACCTACATTACAACCTAAAGAAGTCCTAATTGATCTTAGCCGAGTATATGGACATTAGTCAAGTCTTACACTAAGGGCAAGCTTATGGTACATCTTGTGTTGCATGTGAGTTCTTTTCTGAGAGTGAGTGTTTCATCTATATGTGAACTTTTTGTTCATGACCATTCTCTTATGTGAATTCCTTCTCTAATATTTTATTTGATTGAAAGGGCACATGATTTACAAGAAGCGAGTTCTTTTATTAGTCTCTTGGATAGAGTGAGTACTTGTATGACTTATTGGGTGAGTCTGGAGTTGATGTGGGATTGGGAAGTTGATTTGATGCACTTGGTTGTTTTTAAATATTCTTGGCATGAATTTGGTGCGAATAAAGTATAATGAGTGCATACGCAACGTGTTAAGTGCCTATATAAACCCAAGTCATTGTGTGAGTGGTTTTGATGTGTCTTGAGTTCAAGTTATAAGTTGCTCGAGGACGAGCAAAGATTTAAGTGTGGGGTGTTGATATGAGGCTAGATATTGCAATAATTTCTATACTTTCGCCTCGTGTTCATGCTTCGACTTGTGATATTTGTTGGTAGTTTGAACGGAATTGCTCTTATTTGGTGTGTTTCATGTTGTAGGAATTATGTTGATAATATGAAGCGTTCGTGGAGCAAAGTTTAGCAAAAATAAGGGTTTTGAAGTCTGAGTAGAAACCCGAGGGTCGAGCGAACCAAGGCATGAAGGAAAAATAAAGAAAAATTGGAAAAGCAGTACATTAAGCCTGTTGCGCTGCCCTAGGCATTGCGCTGTGCGATGCAACAGGGGGTATATTCAGAGAACATGAAATTTTGAAATCCTGCAGAAATTAGCCTACGGCACCGCGCTGCGCGGCGCCGTAGGCTTAAAATCCTGACATTCTCAATCCGACTTTATTTTGGATTTCCGACTTGTGTGAATCTATGGGGACGGTATAAAAGCCCTAAAACACGTCCCAAAACATATCTTTTGACCTGGGAAGGAGCAAAAGGAGGCTAGAGCTTTGGAGACTTCAAGAGCATAAGAGTTTTTCCTAAATTTTTCCTTTCTTTTTTTAATTTATTCATTCATGAATTATCTTGACATACCTATGATGAACATGAGTGGCTAAATTACCCATTCTAGGATTGATTGTACCACTCCAATACTTTTGTGTTATGAATTATTGCTTTAATGAATGAAACTTGTTAACCTTTGTTATTTCCCAAGACACACCACTTATTACTTAAGGACCAGTTTCTTCAATGTGTTCCTTTACTTTGTTGAATGCAGAATCAAATAAACTGTAAGTAAATGAACACTTGATTTTAGCGTGGAAAAACCCCATTAACAAGGGATAAAAAAAACCACGACATACTCTTTCAAATAGGATTTCAACTTCACTATTTGAAAGACTCACTTGGTTACAAGACTACCTTCTTACTAATCTAGGACTAACTCTAATCCTATAGTGACCCCTTTCACAATCAGTGAAGTTTCTCCGAATACAAGATTTGAATCCAATAATACAACTCGATAGTACCTACTACAGATGAACTAAGACTGAACTTCGACAAGACTCACTAAGGAACAGGTTCTTTACTTAGTTCCCTGTAGCTTAATGATTACACAAATATAATGAAGACTCTTTCAATGCTATAGCTCGATTCTCTCTGTATTTGTGCATACCTTCAACAGCTGAAACGCTTCTCTATTTATAGCCTTGAAATCTTAGAAGTCTTGAGCAATTAGAACTCCAAAGCCTACAAGAGTTAGAGTCCTAATTGAACTCCTTGCTAGGATAACCGAAATCTTTTAGCTCTTATCCAATCTTATGCAATCTTTTCTTATCTCATGTATCCCTGCATAATTATCAAGATAAATATTAGATTTTAGGATAACAATTAATTTTCCCACTTAATTGATTTTGCGTAATTATTTATTCAGCTGCAGTGATCCAAAGGAACATGTCCTTGGTTCTGTTCCTTAGTCATTAGTCAAAACTCCAAGCTTATCCAAGCTAACATTTTTCCCCTTTTTGATGATGACAAACTCATAGACCTTGCTTCATGTCCTTAACTGAACCACAACTTGTAACTTAAAAGCAATATTAGTAGAAACTTATTTCATCATTAAGGATCAGGTTCTCAACCAGGTTATAAATATCACAAGCAAAAGGTTATAAATATCACAATCAGACTTACTCTTCCCCCTTTTGGCATCATTGAAAAGGTTGCATAAGTTAGAATTTATCAAGCAAAAGAACAAGCAACTTATAGCCATTGAGGCAACTCAAAATGCAAGCATAATTCAATATAAAGTAATTGCAACAAAATGATATTAGCCATCGAAGATAATTCATCATTACCAAAAAGATTTCAACCAGGGGATACAAGCAGATACTACTAAACTAGTCAAAAACTAGAAAAGGAAAAGACTAAGGCACTAGAACTAGTCTAAATCCCACTGGACAAAAAAAGGCTATTTGGTTAAGGTTATCAGGTTGTGGAAGGACCAGGTCCCCGAGACTTTTCCTGCAACAACTCAAACATCTTTTTGAGCATCCCTTCATATATATCTTTAGCATTAGTAGCCTCAGCTTTCCAGTAGTCCCTTTCTTCCTCCAACCTAGTTATTTCAGTAGCTTGAATGGCAACGTGTTGCCTCAAAGCCCTCACCTTGTTGTTCAGAGGTTGTTTACCAACTCCAAACATTTGAGGATCATCTTGTACATTAAGATCACAGCTGATCAAAGTGGCAATACCAAACCTCTCCTTCTTAGTAGCATTTATCACACCCTCCAAAGGAATCCCCAGTTTAGCAAACAGATCAGTCAAGATAAAGCCAAATGTCAATGAATGCTTTTTCTTTTCACTAACAACCCTCTTAATCAGGTGAATCATGAATCTGGGCCAGTTTATCTGCATATCACTATCCAACAGTTCCATAAGGACCAGGTCCATGAAACTGGCCAGCCCTCTCTTTTCCTGCCTTGGAAACATTATCTTATTTACAAACTCAAACAACAGTTGGTGTTGAGGATGCATCTCACTCTTTTGCACTGCTCTTGGTTTCTCCTCTTGAGGATTTTCAGCAAATTTTCTGGTTATCTCCAAATCAGTGGGAAGGTTGGTCAAATCTGGCCAAACCTTTTTTATGTAACTCTCATATCCCACAGAGGGAATACCAAGCAGTTCACCCAACTCCTTTGTGTCAAAGCTGATGTCTCTGTTATGAACAGAGCTAGTGATCCTATCCTTTTTGATAGAACAGTTAAAGAAAAGTTCCTGCACCATAGCTTCAGCACATCTCCCCTTGATCTGAAGGACCATGTCCTTCCAGCCTTGAACCTCTAATTTTTTCAGTAACCAGATCATGCCTTCCTCCTCTACATCAGACATTACTCTACCCTTCAAAACTTTCCTTGTCATGATATCATCATTCACACATTTTTGAACTTCATCTCCCTCATCCTCAGTTTCACTATCCTCACCTTCAGCAGACTCTTCAGAACTAGAGTCAGAACTTTCATCAACTAAAGTTCTCTTTAAGAAATTGGTCCTCTTGGAAGATTTTCCAGCAGTGGCTTTCACAGAACTTCTTGTCACTCGCCCTTGAGCAATTTTCCTCTTCTTAGGTTGAGGAACAACTTCATCCACATCTTCCATCACATCTTCTTCTTCATCATCAACCTCTCTTTCTTTCTCAACAAATTCAGTTTCTTCTTCAACCACAGAATCAACAACCTGCTTGACTTTCCCTTTCCTACTTCTTTCTAATGCAGCAGCCATTCTTTTATCAACAGCCTTTACAAAACTTCTAGTTCTTCTAACCCCACTAGCAGGAGTTAAAACAGAAGGAATAGTTTCTTTTGCCTTAGAAGAACTTTCACCCTGTTTTTTCTTAAGATCTGGCTTATAACTATCACCAATTTTCTTCAACTTTTCATTAATATCAGCAGCTAACTTTGCATCAATTGGTCTTTTTCTAGCTAATTTTCTCCTCATACTTCTTATGTTTATGAGATCAATTATGGGTCGATCACTATCACTTAAAACATCATCATCCACATCCACCACATTCTCATCCTCCATGGGTGCTCTAAAAGCAACCTTTGGAGACCCATGCATGGGAGCCTCCAAACGCCTCACTTTATCCTTGTCACCTTCCTCCTCAGGAACAAACCCAAACCCCTCTACCGTTTCTCCTTGGTCATCAACTACATTCAAAGGTGCAACATAGTTTACCTGAAATCGGTATACAATCATGGCCCTCGACAAGTCCTCCACTTGTTATAAAATAGATTCTGCAGTGGGAACTGGTCCTTCCCCCTGAATTTCAGGCTCGGTGCTTTGTGGTATTAGGTTTTCAGGGTTTTGTGAGGTTGTATCCATGGGTGAAGGTGGGTTGGGGATTGGTGGTTGATCAGAAGTGGGGATGGAAGAAATGTTTTCAGGTGAGAGAGACATGGCGATTATACGACTTAGGAGGTAATTCACTATTCTTTCTGAAATGTTGAAAAATTTGAAGAGAGTAGAGTGAAAAAGAGTTGGTGATTGTGTGAGTTTATATAGGAGTGAATTAGGCTGTGGAGTTTAAGTGTAAGACTGATTCACTGACCTCAGTAATTGTATTTTGCACATTAAGGATTCTTGGTAGTCTCCCAAATATAGCCGTTATGATTTAAGAGACCTAGAGGGATTGGGAACTGTTTCTTCGATGGGACTCTTATTCAGAACGGATAAGTTTAAGTTACCTAGTGGGATTCTTCCTAAATTCAAGTTACCTATAGCCTTTAACCTTTAATAAAATTTGAATAATAAAGAGTACATACCCGAGATATTATCACCGAAACAGTGTCCGGCCCAATTTAATCAAAATTGCTCAATCTGAAATTCTAAGAACATAAGGGAAACATCATTAAAATTTAGCAAACTTAAGTAGAAATCTTTGCATAGAGTATACAATTAAGTATAGAACCGAGCTAAAACTTCAAATTGACTTTAATAGAATTCATTTTTAAGCCAAATTTTCTAGCCAATTTTGAAGTAAAGCTTGAGTAGACTTGGGTGAATTTAACCATCCCTAATTCTAACCTGTTCCTTTCAAAATGATCTCTATCTAAGGCCTTTGTAAAAATATCAATAATTTGTTTATCAGTATGACAAAAAGCTATGGTAAACAAACCCTTCTCATAATTGTCCCTCAAGAAGTGATGTCTTATGTCAATGTGTTTAGTCCTTTTATGATGCACTGGATTTTTAGTCATGTTAATTGCACTAGTGTTATCACAATAGATAGGAACAGTTCCTACATCAACACCAAAATCTTGTAATTGTTGTTTAATCCACAATAATTGTGAACAGCAGGAGGCAGCTGTCACATACTCAGCTTCTGTAGTGGAAACTGCCACTGAGTTTTGTTTCTTGTTCCCCATGAAACCAAACACTCACCAAGAAAATGTGCCATACCTGAGGTACTCTTTCTATCAACAAGAAAACCTGCATATTATTGATCCAATCTGCATCCTTCAGTGCCTCTTTTACATTTTTGGGCTCAACAAGAGATAAGAAAGCACTAAAGGCGCACAAATTGTGATATTTGACTGCTGATCTAGTTTGAATTCCAACAGCCTTATCTGAGATTATCTGATCTACAGGACGTGAACCTTGATACTTGTAAGGCTTGTATATCAGTCCATCTTCAGAAGCACCTTGCTGCGAAATAATTCCTGATGTAGTAGCACTACAGGTTTGAGAGGTGGAACCAACATTTATTCCCCCTGTTTCTGTGCTACTCTCTTCAGATCTATCTTGAGGAACAGTTCCTTGTACCTCACTTCTCACAACATTCTCATCCAATTCCTGCATTTGTTGAGGACCAGGTTCATCATGCCTCAGCATTCCAATTTCCTCATCTTTTTGTACCTGTTCTTGAGGTAAATTATCAGATTCATCAAACTTAACATGCATGCTTTCTTAAATTTTCATAGTTTTCTTATTAAACACCCTATATGACTTGCTATTTAAAGAATAGCCAACAAAGATTCCCTCATCACTTCTAGGATCAAATTTTCCTAGGGCATCTTTGTCATTATTATGAATGAAACATTTACAGCCAAAACATCTAAGATGTGAAACATTAGGCTTTCTTCATTTGAGTAATTCATAGGGGGTCTTTTCCAACAAAGGTCTTGTCATGCATTTATTAATTATGTAGCAAGCAGTGTTTATAGCTTCAGCCCAAAAACTTTGTGGAAGATTTTCTTCTAGCCATTTCTTCTAAGGTCCTATTTTTCCTTTCAACTACTCCATTTTGTTGTGGAGTTCTAGGTGAAGAGAAATTATGATTAATGCTATTTTCATTACAAAAATTGAAAAGCATATGATTTTCAAATTCAGTTCCATGATCTGACCTAATGGCAACGATATGACTATCTAGAGTACTTTGAGCTTTCTTAGAAAAAATTGAAAATTCATTAAATGATTCTTCCTTAGATGCAAGAAATATAGTCCATGTAAACCTAGAATAATCATCAACTAGTACCATAACATATTTCTTACCCCCACGGCTCATTGTTCTCATTGGTCCACAAAGATCCATATGGACCAGTTCCAAAGGTTTGGTAGTACTTACCTGTTTTTTTGGTTTAAAGGAAGATTTTACCCGCTTCCCCCTGGCACAAGCTTCACAAACTTTTTCATCCTTGAACTTGATGTTAGCAAGACCTATCACCAAGTCTTTAGAAACCAGCTTGTTTAATTGTGAAAGACTAGCATGACCAAGTCTTTTGTGCCACAGAGGGGATCATTTTGCATTACACTCAGACAACTCATGCTTCCATCAGCTAGTGTCAATAGATCTACCTTGTAGATATTTCCATGCCTATTTCCCTGCAAAATAATCTCTCCAGAAGTTTGGTTAGTCACAGTACAACCAGTAGATGAAAATTTAACATTATTACCTTTGTCACACAATTGAGATATACTCAATAGGCAATGCTTCAAACCATCTACTAGAAACACATTATCTATGCTATGTGAATCAGATCTACCTACCTTTCCAATGCCAATAATTTCCCCTTTCTTACCATTACCGAAGGAAACACTTCCTCTTTGAAAGGCTGAGAGTGAAAGGAACAGTTCCTTGTGTCCTGTCATATGCCTTGAGCAACCACTGTCCATGTTCCATTTGTGGTTCCTCACCTTCACTCTAGCCTGCAAAAGAAAACTATAGATTAATTTTAAGAACCCAAACTAGTTTGGGTTCCTTTTCTTGAGAAAAAGAATGAATCAGATCTCTCTTAGCCCAGAATGGTAATGATTTCTTTGTGTGAACAGTTTTCTTTGCCACAGAATTTTGAACAGGTTTATAGGACCTGTTCCTTTGTGCAACCTTTGCCAGAGATTGGCAATTTCTTTTCAAGTGACCAGTATTCCCACAATGTGTGCATAACCAATTTTCAGGAAGAGTTAGATACTTACTCTTTGATCCCATTTGGGCAATGGCTGAGATTTCATAAACCCAATACCTTTCCTATTACTACTATGATTTTCCTGTAACCATTCTAGTGCTTCAGAGGACTTGTTCCATTTTACAGTTTTACCTAACTCCCTTTTTGTTTTAATTAAGTTCTGTTCCAAATAGCTTATCTTTTCATCTTTCTTATACAGTTCATCAACTGTGACTTTCAATTTCTCTTCAGCAATGAGCTGATGAGAATTAGCAGTGCCCTTACCTTTTTCAACTGTTTTGACTTCCAATTTCTCATTTTTTAGTTCCTGAATAGTTGATTCAAGTGTGAGGACCTGTTCCTCCAGCATGCTAATTTGTCTTTTTGAAGTGTCATTTTTAATTTCAACCTTTTTGTATTCTGTTTTTAAATTTTTAATTTTATCATGCAGTTGATCTTTACCATCCCTTAGAGATTTAAACTCATTTAGCATAGTGTGAAACACTTTAACTAATTTCTCTCTAGGCATGTTTTTCATATCCTCTTTGATTTTAGAAACAAATACCTCAACATCTTCTTCATTATCTGAATCTTCAAGAGCCATTAGAGGAAGCTCATCATCCAAATCATCATCAGATTGCTCATCTTCACTATCTTGCCAACCAGCAACCATAGTTTTGAGATTTCCACTTTTCTTGCAGACCTGTTCCTTAGCCTTTCTTCTTTCCTCAACATATCTCTTTCTCCATTCTCCTTCCATAACTGGACATTTGCTGATGTACTGCTCCATGCTTCCACATTTGAAGCATTCTCCAGCCTGTTTCATGTTAGAAGACCTACCCTGTCCACTAGCCCCCTTTTTCTTATTCAAGTATCTTTGGACACTCTTAGCTATAAGGACTAGTTCCTTATCATCAACAAACTTATTAGTAGCAACTAAGGCTAGGTTAGGTTCAGTTTTCACTGGTTCACCTATGTTCTTAACCTTTTTCCTTAGTTCATAAGTTTTCAGATTACCTATAAGCTCATCTAAGGACAGTGTGGTAAGATCCTTACATTCAATAATGGCACAAGCCTTAATTTCCCAAGAGTCTGGAAGAACTCTAGTTAGGATTTTTTCAACTCTATCTTCAACAGTTAAAACCCTTCCCAAAGAGATAAGTTCAGATGAAATTGCATTAAACCTAGTGTACATTTCAGAAATTGATTCTCATTCTTTCATTTTAAAACTTTCATATTCAGCAAAAGGAAGTGTACCTCTACATCTTTTCACTTGACTTGTTCCTTCATGAGCAACCTGTAGAGCGTCTCAAATTTCTTTGGCAGTGGTATACCCTCAAATTCTAGTGCACTCATCAGGACTAAGTCCACAGACAAGCCACTTTCTAGCTTTGCCATTCTTTCCCCCATTGCCTCAAGTCTTCAGCTGTGCATTCCTTTTTGGTTTTGGGAACATCATTTCCCTTAGCATCTTTCTTCATTGGAATCATGGGACCTTCAGTGACTATGTCCCATAACTCATAGTCCTCAGCTTTAAGATGATCTCTCATCATTTCTTTCCACCATGAGTAGTATCTTTCATTGAACAAAGGTGCCCTTACAATAGACGGACCCTCACCATTTTCCTGTGATGTACTCATTCTAATCCTAGGGGTGAGCCTCTTCAAGGATAGCCTGCTCTGATACCAATTGTTATTTCCCAAGACACACCACTTATTACTTAAGGACCAGTTTCTTTAATGTGTTCCTTTACTTTGTTGAATGCGGAATTAAATAAACTGTAAGTAAATGAACACTTAATTTTAGCGTGGAAAAACCCCGTTAACAAGGGATAAAAAAGCCATGACCTACTCTTTTAAGTAGGATTACTTCATTATTTGAAAGACTCACTTGGTTACAAGACTACCTTCTTACTAATCTAGGACTAACTCTAATCCTATAGTGACCCCTTTCACAATCAGTGAAGTTTCTCCGAATACAAGATTTGAATCCAATAATACAACTCGATAGTACCTACTACAGATGAACTAAGACTGAACTTTGACAAGACTCGATCTAAGGAACAGGTTCTTTACTTAGTTCCCTGTAGCTTTATGATTACACAAATATAATGAAGACTCTTTCAATGCTATAGCTCGATTCTCTCTGTATTTGTGCACACCTTCAACAGCTGAAATGCTTCTCTATTTATAGCTTTGAAATCTGAGAAGTCTTGAGCAATTAGAACTCCAAAGCCTACAAGAGTTTGAGTCCTAATTGAACTCCTTGCTAGGATAACCGAAATCCTTTAGCTCTTATCCAATCTTTTGCAATCTTTTCTTATCTCATGTATCCCTGCATAATTATCAAGATAAACATTAGATTTTGGGATAAAAATTAATTTTTCTGCTTAATTGATTTTCCGTAATTATTTATTCAACTGCAGTGATCCAAAGGAACATGTCCTTGGATCTGTTCTTTAGTCATCAGTCAAAACTCCAAGCTTATCCAAGCTAATAACCTTCCTATCTAAGTGTTTATGATTTGTATGCTATTGATTGGTAGAGCTCACAATTGATTGTGCCTTTTATTCCTGTGCATCTAGGGATAGATTCATGACTTAGGGTTAAACACTTAGTAATATTTTAACCTAAAACAAAGGCATTACTTAGGCTGTCAAAAAGGTGATTTGTGACCATTGACCCCGATTGTGAACCATACTTGTAGTCCTACATATCTTCATTAATTAATTGGGAAATTGATTAGTGAAAGGTAAAATTATTACACGAGAGTAACTAGTAGTGAATTTGGAGCAAGTGTTCAATAGGAAGAAGCAAGTTGAATCCATTAATGCATTGTTCTAACACATGAGTAGGAGTTGGGTAGATCAATCCTAGGATTCTAAACCCCCGAATTAATTTATTTCTTACTACTTTGCTATTTACTTTATTGTTAATTAGTTGTTACATTTAAACCATCATAAAAATATAAATGGAGTTAATTGATTAGATAAGTTAGTTAGATTAAGAACTCGATTTCGAGTGTTCTCTGTGGGATTCGACCTCGGAACTTTAAGTACCGAGCTATATTTGCTGCGATCTCTTAGTCCCTTTTATAGGGGGTAGTTGGGCGTGATCAAATTTTGGCGCCGTTGCCGGGGAACACGGTGTAATTTAGTTGTTAAGATATTTATTTTATTTTTCTATTAACTTCACTCTTGTCATCTTGATCTCGTTTCTTTGGTGTTTACAGTTGAAACATTCTAGGCTATCTCAGATATTGAAACGTATAACAGTAAGTGCTCACTCTTCTCTGGTTCAGTTATCACTGGAGTCTGTAGGAGTTGAATGTTCGTCTGATCCATTGTTAAATAACTTTGTATCAGCCACAGAGGTCCTCCTTGCTTCCGCATCACCTCATAAATACGAAATACCAACTTAGTCGCGCTCGGGACTAGTTGATCCATTGCCGCCAGTCGATCCCGCAGTTCGCTGAGTTCCTCTCTAACTTCTCGCTCTATGGCCTCAATAGCTTCCAACTCGACAGATGTAACCCTATCCGAAGTAAGGCAACATTCTTCAAGAAGAGGCCGCTCACCTCGTAGGTCGGCGACCCCGTGCAGGGTTGGGTACTTGAAGACCTGATGAAGTGTTAAGGGCACTCCCCTGACGTCGTGTATCCATGGCCGTCCCAGGATTACATCGTATGAGAGATTCCAATTCATCACCTGGAAAGTGGTTGTGCTCGTCACGCCCGGTATGCGAACCGGTAGAGCTAGTTCTCCAGTGGATGCTTCCTGGAATCTGTTGAAACCCATTATGTTTCGAGTACTCGAGGGTATTTGAGGACAATGGCTGAATTTGTGCAACACCTCCCCCTGGATAATATTAGCACTACTCCCCGGATCGATAAAAGCGCACTGGATATGTACGCCAAATGCTTCCACATGTACAACAAGGTCACCTTGTTAGTCTACTTGCTCTTCCAGGTCGCATTGGATGGACTCGAATGTTATCCTGGTCATTGCAGTCCCCCGGGCCATGTTCGGCTGTTCGTCCATGAAGATTGCATTGATGGTCTTCTGCTTCTCAGACTCCAAACCTTTAAAATGGCGGGGCCCTTCTTCCAGTAGCTCTTTGAGATGTCCTTCCTTTAGTAAGTGCTCTATCTTGATCATCAAGGCTTTGCTATGGATCATTGCATGGCCCCTGCTGCGATGAAAATCATAATAGGGCGTTGTGTTTCTTCCTGTAAATCCTTTCACGTTAGGTGGCCATCGAACCCTGGGGCCCAGTTTACAAAAGTGATTGGCGACTAGGTCCACAACATTGACATGAAGACCAAAGTCCCTGAAATTTCGGGGTTCAGCCCGCTTGATTTTGAACCTTTGGCTTCACCCTTCTACCATTCCCCTCACATTCTAGGGACGGGCTTCCTAGTCTCTTCCTTCGCTCGTCCTCAGGGCTGTGAGAATGATCCGGTTCCAAATGAAGATTCTCAGTATACCTCTGATGTAACGCACTTTCTATAGACATTGGATGTTGAGTCAAACTCCACTTCAACTCTCGGGTAGGTAAAGATCCCTCTGAATTCAAACTTTTGCCGAAGGCTACAACAACGATTTTATCAGGGACTGGAGGGAGCTCCATGCATTCCTTTTGAAATCTATCGAGGTAATCCTTCAGAAACTCATTATCACATTGTTGTATCTCGAAGATGTCTTCCATGCACTTCTCCTACTTGAGGGCACCAGAATGCGCTTTCTAAAAACAAGTTTTGCATCTAAGTGAATGATTTGATGGATCTCATGAGTGTACCAAGCAAGGGCTCTTTTGGTCAGAGTTGAACCAAATCTCTTCACCAAAGCAGACTGGATATCTTCTTCAGCAATCTCGTTACTCTTCACAGCCGTATAATTAGCAGCGATGTGCTCATCCGGATCGGTCGTTCTGTCATACTTCAAGTTATCCAGCAAGTGGAAGTACTTTGGTATGCGGAGCATTGCAATACTTTCTTTGTAAGCATGTTTGTAGAACTTCTGCTCATCTACTACGGTAACTTGGGGTGGAGCACCCGACACGTTACCGATCCAGTCATGGATGGCCTTCATCTCCTTTATGAGATCCCGAATGACAAGGGCTCCCTTGAAGTCTTGATTGTTGATCACTGCTGAACGTCCAGGGGCAGCATCCAGGTCGAGCCTATGATTGGGAACTGATGCTAGCGAGTTGTTCGTGGGCGTCGGTCCTCGCGGGGGTAATGGCCTCTGAGACGGACCAACAAACATTGCTTCCAATCTCTGGGATATCCCTTCAACTATGTTGTTCAAGTTCTGCTCGGACGCAGTTTTTGAGGATTTCTAAGAGGAAGACTCTGAACTCTGAATTACCTCCAGGTGGTTGATCGCTTTCACCATCATTAGCAATAGGGATTGGTTCATGAGAAGAATTATTTGGCTGCTCAATAGGATCATTTTTTTTGGATGCTGGAATCGCTGAGATCCTTCACAGACTTGTCTACTGCATCTGTGGTGTTCTTTTGAACGCTGCTACCGTCGTCAGACAGGATTACGCCTTTTCCTTCGTAGAATACCTACAGTTGCCTAGGCCCCACGGTGGGCGCCAAACTGTTTATGCCTAAATTTATACGTCTAGGTTAAACAATTAATTATGAATGACGTCACAAGCAATACAGTAAATTACGATGGAAAAAGTAAGTAAATACGATGAAAGTAAAGCCAAGTAATTAAGTAAGAAATAATAGAGAAAGCAAAGTAATTCTTATTCCTCGAGAGAAGCCGACGTCTATAAGACAATGTAAGGAGGGATATTTATAGTAGTGATACCCAGTCTTAAATAAGGTAAAATACAAATACTAATAATGCCATGGGCCTAGAATCTAAGGCGGTGGTATACTAAACCCTAACTAGGAGACTGTAAACCCTAGGCGGCGGGATGTGTGCCCTGTGCCCTATGACCAAACCGCCTAAACGGTCGTTGGCTCTAGGAGCGGGCTTATATCCTCAGTGCCTGGTGACTTGTAGAATAAGTCTAGTCTAGTCTCACTAGCTGGACTCGTATCCCCGTAACAATGGGTGGCGTATTCTTGCCCACACACTAAGTAGATTTCGAGCAAGCGATTTTCCTCTGGATTGATTTCCATATTCATCATGGTGCACTTCTCTCATGACATACTCAATTTGCTCTGAACTCAAACACTTGGCCAACATGCCACTATGCAACTTCTTGTACAACTCCCCGTAAAGCATATAATATCAGAGCGCCTGGATCCTCAGCTTTCGAGCTTCCTTTTTGTCATTCGGCAGAGTCCTTGATTCAAAATATTAAATGAACCTAGTGCGCCAATCCCAAACGAGGTGCACTGAGTTCACTTCGCTTTTTGCTCTATCAAGGGCCGTGCCAAAAAGGTGGACAACTGAATTCTCCCCGTGTCCACATAACTCGGCAGCGGAGCCTAAATTTGCTAAGGCGTCCGCTTCTACATTTTCCTCTAGGGGAATCTGCTTAACCCTCCACTCTAGGAACTTAGATAGAATTTCTTTCACTTTGGTCAAGAGTTGTTGCATCTGAGCTCACGAGCCCTAAATTCCCCGAGTATTTCATTCACTACTAGCTGTGAATCACTTTTCAATTCAATTTTCTCGACTCCTGGCTCCTTTGCAAGCTCTAAGCCTATTATCACGGCCTCATACTCGGCTTTATTATTTTTAACTGAGCGAAGCCGAATAAAGTGCCGGACTCTTTCTCCTGTGGGAGCCACCAAGACCAACCCAAGTCCTGAACCCTTAAAATTTGAGGCTCTGTCCGCGTAGAGTGTCCAGACTCAGGACACTGGGACCTTTGACATCAATTCTACTTTCTCCGCCTTAGGGAGTAATTGGGCACTAAAATCAGCCACCAGGTCGGTCAGGACTTGGGACTTAATAGCTGTGCGAGGTTGATAAGTGATGTCATACTTGCTTAGCTCAACTACCTACTTAGCTAGCCTCCCTGATAGTTCAGGCTTATGCAATATGTTTCTCAACAAGAAGGTGATGACTACAGCTATAGGATGACATTGAAAATAGGGCTAAAGCTTACATGTTGCAACTATTAAAGCAAGTGCCAATTTTTCTAAGTGAGGGTACCTGGTCTAGAAATCAAGTAACAATTTATTGATATAGTAAATCGGATGATGTCTTCCTTCCTCCTCTCGAAATAGTACTGTGCTCACAGACACTTCAGATACTGCAAGGTATACAAATAAAGTTTCCCTATCCTTTGACTTTGCAAATAGTGGAACATTTGACAAGTGGTGCTTCAAATCTTTCAACGCCTGTTTGCATTCTGGAGTCCACTCGAAGCTTGTGTTCTTTTTCAATACTGAAAAGAACTTAAGGCATCGCTCCGATGACCTTGAGATAAATATGCTCAAGGCTACTACACGGATAGTAAGGTGTTGTACTTCTTTCGTTCCAGTGAGGATATCTTGAATCTCTTCTATTACTTCAACTTTTTCTGGGTTTACTTCTATCCCACGCTCGAATACTATGAAATCCAGAAATTTTACCAGAGCTAATACCAAAATCATACTTCTCAGGATTTAACTTCATATTATACTACTGTCGGAGGGTAGAGAAAGCCTTTCTCAAGTGATTCAAATACTCCCCCACTCACACTGATTTCATTAACATGGCACCGATATACAATTCCATCGACTTCCTGATGTACTCTCTAAACATCTGACACACCAAACTTTTGATATGTTGCACCAGCATTCTTGAGGCTGAACGACATCACCTTATAGCAATAAGTTCCTTGATTGGTTATGAAAGAGGTTTTCTCTTGATCTTTTAGCTCTATCAAGATTTGGTTATAGCCTGAGTAGGCACCCAAGAAGGTCAATAAATTGTGTCTAACCATGGAGTAAATCAATCTATCAACCTGTGGCTATCGACCTGTGGCAACGTATATGAATCTTTGGGGAAAACTTATTCAAAATTATATAATCTACACACATTTGCCACTTCCATTCTTCTTGGGCACGACCATGACATTAGCCAACCAATCCGGATACTTGACCTCCCGGATGAAACCATTATCAAGTAACTTGTTCACTTCCTCTTCAGTTATCGTCTTCTTGATATCGGCATTGTGTGGGCAAAAATACGCCACCTATGGTTACGGGGATACGAGTCCAGCTGGCGAGACTAGACTTATCCTACAAGTCAGCGGACACTGAGGATATACGCCTGCTCCTAGAGCCAACGACCGTTTAGGTGGTTTGGTCACAGGGCACAGGGCACACATCACATTCACCTAGGGTTTACAATCTTTTAGCCAGGGTTTAGTATACCACCGCCTTGAGTTGTAGGCCCACAGCGTTATTAGTATTTGTATTTTACCTTATTTAGAATTGGGTATCACTACTATAAATACCCCTCCTTACATTGTATTGTAGAGACAACACATAATTCGCCACCGAACTCGGCTAATCTCAAGGAATAAGAATTTCTTTGCTTTCTCTATTATTTCTTGCTTAATTACTTGTCTTTATTTTAATCATATTTATTTACTTTTTCATCGTAATTAACCGTATTGCTTGTGACCTCATTCATAATTAATCGTTTAACCAAGACGTACAAATTTAGGCATAAACAGTTTGGCGCCAACCGTGGGGCCTAGACAATTGTAGGTATTTTACGAGGGAAAATGCGCAATCATGTCTGACGATGACAACAGCATTTCAAAGAACACCACAGATGTAGCAGACGAGTCTGCAAAGGATATCAACGATCCCAGCGTACAACAAAAGGATCTTGTCGGGCAGCCAGAGATTCTTCTCATGAAGCAATCCCTATTGCTAGCGATGGTGAAGGCGATCAACCACCTAGAGGTAATTCAGAGTTCAGAGGCTTCCTTTTGGACATCCTCAATATTTAAGGGATATCCCAGAGATTGGGAATATTTGTTGGTTCGTCTCAAAGGCCATTATCCTCGTGAGGACCGACGCCCACAAACAACTCACCAGCATCAGTTCCCAATCGTAGGCTCAACCTGGATGCTATCCCTGGAGGTTCAGCAACGATCAACAATCAAGACCTTAAGGGAGCCCATGTCATTCGGGATCTCATAAAGGAGATGAAGGCTATCCATGACCGAATTGGAAACGCTGGGTGCTCTACCCTAAGTTACCACAGTATATGAGCAGGAGTTCTACAAATATGCTTATAAAGTAAGTGCTGCACCACTCTGCACACCAAAGCACTTCCGCTTGCCGGATAACTTGAAGTATGATGGAACAAATGATCCTGATGAGCATATTGCTGCGTACTATATGGTTTTGAAAAGTAATGAGATTATTGAAGAAGATATCCAGTCTGCTCTAGTCAAGAGGTTTGGCTCAACTTTGACCAAAGGAGCCCTTTCTTGGTACATTCAGCTACCAATGGGTTCGATCGAATCATTCACTCAGATGTAGGATTTATTCAAGTAAGTGCATTCTGATGCCCGCAAACGGGAGCAGCGCATGGAAGACATTTTTTAGATAAGACAATGTGATAACGAGCTGCTGAAGGATTACCTCGATAGATTTCAGAAGGAACGCATAGAGCTCCTTCCAGTCCCTGATAACATCGCGGTGGTAGCCTTCGGCAAAAGTTTGAATTCAAAGGAATATTTACCTACCCGAGAATTACAGTGGAGTTTGACTCAACACCCAGTGTCCTCGTGGAGTGCGTTACATCAGAGGTATACTGAGAAACTTCATTTGGAACCAATTCATTCTCATAACCCTGAGGACGAGCGAAGGAAGAGACCGGGAAGCCCGTCCTTAGAAGGTGAGGGGGATGCTAGAAGAGTGAAGCCAAAGGTTCAGAATCAAGCGGGCGCCGGATGGCAGAATAATTCTCGAGCATCTGGATCCCAGGAGAAGTGGACTGAACCCCAAAATTTGAGGGATTTTGGTCTTCGTGTCAATGCTGTGGACCTAGTCGCCAATCACTTTGGTAAAATGGGCCCCAGGGTCTGATGGCCACCTAACACAAGCAGATCTATAGGAAGAAATACAATGCCCTATTGCGCTTGGGGGGGCATGCAACGTCGATTGCAAAGCCTTGATGATCGAGATTGAACACTTACTAAAGGAAAGACATCTCAAAGAGCTGCTGGAAGAAGGGGCCCCACCGTTTTAAAGGTTTGGAGTTTGAGAACCTGAAGACCATCAATGCAATTTTCATGGACGAATGGCCTGACACGGCCTGGGGGGCTGAAATGACAAGGATAATATTCGGGTCCATTCGATTCAACCTGGAGGAGCAAGCAGACCAACAAGGAGACCTCGTTGTACCTATGGAAGTATCCGGCGTACATATCCAGCAAGCTCTTATCGACCCGGGGAGTAGTGCTAATATTATCCGGGGGGAGGTGCTGCACAAATTCACCTATTGTCCTCAAATATCCTCGAGCACTCAAAACATAATGGGTTTCAATGGAGTCCGGGAAGCATCCACTAGAGAACTAGCTCTACCGTTTCACATACCGGGTGTGACGAGCACAACCATTTGCTAGGTTATGAATTGAATTCTCCCATACGATGTAATCCTGGGATGACCATAGATACACGATGTCAGGGGAGTGCCCTCAACACTTCATCAGGTGTTCAAGTACCCGACCCTGCACGGGGTCGCCGACCTACGAGGTGAGAGGCCTGTCCGTGAGGAATATCGCCTTACTTTAGACGGGATTACATCTACCAACTTGAAAGCTATTGAGGCCATAAAGCGAGAGGTTAGAGAGGAACTCAGCGAACTGCGGGATCGACTGGCACTAATGGATCAACTAGGCCCGAGGGCAACTGCATTGGTATGTCGTCTCTCTGAGGTGCTGTGGAAGCAAGGAGGACACCTGTGGCTGATACAAAGTTATTTAACAATGGCTCGGACGAACATTCAACTCCTAAATATTCCAGTGATAACCTACTGTTATACGTTTCAATATCTGAAATAGCCTAGAATGTGGTCCTTGTACGAGAAAGGAACGGGCAGCAGTTTCCCATGGAATACACTAGCAGGATGCCACAGTGCATCGACAAGTTCTTGCTCGTGCCGCTCTAGTTCATAGCAACCATGGTAATGGCCATCAAGAGTTGCACTCGTACTTTCAAGAACACCCGGTCAGTTTAGTCTCTTCGACACCGGTGCAAGCCATTTTGTCTAAACCCAGTCTGTTGAAAGATATGGAAAAGTGGGCTGAAGAGATGGGAGAGTACAATGTCATCTATCAACCCCGTATAGATGTCAAGTCGCAGGCGTTGGAAGGATTTACCTCATATTTTGCAAAAGAACTAGAACGGAAGGCTGAAAAGTCGCTCAAAAGTGAAGCAGTGATTGAGTATGGATGTTGTGAAATTCCAAGGGAATGAATCCCAACAGGGAGAAGATCGATCTGTGGATCAGAACGCCGTCTGGAATGGTCTACCATCAGACCACGAAAGCTGATAACAACGAAGTAGAGTGTGAAGCCATAATTCAAGCTCTTGACTCAGCCTATACACTAGGGGCAAGGGAGATCTGCCTGTACAATAAATCTCAGCTGATGGTTAATCACCTAAGGGAAATCTTCATAGCTGAGGACATCTACGAGCAGGATTGAAAGAAGAAAAACAGGGCAATCCTGAAAAAATTTCATGCGTGGGAATTCATCCACCAAGAAGAGATCTCAGGAGACGCCAAAGCATCCGAGGATTCATATGATTGGCAGACGATAGTTGAGCTAACCCCCGCAAGCCTGATAAACCTTGAAGTTCTAGATATAGGATCTTTCACAGGGCACCGTGATGCGCTGTCAACTATTTGAGAAAAGAAGATCTTCCTGAAGACAAGTCAGAAAGCATCTACTTGCGGAAACAGGCGGTTCATTATTGCTTGATCGGCGAGCAGTTGTACCACAGGTTTGTCAACGACCCAGGGGATGACTTTTCAGGCTCAGCACCCTTAAACAGGGAAGCCCAACCAAATACCCCCGAATCTTTCAAGGATCAAACATGAAGTACTTTTGCTTGAGAAAGCATTTACTTTGCTTATGTTATTTCTTTTTAATTACCGTATTTATCAGGCATGTTACAGGTTTTCATCCAAAGATTCTCAGGCCCCGCGCCTCTTTTATCAATAAACTACTCTCTTACTTAGTTAGTTTTACTCATTTATTTAGATCCATCTACGATCCAACTATTCATAGCCCCGGCCAGACCTAAGTTGAAGTAATACACTCACTTTTTGTTACAAAAAGGAGAGTACACTACTCGCTTAGAGCTAGACCCCGTCTAACTCAGCTACCAGGCATTAATCGAGCGTTGATCTCGTTAAATCAACAATTGCACCTACACGTCGATGGGGATGCCTATCCGCGTAGTGCCAGAAAGTCTTAAATACTCGAGTAACTAAGCGAAGATGTTCTGTCTCAGAATGCAAAAGGACTATTACCACACGAGCTAAAGTCGTCCCATTGTGGGCGCAAATAGCCATATGCTACAGATGCAGCCTAGCTGCCATCTAACGGTGCACAACGGACGTAATTGCTCAAGGCAGGCACATTAATACACGTTCTTAAATAACTAGAACAGTCAGGACGACCGAAAGCCATCTAATTCTTAGGTGCAAACATCCACCGAGGCATAACTTAACATTACTTATTGTTTACGGCGAAAATTAAAAAACGTCACAAACAAAGGCACAAGTAATATAAGTCAATACGCCATAAAACAGGACCCAAAATTTGCATTAAACGTCCGCATATGCGGATAAATGTCTAATCACCAAATGCATAAAAAAAAGAGCATCAAATGGGGGAAGGGGAATTTTCATTCCTCTCTCGGGGGACTTCCTTCATCGGCAACACTCTGTGAAGGTCCTGCTTCACCTGTTGCAGGTTCCCCAGTCGGTGTCTCCTCTCTTTCTCCACTCATCTCTTCAAAGCCTTCCTCAAGGTCAGGACTAAGTTGAGTATCTGCCTGGGCAACAAGGCCAGTATACAAGGTATTCTCAGTGGCCAAGTCAAATCGTCACGAACCCGGAGAAGAGTGGCAAGAGCACCTGTGACGTTGGCACGAAAAACTTCTACTATGTAACGAGCATTTAGAACTTCTCTCTGTTGATCTTTCAGGTGGCACTCCTCGCAAAGGTTGTCACAAATTCGTTCAAGTGACTCCTTCAGACGATTCACGTTGCTGAGATGAAGCTGCTCTAAGACCTTGACATCTGTAAGGGATGAATTGAGGGCCTCCACATCCTGCTTGTGCTTGCGGACTTCACCAGCCAGCGCCTTCTCCAAATTCCTGCTCTTCAGAACCTCTGCGCGGTAGGCATCACGAGTGGTCTACAGCTCACTTTTCAACTCCTCAGCCTTCTCTACAAAGGGCTGCAAGCTGACTACTTGTCCACGTAGAGCATCCGCTTCCTCGAACAGATTTCCTTCTAAGCCTCCCTTGCATAGTATCTCATGATACACCATCAATCCCTGGGTAATTCTAGGAACAAAAGTTTGGTAAAGGAAAAATGATGTTGAAGTTGACAAGGTGGTGGCAGGAAACATACCCGAAAGGAGCACCCGGTGGCCACCTCAAGCAGCTCCTGACTACTGTATCCAGAGAGGTGTTTTTGTTCTATAGGGCCGATCAGTTCAGCGGTATGGACTATTACAACCCGTGGAGTCTTCATCAGGTTAACCCCTGCATTAATAAACCTCCCGAGCTCCACTTACGGGTTCACACACAGCCTCTATGGCCACTTCTTTTCCAGGGCACCGCTGAAAGGAGTCAGAGCCCTGAAGAGTCGGAGCAGCGGCGACAGGTTCTAAACATAAACGGACAATGTCAGCCCTTTTGAAGTCAACAAAGAAAAAAATATATTTACAAACCTAGAAATTGTGAATCAGAAGGTATGGCAGGAAGAAAGACATCATCCTCCACACTAGCCTCTTCCTCGGCTATGGGAGTCTCTTCGATCAGATGCTTACGCTTTCATGAAGAAGGACCAGCTTCAACAGCAGCATACGGGGTTGTTTCAACAGCCTTGGACACGGGCACTCAGGGGACTGCTCCCTCACCATAAAAAATCACAAGGGTTTCACCAACAATAGGCACGTTGGTCGGCCTAGAAGATCTCCTCCTCTTCGAGGAACGAGATCTGCTTGCCCTCTCCAAAATTCTTCAACTAGATGCCTGCACATCGGGTAAAAGAGCAATATATGGGGCAACGATCTGAATCTCCACCAGCAGGGGCAGATCATTATGAGAGAATCTTGGAAGCAGCGGAGAATCAAAATATGGGAGAAATTTTGGGTAGAAAGAACGGCTCAATGACTACTTACTGTGGTCTTTCGCCCGCCATCCATTCGCGTTCTTCAAGGCCGAGAAAGTTAGGGATTCGGGATGATTCCTCGATAAGATTATGGTGACCCGTGTCATCAGTTCATTGTGGCTCAAAGAAATGGTGGACACAACGTTCACCGAACGGAAGAAAGAAAATCAGTTTGAAGCAACCACAGTTGAAAGTAAGGAAATAAGTTTCTGCGGACTTATGCTTTCTGTTGAAGACCTCTGGAAAAGGAAGAGAGGATACTAAATCGGCCGTTCGCATAGCCACGTACCTGTACACCCACCTACATTCTTTGGAATATTCACTATTGGGGACTATACCTTTCTTCCCCATTTTATGAACAACATCCCAACTTTATGAAGACGAGGGGAGTAGAAGGCCAGAAGATGATCAAAGTAAAATACAACCTGGGCATAGCTAGCCAAGTGATCAAGCACAGCCACTAGTCGCCATGCAGAGGAGCTGATCTAGCCCAAAAAAACATTGTAACGGCGCATATGTCCTCTATGATCGAGTGGACGCGCTTGTTGAGATGAAGAGTGAAAGGGTACGTGTAAACCATTGAAAAGCTAGCCCGATGGGAAGAAATTCTTTCCTCAGCGCCAGGAGCAAGAACGACAGCGAAATTAGGCCATTTGCATTCATGCTTGATGCGCATAATATCACTCTCCGTGACTGCATAAGGGTAGAATTCAATAGAGAGATTATTGTTTGTACCCTCTTGCTTAGGGGTTTGGCCCAACATGCGGCCATCATTCTCAAAATTGAAGGAATTTGTGAGATAATCCTACGCTCTGATGTTCGTTGGGAGAAAGCTTGGACCTTGTGCCATGATGATAATATTAGCGGGACTGAAAAAGAGATTATCTTTTGAAGAGGAGTTCTTGAAAATCTTTGGAAGGTTGTGAATAAACTTTCTCATTTACGACGTATATATACATGTCTGGGCTGGAAACGTAAAGAGCAAGTGGAATGATCTCAATCACGTGGCATCGTAGTTATGATTACTTCAGTTTAAGTGATATGTATCCCCATAATTACGGGATGTGAACAGAGCAGCAGCAGCATTGGGAAGATACGCAGGAAACCCCTCCAATCATTAGGGGACACGTCGTTGTACTAAGGAATTTTCATTTAATATGACGCACGCGAAGAGGCAAGGGGGCAAGCATCAGTACTGTCGCACCTTTTTGTCTACTATCACGCTTCTTTTACTTCCTAACTGGTTCCGTCAACACTCAACAAGTGGGAGGACTGACTGTGTGGGCAAAAATACGCCACCTATTGTTACAGGGGTACTATTCCAGCTGGCGAGACTAGACTTATCCTACAAGTCACTGGACACTAAGGATATACGCCCGCTCTTATAGCCAACGACCGTTTAGGTGGTTTGGTCACAGGGCGCAGGGCACACATCCCGTCACCTAAGGTTTACAGTCTTTTAGCTAGGGTTAGTATACCACCGCCTTGAGTTGTAGGCCCATGGCCTATAGAGACAAGACCATTTCACCACCGAACTCGGCTAATCTAAAGGAATAAGAATTTCTTTGCTTTCTCTATTATTTCTTGCTTAACTACTTGTCTTTACTTTCATTGTATATATTTACTTTTTCATCGTAATTTACCGTATTGCTTGTGACCTCATTCATAATTTATCGTTTAACCTAGACGTACAAATTTAGGCATAAACATGCATAAGGCCTCTTCTTTTGCTTTACTGGAAAATAGTAAGGATCCATTTTGTACTTATGTGTGGTTATATTCGAGTCGATCCTAGCCATGTCGGTGTGAGACCAAGCAAAACAGTCTGTATTGGACTTCAAAATCCCCTTTGACTCGGGGTCCAATTCTGAGCCAACAAATATTGTCCTTTCTGCAAACTCTACCGACAGTGTGACTGCTTCCAACTCTTCGATCGTGGAATCTTCCGCCTTTTGATTCTTGGGCTCCTGAATATATGTCGGGATCTTTTCCAACATCTCCCTATGAAGTTCTGTTTTAGTAGACGAAATCGACTTCTGCACAGCCCCAGATGCTGTCGTTGCTATTTGGATGGTACAGACGGGAAGACTCCAATCTTAAGGGCAATTTAATAACACTCGCTTGCTATCCTTTGTTTCCCACAGATGTTCCATACTCCCACGGAGTTGGGAACTTAATCAATTGATGAAGAGTTAAAGGCACTGCCTCCATTGCATAAATGCATTGTCGCCCAAGGATAACATTGCATGTCATGTCCTCAGACATAACTTGAAACACAATCTCTTTAGTAACTCCCTTAGCATAGGTAGTGAGTGTGATCTCACAGAGCATTTTCTCTGTGGATTTGTTAAAGCCAGTTAGCAAAGTTGATTTCGGGATGACTTGGTCCTTCAACCATATTTGTTTTACTACTCCATAATGAATGATGTTCACGGAGCTCCCTGTGTCTATCAATACTCGTTTAATGTTAGAGTCATTGATCGGCAACATAATCACCAATGCATCTGTTGACACCCAATTTTGTCTCTCCTTTTTCTAAAATCGGCTATAAAATCAACTTCAAGGTGTAATTTGACTATTTGTGCAAAATGTGCATTAGAAAGCATGCATTTACGTGTGGTATCCCCTACTTATATATTTAATACTTAAATGTGGCTATATTACATAATTTTGCATTATTTAGGCTATTTGTTGTAGTATTTGGTAATTATTTGTGGCTATTTATACTTAATTAATTTAATTTGCACTCCAATTTCTTGTTGTATGTGCATTTCATTATTTGTTCATCCCATTTATACAATATATATATACATATATTTACGTGTTATAATTATTTAGCACGTTTAAGTAAAATATTAACCAAACATATAATCAATTCGTTTGTATTTCTTGATTTGTCATATTTACTTGAATTTGAGTTACTTTCGAAGTTAAATATATATGCAAATCCTCTTTAAAAGCACTCTTTCCTACAAACCTAGACGAACTCCCATCTAGGTACGTCCAGTTTGTCAAGAAATTATTTGCAATTTTCTTCCAATTATTCTCATTTTCCCAATCTCTACCAAAATTTATTATTCATTCATTCATTCATTCATTTATCTCTTTAATTATTTATTTTCTCTGTATCTTTCACTATTGAACCTAGACGCGGTATCTAACTAAATACATCCTCCATATCTCTTCATTATACCATATATTCCTTTTCTTTTAAATAAAATCCAAAATTAACTTTCTTCCTTTCTTACCAATTCACCAATCTCCCTAAATGATCCCATTCCCTAAATCTCTCAAAGTCAACCCCCAATTCCCTCCCTAAAATTTTACACTCAAATCCCTACAATTATTCCAATTCCCCAATCACCTCCAACAGCTATTTTTTTCTCACATCTTTATATATACACACTCCTCTTGGTCTTCTCCATCATCAGACAATATACGAACCCACTCTTCCCAAAAACAACGGACCCCACTCCTCTTCCCTAGACCCACAACACCATCTCCACCTTCTCTCTCCATTACCCCATGAGTGAAATCACTACACATACACACGATACTAGCACAGTACACCCTCGCCTCTTCCCTCCCCAATTGCACACACACTGTTATCCAGAGAAACCAAGCACCATACACCCCTCATCCTCCACTCTCCACCACCAGTACAAAGCACCCATCACCTGCACAAGAAAATCAATCCGCACACACACACACATCCAATCGAACAGAAATGGGGTAAAAGGGAAAAATGGAGATTTGATGCAGAGGAGATCGAATGAGGGTTTGGGGAAGTGGATCAGTGAATATAAGACCACCGGAGTGGCAGCGACGTCTCTGGTGTCCCTTCGTTGGAGAAGCCACGTTGACAGTCGCTCCTCCGATTCCATGGTCATGTTTTCGTCAGACCATTTTGGTGTTCACCGGCGAGCTATCGATGTTGTCGTTGTTCCATTGGATTGGATTTCTGCGATTCCACTTATTTGGTCCTATAATTGGAGTCGTTAAATGTTTCTGATAATTTTGATAAATGATGCAGTTCATTAGTTTCTCTGGTTGCACTGATTTGTTTGGCTGCAGGGTCTTTGATTGGAGAGCAGGGTATCGGGGTTGGCAGCGATGCCGTTGAGAAACTAGTGGTCGCTCCTCCTTTGCCATTTACTCCGTCGTGGTTCTGATTGTCATCGTCGCGGCTGTCTGGGCCTCTTGGTTCTTTATTCTGAGTTTCTGCCTATCATGTTTCTAAGATTGGTTTTTTATCTGATGTTTATTGCTCGCGCATTATTGATTTGCATGTTATGCAATTCCGATTGTACATGTTTGGAATTGTTTGGTTACTGTTGACCATTGCTTTTGAGATCTATTTTGCAGCTTCCCAGTATTACACTGATTTGATGCAATATTACTCAAATTGTCCTATGAAAATATTTTAATTTGAGGCCTACACAAGGATTTGATGGAAATACAATGAATTGACGGATTTATACCAATAATGGTCAAGGAAAATAATTATTTATTTGAGGCCTATTGACTGATTCTAACGGATACTACAGTCTTGATCCCGCGTCCCTAAAATAAAAGGCTATGATGACGTGTATGAGCCGTGATTGCAAAACGAGCCGGTGATGGAGTGGTGGGACCGGCACTTGGCGTGGCAACATGATTGGCCGGCATGTTTGCAGCCGTACCAACGTCCCTTACCTCTATCCGATTCATACACACCTGAGCCGACACTTTTAAAAATCCCTTTCTCCTTTATTATTTTAAAACAAATTGTTGTTGTTGTTGTTGTTGTTGTTGTTGTTGTTGTTGTTATCATCATTTTCATTATTTTCATTATTATTATTCACTAACTCATTTTTTTATATTTTGCGAGGCACATATGGATATGTACTCTCAAGACGACGCTTTGAAATGCCTTTAAATTCAATTTGTTATTCGCATTCTTTTCAAATTTGTCATTACTAATTTGTTTCGAATTACTAACTACTTGATTTTATTTTGCAAGGTGTAATTCTCCATGGAGGAAGCCATTAGCAAATCACACCTTTTTACTTAATACCATATGCATATTTTACTAGTCGTTCAAATTATTTGTCTACTCTTAGTTACTTAGTTTATTTGCTTAGCTGCTTGTTTTGAATCCCAATTATGAAGCCCGGCTGGTAACCACATTTGGTGGAGCTTGAGAGGTGCCTAACCCCTTCCTCTCGAGTTAACTTGAACCTCTTACCTAGAAATTCTGGTTCGTAGACTAAGTTTCGGAGTTAATTGTAAAATTAGCTAGAAACAAGATAGGTGCCCTAATACGCCTAGTTTAAAAATATGTTAGGTGGCGACTCCAACTCTTTACCCGTGAGTTACCCAATAAGTCAAGTCCTATTTCGAACTTTAACCGGTTTGGTAAAAAATAGGATGCGACAGAATGGCGACTCCGCTGGGGATTCTAAGGTTCTAACCATAACGGACTTCTAATTAGGATTCTTTGCATTTGTTTTGTTTTTATTTCTCGAAACTAAAATTTCTTCTTGTTTACTTTTGCAGGTTTAAGCTTAACTTTATATTTCATTGGTATTTTTCTATTAATTTATTGGTATTTTGTTTTGTCTATCATTTTTCATCATATCCGCCACTTTGGCAAAATTTACTCGTGCGCTATATTTGAAAGATCATTGCGTCGGTTTGACGGCCGTTCTCACTCCTAAACACACCTTTGAAAACGTTTTGGGATAGGTCGAGTCCGTGGTACAGCCGACGGTTCCAAACTTTTTCACTTCCAAACAGTCCATTTGGGAGAACTTGGTCTAAACCCACTCTTGGAAGGTTCTTACAACACGTCCCACACTTCACCTATTTTCAAATCTTCCATAAATTTTGCAAAATCTTTCTCTTTTAAAAAATTTCACGTCATAATTCTTTTTGTATTTTCTTTATTGTCTAGTTTCTATTATCCTATTTTTTGAAACTAACTTGTTGGTTTCGTTTTCCTTTTACTCCCCCTTTTTAAAATCATTTTGTGAAATATTTCAATATGTGCATCCTTTCCATAAAATTGCTAAATTCATTTTCTTTAAGATAATTTTAATTCAATGTTATCTAGTTTCTATTAATTCTATTTATCAAAACTAGTGTGTTTGTTATCCTTTTTAAAACTTATTTGTGAAATATTTCTATATGTGCATATTTGCAACACTTAAGCATATTTAGGGAACACGTGCATTTCTTTCAAACTTGCGCATTTCATTCAAAACTCGTACATTTTTGACTCGTGCATGCATACTCTCCGCCACTCCTAGCAACTTTCTAAATCGTGTATTGAAAACACGGTGGTTACAACCACCTATTCCCTCACATAAAAAATTCCATTAGAGGGAACGACTTGGAACCTATTTGGTCTGAGACGTTCCCGCTCCCGAGCCGTCTGCTTGGGAGGATAATAAAATCCGGTCTAGCTAACTCCATTTCTTAGTAGCGGCATTAGGAATCATGCATCATGACATGTCACTAGTCGACTTGCTCTCAAGTCCGATAGGCCAACTTGTTCAAACAATCCGAACGGGTTTTTAACCACCAAAGAGCATTGAACATGATTTATTTGTATTTGCTTAAAGGGTTGAACGTGCAAAATGTGGACCGTTTATTGGCATTGTTCTGCATTCAATGCTATTCAAAGGCGCAAAGGTTACCCAATGGACGTTAAAAGCCCAAATTGAATCAGAAATTATTGTTTGTTCATAGATAGTCGAAATTATTCTGTATTCAATGCCATTCAAAGGCATAAAGGTTACCTAAGAAGCGTCAAAAGCCCGAATTGAATCAGAAATGATTGTTTATTCATAAACAGTCGGAATTGTTCTGCATTCAATGCTATTCAAAGGCACAAAGGTTAACTAAGAGGCGTCAAAAGCCCAAATTGAATCAGAGTTGATTGTTTATAGATAGTCGAAATTATTCTGTATTCAATGTCATTCAAAGGCACGTAGGCAACCTAAGAGGCGTCAAAAGCTCAAATTGAATCAGAAAAATTGTTTATTCATAAACAGTTGAAATTGTTCTGCATTCAATGCCATTTAAAGGCACGAAGGTAACCTAACAGGCATCAAAAGCCCAAATTGAATCAGAAATAATTGTTTATTCATAAACAACCGAAATTATTCTGTATTCAATGCCATTCCAAGGCACGAAGGTTATATAAGAGGCATTAAAAACCCAAATTGAATCAGAAACGACCGTTTATTCCCAAAGGATTGGAATCATTTTGTATTCAATACTATTCAAAGGCTTAAATAGTAACCGAAGAGGCATTAAAAGCCTATTTCGAAGCAGAAATGACCGCTTGATAGATGGGATGACACATAACGCACGCTTATCCTTTAAGCATTAAATAAAGACTTGACATCCTTGGCATGTCAAAAGTCCATTAGAAATTTTCGTCTAAAGTGTCTAAAGGGTTCTCAACCCACAACGACACATCTCTTCATATTCTCTATTGCATTATTTTCAAAAGCTTGTGCCACACGTTGATCATTTGTACACTATAAAGCCAATCTTAGGCATTTTTTTTCTTCTCCCTTTTATCTATCACCCTTCACCTTTTCCAAAAGATCATGGCCGCTAGAACATTTGACATGGTTACTGAAATCCCTCAGCTACTCAAAGATTGATGGAAACACCTAAGCATAGATCAACAAGACCAAGTAAAAGTGGTGTTGGGGAATATGATTTCACTAATGGACCACACTGCATTGGAAGGGATGATAGAAGCAGCAGTGCACTATTGGGATGCAGACCGAGTAGTTTTTTACTTTGGGAGTGTAGAATTGACACCATTACTGGAGGAAATAGGTGGGTTAACTCAATTACCATTTGAAAGTGAAAAAGTCTTGATGCCTCAGAATATTACACCCGAGGAGTTCTTTGAAATGGTAGGGTTTAAGCCTGAGTTGTGCATAGACAGTATAAGGCAATCAGGAATTTCTCTAACTTCCCTCTACATCAAACTTGGGTATGAAGAAGCATTTCAAGAATCCGAAGACAATTTCAGCATCAACCAGGCAGATTGGCAAGAGCGGAGGATACTTACTTTTGTCACCAGCTTTTTAGGGACTGTCGTCTTTTCACAACACAAAGGACGAGTTGATATTTGCATGGTCGCAATTGCTAATGCTTACTCAAAGATATTAACAAGAAATATACTTTGGTACCGATTATTGTTGCAGAAATGTACCGAGCTTTAGAAAGATGCAAGAAGGGTGCTAGCTTTTTCGAAGGTTGCAATTTACTTCTACAAATTTGGTTGATGGAGCATTTGTAAAAGATGGATAGCGCGGAGCAAGCTCTCCATTCCATACCAAAAGAAAACTACATCTTGACTCATACCGCCTGCATGGACAACGTTCCCGAGAAATGGGACCAACCAACAACTGCCAACAGTTGGCACCGCATGTTCTGTCAACTGACACCTGAAAACATACAATGGATGTTTGATTACTTTCCCAGCACAACAGTAATCACACGATCCAAAAAGACTCATTTCTCATCTTGGTGGGCTTTAGAGGAGTTTACCCATACACTCCTTTAAGGGCACTTAGACAAGCAGGGAAAAAGCAGACAGTAGCCCAAATTGCTGACATCAAAAGTTTCAAAGCAAATATTCTCGGAGGAATGATCCCGCTTAAAAACAAGATAATAGAACTTTGGAAAGAAAGGCAACGAATGGGATTCGAGACTATTGGGCGAGACAGGTTTGACGCTGGCTACGATGAAGACTACCCAGACTGTCTTAGGAAAGACATAGCAAGGGCAATTCAACCAAGTGCAACGACAAAAAGGAAAAGAAATGCTCATGAGTTAGAATCTGAGTACAAAAGGTTACGCAGACAACTGGCAAGGGCACAAGGGAAATTAGGAAAGAAGCAAAGTTTGTTCGAAGCAAAGAACGAAGAAAAAGGAAAATGGCGCAGTAAGGCAGAACTCCGGCCAAAATGCATAGAGTCTATCGGCGTATGGGCTAGCGAGGGGATGAACTCTGTGGCAAACAAAGGAATAGAGGAGAAAGGAAGAAAAGCTTGGGAAATGTTGAAGAACTTTACGTTTGACATATCCCGGCTCTTGACTGATGCAGACAATATCATCTTCCAAGGATATTCATCAGAGGCAAGCTTGTCCGAGGAAGACTCGTCCGAGGAAGAAGAAGAAGAATCTTCTAGGGAAGGATCAACATGAAAGATGTTCACCTGGCCATGTTCTAACTTTCTAGCAATTTTTCCACCTTTTGTACTATTTCAATATCATCCAATGTAATAAAAGTCCAATAAATGCAATATTATCTTTTAGGCTCCGCATTTTGTTAGCAAGTGAAATGATATATGTGGCACAAAGCGCTTTTCAAACCATCGTGCGCAAAACTTTCCTTCGCATTATAGGATGCATTTCTTATTTGATATGTGTGCATTTCATGAATGTGTTTGTTGCTCTAGGTCTCTAAAAGAAACCTTTCTCCAAATTCAATCTCCTACCGAGGCACCTCCTCTCCCTACTCTATGATCAAATCCTGGTATCTAAAAATTTTCGCATGTCCAAACTGTCTCTAAATTCACCTACCAAACTCAAAAGTCTATTACCCAAAATGTTGGCTTGAGTTGAATACCAAGGCAAAAGATATAGTTAAGCAAGTGCACTTGTCAGAGATTATTCGAAATAGGGAATTTTTTCACAGCAATTCCCACCAGCTCTCTCCTCTCTCCACGATATCTCCGCTACACTACAAGCTACTAATAAAGCTATCCCGTATGTGAATATGAACCTTTTCAAAAGAGGAAAGAGAAAGTCTCTTTTGCTGCCACCATTCAAGACCCTACCTTCAACCACTATTATCAAATAGCGCCACCATTTTATCCAGTTAGCAAAACACCTAGCCCACTCGACCTATACTCCACATTCCAGCACCAAATCGTCCACCATACCAGCAAAACACCCAATCCAACTATCAAAAATACACTACCATACCCTTCTAGGCCTCACCCTGATACAAACCAAAGACCACAAGGAAACTACACTCCACCAGCCGAGGCCCACATTCAATTTCTCGTGAGATTGGGAAATGCCGGGCTTATTGACCCAAGTACCTCAATTGTTCCAGCAAACACTATGCTCATGGAGAGAAGAATTGACCAAAGCAAGATAAATGTTGGCCAAACTCAAGGGCACACAGGAATCACCTTGAGCCCTTTTGACACCAGTATCCAAAGGTTACTTTGTTACACATGCCTGCACAATCACACCACTTGCAATACATAATTGTGATCCCAAACACCTTCCAACTCGCTCATAGCATTTAAAGGACTAGTCAAAGATAATATTGGAAAGACAGAGGTGTAGCAAATACTTGTGCACAACGACCAAAACAAGCAAACCAATTCAACTCGAAAAGGAGAGGCAAAGACACAATGACAAAGCCATCATTATATGACCAACCTGGAGACCCTGGAGCATTTGGAAGCATATCTCTATCCACTAGCAAAGATAAAGCAAGACGATGAGGTTATTCGAGACACTTACTATAGCAAGGGTTGAGTTGATATAAAGGCACAGGCGGATAGACTTCTTGGAGCAATTGTTGTCGAAGGCTTTATTGAAGTGATATGAATTCTCATGACGACGACCACAATAAGACGCAACAATCTAAGAATGAGCATGATACGTAGCCAACCTACATTGAATTCAACGGCTCAACAATAAGACATTATCCAACATGGAAAGTTGCTGCAAGGACTATATTGCAGCAATTGATCGACAAGTATGGAAGACGCTAAGTATCTCTTCGAGGACATGTAGCCAGCATGACAAATAAATTTGCAAGGAAGGATGACACATGCACTCAAGGTCTTGGTATTCGTCAAAAGCCAACATCCCTTTCTGTTACACAACACAATCTACTCCTTACACAACATCTTTACCACCTTTCATTGACATACAACTCCTCACCTCCCGCTTAAACAAGCGTTGTCCGTTTGGCCAAAATCCTTGTCTTAACTGCTACATAAAGCACTTAGGCAATCTCTTGTGATATCTATACGATCTATCACAACCTCTAAATTCAAGCGCTAATCTGTCATCCACGGTCTAGGCATTCTCTTAAAGCTCATGTGTCATTTTTGCTTCAAGTCTTTGCTAACATGCCCACACTATTTTGAGCATTTCACCACTTTGTTAAGGTCGCCTTGCGCTTGAACACCAAAATCGGTCAAGAATCTGCATTCGAAAAGCTGAAACGGCAAGCCAAGCTGAAAACACTTTCTCCTACCACAAAGTCTTTTGAACCATCAACATATAATACCAAGAATGTTCAGAGAACCCCAATACCGTACAACCTGCATTATACTCACACGAGAGTCACAATCAAGAATTCCGATCACTATACAACCGAAGCTGACAAAACTCACACCCTCACATTGCACCCAAACTTACACAATAAACAACCTCCTCTCCATCAAGACTTCCAATGACAATCTTATCAGGCTCAACACAATCAAGGATAGACAAAAAGTCAAAACCTCGCACCTTCACTCCTTTAGCCCAATCAAAAGATATTGCACCCAACAAACAAACTACTCCCTGGACACTCATTTCTCAATTCGATCCGAAAATATCTAAACTCATCACTCAGATATTCCATACCATAACACCACAAGACATCCAACACTGAAACACGAAGTTCAGAGTCTGATTGACCAAAGCAAGACAACGGTACAACAAAAACCGACAAAGGGAAACTCTAAACCACAAACACACTTTCTACAAAGGCCTATCCATCAAAGTTAGCTCTATTACTTTCAAAAGCACAACCTAAGACAAATACAATTTTGGGCAATCTCCAAATCCAGCAAGATCCAAATATCAAACCCCAGTCTGAGTATGCAAATATCCACACACTCATAGTCATCAATACATCCAATCGCCACACTAAAAGACAAATACAGATTTTAGCCAATACATTGGTGTTCAGTGCAATGCAACCACCTCTCTCGGTGATCTGTCATAAACAATAAATTGGGGCAGAATTTTTGAGGATCCCCTCAAAAATTCCAAAAGACGCAAACTTGACACTGGGGCAGAAATTTTTGAGGTCCCCTAAAAAATTTCAAGAGAAGTCCTTACAAGAACATTCTACTTGTTGCACTTTACTCTTGATGCATCGACTGAGGGTACACAGCCCGATGTCAAATTTTGCACTTTAAATTAGCCGAGGGTACACACCCTGAAGCGTCGATTGAGGGTACACAGCCCGATATCGATTTGTCATTTAAATTTGCTGAGGGTACACAGCCCGAAGCGTCGGTTGAGGGTACACAGTCCGATATCGTTTTGCATTTAAATTTGCTGATGGTACAAAGCCCGAAGCGTCGGTTGAGGGTACACAGCCCGATATCGATTTGCATTTAAATTTGCTAAGGGTACAAAGCCCGAAGCGTCGGTTGAGGGTACACATCCCGATATCGATTTTTCATTTAAATTTGCTGAGGGTACACAACCCGAAGCATCGATTGAGGGTACACAACTCGATATCGACTTGCATTTAAATTTACTGAAGGTACACAGCCCGAAACGTCGGTTAAGGGTACACAGCCCGATATCGATTTGCATTTAAATTTGCTGAGGGGACACAGTCCGAAGCGTCGATTAAGGGTACACAGCCCGATATCGATTTGCATTTAAATTAGTTGAGGGTACACAACCCGAAGCATCGAGTGAGGGTACACAGCCCGATATCGATTTGCATTTAAATTAGCTGAGGGTACACAGCCCGAAGCGTCGGTTGAGAGTACACAGCACGATATCGATTTGTATTTTAAATTTGCTAAGGGTACACAGCCCGAAGCGTCGGTTGAGGGTACACAACCCGATATCGATTTGCATTTAAATTTGCTGAGGGTACAAGTTTCTCCCAACGCACACGCAAGTATACGTGGTCGACAAGTAATATAGTGATAAGTAGAGTATCGTTCCCACGAGGACTATTCAGACTGGACTCCTAACAAACAATTTCTTAACAATTATTCAGGAATCTTTTCCAATAGTGAGAATATTATCAACTACAAAAATAGTAATTAAAATGGTAGAAGTGAATTCAAACAATGGAGCAAAAATTAGTTGTTATCAGTAATAAGGAGACGGTCCAGGGTTAGAGCTGCGACCAATCCAGTTGAGTTATCCTGTTGATTCCACTTCTTAAGTCCCAAGATTGCTAACTAACAGGTTAATTTTACCCGTAAAAACCTGTCGATTCTTCACGGTCTATGCAAGCTACTCTAACGCCTATATGTCTATGGAGTTAAATCACATGCACGCATTAACGAACTTTGTATTTAGCTAAACAAGGTGAATAGGTATATGTCTATCCTACCCACAAATTGATTCCCCGATGCCCAGGTTCACAATCAAGCCCTATTCTTTCTTATGTGCGTTCATAAATTCCCTCTGTCGAGTTCAATCTAAGAACCGTAGATAGTGTTCAATTATTCGGCCGTTATAATCAAACAATTATGATCAAGAAAGAATAAACAATCTGTAATTGGAATTCAATTCATGGAAATCAACATTCAAACCTCAACCTTCATGAATTTGCTCTAACCCTAGAACGATATATTTAGCTACGCTTACTCATAATAACAACACAAGAATTTGATGAAATAATGAAATAATGATGTAATAAAGTAATGGAAGGAAGAAAACCCCTTGTTCAAGATGTTATGAGCTCTCAAATTTGCTCCAAAGTCTGAACTCCTCTCAAAAACTAAGTAGAAGAGTATTTACAATGTTTACAAAAGCCTAGCAAATAGTTACGCCTAAGCCTAGACAAAATAGGAAATCCAAAAACGCTCCAGGGGCGCTATAGCTGGCGCCCCGCGCCTCAAACCACGTGGAACCAAGCAGAGGACGTCGAATCTTGCACATAACGGCCATGCCCCGCGTCCCAAAATGCGGAAGAAAGTTGGGCGCTGCAGCAGGCGCGGCGCGCCCCTCATGGCGCCAGGCCAATTCCAATTTTTCTTCGTCCGCAGCTTGCATCGCGTCGTGCCTTCGTGTGCTCGATCCAATCCTCAATCCAATAAAGTCAGTGCAACATCATGCTCATCAACAAGAAAACGTGTGAATAAAGTATCCAAGCGTGAGGAAATATTAAGGAAATATAGGCATAAAATGCCAAACATCAGTACACAACCCGAAGCGTCGATTGAGGGTACACAACTCGATATCAATTTGCATTTAAATTTGATGAGGGTACACAGTCCGAAGCGTCGATTGAGGGTATACAGTCGGACATCGATTTGTCATTTTAATTCCTTGCGGAGGGTACACAGCCCGATGCATCGATGGAGGGTACACGGTCCGATGTCGAAACTGACACTGCGGAGGGTACATAGCCCGATGCAAATTTTGACATTGTAACAGGAAGACAACCTGGGAGGTAGACAGCCCGTTGAAAGGACAACATGACAAAGGGTGTGCAGCCAAGATGAAAGAATGATAGGCAACCCTACATGAAGAGATACACAACTCAATATGAAAGGAGTACAGGCCGACGTGACAAGTACACATTTATAGGACGAAAAGAAATAGACATACAATTCGGCGTTGCACTGGCAAGATGATCCAACAACAGTTCAACACGACAAAGCAACTACCTCCTGACGAGAAGCACTTAGCAAATGGATACCCCCCCAGAGGAGAGGCACACATTCCCTAGCACTGAGCACCTGAATGCGGACCAGACAAGGAGAGATCAACTCAACAGGGATGTTTACTTTATCTTTATTCTTATCTCAATTTGCATTTGTCTTGATTTTGCTATAGGGACTCTCCGATCTCTTCACAAACCCCTGCGCCCTACTCTCACGCTTGCTCCCCAAAATCACTACCAATTATGCAACCACAACCTCAAACACATATCCCAAAACCCAATTCAAAAGGCCTAATCCTACAGACAATGCTTTTGCTACACCCGCAAGTTGTCTAGTTTGCCGAGTTCCAAAGCACCCAAAGCCACGGTTCCATACTCGCACCAGTGATCTACCTAATCCTTCCTTGCCGATTGGGTGCCAGCTCCGTATTCCTTCCTATTCGTGCCTATCTGTTTAAATCATGCATATTTATCATGCTTCGCTCTTCAATGTTCCTCAATTCACTCAAGACAATGTGCCCATGTAAACCCCTCAAGATGACTTCTCTATCGAGTTATAGTGGAAAATGTGCCTATGTAAACCCCTCTTTATGGGTGTGTCGTGCACCACATCTTCATAACTAGAACGTTTACAAGCCTATTTCACCACACTCGATCTACCGATGTTATCTCAACTTCGACAACGCCTTTGTTGTACCTGCAAACTGTCTATGCTGTCAAATTCCGACACGCCCGAAGCTAATCATTTTATACTCCCATAAGTAATCCGTCTAATCCCACATTGCAAACTAGGATGTCATCCCGCATTTCCCTCCGATGAATGTCTACTTTGTATATTCAAGCCTATCTGCGTCAATCGTGCATGTCTTCGTGCTTAATCGTGCCCATCTGTTTGAGTCGTGCGCATTTATAAAATTCGCTCCCAAAATTCTTCCCAGCTCAGTCAAGGCAATATTGGAGGCGAGTTTACTCACTTATCGAGACAAAGTGGAAACTATGTACGTATAAACTCCTTTTTATGGGTGCACCGCGCCATATTTTCATAACTTGGATGATTATAAGCCTTTTTTCCCACGCTCGATCTATTGATGTTATCTCATCTTCGATAATACCTCTGCCTCATTTCTTCATTTATCTCGCCAAAAGGCAATGCAAACACGAATCTAAACTTTGCATACTTGGATAAGTTCAGCCTTTACATCCAAATCGTGCGCCATAAACATCTCATACAGGCAATATGCCATTCTAGAACTACACACAGCCTGATTCTCGTGAAGCCCGAGATATGTAGGCAACTCAGAGACTGGAGTTCGGCCAAAAACACCCCAAAACTCTCATTTCCCCTTCAATCATTCTTTGCCTTCCAGTCGTGACAAAATTGGCTACTCCGTCAACTATCTTTGCCCCAAGACTCTTTCATCATCCTCGGGCAAAGAGGGACAGCTGTTGACACCCAATTTTGTCCCTCCTTTTTCTAAAATCGGCTATAAAATCAACCTAAAGGAGCAATTTGACTATTTGTGCAAAATGTGCATTAGAAAGCATGCATTTACGTGTGGTATCCCCTACTTATATATTTAATACTTAAATATGGCTATATTACGTAATTTTGTATTATTTAGACTATTTGTCAAAGTGTGGCTATTTGTGCAATTTTAGTGCATTTGTAGTATTTAGTAATTATTTGTGGCTATTTACACTTAATTAATTTAATTTGTACTCCAATTTCATGTTGTATGTGCATTTCATTATTTTTTCATCTCATTTATATAATATATATACATATATTTACGTTTTATATTTATTTAGCACCTTTAAGTAAAATATTAACCAAACATATAATCAATTCGGTTGTATTTCTTGATTTGTCATATTTACTTGAATTTGAGTTACTTTCGAATTTAAATATATATGCAAATCCTCTTTTAAAGGAATATTTCCTACGAACCTAGACGAACTCCCGTCTAGGTACGTCCAGTTTGTCAAGAGATTATTTGTAATTTTCTTACAATTATTCTCATTTTCCCAATCTCTACCAAAATTTATTATTCATTCATTCAATTATCTCTTTAATTATTTATTTTCTATTTATCTTTCACTATTGAACCTAGACGCGGTATCTAACCAAACACATCCTCCATATCTCTTCATTATACCATATATTCCTTTTCTTTTAAATAAAATCCAAAATTAACCTTCTTCCTTTCTTACCCATTCACCAATCTCCCTAAATGATCTCATTCCCTAAATCTCTCAAAGTCAACCCCCAATTCCCTCCCTAAAATTTTACACTCAAATCCCTACAATTATTCCAATTCCCCAATCACCTCCAACAGCTATTTTTTTCCCCCATCTTAATATATACTCACTCCTCTTGGTCTTCTCCATCATCAGACAATACGAACCCACTCTTCCCAAAACCAACGGACCCCACTCCTCTTCCCTAGACCCACAACACCATCTCCACCTTCTCTCTCCATTACCCCATCAGTGAAATCACTACACATACACACGCTATTAACACGGTACACCCTCGCCTCTTCCCTCCCCAATTGCACACATACTGTTATCCAGAGAAACCAAGCACCATACACCCCTCATCCTCCACTCTCCACCACCAGTACAAAGCACCCATCACCTGCACAAGAAAATCAATACACACACACACACACATCCAATCGAACAGAAAAGGGGTAAAAGGGAAAAATGGAGATTTGACGCAGAGGAGATCGAATGAGGGTTTGGGGAAGTGGATTAGTGAATATAAGACCACCGGAGTGGCAGCGACGTCGCTGGTGTCCCTTCGTTGGAGAAGCCACATTGACAGTCGCTCCTCCGATTCCATGGTCATGTTTTCGTCAGACCATTTTGGTGTTCACCGGCGAGCTATCGATGTTGTCGTTGTTCCATTGGATTGGATTTCTGCGATTCCACTTATTTGGTCCTATAATTGGAGTCGTTAAATGTTTCTGATGATTTTGATAAATGATGCAGTTCATTAGTTTCTCTGGTTGCACTGATTTGTTTGGCTGCAGGGTCTTTGATTGGAGAGCAGGGTATCGGGGTTGGCAGCGATGCCGTTGAGAAACTGGTGGTCGCTCCTCCTTTGCCATTTACTCCATCGTGGTTCTGATTGTCATCGTCACGGCTATCTGGGCCTCTTGGTTCTTTGTTCTGAGTTTCTGCCTATCATGTTTCTAAGATTGGTTTTTTATCTGATGTTTATTGCTCGCGCATTATTGATTTGCATGCTATGCAATTCCAATTGTACATATTTGGAATAGTTTGGTTACTGTTGACCATTGCTTTTGAGATCTTTTTTGCAGCTTCCCGGTATTACACTGATTTGTTTGGATATTACATAAATTGGCCTATGAAAAATTATTTAATTTGAGGCCTACACAAGGATTTGACGGAAATACAATGAATTGACGGATTTATACCTATAATGGCCAAGGAAAATAATTATTTATTTGAGGCCTATTGACTGATTCGAACGGATACGACAGTCCCGTTCCCGCGTCAATAAATCAAAAGGCTATGATGACGTGTATGAGCTGCGATTGCAAAACGAGCCGGTGATGGAGTGGTGGGACCGGCACTTGGCATGGCAACACGACCGGCCGGCGTGTTTGCAGCCGTACCGACGTCCCTAACCCCTAGCCGATTCATACACACCTGAGCCGACACTTTTAAAAACCCATTTCCCCTTTATTATTATTATTATTATTATTATTATTATTATTATTATTATTACTACTACTATTATTATTATTACTCTTATTATTATTATTATTATCATTTTTATTATTTTTATTATTATTAATATTATTGTTATTATTATTCACTAACTCATTTTTTATATGTTGCGAGGCACATATGGATATATACTCTCAAGATGACGCTTTGAAATGCCTTTAAATTCAATTTGTTATTCGCATTCTTTTAAAATTTGTCATTACTAATTTGTTTCGAATTACTAACTACTTGATTTTATTTTGCAAGGTGTAATTCTCCATGGAGGAAGCCATTAGCAAATCACACCTTTTTACTTAATACCATATGCATATTTTACTAGTCGTTCAAATTATTTGTCTACTCTTAGTTACTTAGTTTATTTGCTTAGCTGCTTGTTTTGAATCCCAATTATGAAGTCCGGCCGGTAACCACATTTGGTGGAGCTTGAGAGGTGCCTAACCCCTTCCTCTCGAGTTAACTTGAACCTCTTACCTAGAAATTCTGGTTTGTAGACTAAGTTTCGGAGTTAATTGTAAAATTAGCTAGAAACAAGATAGGTTCCCTAATACACCTAGTTTAAAAATATGTTAGGTGGCGACTCCAACTCTTTACCCGTGAGTTTCCCAATAAGTCAAGTCCTATTTCAAACTTTAACCGGTTCGGTAAAAAATAGAATGCGACAGCATCGTGATGGGGACACATAATCCCATCAGCATCCTCATCACTAAACACAATCTCTCCCTCCGAGCCGTCACCACGGCTTCTCCTTTCATGAGTCACGGAGACTTTGGCAAACTACTTGGCTGAAGTATAAGTTATATCATTGACCTTTAAGCCTCTGGAGATCACATTTACTACCCTTTTAGGAGACAGAGGCCTTGGCGGCTGTCCTCTATTCTTGTTTAGCAAAGATCTGCTGTCCTTTGTTCGTTAAAAACTCCTTCATCATCTCTTTCTTGAGCAAGTGGGCCACCTCATATCTCAAAGCTTTGCAATCTTCAGTAAGATGGATGTGGTCATCATGAGAATCACATTAGAGGCTTTTACTCCTCTTGCGGGGGTGAGATCTCATATCTTTGGATAGTCTCACCCCCTATCCATCATCCCCTTAAACGCATTCACTAGCTCTGAGTTGAAACCACTGAAATTACATTTTGAAATTTGGGCCAAGCTTGGCTCCTTCGAAAGTATAGACGACCCAACACTATCCCTTCGAGCTGGGTTGTTGTTTTCGTTATTCTTATTTCCCAACCTTTGGCTCACATGTTGCATCGGGGGGTCATAAGGCTCATATAGGGATCTTGAATTTCCTCTCCGCACCTCACTCCGTCTGATGCAATGCAAACAAACCCAAGAGCCTTTACTAGAAGTCAAGTCAAAGCAATCCATGATGCTCACATTCACTTGGTGTGGCAAGGCGTGGACGTGGAAGATGAAGGCTCCGGAACCACCTTGAAGATCATGCATTGGAGAACCATGGAAGGAGGACCATCTAGACCACAAGGAGAGGCTCAAATGACACAAAGTGAAGCGCCTCAAGAGGATTTAGGAAGGGGCGGACCGCCTCCCACAATGGGCGGACCGCCTAGTAGATGTTGAGCTCTCTGGATCTTGTAAGGGCGGACCGCCCACTTCCCTGTGCAACTCCTCCAAGCCTTGCAGAGGCGGACCGCCTCCCTAAGTGGGCGGGGCACCTAGTTTGCTGAGAGTCCATCCGAGTTTCCTACTATTTTGTGGTGTATTTCCAAGTATAGCCCTAGTTTACTTCTAATGTTTTGAACCACTTTAAGGGTATTCAAGACATTTCATTTGTGTTTGTAGAAGACTATAAGAGTCTTCAGCTAGTCTTGAATTTATTACACAACTTTGAACACAAAACATATGAGATAAACTCTCTCTTTGAAACCTATGAATTTTAGCTTGATTTCAATTGGAAGAATTCGAGTTGAACTTCAAACCTTTCGATCATTCTATTTGCAAGGACCTCATGATTCTTGAGGATAGTTGCATAGCGTAGGTGATTCTTTTCCATCGTTCGATGTGTAACGAAACATCGTTCTTCGTTGCTACTTGAACAATCGTGCGAGTCTCGTCTCGTTTTTATCTCTTTATCGCTTTCGTAGTTTCGATTGCATCGGTTGGTATCAGAGCGAGGCTAGGGTTACGTTCCTACGAACCCTCGTCCTACTCTTCATGCTTGTTATCTTTGTTTCTTGTTGTTTTCCATGTTCTTGTTCTTTTTAAGTTTGTGTATCGAAATCTTGAAAATCAAATCCCCAAAAAGTTGAAAACCCTAGAATTTGTTCAAAAATTTCTTGATTTGGATTTGTGTTGATTGATTGTTATTATAAACCATTGGGGTTTGCTTGTAGTAGTTTAAAACACATTGGGGAACCTTTGAATTGGAGAAACACCTTCAAAACCTTGGAAAAATTGGGTGCCAAAGCCAAGAACACGAGTTGAGACTGTGCTGGGAAAGGCAGTAAGCGGACCGCCCATCCCAAAAGGCGGACCGCCCAATTTTTTTGGAACTCTCTGAAGTTTAGTAGGCGGACCGCCCCTGTGCCTAGGCGGACCGCCCACTCCTGGGAGGGGAGTCCGGGTAGTTGTTTCATAGGGTTTCGTGTTTTGTTTGTTTCCGTTACTTCCGGTTAGTACTTTGAGATTAATTCTCCTACTCAATTAGTACTAATTCATTGAGCGCTTAGGATATTCATGCGTGTTGGTGGTTGAAAGTTCCCAAGAAGACTCGTAGAATTTCTTTGGCTCAAGTGCTCACCTAAAAGTCGAACGTCCATAGAGTCCCATTAACTCCACTCTTCCCGAAGAGCATTTGGAACTTGTTGAATTGTTTGGTCGTTGAGGTGGTTGTTCAACTCCGAGGAAGACTTTTGAATCAAGCACGAGTGAACCTACCCCAACTTGAGTGAACCTGAGCGACAATCAAAAGTGAGGGAGTACGTGAGGACTTTTACTCTAATCTCTTTTCTTGTTTTTGATTGCTTGTAGGTACATGGCGGACAAGAAGGCAAAGAATACCATTGAGGTTCCTACCGACGTCTTGGCTAATCTATTGGCCGAGGTAAAGGCTCTAAATCTCAAAATGGAGGTTATGGAAAGAGAAAGGACCCCGAGTGTCCACAAAGATGTCGGAGAAGGCACAAGTGATGATTCAATCATGAAACCGGATCAATTTGCAGAGCTAGCTCGCCGACAACGATTGAGAGATGAAGCTCTTGCTCGAGAAAGATTGTTGGGCAATCCCCAACCCTTGGGCAATCCCCAAGGTGAAGTTCCATTCATGCGGCCCCAAAGAAATGTTGTACCCCTTGAGCAAGTTGATGAAGCTCAAGAAGGGGAGGGTCTCGGACTTGGTGATGATTATGATGCTCCCTATCCAAATAGGAGGGCAATGAATGGAGGCCGGGGTATGGATGGAGGTCGTGGGCGAGGACCTCCAAGGGCTTTTGTGGGGAGGAACTTCGGAAGAGAATATGAGGATGTTGATGACTACTATGGGGGCCAACCGGAGCCAAATTGTAGAGGTCGTGATAACAACCTAAATAGTGTGAAGATCACTATCCTACCTTTCAAAGGGACTAGTGATCCGAAAAAGTTCTTAGAGTGGAAGGTTCAATTGGAGCGGGTGTTTGACACAAATGATATATCCGAGGAGAAGAAAGCCACTTATGTCATTGCTTCATTTGAGTCATATGCTTCCACTTGGTGGGAATCCGTCAAGAGGTCGAGAAGAAGAGTTGGGATGCGAATGAACATTACTTGGGAGGAATTGAAAGAGGTGATGAGCACCAAATATGTGACACCCAAGTATAGGCAAGAACAACTCAAGAGGCTTTATGAGTTGAAACAAGGCTACAAGTCCGTTGATGAGTATTTCAACAAATTTGAAAAGAACCGAATGACCCTTGACATGGAAACGGAAGATGAGGAGCAAGCTATCATCCATTTCAAGAATGGTTTAAGCTGGGAGATTGCTTCTCAATTGAGGCTGCACATCTTTCATTCTCTTCAAGATGTTTGTGATGCCGCGGTTGAAGCCGAAACTGGCTCAAGGAAGAGAAAGCTCCTTGTTTTAGGAGCACTACTTCTACTCTAATGACTCGACCCAAAGAATGGAAGAGCCCAAACACAAGTGGTGCAAGTGGGAGCCGTGATGTGAAGAAGTCTTTTGAGAAGGCTACCCCGAGAAGCGACTTCAAAGAAGTGGGAGGTAACTCTAAAACTCAATTAAATACTCCTTCTCCTTCTTCTTTTCAATGCCACAAGTGCAAGGGTTATGGCCACTTTGCCAAAGATTGCCCCACCCGAAAAACAATGATAGTTATGGATGATGGGATGGTGTATGAGGAGGAAAGTGAGCCCGAGGGTGATGTTGTTGAGGAGAGTGAGGTAGTTGAGGGAGAAGAGAGAGCGGCGGAGGGTGATGATCCTAATATGTTTCTAGTGGTACGCCGTAGTTTGAGTGCCATGGTGAGTGAGGAGAAGGAGGATGAGCAAAGGGAGAACTTGTTCAATGCTAGGAGTAGAGTGAAGGGACAAGTGTGCTCCATGATTATTGACTCGAGTAGTTGTGCGAATGTGGTGAGCCAATCTTTGGTCTCACAATTGAAATTGCCTACCCTTAAACACCCAAGCCCCTACCGTTTACAATGGTTGAGTGAGTGTGGGGAGTTGAAGGTGGTGAAGCAAGTCTTGATTAAGTTCAAGATTGGGAACTATCAAGATGAGCACATGTTTGATGTGGTGCCAATGCAAGCTTGCCACCTCTTGTTTTGTAGGCCTTGGAAATATGACAAGCATGTGGTTCATGATGGCCGAGCCAACACTTACACAGTGAAACATGAGGGCAAGAAGTATGTGCTTACGCCCTTGACGCCGAAGCAAGTCAGTGATGACTATAGGCGCATGAGGGAGTTGAGGGAAGCGGCTAAAGCTAAATCCCCCGTTGTGGCCAAGCCTTTGGCCGAGACTCCACCATCTCCTACCGGTCGCATTTGTGCGATGATGCAACCGGGTGAGTACTAGAGAGGTAATGATGGCACCAAAATGCTCATTTGCCTAGTGCACAAAGGTATGGTTCTAAACTCCGATTGTGATTATTCTTCTACCCCTAACCCTTTGCCTAGTTCTATTGAGATTGTTTTGAAGGTATTTGAGGACATGTTCCCGGAAGAGATGCCGAGTGGTCTTCCTCCATTGAGGGGGATTGAACATCAAATTGATTTTGTCCCGGGGTCCCAAATCCCAAACAAGCCGGCCTATAGGAGCAACCTGGAAGATACAAAGGAATTGCAAAGGCAAGTGGATGAGTTGCTCTACAAAGGCTTGGTTCGCGAAAGCTTGAGTCTGTGTGCCGTACCGGTCGTTCTTGTACCAAAGAAGGACGGGACATGGAGGATGTGTGTTGATTGCCGTGCGGTCAACACGATAATGGTAAAGTATCGTCATCCCACTCCTAGACTTGATGACATGCTTGATGAATTGAGTTGTTCAAGTGTCTTTACCAAGATAGATCTTAGGTCCGGCTACCACCAAATCTGGATGTAACCGGGTGATGAGTGGAAAACTGCATTCACGACCAAGTTTGGTCTTTATGAATGGTTGGTGATTCTTTTTGGCCTCTCCAACGTACCTAGCACTTTCATGCGGTTGATGAACCATGTCTTAAAGCCGTTTATCAACAAGTTTGTGGTTGTCTATTTTGATGATATTTTGATATATAGCAAATCAATAGATGATCATATGGGCCACTTGAGTGAAGTTCTTGAAGTGCTAAGAGCCGAGAAGTTCTATGCCAACTTTAAAAAGTGTGCCTTTTGTGTTGAAAACGTTGTCTTATTTGGGTTTGTTGTTAGTGCCAATGGTGTAGAAGTTGATGAGTCCAAAGTTGAAGCCATTAGAGATTGGCCTACTCCTACTACCGTTTCTCATGTTAAGAGTTTCCATGGCCTTGCTAGTTTCTATAGGCGCTTTGTTAGAGACTTTAGCACCATCGCCGCACCACTCACCGAGTTGGTGAAGAAAGATAAGGCCTTTTTGTGGGGAGAGCCTCAAGAGAAGGCTTTCCAAGAGTTGAAAATGACACGACCCGGAATTCGACTAGGCCGTGCGGGCACCTGAAATCCTCCCCTAGACCCGTCGGGCGAACCCTTACCAATTAAATTAGGAAAATAAATATAATTCAATTCATAAATAAGAACAAGACTTAAAAAAACACAGACATACTAATACCTCTAAGCTGTACAAAAGAAATTACAGCTGATTACCCGACATACTAGGTTTAGGGCTATCCAGACTAAATATCTAAGAGTACAAAAAAAGACAGATACCTCTTGAAGGGAGCAAAATGTAACTGAAATAATAAACATAAAACTGGTGGCCATCCTGAATAAAAGTTGGCTCACCCTGACAGCTGAAGTCGTCTTCGCTCATTCACAACGTGGCGACTCAATCCTGGAGCGAACCTGTCGAAATGAAATAGATAGACAAGAAAAAATAATAACATAAGGGTGAGTCAAAAGGACTCAATAAGTGGGCAAACTAGCCACCTCAAAGAATAGGATAGCTAGCCAGGGAGAAAAGAAACAGATAAACCAAATTCCTCTTATTTAAATTATGAAAAGGCAGAGCCAGATAATAACTGGAAATACGTATGTAATCATAAAATCATTAACAACCAGGAACATAAGATAGCCAGAACATATAGGTATCCCGAACATATCAATAGTCAGAAATACATCCTGTTGCGGCGTGCAACCCGATCCATATATTCATACTGTTGCGGCGTGCAACCCGATCCATATATTTATACTGTTGCGGCGTGCAACCAGGATACGAGCCAGAAATATATAGGCAAACTGAAATATGTCCACTACATGGTATACATACCGCATACATAAAACACAGCACAATACACATAATAGTCAGTATGCGGTGCAATGAAATGGGATGAATGTGGTACGATGCAATGCAGTCACATATGCCTGATACCTATCTCCGGTGCGGGACTCTCATCGTCTACCAGGAGATATATGCGATAATGACCCTTCACCGGCTCGGGACTCTCATCGATTACCGAAAAGTATATGCAATGATGACCCTTCACCGACTCGGGACTCTCATCGATTACCGGGAGGTATATGCAATGAAGACCCTTCACTGGCTCGGGACTCTCATCGATTACCGAAAAGTATATGCAATGATGACCCTTCACCGGCTCGGGACTCTCATCGATTACGGGGAAGTATATGCAATGATGACCCTTCACCGGCTCGGGACTCTCATCGATTATGGGGAAGTATATGCAATGCTCAGAACTAGAGTAAAATGCTCATATGCTCAATATAATACCAACAACATGGTATAACATATAATATACAATGTAAATTCAAAGTTAAGGCGTAATGAGTACGCCTATCGGCAGCTACACACGTAAAGAACACGTGGTAGAATATCCACAAGGCCAAGGGCCTCCAAAGAAATGGATACAAACACTTACCTTGTTACAAAGTTAGCACAGCTGCTCAACAACTGCTTTGTCCTTTGGATTCATTGCCAAATGATCCCACTGAATGTTTTGGGGTGAAAATTCTATCTTTCTCCGGCTCTTTTCTCATTTTCTGGCATTTTTTTACCTTACTGCGTTTTTCTCTTCACTGTTCTCGTTTCTCCTTTGAATTTCCAATCTTTCAATGTTTCTGCTCGTCATTCAATCTTCCAATCTTTCAATGTTTGACCCACCGCCATTCATTTCTTTCTTTCTTTCTTTTTTTCTTTTCTCTTTTCTTTTATTTTATTTTCTTTTCTTTTCGTTTTCGTGGCGATAATTAAAACGGAATCCTACAAAATTCGAACTAATCCCAAATTTCTCAGGTAAGTTATATAAAATATATGTAACACACTTTCTAAGGCTGATCTTAAATCGGACTTCCGAAACTCAATATGCAAATTAAATGGAAAAATATCAAATTATTTAACTTTCGGTATTTTAGCGGAAACTAGCCGAACAACCTCAAAATTCAATTTTGAAAGTTCACACATGTCACAAATAATCATACGAACCTAACGGCGCTTTCGAATTTTGAATCGGAGCTCATTCGCCAAAATTGAGCTCGAAAACCTCTTTTTAATATTTATCGGCAATAAAAACTGAAATCTTCTTCCGATACGTACCAAACGAGGTCTGATTTAGCTCAAATTTTACAGACAGGTCCTAATAGACCTCACAAAGATTATAAAATTATCGGCATGCCAATCGGAGCTCTAACTTCCGAAACGACTACCTAAGGTCATTTCAGAAAAGTAGGTTGAGTACCGCCCTATTGTTGCAATTGCCCGACTTTGGGAAAGCTTTTGAGGTTGAATGTGATGCCTCGGGGGGGGGGGGGGGGGAGGTATTGGGGGTGTTCTCATGCAAGAAGGCAAACTCGTTGCCTACTTTAGTGAAAAGTTGAAGGGTGCAACTTTGAATTACTCCACGTATGACAAGGAGTTGTATGCTCTTGTGAGAGCTCTTGCTCATTGGCAACACTATCTATGGCCTAGAAAATTTGTGATCAAGAGTGACCATGAGTCACTCAAGCATCTTAGAGGCCAAGAGAAGTTGCACAAAAGGCATGCCAAATGGGTGGAGTTCATTGAGTCTTTTTCCTATGTAATTCATTACAAGAAGGGAAAGGACAATGTTGTAGCCGATGCACTTTCTAGAAAGTTCGCCCTTGCTACCACTCTTGCTTCTAGGCTTATGGGTTTTGAAAGTATAAAGTCGATGTATGAACATGACCCAAAGCTCAAGAGCATTCATGATGCTCTAGTGAGTAGAGAGGGTGGGGAAATACCAATGGGTAGATGGCTATATTTTCAAGAATGGGAGAGTGTGTGTCCCCGAGTTCTCTTGGAGAGATGTGCTAGTGCGAGAAGCATATTGTGGGGGCTTGATGGGTCACTTTGGGGTGGATAAGACTATGGCCATACTTAAAGAGCAATTCCATTGGCCAAAAATGAGGCCTCTTGTGGAACGTTTTTGCAATGCTTGTTTAGATTGCAAGAAGGCCAAGTCTAGATCCAACACCCATGGCTTGTACACTCCTTTGCCCGTACCTACTAGTCTATGGGTTGATATCTTTATGGATTTTGTTATGGCTTTACCCCGGACTAGAGGAGGACACGATAGAATTCATGTTGTCGTTGATAAGTTATCCAAAATGGCTCACTTCATTCCGTGTAAAAAGACTCATGATGCACAACATGTAGCTTCTTTGTTTATTGATAATGTATTAAAGTTGCATGGGGTACCTCACACCATTGTTATGGATAGGGACTCCAAGTTCCTTAGCCATTTTTGGAAGTGTTTGTGGGGTGCTGTTGGCACCAAATTGTTATTCTCTACGTCCCACCACTCTCAAACCGATGGGCAAACCGAGGTGGTGAACTGAACCTTGGGAGCTCTACTTAGAGCCATGACCAAAGGTAAGGCCCGAACTTGGATTGATAAGCTACCACTCATGGAGTTTGTATATAACCGCACTTTGCATCGAATGATTGGCATGACTCCATTTGAGTGTGTTTATGGTTTTAACCCTTTGATTCCACTTGATCTTACCCCTTTGCCAAGGGATATGGTTGTTGATTTTGAAGGTAAACTCAGGCCAAGACATTGCTTGAACTTCATGCCAAGGTGAAGAAGACCTTGGAGGAGGCCTACGAGAAGATAGCAACCAAGAAAAACAAACGAAGGAAGAAGGTGGATTTCAAGAAGGGAGATTGGGTGTGGGCGCACTTCTGCAAGGAAAGATTTCCAAACCATAGGAAGGGGAAGTTGGCACCAAGAGGAGATGGACATTCCAAGTGTTTTCCAAGATCAACAACAATGCATATGTGATAGACTTACCGGGTGAGTATAATGTGTCAACTACTTTCAATGTTAGTGACTTGACTTCTTTTGATGTAGATAATGATGCCTTGGAGGATGACGCCTTAATTTCGAGGACAAAATCTTCTCAAGAAGGGGAGGATGATGCAATGCAAACCAAGCCAAGACTCTTTACTAGAAGTTGAGCCAAAGCAATCTATGATGCTCACATTCACTTGGTGTGGCAAGGCGTGGACGTGGAAGATGAAGGCTCCGGAACCACCTTGAAGATCATGTATTGGAGCACTATGGAAGGAGAACCATCTAGACCACAAGGAGAGGCTCAAATGACACAAAGTGAGGCGCCTCAAGAGGCTTTAGGAAGGGGCGGACAGCCTAGTAGATGTTGAGCTCTCTGGATCTTGTAAGGGCGGACCGCCTACTTCCCTGTGCAACTCCTCCAAGCCTTGCAGAGGCGGACCGCCTCCCTAAGTGGGCGGGGCGCCTAGTTTGCTGAGAGTCCATCCGAGTTTCCTACTATTTTGTGGTGTAATTCCAAGTATAGCCCTAGTTTACTTGTAATGTTTTGAACCACTTTAAGGGTATTCTAGACATTTCATTTGTGTTTGTAGAAGACTATAAGAGTCTTAAACTAGTCTTGAATTCATTACACAACTTTGAACACAAAACATATGAGATAAACTCTCTCTTTGAAACCTATGAATTTTAGCCTGATTTCAATTGGAAGAATTCGAGTTGAACTTCAAACCTTTCGATCATTCTATTTGCAAGGACCTCGTGATTCTTGAGGATAGTTGCATAGCATAGGTGATTCTTTGCCATCATTCGGGGTGTAACGAAACATCGTTCTTCGTTGCTACTTGAACAATCGTGTGAGTCTCGTCTCGTTTTTATCTCTTTATCGCTTTCATAGTTTTTGTTGCATCACCATCTAAACGACTCGAAATGATTTCTATATTTGGAACTACGGTTCGCATACTTCATCCTCTCCTCTACTCTAATCTTAGAATAGGTCTTGGTGTGTACATCATCCCAAGTCATGGCTTGCCATTCTTGCAAATTTTTCTTTAACTCGACACATGCCTCCAGGCTATCACATTCAAATTAGTGGTATGCACCAATATTGCCAAATCATCCTCCATCGGAGATATGAGCATCCGGTCCGCGTGAAAGTGTTCTATAAAATCACGGAGCGGCTCCCTCAACCTCTGCTTGATGTGGAAGATGTCCTCATTTCTCTTACAAACCTTTTGGCCCCAAGTGTGTGCTTTGATAAATAAATCAGCTAACTCATCAAATGACCCAATAGATTTGAAAGGCAAATACATACACCAATTCAACGCTCCCTTCTCCAGCGTCTCTCTGATTTTCTAAAGGAGCACGGAGTCCAAATCCAACTTGGTCAAGTCATTCCCCTTCACCATCGCCATATACTCAGCAACATGATCTTTGGGGTCAGACGTACCATCGTACTTCTTCAAATTTTGCAATTAGAAAAGTTTACGGATCAGAACCGGAGCAGCTTCCAATTTGAATGTTTGTTGCTTGCACTTAGCAATATCTATCAACTTAAGAGATTTTGAGGATCCAAGGATCCGTTCCATCCGCTCTTCAAACTTAGCCTCAAAATCTTTCTTTTATTTCTCTAAGTCCAACTAGACTCTCCGCGGTACTACGGGTGTTGTCTTAGTCACTACGGGACCAGCCCCTAAGGGTGCAGTCCCCCAGCCCCCAGATCCGACTCCATTTGGAAGTACCCCTGTTACTACGCTCTGAGGAACTGAAGTCAGAGTGCCTCTAATAGGAATAATAGGTGTGGTGGTTGTAGACCTGATGTTCTCGAAGAGTGACTGTAATGAGTTGTACAACCATTCGTTTATTCTAGCCTGCCCCACCATGGCCTCACGAGTCTGAATGATGAATTCCTAAGCTACATTTCCAAGGAATCGAATCCTGAAGTACTTGCTCCTCCCACATTTGCTTAGGAATTCGCTCATGATCTGAATGAGCATCGTCGGCAATGTCGTTTTCTGCCCGTGGAATGCCTCCACAACCTTGTGGTCCAACGGGGCGTAACTGATCTCCATATGTTTGATTTCTATTGTTTCTTTCCACCATTTTGAAGGGTGAAGATGCACGAAATGAAATGGTTGTTACAACCTTGGAACAATCTTAGTTGCTTGAGCCCCACGGTGGGCGCCAAATTATATGCCTTAAAATCAATACTTAGGATATAATTGAATTTGTTTAAGGGTTGTATGCGATTAATTGTATCAATTTTAATAACTTTTGAACGTAAAGATGAAATAAAGGATGAAAGCAATAGCAAGAATGATAGATAAATATCATATTATGATGAGAGTACAAATTGATAAAGTTTGGGCATATGTGTGTGGATGCCTTTACAGATGATTTGAAGTCCTACTTATAGTGTCGAGTTGATGAACCTCAACGTCCGCATTAAGTGTCCAATTACCCACGTTGGAACGTGGGGAGCTGCTCACGCCCAAAACTCATCCCCGAAAGGATAAGCGATTGCTGTAAATATAACCCGATTTAACAAGTCCAGGGTCGAATTCCATAGACAGCAACGTTAATTTGTAACCTTATACCAGTTCTTGTTCAGACAACTTCAGGAACAATTTATAATTGTAATTATGAGAAAACTAGAATTTAAAAAAAAATTAACTAAAGCAAGTGATAAAATGTCTAGAAGAGATTTTAAGAATAAAAGGCCTAGGACATAACTTCCCCACTTATCGGAGTGATGTACCGGATACTATGCATTTAATCTCGCTTTACTATCCCTAATGATCATGAGATCCTTGTTTATCGCTAGTATTTTCCAATAACAAGCAATAACAATCCTGAGTTACTTTTCGAAGTTAACACATGATGATAAGATGGACTACCCATGTGACCACAATAAGGGTTCGTTGTTCCCGAACTCACCCCGCTCTTCTTCACTAAACAATTCCTTATTTGGATTAAAACATCGCTATTCAACTAACCCTAACTCAAAACACTCTTCCAATGGTTTACAAGAATAAAGGGGACATTCAATTGTGAGCTCTACAATCGAAACCAATCATAACATAGTAGAATATTCATGAATAATAATGTCAAGCTTGATATATTCATAAAATATTCAGCACATCATCCAATAATGGTTCCGTCAAGCCCTAGAAGGGGTCACTTAGCCACTCATGTTCACAAGATTCATGAAATAAGCTACCATATTCAGTAAAGTAAAAGAAAAGGATTGAAAAGTTAAGAAAACTCATTAGATCCTTGTTCTCCACTGCCCTAGCCTTCTTCTTGTTCTTTCTAGGTTTAGATATGCTCTAAAAATTGACTTTTAGACCTTTAAATCACATTCCTTAGCCAATTGACCGAACTGCCCCTCTTTATTGAGTCGCAGAAATTGTGCCCTTGCACTATAACTGTGTGAAGCACAACTACAACACAGGATTCCTGGAACTTCCTTCATTGTTCGGTGCGACGCACATCCACTCCAAAACACGCCAGGATCAGCTCTTCTTCCATGCGATGGCTATGCAATGGGGATTTAGCTCACTGCCTCAAAAATATTTTTCTTCATCAAAATTTCATCTAAAGGCTGTGCTATGGTCATGCGATGCACAACACCCTTAGATTTCTCCATATTTTACTTTTTGGCTCCATTATTGCTCAAATTAACTTCATTTGGCACCACAAGCCTCCTATACATCAAAATACAATCGATTAGCTCAATTCATCATATTTTTAACATCAAATATCGCTAGAATGCACCAAAGTATGGCTAAAACACATCCAATTATGTATAAATTTGGCCTATTATCAGGAGCACACGACCTGGAACACATTGAATGTGCTGTCTAGAAATTACAAACTCGAACGGTTGAGTTATGAACATCACATACGCTCCATGAAACTTATCCACGGGTAGTTTCACACGGACACTCTTTGAAGCTTATCCACTGCCCGATTCTTAACCTTCCACTGGCTGACATATTGGATTTCCTCTAATGACGGAACCAAGCTTTATCCTCAAGAAGATTTACATCTGTACGCCTCATGTCCATGATAGAATCATACCAATACACTTGCAAAAAAATGGAGGGGGGGACACTGCGCATCATTCATAAATTCGTAGGCGTATTTCCATCTGAAATTTATTTACTATCTAACAAATATTATTTTTACTAAACCACTATATGGGGTCAAAAAGGAAAACCAATTGCCCCGGTGTCATAGTTTTGTAAATAACACCATTTTTTTTACTCATAGATTCATGGGCTTTGACAAGTTTAAGTTCATTTCCAATTTTGGCAACTTATATAACTATGCAAAGATACATTCTACATTAGACAAAAATGTCAATATTACTATACTTTCAAAATATAGCAATATTTTTTCACAATTGCTATACAAACTATATATACCTACAGGTACACACTAATTTGTGGGAGAATAATTCAAACCTTATTATCACACAATTACCTAAAATTGATCTCTCTCTGCTCCAATAGCAAATGCGATTCAACTGAAGCTCAAAATAGAGGTTCAATTTCATTCAACAAATCAAATTATGTTTTGGAAATTAACAATCGCGATTCCATTAAAATGCAGTTTTGACTGCAATTTCGTTTTGAATTGTGGAAATTGTAGTAGCGATCACAATTTGTTCGTGATAAAATCAGGTAGTTTTGAACTCAATAAATACGATTCAGAACTGTATTTGCAACAGTGATTTCAATTTAATTATCATACATTAGTTCATTTAGAATTCAATGGTACAATTTTAATTGTACTACAACACAGTAGACATTGGGACAGAAATTGCCGATAAGTAGATTTAACAGTCGATGGAATTGTTTTAAGCATTGATTCCAATTTTGAAAATTTATAGGCTGCAATTAGAAAGTGGTTAGGAGTTGATACACTAGACAAACATATTGAAATCAAGTAAAAATTGAACGGATGATCTCCGCCATTGCAGATTTACAATGACATTAGAGTTGAATTTTATATCGAATTGTAAAAGGAGTATAAGGATGTAGGAATGTATCTATTGTGTACTGGTTTTATCATTATGGTGGTTGTGTACTGGTTTTATCATTATGGTGGTGGATAACAGTGTAATTAAAGACAAAACACCAATTGCTTCACATGATCATACAGAGAGTAGTACTGCTAGAGAGATATACAATGTTGATACATCTACCATACACTTTGGAGATACATCTGGAATACACAATGTATGTGAACCTATGTTGATCAGGATAGGAATCTAAGAAGTTGATGAAACTAAGCATGCTATAATAATTACTGACCCTATCCACAAAGATGTCACCAAGGGGCAAGTTTATCAGGACAAAGCTACGTTTTTCAATGCAATGAAACATTATGCTTTGAGGGAGAAGTTTCAGTACAAAGTGAGCAGATCAAGTAGAACTAGGTATGAAATCTTCATAATTAGTAGTGTAAAATATCTTAAAATACATTATTTACGCATTGGACATAGAGCCTGTTTGGGTGGGCTTATAAGCAGCCTATTTTAAGTAGCTTAGAAGTTAAAAAGTGGCTTAGAAAAGTTAGAAAATTCTAACTTCTCACTTTTGACTTTTTTAAACACATAAGGGCTTATAAGCTTATAAGACACTTTTAATCTCACCCGAATGGGCTCATACACTTTTATGTAGCTTTGATATACAGTACACATACAATGAATAAACACAGAACATACATTATGTATATATTGGACATACACTTTTACGTAGCTTTGCTACACAGTACACATACACTGAAACACAGAACATACATTATGTACACATTGGACATATACTTTTATGTAGCTCTGCTATACAGTACACATACAATGAATAACACAGAACATACAGTATACTTAAAGCATACATAAACTACTGTAGGAATTTATAAAAATATATAACATACACAATGGACATTCATTATACACACACTTAAAACATACATAGGCTGTATGAGTTCTTCCTATAGTTGTAGATGGGAGTTTCATTAAGGAGCAACACAATGGAACATAGAAAACAGCTTCTACATTGTATGCCGCTGGTAAGTGTTGAAAAATCAAAGCTGATAGGGTATATTTAATTGTGTGTTGATGAATATTTGTTGTATGTCTAATGTTAATTATCAGGAATATGAAAATTCAAAGCTGCTAGATTGTTTCCAAAAGACCCTAGGCCACAAACATATCATCAAAATGTTCATAAAGTATATGAAAAATTTACCAGGAACTAGATAAGCAAGAAGTTACCAGAGAAACACTGAACTGAAAATGTGCGTTAATTGCATATGTGGTAGGTGACTCACCAGGGTATAATCTTATGTTGGACTATGTGAAGCAAAATTGGGGTGGTATAGTGGAACCTGATGTGTATCTGCACGAGGAGGGCTATTTCATCACCAGATTCATATCCATGAATGATATGGGTAAAGTACTCTCATCTAGCCCATATAGCTTGAATAACAGACCTATTATCCTGAAGCAATGGACATCAAACTTTGATATAAACACTGAATTCTTAATTGAGATCCCACTTTAGGTTAGGTTCCCTAAACTGCCACTAAACTGTTGGAGTTATGACTCCCTAAGTAGAATAGCTAGTGCAGTAGGAATTCCAATGTTTGCAGATGAATATACCTCTAAGCAAACTAGGATTTCCTACGCTTGAATGGTAATTGAGGTCAATGTTACAAAACAGCTCACATCTGAGGTATTAGTGATGGATCCTACTGGGGAAACTTTCAGACAATCTGTTGAGTATGATTGGGCCCCTAACTACTGCACCAAGTTCTGAAAGTTAGGGCATGAATGTAGAGAAGAATCCAATGAACAACAATTTGAGCAACCTAAGAGGAGGAGGAGACCAAATAGAAACAGACAAACTGAGCAGCCAACTCAAATGTGGACCAGGACAGGAAAGATTTACACTAGAGAAGAATTGGATCAGCTAAATGCACCTAAGCAGAATTTGCCACAAGAGAGCAAACTTCAACCAGATGCATCAGGCCCTGAACTGGTAATAGAGCAGGTGAACTTGGAGAAGAACATCCAGGAGAGTGAGCAATCAAACCAGGTATTACACAAGCAGAAGGAGGTAAGATCAAGCAGCATACCAAAATAGCAAGACAAGGGGAAAAATGTGGAGTGTGTATCTCCTAACAAATCCCCAAGGAGCTATTTAGCTGCCATGACTAATAGCCCAGAAATTCATACACATAATGGGTTTGTAGTGTTGCAAGAACAAAATCAAATGGAGCCTGTGTTGAGTCCCTTTGATACAGGAGGGAAAACTTGCTGAAATGAACATCCTAGCATGGAATGTGAGGGGAGGGAATAAGAATTACAAGCAGAAGGAGTTATGTACATATATTCAAACTAATAAGATCAAGCTGGCAGGCCTGTGTGAAACTGGAGTTAAGCAAAACAGATCAACAAAAATCCTAAAAAAAGTGGCTCCAGGCTGGAATTATGCTACAAACTATGAAGAAGCTGTGAATGGGAGGATATGGCTAATGTGGGATGAGAGATATTTTCAGATTGATATTATTTGAAAGATGCTCAGTACATTCATGTATATGTCGAGCAGGGATTCTCAGCTAATCTGCTACTTAACCATGATTTATGCACATAATACACCAGAACAAAGGAGAGCATTATGGGCTGGCCTGAAGAGCATATCAAGCACTATGTCCCTACCATGGATGATTTAGGGAGATTTCAATGCCCCTTTGCACATACAGGACAGAAACTATGGTAATCCAGTTACTCTCTCAGAAATCAAGGACTTCACAGAATGTGTAGATACAGCAGGCCTTCATGAACTTCAGTGGAGTGGAGATTACTACACCTGGACAAATAATCAAAGAAGAGGAGATAGAATACTCACCATGATAGACAGCGCTCTGGCAAATGATCAATGGATGCACAGTTATGGTCATCTGCAAGTAGAATATGGGTTGCCCCATTTCTCTGACCATGCACCTATGCTAATAAGAGTTACTCCTATGAGTCAAGCTAGATCAGTCCCTTTCAAATTTTTCAATGTTTGGTCTGAAAATGAGAAATTTCTTAGCATAGTTAAGTCTGGATGGGAAGTGACATTAGATCAATGGCCCATGAGAAACATCTAGCTGAAGTTGAAAAATATGGGACCTAAATTTAGACAACTGAATAAAGATGAATACAATGGGCTCATGACAAGAATTGAAGACACCAGGAAAGAGCTCAAAGAGGTTCAACAAGAAATGCTTCTGCAATACACAGATGATAAAGCTGATAGTGAGAAGCAGATCCTCATGAAACTGGAAAGATTGATCAATACTGAAGAAAACATTCAACAACAGAAATCTAGGGCAACCTGGATCAAACTTGGAGATGCCAAAAATAAGTATTTCACAGCAGTCATGAAGGAGAGAAGCCAAAGGAAATACATTAACTCATTGTCAGATGCTACAGGAAGGGTACTAGTTGAACCAACAGAGATCAGAAATGAAGTCCTCACCTTCTATAAAAGTCTGATGGGTAGAAAAGCCAAGTCACTCACTGCAGTAAACAAAGTGACTATAAGAAGAGGACCTACACTAAATCACCAACAACAATTTCTACTTATCTCTCCTATCACTGAACAGGAAATAGAAGCAGGCCTGCAATCTATAAAAGATGACAAAGCTCTGGGAGTAGATGGATACAATGCCTTATTCTACAAAAAATCTTGGCCAGTGATTAAGAGTGATGTACAAAAGGCAGTGCTGGGCTTCTTTGATACTGCTAACCTATATAAGGCAGTCAACTGCACAAGCCTGACACTCCTCCCCAAAGTGTCTCAGCCAACCAGTGTCAAAGAGTACATGCCTATAGCCTGCTGCACAATTCTCTATAAGATCATAACTAAGATATTAGCAGCAAGAATGCAGCAGGTGATGCCAGATATCATCCACAGTGCCCAATCAGGATTTGTACATGGGAGAAAAATTGCAGATAACATCATCTTAGCTCATGAGCTAGTCAAGGACTACACAAGGAAAGGGATATCTCCTAGAATGATGATGAAGGTAGATCTCCAAAAAGCTTATGATTCAGTTGAGTGGTCCTACTTGGACCAGGTTATGGAGTGTCTAGGATTCCCCCAAAAGTTTATGCAATGGATCAGAAACTGTGTCACAACAGTAAATTATACTATAAATTTCAATGGAGAATTCATGGAAGCATTTGAAGCAGCTAAAGGTCTTAGACAAGGAGACCCAATATCCCCCTACCTGTTTTCCATCTCTATGGAGTATCTTAGCAGAACATTAGATGACTTGGCAGATAATAGAGGATACAAATATCACCCTGTCACGACCCAATTTATGGGACCGTGATGGCACCTAAGCATTCTACCCTTAGGCGAACCAAGAAGTGAGTAAGAAGTTCAAAATGATAAGTAGGCTAAATCAACACATAGTTTTAAAAGATGATCGAACCAAATAAGAAAAGAGTAATACCATATTTAAATAAAAGCATCCCAAAAATCTCAACATAACTATCCCCAATATATTGTGTCAATGGAGCATACGAAGAGTTCATACGATCCAGGGCACATCTCGAAACCTAAGAAAAGTCTAAAATATAAAGGAAGATAGGACAGTGTGCCACCACGAACAATGCAGTTGGCTCACCTCAACCGACTCTAGTCCACAGCTCGAACGGATCAAGAAAGTCCAGCTGCCCGGCTAGAAGATGGATATGCACATACAAGCAGTAAGTTATGAGCCGAAGCCCATTAAGATCATCGACAAGCCCACTAATTTACCCTTCAGAACAAGTCTTTGAAATTAGAAAAGAAAATAACATTAATAAGGCCTACATATCAAAATGTAATAAAGGAATATTCAAGTACCATCATTCACTATAACTTCTTTCTTTATATAATATAATACAAAATAATAGCATAGGCCCTCACCATCATCGTGGCTAGACCAGTGGCTCATCAACTCTATAGCATAGGTCCTCGCCATATAAGGCTAGATCAGTGGCTAAATTTATCTAATGGCATAGGCCCTCACCATATAAGGCTAGACCAGTGGCCCACAATCCAAATACCAAAGACAAAACAGAATCATAAGAAGGATAATCCGGAATGTATATATATAACTTCATAGTATAGAAGGAAACACATCTAGTGTTAAATACACATGTAATGCACATATCAATGTCGTGCTCTTTTACTTAATGTAGTAAGGTATGAAGTAATACCATGTTCAAGTCAATACCAAACATTATTAAGCTAACTCGATTGTTCAAGTAAGGTAAACGATCTCGATATAACGTATATGGACAAGGATGCATTTGTCCCAAAACCATACTAATCATTTAGAAGCTCGTAAATCATTATGCAAGTTCAAATCATGCCCATTTAGCAAAGCAAGCAAAGTAGAAGTCAAGTCTCACTTACCTCAAAGGCGGTCCAAGTACTACGGCCAAGTAAGTCCCAAAAGGTCACCAAGATGAACTCCAATCCAATCACACTATTCAAAATCATAATTAGATCGTTAAAATATGCTAGGAGGGTGAAAACCCCCAATTTTTGGGGCCCGAGCCCACCTCAGCCCGAAACCCGTCCATCAGGCCCCATCTCGGATTTCAAATCCGAAATCAATAAAATATTACCCATTAACCCACGAGTTCATACATTCGAAAATCAAGTCAATCCGACCACATTAACATATTCAAATCCCCTTATTTTATCACTTTTGAGTTCAAACTCAAGAACCCTATCAACTTTTCAAGGTTCATTAATTCAAGACTTAGTATCATTGACACAAAATTAATCCTTTGAAATCTCAATGCTTAATACTAATATTTTACAAAGTAGTAAATGCTACCAATCAAATAAGAAAATTACCTTGAAATATATTATTAAACTTGAGATTTTTGGGGTTGTAGAGCACTTCTAGCTTTGACTAAACCTCGCTTGATTCAAGCTCCTCAATCTTGAGAGAACTTGAATCTCTTGCTGGAAGGAGAATATGAGCAACATTGATTTGCTCATTCGCTGCTGCTACTAAGGGCTTGGGGTCTCGTGATTTTTTTTCCAGAAAGAACAAAGAGTGGACTCCTTTTCTATTCAAGACTTTCACTAGGTCTTTCTTTTGCTTTCGACCAGTTGTACCCTCCCTTTAGAATGATATATTCATTTATCATCTCAACTAATTAATTATATAAGTTTCACACCCACACATATATGCTAAAATCAATACAATAAAAGTGAAAGAAATCTTTCTATACTATTACTTAATGATAGCTACATATGACAATAATACTTTAATATAAAGAACCTATTAGTATCCTTATAATAGGTGCTGCTTTTATACCAAAACTTACACCTGAACCTATTCATTCTCACGTGATGAGTGGCCAAAGCAATACCAATGTTAAGCTCATATCCTTGTCCTTCAACTAGTCACAGAGTATTTCCGTTGAAAAAGTTTGTACTCATTTTCTTTTCTTTTTATCCTAGCTAACCATCATATAACATGGCATGAAATTAATTACTTCATCATCCAAACTCACTCCTTGCCATCATAAAAAGTGACGTCAAATACTTTTGTCTAACTTTTCATGCACAGGTCTTAATTTCGGCCGAACTTCGAGCTTGCAACTTCACATCTTCTTATGCATTTTTTCTAAATTCATATATCCATATGATAATATGAATATTTTTCTTTCTAACTTGAGTAATTGCACTTGACATAGTAACTCTCAAGAATATAAGTTAACAAACTTTTACGGGACATTACATTCTCCCCCACTTAAGCTCGTTCGTCCTCGAACGACTTGGAGACGTAAATTGGTTCATAAGGCACTTAAGAACTTTAGCAACGCTTCCCATGAAGCCTTTCAACGCACAAGAACCTTAGGACTTCACAAATTTGGCTAACTCTCTAAATTTTCAAAATTTTTGGCAGAGTTTCCATTGTAACTAGACCATCCAAAAAAATAAACCTGTCCATTTCAAGAATCTGGGAATGCATACCCAGCCAGAACAAATATCAACAACATAATATAAGCAATTTATACCGAACTAGGCTCACATAGCCATCAACTAGGCGCCACACAACCATCAACTAAAAGCAAAATTATAATAAGATAAAAGTAAATACCAAATATATCAAGAACTTTAGACATACCTGAACCTTCAAATAAATGCGAATGACGTTCCCGCATATCGGATTCAAGCTTCCAAGCAGCCTCTTCTCGGGGACGGTTTTTCCACAATACTTTAACTAATGGAATCTCTTTTGACCTTAGCTTACGAACCGCCCTAGCCTCAATAGAAATAGGCTCCTCCGAATAAGCCAAATCCTTGTCAATCTCAACTGAATCCATATCAATCACATGAGATGGATCATGAACATACTTCCGGAGCATAGATACATGGAATACCGGATGAACTGACAGAGATGGAGGCAAAGCAAGCCTATAGGCAACAACGCCAATGCGCTCCAAAACCTCAAATGGACTAATGTACCTAGGACTAAGTTTTTCCTTTTTTCGAATCTCATAATACCTTTCATCGGCGATACCTTGAGAAATACCCGATCACCCTCCATAAATACCAAATCTCTACTCCTCCGATCCGCATAAGATATCTGTCTACTCTGAGCTGTACGGAGCCGATCCTGAATGACTAGGACCTTCTCCAAGGTCTGCTGAACAAGATCTGGACCCAAAACCTTCAACTCTCCAGGTTCAAACCAACCAACTGGAGAACGACATCGGCGACCATATAATGCCTCAAATGGTGCCATCTGAATAGAAGATTGATAACTGTTGTTGTAAGCAAACTCCGCTAAACGCAAATAACAATCCCAATGACCTCCAAAGTCTATTGTACAAGCTCTCAACATGTCCTCAAGAATCTGGATAGTCCACTCGGACTGAACATCAGTCTGAGGGTGAAATGCAATGCTAAGCTCCACTCGGGTACCCAGTTCTTCTTGAAATGATTTCCAAAACTGAGCTGTGAACTGAATACCACGATCTGAGATAATAGAGACTGGAGCACCATGCAACCTCACAATATGCTCAATAAATATACGAGCCAAGCGCTCAGCAGTATAAGTAGTTCTCACTGGGATGAAATGAGCTGACTTGGTGAGACGATCCACCACTACCCATACTGAATCATGCGTGTTCAATGTCAAAGGCAATCCAACCACGAAGTCCATAGTGATACGCTCCCACTTCCATTCCGGAATTGGCATAGACTGAGCCAACCCCGCTGGTCTCCTATGCTCAAACTTTACCTGCTGACAATTTAAGCACCGAGATACATGATCAACGATATCTCTTTTCATTCCCTTCCACCAATACACCTCCAGAAGATCTTGATACATCTTAGTAATACCAGGATGAATAGAGTATCGAGAACTGTGTGCCTCTGCCAATATCAGATGCCTCAACTCCCCAATATCCGGAACACACAACCAACCATTGAGTCGAAAAAAACCATCATCTCCAATCATAAATGCAGTCACTCCCCCACTTAAAACTCTATCTCGAATATCATGCAAATATAAATCATCAAATTGCTTCTTTTTGATTTGGGAAACTAGCGATGACTGAGCCCCCATATAAGCAAATACTCGACCTGGCATAGATTCATCAAACCTTACTCCACTAATGGACAAGGCCTGCAACTCTCAAGCTAATGGCCTCATATCGACATCAAGATGGGCGAGACTACCCATAGACTTCCTACTCATGCATCAGCCACAATATTGGCTTTCTCAGGATGATATCGAATAGTGATATCATAATCTTTAAGTAACTCCAGCCATCGGCGTTGCCTCCCATTCAAGTCCTTCTGAGTGGATAGATACTGGAGACTCTTGTGGTCGGTGAAAATCTCACAAGGCTCGCCATATAAATAATGCCTCCATAACTTCAACGCGAACACCACCGCCAATAACTCTAGATCATGCACAGGGTAATTCTTTTCATGCACTTTCAGCTGTCTCGAGGCAAGCTATCACCTTACCATCTTGCATCAAAACACCACCTAATCCAATACCAGAAGCATCACAATAGACTGTGAATCCCCCGGATCTACTAGGCAAGGCCAATACAGGAGCTGTAGTCAAGGCAGTCTTGAGTCTTTGGAAGCTAGACTCACAAACATCAGACCATAGAAAAGAAACATTCTTCTGAGTCAATTTAGTCAATGGTGCTGATATAGAAGAAAATCCCCCCACGAAACGCCGATAATAGCCCGCCAAGCCTAAAAAACTCCGAATCTCAGTAGGAGAAGTAGGTCTAGGCCAGTTTTGAACGGCCTCTACCTTCTTGGGATCAACTCTAATACCATCCTTTATCACCACATGACCTAAGAATGATACAGTATCCAACCAGAACTCACATTTGGATAATTTAGCATACAACTTCTGATGTTTCAAAGTTTGAAGAACTATTCTCAAGTGTTTCTCATGCTCCTCTCGGCTTCTTGAATATATAAGTATATCATCAATAAACACGATAACCAAAGAATCGAGGCATGGCTTGAACACATGGTTCATCAAGTCCATAAAGTCTGCCGGAGCATTCGTCAGCCCAAATGACATAACAAGAAACTCATAGTGCCCATATCTAGTGCGGAAAGCGGTCTTAGATATATCCTCAGACTGAATCCTCAACTGATCATACCCCGATCTCAAGTCAATTTTAGAAAAGTGAGTGGCACCCTGAAGCTGATCAAATAGATCACCTATAGGTGGTAAAGGATACCTGTTCTTGATCGTCACCTTGTTCAATTGACGATAATCAATACACATGCGCATAGAACCATCTTTTTTCTTTACAAATAACACAGGAGCACCCCAAGGAGACACACTAGGTCTAATGAAACCCTTATCAAGCAAATCTTGAATTTGTTCCTTCAATTCCCTCAACTCAGCGGGGGCCATGCGATACGGAGGAATAGATATAGGCTGAGTCCCTGGCAATAAATCAATACAAAACTCAATCTCTCGCATAGGAGGCAAACCTGGCAAGTCATCCGGAAAGACCTTTGGATACTCACATACTACCGGTACTCGATCAATGGACACCTTCTCCATCCGAACATCTCGAATAGAAGCAATGTACCCTTCACATCCACGACCTATCATCTTCTGAGCTTTCATGAATGATATGATCTTGTTCTTTGGAGAAGACCTTGAACCTTTCCAAATAGCCCTAGGCTCACCTTCAACGCCTATGGTCACGGTCTTGGCATGGCAATCCAATGTTGCATGACAAGATGCCAACCAATCCATTCCCATAATCACATCAAAGTCCACCATATCCAATAATATCAAGTCTACCAAAGTATCCATGCCACAAATCGAAAACACACACTCCTGGTACCCCCTTATCTACACATATAGAATCCCCAACAGGGGTCGCCACCAAGAATGAATCATCAAGATAAACAAGATCCTTGCCCAAGCAAGGTGCAAGTCCAGAAGACACATAAGAGAAAGTAGATCCCGGATCTATAAGAGCAAAAGCACTACAACCACAAACAGAAAGTGTACCTGTGACCACAACATTGGATGCCTCTGCATCCTGGCGTGTCATAGCAAAAACCTGGGCTGAACCTCCTGAACCATGAGCTTTCTGAACCAGCCGCTTAGGAAGAACCTGAGTGATAGGCCTAGCTGCCTGTGGTGGATACTGTACCATAAAAGAAGAACTCTGACATCCCACGGGGGCAGATCCAGATGAAGTACCACGGGGGCAATCCTTAACAAAGTGCCTCGAATCCCCATGATTGAAACAGACTCTACTACCACCTCCTCTGCGTCCACCACCTGACCTACATTTCCCATAGTGTCTATGATGGCATATCCCACAAGTAGGTGGACCAGACTAAGATGGACCCCCACGCCTCTGAGACGCCTGAGGCCTCTGAACAACTGAAGAAGTACCCTGGGATGGTAAAGCAGCAGCCTGGGGAAGCCTAGGCTGAGTATGACCACGAAAACCCTGGCCACCATGCGAGGGGTCACCAGAAGTACCAGAATATCGCACCCTCTTGCTCGCCCTCTCTGCATCTGCTCTAGCATGAATGTCCTCCATACGTCTTGCAATATCAACCACATCATAATAAGAGTTGTTGCCAATATGTGAGGCAACAGCAACCTGAAGACGAGGGTGAAGACCCTCAACAAATCTAAGAACCTTGTCTCTCTCCAGCATAACCATAGCAGGCGCATACAGAGATAACTCTAAGAATCTGGTATCATAAGCAGTCACGGACATGCCTCCCTGTCTCAACAACTCAAACTCACGTCTCTGGGCATCAAGATGACTCTGAGGCACAAATCTACTCATAAACATAGCAACGAACTCGGTCCAAGTCAAGGGAGGAAGATCACTCGACCTCTGCCTCATCACAGAAGACCACCAAGTGTCGGCATCACCGGACAAACGGAAAGAAGCACATCTCACCCCAAGGGTGTCCCTAGTACCCAATACAGAAAATATCTTCTCACATTTCTGAATATACCACTGGGCAGTGCAAGTAGCTGGGGTACCATCATACTCGGGGAGCTTGAGCTTCATGAAAGACTCAATCCTTCGAGCTACCTCCTCATCACTCATGATAGGAGTATGAATAGCACGATCCAAATGAATAACCATCTGAGGAGCCACAGAAGAAGGCTGACCAACAGAACTAATAACTGGTGTAGACTGTGGAACCACTGGAGTAATCTCAGGAGTCGGTGTACTCAGAGCCGGAGTAACTGAATATGGTACCACAGGAGGTACTGGCATATCACTCATGGGCAGGGCCTGAGATCCAAGCATGCCCATCATCCTCAATAGAACCTCTGCAGGAATCGATACAGTAGTACCAGGCACAAGAGAAGGCATAACTGATGGAATAGGTGCGGTTGGAACCTCAGATGATACAGGTGGCACTATACTAGTTTGCCTGGTAGAAGGGGGCCTGCCCACGGGAGCTCTGGTAGTAGTAGATCACGGCTGAGTGGGTGCCTGTGCCCCAGCCCGGGTGGTACGTAAGACTTTAGCAGGGGCCGGCTCTGGTGGCGCATCACCAGCTCCAGAAGAAGAGGACGGTCGCATTCTCACCATCTGCGATAACAACGTTAAAGGATTAGTACCTATATAGCTATATAGCACGAGAAGAGGTGAAATGAAGGGAAATAATTCCTAAAATGCCCTTGCAGCCTCTCTCTTATAAGTATGGTCGACAACATACCCATAAACAAGACTCTACTCGGACACTGCTCCATAGACTCCCTAGGACTTGACTTACAACCTAGGCTCTGATACAAATTTTTCACGACCCAATTTATGGGACCGCGATGGCACCTAAGCATTCTACCGTTAGGCGAACCAAGAAGTGAGTAAGAAGTTCAAAATGATAAGTAGGCTAAATCAACACATAGTTTTAAAAGATGACCGAACCAAATAAGAAAAGAGTAATACCATATTTAAATAAAAGCATCCCAAAAATCTCAACATAACTATCCCCAATACATAGTGTCAATGGAGCATACTAAGAGTTCATACGATCCAGGGCACATCCTGAAACCTAAGAAAAGTCTAAAATATAAAGGAAGATAGGACAGTGTGCCACCACGAACAATGCAGTTGGCTCACCTCAACCGACTCTAGTCCACAGCTCGAACGGATAAAGAAAGTCCAGCTGCCCGGCTAGAAGATGGATCTACACATGCAAGCAGTAAGTTATGAGCCGCAGCCCAGTAAGATCATCGACAAGCCCACTACTTTACCCTTTGGAACAAGTCTTTGAAATTACATAAGAAGATAACATTAATAAGGCCTACATATCAAAATATAATAAAGGAATATTAAATTACCATCATTCACTATAACTTCTTTCTTTATATAATATAATACAACATAATAGCATAGGCCCTCACCATCATCGTGGCTAGACCAGTGGCTCATCAACTCTATAGCATAGCCCCTCGCCATATAAGGCTAGACCAGTGGCTAAATTTATCTAATGGCATAGGCCCTCACCATATAAGGCTAGACCAGTGGCCCACAATCCAAATACCAATGAGAAAATAGAATCATAAGAAGGATAATCCGGAATGTATATATATAACTTCATAGTATAGAAGCAAACACATCTAGTGTTAAATACACATGTAATGCACATATCAATGTTGTGCTCTTTTACTTAATGTAGTAAGGTATGAAGTAATACCATGTTCAAGTCAATACCAAACATTATTAAGCTAACTCGATTGTTCAAGTAAGGTAAACGATCTCGATCTAACGTATATGGACAAGGATGCATTTGTCCCAAAACCATACTAATCATTTAGAAGCTCGTAAATCATTACGCAAGTTCAAATCATGCCCATTTAGCAAAGCAAGCAAAGTAGAAGTCAAGTCTCACTTACCTCAAAGGCGGTCCAAGTACTACGGCCGAGTAAGTCCCAAAAGGTCACCAAGATGAACTCCAATCCAATCACACTATTCAAAATCATAATTAGATCGTTAAAATATGCTAGAAGGGTGAAAACCCCCAATTTTTGGGGCCCGGGCCCACCTCAGCCCGAAACCCGTCCATCGGGCCCCATCTCGGATTTCAAATCCGAAATAAATAAAATATTACCCATTAACCCACGAGTTCATACATTCGAAAATCAAGTCAATCCGACCTCATTAACATATTCAAATCCCCTTATTTTATCACTTTTGAGTTCAAACTCAAGAACCCTATCAACTTTTCAAGGTTCACTAATTCAAGAATTAGTATCATTGACACGAAATTAATCCTTTGAAATCTCAATGGTTAATACTAATATTTTACAAAGTAGTAAATGCTACCAATCAAATAAGAAAATTACCTTGAAAGATATTATTAAACTTGAGATTTTTGGGGTTGTAGAGCACTTCTAGCTTTGACTAAACTTCGCTTGATTCAAGCTCCTCAAACTTGAAAGAACTTGAATCTCTTGCTGGAAGGAGAATATGAGCAGCATTGATTTGCTCATTCGCTGCTGCTACTAAGGGCTTGGGGTCTCGTGAGTTCTTTTCCCGAAAGAACAAAGAGTGGACTCCCTTTCTATTCAAGACTTTCACTAGGTCTTTCTTTTGCTTTTTACCAGTTGTACCCTCCCTTTAGAATGATATATTCATTTATCATCTCAACTAATTAATTATATAAGTTTCACACCCACACATATATGCTAAAACCAATACAATAAAAGTGAAAGAAAGCTTTCTATACTATTACTTAATGATAGCTACATATGACAATAATACTTTAATATAAAGAACCTATTAGTATCCTTATAATAGGTGCTGCTTTTACACCAAAACTTGCACCTGAACCTATTCATTCTCACGTGATGAGTGTCTAAAGCAATACCAATGTTAAGCTCATATCCTTGTCCTTCAACTAGTCACAGAGTATTTCCGTTGAAAAAGTTTGTACTCATTTTCTTTTCTTTTTATCCTAGCTAACCATCATATAACATGGCATGAAATTAATTATTTCATCATCCAAACCCACTCCTTGCCATCATAAAAAGTGACGTCAAATACTTTTGTCTAACTTTTCATGCACAGGTCTTAATTTCAATCGAACTTCGAGCTTGCAACTTCACATCTTCTTATGCATTTTTTCTAAATTCATATATCCATACGATAATATGAATATTTTTCTTTCTAACTTGAGTAATTTCACTTGACATAGTAACTCTCAAGAATATAAGTTAACAAACTTCTACGGGACATTACACACCCCAAATGTGCCAAGCTGATGCTCACACACCTCAGCTTTCCAGATGACCTCCTGCTATTTGCTAGGGGTGATGTGAACTCAACAAAAGCACTACATGAGTGCTTCAAACAGTTTACTGGAGCATCAGGTTTGACAGCCAATCCCAGTAAAAGCTCTATCTATTTTGGAGGTGTCACTCAGACAGTCCAAGCAGAAATCCTGGGACACATTGGGTACTCACAAGGGGAATTGCCCTTTAAGTATCTAGGTGTACCACTGGATACAAAGAAACTGAAACAGCTCAGTGGATGCCTCTGGTGGAAAAAATGATAGCAAAAATTACATCTTGGACAGCTAAAAAGCTCTCCTATGCTGGGAGAGTCCAGTTGGTATAAATAGTTTTATTTGGGGTGCAGGCATACTGACATGACCCAGAATCCGGCTAGGCCATGCGGGCACCTGACATCCTCCCCTAGACCTGTCGGGCGAACCCTTACCAATTAAATTAGGAAAATAAATATAATTCAATTCATAAATAAGAACAAGACTTAGAAAAAGCACAGACATACTGATACCGCTAAGCTGTACAAAAGAAATTAAGGCTGTCTACCCAACATACTAGGTTTAGGCTATCCAGACTAGACATCTAAGAGTACAAAAGAAGACAGATACCTCCTGAAGGGAGCAAAATGCAACTGAAATAATACACAATAAACTGGTCGCCATCCGGAATAAAAGCTGGCTCACCCTGACAGCTGAAGTCGTCTTCGCTCCTTCACAACGTGGCGAACTCAATCTTAGAGCGAACCTGCTGAAACGAAAAAAATAGACAAGAAACAAACAACAAACAAGGGTGAGTCAAAACGACTCAATAAGTGGGGCAGACTAGCCACCTCAAAGAATAGGATAGCTAGTCAGGGAGAAAAGAAACAGATAAACCAAATTCCGCTTATTTAAATTATAAAAAGGCAGAGCCAGATAATAACTAGAAACACGTATGGAATCACAAACTCATCAACAACCAGGAACGTAAGATAGTCAGAACATATAGGTATCCCGAACACATCAACAATAAGAAATACATCCTGTTGCGGTGTGCAACTCGATCCATATATTCATCCTGTTGCGGCGTGCAACCCGATCCATATATTCATACTGTCGCGGCGTGCAACCCGATCCATATATTTATACCGCTGCGACGTGCAACCCGATCAGTATATTCATACCGTTGCGGTGTTCAACCCGATCCATATATTTATACCGTTGCGGCGTGCACCCCGATCCCCACAACCAAGAATACGAGCCAGAAATATGTAGACAAATAAGCAATGCACGTATAAGCAGAACAGTAGTTATGTACCACAAGTCTACACAATGGTATGAAATGAAATGAGATGAAATGAAATATAATGCAAAGGGTCACATGTGTCAAATGAATGGAGCGGAATCCTCCTACCCTCAATATGATGCAATGCAGCGGAATCCTCCTGCTCCTGGGGCAGAATCCTCCAACCCTCAATATGATGCAATGGAGCGGAATCCTCCTAGTCCTGGGGCGGAATCCTCCTACCCTCAATAATGCAATGGAGTGGAATCCTCCTGCTCCTAGGGCGGAATCCTCCTACCCTCAATATGATAGAATGGAGCGGAATCCTCCTGCTCCTAGGGCGGAATCCTCCTACCCCTCAATATGTGCAATGGAGCGGAATCCTCCCGCTCCTGGGGCGGAATCCTCCTGCCCCTCAATATGTGCAATGTAATGCGTATGAATGCAATATGATGCCATGCAGTCACATATGCCTGATACCTATCTCCGGCGCGGGACTCTCATCGTCTACCAGGAGATATATGCAATAATGACCCTTCACCGGCTCGGGACTCTCATCGATTTCTGGGAAGTATATGTAATAATGACCCTTCACCGGCTCGGGACTCTCATCGATTACCGGGAAGTATATGCAATAATGACCCTTCACCGGTGCGGGACTCTCATCGCCAACCGGGAAGTATATGCAATAATGACCCTTCACCGGCTCGGGACTCTCATCGATTACCGGGAAGTATATGCAATGCTCAAAACCAGAGTTCAATACTCATATGCTCAATGCAATACCAACAACAGGGCTTAACATATAATATACAATGTAAATTCAAAACTAAGGCATAATGAGTACGCCTATCGGCAGCTACACACGTAAGGAACACGTGGTAAAAAATTCAAACGATCCCACTCATTTCAATAAGAAGAAAAATATATCAAATTAGGCTAAAGGCTTCATTCCTCACATCTTAGGGCAATCCAAGTAGGAACTTATACCCTATTCGCATACGCAATACGCAGGCCAGGCCTATGTACAGGGTTCAAAGCCACATAACCAGACCCCAAATAAATTACATTTATATGTTGCCCATAACTCACTGAGTACGAATATATAATCAATTCCATTATCAGGGTTCATTTGACCCTTTAAACTATTAATTGAACTTATTAAAACGATGTCTAATATCCCAATTTTTACCGTTAAAATATATTCAAACACATGTAATAAACTCAAATAATGAATTAACATCATTACCTGGATGTTTTGGGGTAAATATTCTACTTTTCTCTGGCTCTTTTCTCATTTTCTGGCATTTTTTTCCTTCACCGTCTATCTCATTTTCTTTCTGCACTTTTTGTTTCTGGCTCTCATATTTCTGTTCTCGTTAATCTTTTTTCGCTTCATCCTAATAAAAATGTAACCCACCGCCATTACTTATCTTTTTTTGTATTTTTCTCTTTTTTTTTCTTTTTCCTTTAAAATTCGCTGCTGCGGTAAAAATTAAAACGGTACCCTAAGATATTCGAAATAATTCCAACTTTTGCATAGCAGTTATAAGAAATATATATAGCATACTCGCTAAGGCGGATCTCAAATCGGACTCCCAAAACTCAAGATGCGAATTTAAATGGAAAAAAGGTCAAATTATTTAACTTTCGACATTTTAGCGGAAACTAGCCGAACAACCTCGAAATTCACTTTCGAAAGTTTACAAAAGTCAAAAATAATTATACGAAACTAACGGCGCTTTTGGATTTTAAATCGGAGCTCATTCGCCAAAGCCGAGCTCGAAAATCTCTTTTTAATATTTATCGACAATAAAAACTGAAATCTTCTTCCGATACGTACCAAACGAGGTCTGATTTAGCTCAAATTTTACAGATAAGTCCCAATGGACCTTACGAAGATTTTAAAATTATCGACACGCTAATCGGAGTCCTAACTTCCTAAACGACTGACCGAGGTCGTTTCATTCTCCTCCATTTAGCTTATTTTGACTAAACTGACCCTTCCTCGATCACGAAAGGAGAGTTTTTCTTTTTTGAAAGAAAGATATACAAAACTCTGGATGGATTAACATGATTCAGCCGATAATCACCTCTTCGATATACCTTTTGATATAGAATAGGTCGATGGAACTAAGAATTAGCTCACGCTTGATGCAATAGTGGGAGCTTTTGAGGTACCTTGTCACTACACACTATAGAAGATTTGTTGCAAGCTATATTATTTTTACGAACGCACTATGCAACACCTCAGTTGATGTTAGGGTTGTTCCGCAAGCTCCTTGTGGGAATGTAGTTACTCCTGTCCTAATGTATGTCAAAGGTCATCTGAACAGGGTCTATCATATAAGGATAAGGATCATGCAAATACTACTGGATAGTATGATGCAGATCAGGAATGATCTCCAGACTGAACATCTACTTCAGGGTATTGTCTTTGAATCGGAAATATTATGACTTGAAAAAGCGAAAATAAAAGAGACATGTAATTGGACCATGAGCTGAGGCAGAATGCCAGCAACAAAGTTGATTACATGTGCACTTATAACGCTAAAGTAACTTCTCAAAGAGTTGAGGTATAAAGGAGATATGCCAATGATGGATGGACGACAAGCTACACTAGACCTTTAACTCTAAATTTTCATGAAGTAAAACAGCGTCAGTATGAGGATCCAGTTCTAGTTGAATACAGACAGATAGCCAGAAGAAAACTGGAGTCATCATACATGGTTAATATTGACGGTGTTCTCATGTATAAAGATAGACTTTGTGTTCCTGATGTTGCAGATTTACATGGACAGATAATGATAGAGGCACATTATTCCAAATACACTGTTCATCCAGGTTCGACTAAGATGTATCATGATCTTAAGCAGATTTATTGGTGGGACGGAATGAAATGTGACATAGCAGAATTTGTGGCTCAGTGTTCTAATTGCCAGCAAGTTAAAGTGGTGTCATCTTTCAAAACTTTATGCTTTCAGCAAATAGGTATGTACATATGATCAGGTTGCCAGCTTATCTCTAGCATTAATAGGTTATTAGTGGATTTAGCAAGGATCGACACTCATTGTAGGTTTCTGTCATGGCCCTAGGTTGGGTCGGGACAAAAGTGGTATCAACGCCTTAGAGGTTTAGTATTACCATTCAGTATTTGGAGGAAGACTCCTCCACTTAAAGCACAAACTCATGCATTTATTTGAGTAGAAATAACCATCCTCGCACAGTCTGTTGGACTAAAGAAGATTTAGTTAAAAGCTGAACGTAGGCAGACCTAAGCTACCAACTACCCTTTCGAGTTGCCAAACAGCTGCAACTCTCGAGTCAAAACTTCATACCTTTGTCGTAAACACCACCGCCTGATGGATGGTACTTCTATTACCCTTAGAAGCCTTGAAAAACAATAATATGCTTACCCGGCTACAATAACACGTACTCTGGCTCAACACAAGGAACATCACAAGCGGCTACCAACCGCCCAAGCTCACTAGTGCCGGACGAAGAAGAAATGGAAATGGACCGAGGATAGAAATAATTAGAGCTTCAGGAAGCTCATCTTCTTATTTGCTTGGCTACCAAGGCTAGACTACTTGCGAGTCAAGCTAGCCAAAGAATCGGAATTGAAGAAATAAATATTAAATGAGCTCTATGGAACAATATCTATGCCAATTTAACCTCCCAATAAGAAGAAAACTCTGATAATTTACCAGAAAATCCTTTTATAACCTAGATAAGCTAATAAGAAAACATGATCACTTTACTAGCATTTTGAACCAAGAGGAGATACGTAGATCGAATATTACTTACTAATCACTTTGCACCGGAAGAAATGATAACACTTTCTGATGGTGACGAATAAGAGTCCCACCATCCTATCAACACTGAATTCAAAAGAGAGATAGACTGACTTGACATAATAAGAGAAAGTGGTACAACAGGATGCCAAGCAGACAATACCGACACTCTCTCTCAAATTTCTCACATTTAAACCAGATCAACTAGGAGGATCTCAGAAATGTCAGGAATAAATCATACAAGAAGCTCACCCCTCTACCGCAACTGATTCTTAATAAAAACAACATTCAAGAAAACTATGGAAATATGATAAGACAACCATTTCCAAATCGATCGGAAGAATCAAAGCTTACACACATATAAGTAAGGAAGAAATACTTGGGACTACTAGATCAGATACCTCAACATCCTGAAAGACTGGTAGTTCTTAGAACTGCCTCTACGGCTGAGCCGAGCCGCTACCCGGATAGTCACCTTCTGAAGACCATCACCACCATGCTCTCAACCTCTATTAGATCGTGGCATTTCTCTGGCAGATTGAGATCTAAATGAAATCCCCTACGACTGTGCAGGTGCCTGATGACGAGAGAAAGGACGACTGCCTACTTGCCGGAGTAAGGAAAAGCTCCTCAAAAGATAACCAGACTGACGACTGTGATAACACCTTTTCGCTGAAAATTGAAACTGGACAGATTATTGATAGCTACAAAGAGAAAACTGAGTTTATCTTGATGAACTACTAGCGCACTTTAAGAATTATGCTCTACAAGCTGAGATAACCTGGCAGGTGACCTCCCAAAATAATCAGAACTCTTACCTCTAAATGAGGTACCATGGTTACCCATTAGGGCCACGGGATCTCTTGCTCTCCCGCTCTAACTCTTCCCCCTCTAACTTATGGTATGCCTCGTACCTTCGAGCAATATCAACAACAACATCAAATGAAGTCTCAACCTCAATTTCTCGAGCCATCTGGAATCTCAAGAAAAAAAGAAAGGTCATCAATAAATCTTTGAATCTCTCGAAAGGCTCATGGACTAGTGCTAATGCATATTCAGCCATTTTATAGAATTCAATCTCATATTCTGAAACACCAACAGGCTATTCGACAGGCTACCCTGTCCAATCCACTCAAACTGGCAACACTTTTCATCTCGCTCGCTAATTGAAAGGAACTTTTCCACGAATCTAGAAGAAAAATCGAACCAAGTTAGCTAATAAGAGAGCAGTCCACCAATCCAGGGCTGGACCTTGAAACTGGAAAGCAGAATAATCAACACCATACTGCTCGATATAATCAAGAGCCTGAAGGATACGCTGACATCATTGTATTTTAAAAATTTACACAGGGATTATCTGATGCATGGCTTAAGAATATCAGAAGGTTCAATTGGGTAAAATAATGCAGCCTTTTCAGATATTCGGACCGAGCCATTACTCGGGCTAGTTAACCAGCCAGAATAACTAGAGGCACAACACATGCTGCCTCCGGAACATACTTTACTGTGACAACATTAAGAACAGGAACAGGAGCTCCCTGAGACCGAACGTCTCCATCTGCGGTAACCTGATGAGCTGCCTAGAGAATAATAGGTTCTTGCGGTATCTGCGTCGCCAAGATTCTCGTAAAAACATCGTAGAGAGCAAAGGGAACCACAAGGCCCTGCTCCCTTGCCCATCGCGAGCTCGTACAACTGGGACCTCCGTAACTAGATCGTCAGCACGATCAAAACACTCGGGGCTTCGTCAGTACTAACCCCAGGCCAGACAGCTTCGTTTTGAACTCATACCGTTTGCTGATTTGTCGCACGAGGGTTTCACAATTACCACGAAGGAATTAATGAAAATACTTTTGCATCCTAGACCGACGCACGATCAAAAAAATAAACACTAAAACAAATATCCAGCGACCGGCGGCTACCTTCATGTGGCAGTCATTGGGGCGGCGGCTGGGGGGGCACAGTGTAGGAGGAGGATCTAGGGTTTTATCACTCTTTTATATGTATTTGTTATGTATTAAAAAAAATGCTATGTTTTTAAAAGGGGATAGTATTGACACTTTTGTGTAAAAAAGAATGTTAGTTAGTATAGTTAGGTAAATTGCCCATTTTCCATGAGCCCCATCACAAATTGAAAGTTTTTATAGGTTTACACAAAAAAGTATATTTATACCTGGTCTTGAGAAATTGAACACATTAAAGATGTTGATTGAAAAATGAGCATTTTTACATTTAATGAAGCTGTAATTACAAAAAATATTATCTCTTCCTATACACATAGCATTATACAAGATAATCCGGGTGCATTTATTCATATAGTGAGCAATAATACTTTATACATTCTACAAATAACAGAGACCAAATCGTCACCATTTTCCATAAATTCAAGTCATAAACACCACAATTCAGATAGAAGCAATTATTTTGCAACATCAATTGTGCAATGCTCGAAGCATAGAGTCAGATTTATGTTCATCCCCATATCAAATTAAGAGGATTACTACATGCTCATCATTTGATGCCAAATGTCTGGTATACCATGAATTCGATGTACAATTGAGATTCCAACCGACACTTTGCAGAGTAAGGATTTGGACACTGCGCGACAAGTAACAGCGAAGGCAAGGCATTGATCCCCTAATGAGAGGTTTAACTAAGTCGAATGAGCAGAAGTCTATAAGGTCCGTATGCAGGCAACGACGCTGCTACCGCAACGGAACCGATCTAGTAGCTTTTAACATTGCACTACTTATTCCTCAAGATTCTGGAAGTACTCCTGTAAAACTCCAGCAATCGTGAAACCGAAGAGCTAGAAAATATGCTTAAGGAGGAAATTGTGAATAAGAATCATAATTGTCGTTCATGCATAAACTTTGACAATAATGACTTAAAAGTAAGCCGAAGGGTTCAGGTGTGCTTAATATTTCAATACCATGAAAAAAGTATTCAAAATTTTTATATCATATGCAAATACTCACTTAGCATAAAAAATGAGCTTTTGCATGCTTTCTAAAACATTTTAGCATTCGTACGAAAATTATTTTTTATTTATATACAGTCTCAGCCATTTAAAGTTGTTAGTACTTTTAAATCGCCAGTTCTGCTAGCAGCTAGGAGCGAGCTAGGATAAATTAAATATTCCTTTGTTCCCGGCAGCTCGCCAAGAGTCTCTTGTGACCTCTAGCAACTAATGCTATAAATTAAATATTTTTCCTACGAGGTCCTAAGTTGTGAGAGAGCACTAAAAGTGTTCTATCTCTGTAAATTTCCCTTAGACTTGCATGTTAAGCGTATTGGATAGAACAGAGCGGGATATTTACGGAAATAGGATACTTTAGTGCGATCCGTCAAGCATGTTTCATAAATTATTATTCTTTAGTCGAGGGTCTATCGGAAATAGCCTCTCCACATTGATGGGAAAAAGGTCTGCATACATCTCACCCTCCTCATACCACACTTGTGGGATAATACTTGGTATGTTTTTGTTGTTGTTGTTGTAGGATACTTTAGCGTGAGTGTTCAACTTTTACCCTTACTAGAAAAAATATTTAACTTTTAGTCTCAATACCAAAACATAGAATCTTTAGTTCAAAAAAGTCCTGAAACTAAACATTATTTCCACTATGACTAAAATTAACCACTGGTGGTCCCCTATTAAGCCACTCAACAAAAATATAAGGAGCAAAATTGGGCAATGCTGCAATTTTAATTTTTTTCATTGTCTTTATTTTTTCCTTTTAATAACAGAGATGTTTTGCCAACCTGTACTAACTTCTGAAATGACCTTGGCTAGTTATTTTGGAAGTTAAAATTCTGCTTGGTGTACTGATAGTATTAAAAGCTCCACAAGGTCTATTAGGATGTGTGTGTAAAGTTTTAGCTGACTCAAATCTTATTTGGTAGGTCTTGCAAGAAGGTTTTAGTTTCGAGTGTCGGTAAAGCTTAAAAGAGGTTTTCGAGCTCGATTTGAGTAAATGGGCTCCAATTCGAAAATCTGAAAGTGTCGTTAGTTTTGTATGGTCAATTATGCCCTGTGTAAACTTTAATATGTGAAATCCGAGGTCACTCAGATAGTTTTTTCTAATGTTCCGAAAGTTGGAATTTAACCTCTTCAAGTGGGCCCCCAACTTGTGTTTCGAGGATCCGATTCGAGATCCGTCTTTTGTAGTAGGTCATATAATTTTTTTTATAACTTTCATGAAAAGTTTGGAGTGATTCCAAGCTTCGTAGAATCCCATTCAAACCCAAATTGCAACACCAAAAGAAGCTGGTGGTTTTCTAGACAAAAGTCCTTCGCGACCGCGCCTAGCCTTACATTAAAGTGCTGAAGCTGCAGTGGACTAGCGCGACCATGCAAGCAGGCATGCGACAGAAAAGGCTTGGGTTACGATTGTGCCTGCCTGCACGAGGGCGATGGTCCAGACATATATAAAGAGCTTGGTCGGCTAATTTCATTCCTAGTTCGATTCTAACGGTTCCAAGTTGGTTTGAGGCCTAAATCTTAATACCAAATCATCTATATCATTCAGGTACCGATTCTAATCCATTCAATTACGTTAATTCAAGGTTTTAGATTGGAAATCCTATGAAATTATCTTAGGGGTTGTGGGTTAGAACCCTAAGTTTATGGAATTGGGAAAAAGATTGAAATTGAACTTAGTTGTGTAATCCAAGGGTATATTTGGATTCGTGGGACTGTGAGGAGTCCAAAATGTATGATTTATGTGTTTTCGGTTAAGTCGGGCCCGTAGGTATTTTGGTAATTTTTATTTATTCTTCGTCTAATAGTTAAACACTCCTTCTATTGGCACTTCTATGTGCGATTGAACTTCTTTGGCTCGGAGAGGCTCCGGAAAGGAAAAGTAATTGTTCAGTAGCTATATTTACTTGGGACATTTGGTAAGTGATAATATCCATCTTCATGTATATGTGCTTACACCAAATGTCTTTATTTGTATTGTTTTGTTAAAACCAAAATATCCCTTGTACAACTACACGGTTTTATACTATATATATCAAAGCTAATGTTTTACGTGATCTCACAATAATAGTCGACAGTATTTGTATTTGACAATTGATGTCAAAATGCCACCCAAGACGGCTAACATTCCTTAAACAAAATAATTCTCTTTTGTCCGTTAATTAAAAATTTTGTGTACTTTTCACAATTTTCAAAACTGACCAGACTTGAATTTTGCAGAAATGATCGCCTTCCTTTAAAACGTAAATTGGCACAATGGTGCAAAGTGTTGGATCTGCCCGTCATGGAAAATTAAACCTTAAGCTTAAATTGCATGAAATATCCTAATTGAGGTATATCATGATATTTTTGCATGATTTTTGTCGATTAGAATTTTTCTAATATGAAATTTTCCTTCTAGCCTATAACGCAACTCTTGTTTTAGAATATAGTTTCGCTCAGTTTACCTATGATCTTTTGTGCTAATAGACCTTTTTGCGTGCTTGTTTTAGTATATTCGCCTATAATCCCAAAATTCAAATCCAATTAGGAACCACCTTTTATGAGTCTTGGAAAATGCCTAACACCTTCTTCCCGAGTCATAAGGACTTCTTGCCCTTAGAATCTCTTTAGCGAAGACCTACCCGGAATTAACTTTAGCGACTTAGACATAATGTAGGTGCCTTAATACACCTGGCGGCGTCTCCAAAACCAACTCAAACAAGTTACCTGGTCAAAATCGATCTTCGAACTTAATCGGCTCGAAAAATGGGGTGCGACACCATGCTTACACCCCCTGCTATTGGGCGTACTGACTATGTTGGGTTCAACTCGATGTTCTAGCTGTAACAGTGGTGTAGTTCATTAATTGTTTTATTGGATGCTCTTGCAAACCCTTTTGTAGCTCTGGTGTGGCAAGGACCTCTGGGATTCGGGCTTTTGGTAAAAGCCACAATCACTATATTATCGGGCACTAATTGGAGGGTCATGCGCTCCTTCTGAAATATCTCAAGGTAGCCTTTTAGCAACCCGCCCTCCTCTTGTTTGATTTCAAAGATGTCTTCCATCCGCATCTCACGCTTTTGGCACTAGAGTGCGCTTTTATGAACTGATCTTGCATATGTATAAAAGACTATGGACCATTCGGCTAGCAGAGTGTACCAGGTGATGGGTGGCTAAAATACCACACATTACATACTTATTCTTGAGAAGAATTATGGAAGAAACAAGTCAAAAAGAAGCCAAAGTGAAGAAAAAGAAGAAAGTGGCTAGTCTGTCAAAAATACAGTAGAAAAATGGCTATGCGTCAAACATTGACTTAGTTCAACATCGAAAAAGTGGCTAGTGGGAAAACATTCAGCACCAGGGTGGCTACTTGACGAAAAATAAGTTATTTCTTCATTTTAACCTAGGGAGATTTTTGGAAAGGCATTGTATTTTATTTGGCAACATATAATAGTTAGTAGTCTTTATTTTACATCATCTTTGGCTATTTTTCCAATCTCGGGAGCAAGGATCCATCAACAAAACACCGAGAGAGTGAAAATTTGGAGCAACCCATTGACATATTCTTAATCCTTTGTGCTCCTTTCTTTATTTTTCATGCTTTGTATGGAATATATTTGGTGTTTTTGATGTTATTGAGGACATGATTTGTGAATATATTTCATGATTAGATATTCATATTGTTAGTTGGTATGATTTGGACATGGATATACGAATGACTCATGACTAGGTTTACATATTATTGGGTTTTGATTATCTAGCTTCTATCACTTTAAATTCTTAACTTTGGTGCTCATGACACTAGAGTTACTTGCCTATTTAACTAGTTAAAGACTTGGGAGAGATTGACTAGCTTAGGAAAATAGAGCTAGCAAGGATTTGGGTTGATAGGCTATTTCATAGACTAACCCATCTAAAAGGAGTTATGCTCGGAAGAGGTCTCCTTTCCTTGGGTCTATGAGTAATGCTTTATGTGCTCAACTAAGGCTTTGGCGAGCAGAGTGAGATAAATCCCTCTTAGGCCGGGAGAATTCTAGGGATTACATTAGAACGACTCGACCATAATATATAAACCACGTGCTATAATTGCATCCTAGGCTTCAAACTTATCTTCTCTTGTTTATGAGAAATCCATTGGTCACCTTTACTTATTTTCTTAGTGTAATTAGTAGTTTTTAGTATCATTTCATCAATTTACTACACTTGTTTGGCTTAGTTCAATAGGTTTAGTTCTTCCACTATTTTAATCGCATCACTTTGTTCCTTGTGGATTCGATCCCGACTCCTAGTTGGATAAATTATATTGTGATGACCGTTCATATCTCAATTTGAAGTGTGTGTTGAGCGTTGTCAAAATTGGCTCCGTTTCCGGGGAATAATTGGCGTATTAGAGTAGTTTGAGGATTCACAAAATTTAAGTTAGTTAACGCAAATTAGAAGCCCATTTGGTTTGGCTGAAAAACAGTAGTTTAAAAGCACTTTTCAAGTGCTGAAACTTATATTATTTAATAAGCGGTTATGTGTTTGGATAGAAGTGCTGAAACTAAAAGACTATTGAGGTGTTTGATAAAAGAGTGCTCTTGTATGTTAAATGATTAAAATATCTTTCAAAGGAACAAAAGAAAAAGGGAGGATAATTTAGGGCATATGTTAGTGATGGTAATAGTGGAATCTAAAATTTAGTTAAGGAAATAACAACTTTTAAGTCAAAAGTAAAAAGTTAGATTACCCAGCTTATAGCTATTTCTTTTTCTAACTTAAAAGCAAGTGCTTTTCGGCATTTTCTTAACTAGCCAAATACTTCCAGAAGCTAAATGTGGCTTAAAAGTGTGTGGGTAAAATTATACCACCTACGAATAAAAGTGTGTGGGTAAATTATACCACCTAAGAATACATGAGTATAAGGCCAGCTGGCATGGATCATACATGCCCAGCAAGATGACATGCAGTAAGAGTGTATGCTCGCTCCATCAGCTACGGCGGCATAATAGGCACGAGCATACCTCAATTTTTAGCTGCCTTAGTCTTAATCAGACTCCTAATTAAGATTTATTTCCGGTAAAATGCCTCTTGTAATTGGCCTAAAGCCATTAGTATACGTATTATACCATAATTAGAACTAGGGTAAACCCAAGCCCATAAATACCCCTCATCCCTCATCATAAACGACATTGAGATTCAACTAGAATCCTACTTATTATTCAAGGAATACACCTCATATTTATTCTCTTTAATTTTTTTTCTTAGATATTTCTATATTGCTTATGGCTTTTTTATAAATTTAATTATTTTATCTAGCAAGCAAGTTTTAGGCATAAATAGTTTGGCACCCCATGGGTACCAAGCAATTCCTTGTTATTCTGAAGAGACGAATCCGCTGTGTCACTGGAAATTGACGAACTTCAACGCAGCGCCGCCTAGACAACATACGACGTAGCAAAGGATCCCAGCGACTCCAGCAAACACGAGGTTAATTCGGCAAAGGATGCTATAGATCTGGAGGAGGACGGTGACCACGACGACTCACAGTCTCAAGAGGGAGACCTCACTCGGGGAGGAAGCTCAGACAAAGCCAAAAATATGTGTGGAACAATTTTTTGACAAATTCTTCAAGGCATAGCAGCAACAACCGCTACTGATGGCTGACACACTATCCAGACCCTTGGAAGAGTTTTTTGCAAAATCAGCACAGCGACTAGAATTTCCACGAGGATCAAGATCCTCAAGAAACACCGCAGCATCTGTGGCGCGACGGATAAACCTTAACTCAGCACCAGGAAGCTCTGATGCGGCCAACGCTCCAGCGTCAGCAGAGTCTACCCTCGTGGAAGATCTATGTCAACAAATAAAAGAAACCAGCGAGCAAATGGACCAGATCGTTGGAGCTCCTTCTATCATAAGGAAGGTCAACAAGGATAAGTTTGCGCAGCAACCTTACAAGCCAAGTGCCGCACTGCTTTTAGTCCCGAAGTAGTTCCAACTGCCCAACATACCCAAGTATTACGGCACCACGGACCTGAGCAATCATGTATCTTCTTACGTAACGGCAGTCAACAGCAATGACTTGACAAAAGAAGAAATTCAGTTGGCACTGGTAAAAAAGTTCGGGTCCACCGCGAAAAAGAGTTCCTGGCCTGGTGATGTGTGGGCAAAATGCCACAGATTTCTGTCTATTTACTTGAAATTTGTGGAGTATTATGGATTAAATACGCGCACTTATCATGTTTTAGTTGCATATTGCAGGATATTGGAGCTGATGTGATGAAAAGATGGAAAACAGGTCAAAACAAGCTAAATTGAGAAGTTGCAGAAACTGGTCTAAAAAGCATGCATCGCGATCGCATGGGTGCAGACGTGATGGTGCAGAATAGCCAGAAGAACCAGCGTGATAACGATGAGTCAATCGCGATAGCGAAGCTTCAGAGTAGTTATTCAGCGTGATAGCGCTAGCCTGACCGCGATCGCGCAAGAGCGCGTCTGGACTGTGTTGGGCAGATTTGGAATTTCACCCCAGCTGAATTGGGAACATATAAATATGCCCTTGGATGAACTAGGGCACATCTTTGGCTATTTTTCCAATTTTGGGAGCAAGGATCCATCAACAAATACCAAGAGAGTGAAAATTTGGAGCAACCCATTGACATATTCTTAATCCTTTGTACTCCTTTCTTTATTTTCATGCTTTGTATTGAATATATTTGGTTTTTTTTGATGTTATTGAGGACATGATTTGTGAATATATTTCATGACTACATATTCATATTGTTAGTTGGTATGATTTGGACATGGATATATGAATGATTCATGACTAGGTTTACATATTGTTGGATTTTGATTATCTAGCTTCTATCACTTTAATTTCATAACTTTGGTACTCATGACACTAGAGTTACCTGCCTATTTAACTAGTTAAAGACTCGAGAGAGATTAACTAGCTTAGGATAATAGCTAGCGAGGATTTGGGTTGATAGGCTATTTCATAGACTAACACATCTAAAATGCGTTATGCTCGGAAGAGGTCTCTTTTCCTTGGGTTCATGAGTAGTGTTTTATGCGCTCAACTAAGGCTTTGGTGAGCGGAGTGAGATAAATTCCTCGTATGCCGAGAGAATTCTAGGGATTACATTAGAACGACTCGAACATAACATATAAACCCCGTGCTATAATTGCATCTAGGCTCCAAACTTGTCTTCTCTTGTTTGTAAGAAATCCATTGATAACCTTTACTTGCTTTCTTAGTGTAGTTAGTAGTTGTTAGTATCATTTCATCAATTTACTACACTTGTTTGGCTTAATTCAATTGGTTTAGTTCCTCCACTATCTTAATCGCATCACTTTGTTCCTTGAGGATTCGACGCTGACTCCTAGTTGGGTAAATTATATTGCGATGACTGTTCATATCTCAATTCGAGGTGTGTGTTGAGCGTTGTCAAAATTGGCGCTGTTTCTGGGGAACAATTGGCATATTAGAGTAGTTTGAGGAGTTGAACTAGTTGTCTTAGACACAAACTTTGTGAATTTTTGTCTTATGAATTGTGAAAATTTATTTATGTGTAGTGTTTACGTGTGTTAATTAGATAGTTTAGCTTTGTGGTAGTTATATTGAAATGGAATTATGGAACCAAGATTGGTCAAATATTGGAAATCCATATGTGAATGATCCTTGTCCTTATTGTGGAGGACCACACTATTTTCAAAATTGTGAAATTATTTCTGCGAACGAGTTGTGTGCACCTTCTCAATCCTTTGAGTGGAACATGTGTCATGAGTGTGGTGGCCAAAATGGTTATTAGGATGTTTGTCCTAATATTTTTTATTCTTCTCCTAATGATTTTTATGATGGTGCTAATGAGGCTTATGAGTTTGATAGGTCCAATGGAATCATGAATATGGAACTTGAACCCAAATGGCAAGGCATCCAAGAAAAGTTTAAAGAAGAGATGGACTTATCCACTACACAAGAAGAATGCACTCAAAATGAGAGATGTGAATATATGATGCAACAGATACTTGAATGCCATTGTGAGGATGTCGAAGCGTTCAAAGAGATAAAAGAAAAGATCCACAAAAATGGCTTAGCAATTCACAACTTGGAGGCTCAATTGAGCCAATTGGTTGACACTTTCAATGATCAACGAGCAAAAGATGTTACTAAGTGTAAAAAAAGACTTGATATAGAATATGAACTTGAGTTCCAAGAAGAACATATGGAAAAAGAGAAAAATCTAAATGAAGATGATGCTCAAGAGGAAGAAAATGCACTAGAGTCTTGTGTGGAGTTGCAAAATACTATTTGTGAGGAATCTACTGCAATGGAATATGAGGATGTCAAAAGTGGAGAGATATTAAAGTTCAAGCGGGTGAGACCTTATCCCTTTCATTCTTCAACATGGTGCTTGGAGGATGAAATGAAAATTGAGTCATCTGAGCCCTTGAAGGAACGTAGCAATGAAGAACAAGGTATTTACACTGTTGAATTTGTCATGCCAAGGAAGCAAAATGACATTCGTCACTTGAATGCGAAAAAGTACAAAATGAAAAACTAATTTTTTGAAACTTGGCTATTCGTACCACCACCTCGGAAGCACAATGAAAAGCTTGATTCAAAATTGGGGAGGCAATTCACATTTATAAAATTGAGAGAAAAGTGTGATTTTGGTACTCGTCGTGCCACAACGTTAAAAGCGGCGCTTCTCGGTAGGTAACCCAAGCATTTTAAATTTTTGCATTTTCTATTTGTAGTTTAGTTTCATTTGTTGTTTTTGTTCATTCTACCAAGTTTCAGGATTTTTGGACTTCATTTTGATTGAATTTGAGAAGTTGGACAGTCACAACTCTGTACAAAATTGCTTTAGGATTTGCTTTTTTATTATCCATTGAGGTGCTCTCTGTATTTGGAAAGAGTGGCCCGCCTCACAAAAAGGGCGTCCTGCCCTTATTTTCGTTTAGAAGGCTTTTCTTAATATCCTACCCAGGCAAATCAAACACTCTTTAACTCTCACTAAACAACTGATAAACACATACATTACACCCCCATCCCCAATTTCTCTCGCAGTTCACTTCAACCACCAAGCACCATCTTCATTGATCACTTCCGGACACCAGGAACAGCAGTTCCGACCACCATTTCCTCGAGCGACCAAGTATCTCTCTCCTCTCCATCTATTCCATGTCCCTGCTACCAATTACCCCACCATTGTACCACCTTCCGACTGCTGCAACCACCATTGATCACCACTGCTGAGACACCGCCGGTGACCGCAAGAAGTCAGGTATGGATCTTTCTCTTCTCCTTCTCAATTCAGTTTATCCCCTGCCCAAATCCCATCAATTTTTGCCCTCGACTCTCTGCCATTCGCCGCTGTTGTATCATCACTGTCACAGCCCCACCAGTCGCGTCGTCGCTCAGTTAAGTCGCTTTCTCTTTTCTCATCTCTCCTCACTTTATCAATCATTCTACCCTTGTCACAAAATCCCTTCCCCTGAAATCCCTCGACCCCTCTATTATTTATACACTTGGTTAAGTTCTGTTTGTTGAACTTGTGTAATTTTTGTGTTGACAGGCATGGTGGCCCTTATGCTGGTGGTTGAAAAATTGGGGGAAGTCTGATGTACCCCGAATGCTAAAATCCCGAGCAAATTTTCCGTGCACTTCAAGTGCTCGATAGAATGCCTGAATGAGAACTTTCAATGCGGAACACTGCTCTAGTCATTTTAATTGATATCCAGCAGTTGTGAATTGCCAAATTATGATTCTTTTTGCTTAGCTAGCTGCTTACACTTTGTTCTTTAGTATTCCATGATTTATTTGGTTAATGATATGAAAGTATTGCAAGTGCTTCCCTGAATTTGGTCGATTTTATGCCTACTGAAGTCTTGTTTCTATTTGATGACATTTAGTCTTCTAAGATCAAAATATGTAAAATAATGTTGCCTAATGAACAGTTTTGAATGTGTGCACTCTGCTTTTATCTTTTCAGGTAGTTAGACTTAGAATCTGTATGCCTTGTTTCCAAATGTATAAATGCTTGTTGGTTTTGATTGCTAATGTTGGCTTGAGTTTGAAAGTTATTTGACTAGCAAGAGGAGTTCTCTGTGACAAAGCTGCTTAACTGAAAAGTGAAATTTTTATGGCGTAAGTTGCTTAAAATCTTGAAATGCTGCTGAATTAGTATAGTTGGAGTAAGTATAGCTGAAAATCATTTGTCGAGAAAGGGGATGCAAGTTTTGATGATTATGCATTCTCTGTCTCAAACCTACGATTCGGAGTTATGTGCTGAAATAATATGCTGATTTAGTGAGATGTTCCCATTGGTTTTTTTTTACTGAAGGTTCTTTGATTGTCACTTCTTCAACCAGATTGTGTGAAATTGAATTAAGTAATTTGCCTGAGCTGTATCCTTTCTTGTGATTATTTTCTGTTAGTTAATTGTTGTCTGCCTCAACTAAGGGTGTGCATAAGTTCTTCTTGAATTTTATTTGATAATGTTGGCTTGTGATTGAGAGTGAATTGAGTTGTGAGAAAAGTTTTATGTGACAAATGGAGGTCTTAACTTAAAATTGGAATTCTCTTTGGTATAAGTTGCTTAAATTTGGAAATCCTCCATGATTAAGTTCTTAAGTGTGTTTTTTCATAAGTGAAAAGTAAAAGCCTCTGCTGCTTGAATTTGGATTTCAAATATGTGATAATTCTATGAAAAAAAAGGCTGTTGTTGGTTGAATCTTTGATTGATCAGTGTGTGTGCATAAATGGTGTGGAGGTTCGATTGAAATTGATACAAGAAAGAGGCTGCTCTTATTATTGTCATTGCGTGTATATTTGAATAGAGTCTGGTTGTATATATTTTCAGTTTGGAGAAGTCTAGCATGTTTGATAAGCATTGTCTTGACTCTTGACATCTTGTATGGCTCAATATGTGATGTTGACTGTAGCATTGAGTTTACACAGCCATTTTAATTTTTTGTGAGTTCAAAGTTAGTTTGGGAAGCTGACTTCATAGATAATTCTCTTTCTTCAATTTTAATAATGCTCAACAAACACCTCGAATTGAGATATGAACGGTCATCACAATATAATTTACCCAACTAGGAGTCCGGGTCGAATCCACAAGGAACAAAGTGATGCGATTAAGATAGTGGAGGAACTAAACCTATTGAACTAAACCAAACAAGTATAGTAAATTGATGAAACGATACTAACAACTACTAACTATACTAAGAAAGCAAGTAAAGGTGATCAATGAATTTCTCACAAGCCAGGAAAAATAAGTTTGGAGCCTAGGATATAGCATGAGGTTTATATATTATGGTCGAGTTGTTCTAATGTAATCCCTAGAATCCTCCCGGCCTAAGAGAGATTTATCTCACTCCGCTCGCTAAAGCCATAGTTGAGAGCATAAAGCACTACTCATGAACCCAAGGAAAGGAGACCTCTTCTGAGCATATCTCCTTTTAGATGGGTTAGTCTATGAAATAGCCTATCACTCGCTAGCTCTATTATCCTAAGCTAGTTAATCTCTTTCGAGTCTTTAATTAGTTAAATAGGCAAGTAACTCAAGCGTCATGACCACCAAAGTTAAGCAATTAAAGTGATCGAAGCGAGATAATCAAAACCCAACAATATGTAAACCTAGTCATGAATCATTCATATATCCATGTCCAAATCATACCAACTAACAATATGAATATCTAGTCATGAAATATATTTACAAAATCATGTCCTCAATAACATCCACAATACCAAATATATCCAATACAAAGCATGAAAATAAAGAAAGAAGTACAAAGGATTAAGAATTTCTCAATGGGTTGTTTTAAAGCTTCACTCTCTTGGTGTTTTGTTGATGGATCCTTGCTCCCAAGATTGGAAAAATAGCCAAAGATAAGCCCTAGGCCGTCCAAGGGCATATTTATATGTCCCTAATTCAGCTGGGGTGAAATTTTAAACCTGCTCAACGCAGTCCAGACGCGCTCTTGCGCGATCGCGGTCAAACTAGCGCTATCACGCCGAATAACTACTCTGAAGCTTCGCTATCACGGTTGACTCAGCGCTATCGCGCTGGTTCTTCTGGTTGTTCTGCACGATCGCGTTTGCACCCATGCGATCGCGATGCATGCTTTTCAGACCAGTTTCTGCAGCTTCTCAATTTAACTTATTTTGACTTGTTTTCCATCTTTTCATCACATCAGCTCCAATATCCTGCAATATGCCACTAAAACTTGATAAATGCGCGTATTTAATCCATAATACCCCACAAAGCTCAAGTAAATAGATGGCAATGTGTGGCATTTTGGCCACACATCACACCTCCAAACTTAAACTATTACTTGTCCTCAAGCAAAGCACACTTCACTAGAATCCAAGTTGCAATTCATCTATTCATGCACTTTTTCACTAAACAACAACAAGTCAAAAGCACTTTTAAGTTCAACAACAAATGGCATTGGTTGGTACCGACAATTAAGCCAAGCCATTTTAGCATAACTTTTATATAACAAAAACTAAAGAAGGTACACATGCCATGACACAAGACTTTCAAAGTTTACCTCTTCGTCACAAGAGTTTATTTCTTTGCTTACTCGCTTCAATTTAAAAGTTAAACACAAGTCCTCAACTCAACTTCACAAGCGCCCTCACCACTCAAGCGAATATCCCAAGCACAAGAATACAATGTCAACACAAATAGGGATCAATGATAGGAAGAATTCACTCACTCTCTCAACCGAAGTTCATCATGCACACTAAAGATCCATAAGCTTGCCCTTCATGTACCTCTCCACTAATGTAGGAATGCTGACCCGAAATCAATTAGGACTTAGCTAAGATTGTAATGTAGGCTTTTGGTCAAAGGTGGGGTAAAATTTGGGCAATTAGTGATTACACACCTCCTTGAGTACTACACACAAAATTTCAAAGCACATTTCCTTTTCTTATTGCTACTACACCTTGCTACTTGGGGATTAGGCACTAGTCTTTCCCTTTTTATTCATCACATCTATTGTTTTCTTCTTTTTCTTATTTTATTTCTTTTTCTATTTGCTTCTTTTTGTTTCTTTTCTTTTCTTTTCTTTTCTTTTCTTTTCTTTTCTTCTTTTTCTAATTTTTCTTCAATAAGGATTTTCTTCAACTTTCACATTTTTGCCAACTACTCATGCCACCCCCAAACTTAAATTTTTTAACCAAAGTTGCACATCTTTCAATGCATACAAGGAGGTTAGGGCCAAAAGAGGAGTAGTGCTTAAAAGCACTTAGAATTGGTTTGGGCTAATAATATGATTGCCAAAAGAAAAGATATTAAGCACAAAGGGGTTGACTAAGATCATAATGCAAGGGTAGGCTTTTTAGGTCACTAGCGGGCCAAGAAAAGCTTAAAATCATTTTTCAAGTCAAGCATTACTTAGGAGTTCGCCTCGAAACACACTTAGGGAAAGTTCTAGATCAAAAAGCACACATATGAACACACCAAAACCTCACCACATATGGCACAACCAAAGCAAGGAAGAAAAGTGTATTCAAGTCCCAATCAAAGGCAATTAAGTATTCAAAGTTTGCTCATAGCTTAATGAGAGTTAATTAGTGAACAAAAGAGCCAAAAGTTTAATTAAAGATCATAGCACAATCCACTAACTCAATTTTCTATCAATTTTTCAAAACAAGCTCACATGACAAGGATTAAATAATGGTGGTACCAAACATGCCAAAAGTTGACCAAGGAGTAAAAATCCACAACACTATCATACTATTACTACTAACTAATCCTAAGAATGTCGGTTCAAAATAATTGATTCCTTGGAAAAGAACCATGGCAAAGAAAAGGCGGCACTATGTGGAAGTTCGTCATTTTCCAGTGACACAGTGGATTCGTCTCTTTAGAATAAAGAGGAATTGCTTGGTACCCACGGGGTGCCAAACTATTTATGCCTAAAACTTGCTTGCTAGATAAAACAATTATATTTATAAAAAAACCATAAGCAATATAGAAATATCTAAGAAAAAAGAATTAAATGAGAATAAATATGAGGTGTATTCCTCAAATAATAAGTAGGATTCTAGTTGAATCTCAATGTCGTTTATGATGAGGGATGAGGAGTATTTATAGGCTTGGGTTTACCCTAGTTCTAATTATGGTATAGTACGTATACTAATGGCCTTAGGCCCATTACAAGAGACAGTTTGCCGGAAATAAATCTTAATTAGGAGTCTGACTAAGACTAAGGCGGCTAAAAATTGAGGTATGCTCGTGCCTGTTATGCCCCCGTAGCTGATGGAGCAGGCATACACTCTTAGTGCATGTCATCTTGTTGGGCATGTATGATCCGTGCCAGCTGGCCTTATACTCCTATATTCTTAGGTGGTATAATTTACCCACACTTTTATTCTTAGGTGGTATAATTTTACCCACACATTTTTTAAGCCACATTTAGCTTCTGGAAGTGCTTGGCTAGTTAAAAAAATACTGAAAAGCACTTGCTTTTAAGTTAGAAAAAAAAAAGCTATAAGCTGGGTAATCTAACTTTTTACTTTTGACTTAAAAGTTGTTATTCCCTCAACTAAATTTCAGATTCCAGTATTACCATTACTAACATATGCCCTAAATTATCCTCCCTTTTTCTTTTGTTCCTTTGAAGGATATTTTAATCATTTAACATACAAGAGCACTCTTTTACCAAACACCTCAATAGTCTTTACTTTTTAGTTTCAACACTTCTATCCAAACACATAACCGCTTATTAAATAAAATAAGTTTCAGCACTTTAAAAGTGCCTTTAAGCTACTCTTTTTCAGCCAACCCAAATGGGCTTCTAATTTGCATTAACTAACTTAAATTTTCTGAATACACATCTCTTTGGGCTGCACCTATAAAAAAAAAAGTCATAAATTTCTCAAATGGTCTCTCATCTTTAGGAAATTAGCCACCAAATTACCAGCAGGGTGCACTATCTACATATTTTCTCTCTCTCTCCCTCGCCCTTTTTGAAATTTGAATGATTAATCCAAAAAAAATATAAATTGAAACAAGCACCAATTATAGTGATCGAATAAAAAAAAGTATGTAGCAACTAATAAATTTATATAAGTAAAAGATTAAATATTACAAAAAATTATTTGAATTTATAGGATTTCATGAAAGTAAAGAGAATAATTTAGAATAATTGACTTGTTAAAGTAGATAATTTACCGAATAAAAAATTTATTTGTAGTTTTTATTATTAAAAAAACCACTTATTTCGGTTATGGAATTTAATGGTTATGACTTCGAAAGTGTTTTTAACTAATGAAATGTTCCACTCCGAATAGTGTATCTTATGCGAGACTATGACTACTTAGGACCTGTTTGGACACGATTTAGAGTTTGGGATTTGAAATCAGTGATTTGAAACCAAGTTGATTTGAAGTTGAAATTTTGTTTGGACATACAGTTTAAATTTTTTAACTTTTATTTTTTCTCATAAACATGAAAACTCACAATTTTTTGAAAACTATCAAATCTCCCTCAACTCTTATACAATCTTACCAAAAGAGCAAATCATACTTCATAAACTAGGTATCGGAATATCCTAAGGTGCTCTACTAAAAATTACATATCTCCGTAATACTTTTATAAATAGATAATTACATGTTATTACGAACTTTCAAATACATAATTTTTCAAAGATCCACTTTTAAAAAATAAAGAATAGTAGCAACTAGCTATTCTTTAATACAATCATTCCATATGGTATGGACGATCTCTTCACGTCGAGCACGAGTCATTTTATACAAAATATAACATGGATATTTTTTAACAAAATATAAACTTATCGGTCAAATTTAGCTGAGGGTCTATCGGAAACAGCCTCTTCACTTTGGTGGAGGTAAGATCTGCATACATCTCTCCCTCCCCAGACCCCACCTTGGTGGGATATCACTGAGTATCTTGTTGTTGTTGTTGTTGTTGTTGTTGTTGTTTAAACTTATCGGTCAAGTTTTGAATCACGGTTTGAAATTTCAAATCCTACTTTTTTGGAGAATTTGGGATTTAAAATTACGATTTGAAGCTGAGCTTGAAATTTCGTGCAGATTTCATGAACAAATGCTGATTTGAAACCAAAACTTGAAATACTCCTCCCAAATCTTATGGACAAACACTAGCTTAATTTGGGTGTTGCATAAAATTACAATTACAATTTCAATTAGAATAGGACTTTCTTCAAATTATGTACTCCATGAAAATCTCCCGGATAAAGAAGGAACATAACTATAGTTGAGTAATAAGTACCGAATCATAGCATTTGCTCTTTTAAATATATGCACTTGCATATAAAATTAATATATTCATAAACAGTACGAGGAGTATGCTCTTACGTCACAATTTATTTTTTTAATTTCAAGTGAATTACCAAACTAATTTTTGTGATAGGAAGGTGACAATGTGTACCTTTCAGTACATAACTAACAGCAGAACATATAAATTTACTCGAAAGTTTACAAGATTGAAAATATTGCATCATTAAATAATTAGCTTCCAATACTATATTCGCTTCATTTTATTTTGTGTGAATTGAGCACTTTTAGATATGGTTTTGAAGTGTCGAGCACTTTTTCATGGTCTTTTCCAGCACAGTAACATTGACGGAGTTTCTCCATCTCCACTGATCCCATTCCTCTTGGATCCAACATAGCAATGAGAATATCCTTATCGGAAGTGGTTGTTTATCTGGCATGGCGGCAACGACCTTATCTCAACTTCTGAAGATGGATCTGTTGATTCATATGCTGAAATGGACCTAAGCTCAGTTTAGTAGTGAAAAAGAAGAAGAAGAAGGAGGAGGAGGAGGAGGAGGAGGAGGAGGAAGCTTGAAGAGTAAGCTAGCTGAGAGAAGAAGAAGAGAGAAAAAAACTGAAGTCGGTGTATTTCATTAAATAAATTATAACTAAAGCTATTACAATATATAAATATCTAGTTGGTAGTTATCAACTTATAGTTCTAACTAACTACACCCATACTTTTTGCTATGTACATATAGGTCCTAACTATTTATGTAATGATTTCTTCAATACTCCCCCTCAAGCTTGAAGGCATGAAAATGTTCTTCACTCCAAGCTTGGACAATAGTAGTTCATGTTGAGCTCTTGGAAGTCCTTTTATAAGTATGTCAGCTAATTGCTCTTTGGTTGATATGTAGTTGGTTTGCATCATTCCTAGCTGAAATTTCTCCCTTATAAAGTGAGAGTCAATTTTCACGTGCTTGGTTCTTTCATGAAATACTGGGTTAACAGCTATTTGCAAAGCCAACTTTCTGTCACTAAACATCTTCACTGGTGTGTCAAACTTTGCCCCTAGTTCTCTGTAGAGTCCAAGTATTCATAAAACTTCAGCTACAATACTAGTTATGCTTTTCTACTCAATTTATGATGAGCTTCTAGCAACTATTGTTTGTTTCTTTTTCTTCCAGGAGATCAATAAATTGGCCAGCCATTACCATAAAACCTATTACAGATCTCTATAGTTGGGACATCCTGCCGAAACAGCATCACAGTAGACTATGAGTTCCCTTGACCTTGTACAAGACAGTAGAAGTTCTAAACCTGCTTGTCTCTTCATATATCTTACTACCTTCAAAGCAGCATCAATGTGAGATTTCTTAGGTTGATGTAGGAATTGACTTAATGTTTGTACTGCAAAGGATATATTTGGTCTTGTCACAGCTAGGTAAATTAACTTCCTAATCAATCTCTTGTATTGTCTTGTATCCTCTTATAGTATCTTCACTGTGACATGCAACAACATCATCATATTCTTTTGTTGTGGCTTAATGTTACAGTCAAGAGGTGTAGCTTCAGGTTGTGTGGCACTCAAACCAGCTTCAGAAATGATTTCTAGAGCATGCTTTCTTTGATGCATGACAATACCTTGCTCAGATCTTGCAAAATCTATTCCTACGAAAACTTTAGATCCCCTAAATCCATGATTTTGAATGCCTTGTGAAGATCTTCTTTTGTCTTGTAAATGAAATTTAAGTCACTGTCAGTGATTAGAAGATCATTTATATATAGTAAAATAATCACTTGTTGATTTCCAATCTTCTTAGTACACAATGAGCAGTCCAAGCGACTTTGCAAAAATCCAGACCTAATGAGAGCTTCAGTGGGCTTAACATTCCACTGTCTGGATGCCTGTTTAAGACCATATAGGGATTTGATAAGCCTGCAAACTGGTTTCTCCCCTTGCTTAGAAAATCCATTGGGTAAGGAGCATCCCTTAGGTTGTGTGCGCAAAAATAGGCCACCTACTATTATGGGGATACGAGTCCAGTTGGCGAGACTAGACTGTCCTACAAGTCACTGGGTGCAAAGGATACACGCCTGTTCTACGAGTTACGACCGTCAAGGCGGTATGGGCGTAGGACAAAGGGCATACATCCTGCCGCCTTAGGGTTACAGTCTCTTAGTTAGGGTTTCGTATATACCGCCGCCTTGAGTTATAGGCCCACAAGCCTTATTAGTCTATGTATTTTAACTTAATTAAGACAGGGTATCAATACTATAAATACCCTTCCTTACATTGTATTGTACATGATCGCGATTCACCACAGAATCCGGCTATTCTCAAGGAATAAGATCACTTTACTTTTCTTGCTTATTATTTCTATTTTTTATTTATTCACTTTTTCATCGTATTTACTGTATTGCTTGTGACCTCATTTTTAATTAATTATTTAACCTAGGCAACCGATTTTAGGCATAAACAGTTTGGCGCCCACCGTGGAGCCTAGGAAATTGAAGGTATTCTACGAAGGAAAAGGCGCGATCATGTCTGATGATAGTAGCAACGTTCCGAAGAACATTGTAGACGGAATAGATAAATCCGTGAACGATCCCAGTGATCCTAGCGAGCAGCCTAAGGATCCCGTTGAGCAACCGAAGGACTCTTTCTAAGAGCCAATCCATGTTTCCAGCGATAGGGAAGGTGAGCAACCGCAGCAAGGTAATACTGAATTCTGAGGTTTTTTTGTTAATCTCCTCAACACTATGTCAGAGCAACAGCAGCGAAACTCGAACAATGTGGTCGAGGGGATATCCCAAAAGTTAGGGGCAGTGTTTGCTGGATCGTCTCAGAGGCCAGCATCCCCGCGAGGACCAGCGCCCACGAACCGCTCACCAGCATCTATCCCTAACCGCATCTAAACATGGATGCCACCCCTGAAGGATCATCAACAATCAACAATCAACAATCAAGACCTTAAGGGAGCGTCTGTCATCCAGGACCTCATTAAGGGGATGAAGGCCTTATATGACCGGATTGGTAATGTGCCAAGTGCTCCAACCCAGGTCACCACGGTAGATGAGCAGAAGTTTTACAAGCATGCCTACAAAGCAAGAGCTGCACCGGTCCGCATAGCAAAGCACTTCCGTCTGTCGGATAACTTGAAGTATGACAGAACAACTAATCTAGATAAGCATATTGTTGCATATTACACGGCTGTAAAGAGCAACGAGATCACCGAGGAAGAGATTCACTCTACTCTGGTAAAGAGGTTTCGCTCAACTCTAACCAAATGCGCCCTTGATTGGTATACCCAACTACCAATGAGCTTCATCGAGTCATTCACTCAGATGCAGGACCTATTCAAGAAAGCTCATTCTGGTGCCCGTAAGCGGGAGAAGTGCATGGTGGACATCTTGGGGATCCGTCAGCGTAACGACGAATTGCTGAAAGACTACCTTGATAGGTTTCAGCGGGAACGCATGGAGCTTCCTCCAGCCCCCAATAATATTTTCGTGGTAGTCTTTGGTAAAAGTCTGAACTCGAAGGGGTCAGTAGCCATAAGGGAATTGCAGTGAAGTTTGAGTCAACATCATGTGACAACATGGAGCGCATGTCATTAGAGGTACACTAAAAAGCTTTGCTTGAAGCCACACCATTCCCAGAACCCGAAGCTGAACAAAGAAAGAGACCAGGGAGTCCTTCTCTGGAAAGTGAGGGGGACAGGAGAAGAACAAAAGCAAAGATCTAAAACTAGGCAGGAAGCAGAAGGCAAAGCAGTTCTCGGGGATCTGGATCCCAAGAAAAGCGGGCAGAGTCCCGTAGCTTCAGAGATTTTGGTTTACGAATCAACGCCGTGGATTTAGTTGCCAATCACTTTGGAAAAATAGGTCCAAGGGTTCGATGGCCGCCTACCATAAAAGGAGCAACAGGAAGAAGCACAACGCCCTATTGTTATTTTCACTGCAGTGGTGGCCATGCAACGGTCGATTGCAAAGCCTTGATAATCGAGATCGAGCATCTATTGAAAGAGGGACACCTCAAAGACTTGATTGAAGGAGGACCACGGCATTCGAGAGCATCTGATTCAGAGAACCTGAGAACCATCAATACAATCTTCATGGTCCCGGAACCAGCCATAGCTTAGGGGACTACAGTGTTAGGGGAATTGCACAGTCTAATCCCGTTCAGCCCGGAGGAAGCAGGAGAGTACAGAACAACCTCGTCGTTTCCGTAGATGTGTCTGACCTGGGCATTCAGCAAACTTTGATCGACCCAGGGAGTAGCGTGAACATTATTTGGATGGAGATACTACAGGATTACTGCCTACGCCATCAAGTAACTTCGAGTCCTCGGAACATAGTTAGTTTCAATGGCTGTCGGGAAGAGCCTGTCGGGGAACTAGCTCTGCCGATCCATGTATCGGGAGTGACGAGCATTACTCTCTTCTAGGTGCTGGATTGTGATTTGTCTTATGATGTCATCTTGGGATGGCCTTGGATATATAGCGTTAGGGGAATACCCTCAACACTCCATCAAGTCTTTAGATACCTGACTTCTCACGGGGTTAACAACTTACGGGGTGAGTGGTTTTCTCTTGGAGAACACTATCTTACTTGTGGCGGGGATATTAGTGTACGGCCAGTAGCCAAAGTAAATATGACCAAAGAGGACTCCATCGAGTTCGAGGCCATGGAACGAGAGGCCAGAAAGGAGATCAGTGAACTACAGGATTGGTTGGTGGTGATAGATCAGCTAGTCCCTAAAGCCACATAATTGGCATGTCAGCTCTTTGAGATGTTGGGGGACAAGAGGTCCCCTATGGCTGACATAGAATTTTCTCACCGTAGCTCAGGCAAATATATAGCTCCTATAGCTTCCGGTGATAAATGAGCCACAGCTAGGTGAGCATCTATTATTATATATGTCCATCTCAGAAATATCATGGAATGCAGTCCTTGTACGAGAGAAGAATGGGAGGAAATTTCACGAGAACTACGCAAAAAAAAGACCCTCGCACCGAGATAGGCTTTTGCCTTTACTCTTTTAGTTTATTGCGGCCGTGATCGTTGCTACCCAAGAGCTGCGCTCATATTTTCTTGACCATACGGTTAGTATGGTCTCCTCCACACCAGTAACAGACCATATTGTCTAAACCCGGACTCTCAGAGAAGATGGCAGAATGGGCTGAGATACTGGGAGAGTATGACATTATCTACCAACCTCGGACAGCTATCGAGTCGCAGGAACTGGAGGGTTTTACCTCAGACTTTGTGGAGAAGCTGAAGCCAAAGACAGAGGAGTCAATCAGAAGTGAAAAAATGATCGAGCTCGGACGTTGGAAGATTAGCATTGAAGTAGACCTGAAAGGGGAGGAAGTCGACCTCGATCTATGAGTCAGGACACCTACTGCGATGGTATTTCGCAAGACATCCAAAGCTCAAAGCGACGGAGCAGAGCATGAAACCATAATTCAAGCTCTTGACTTAGACTACATATTGGGGGCCAGGAAGGTCATCATCGCCAGCAGTTCCCACCTGATCGTCAGTCAACTCAAAGAAATTTTTACCACAGAAGGCATCTGCACGCTGGATAGGCAGGAGAGAATGAAAGCACTTCTGGAAAATTTTCAGGCATGGGAGTTTGTCTATCGGGAAGGAGGCTCAAGCGATGGAGAAGAGTCCGAGGATTCATATAATCAGTAGATAGTGGTTGAGTTAACCCATGTGAACCTGATGAACCTTGAAGTTCCAGGAACATGATCTGTCATACGGCAGCGTCACACGCTGATCAATTACCTAAGCAAAGGAATCCTCCCTAAAGACAAATCGGAAAGCATGCAGCTGCGAAAGCAAGTCGTTCATTATTGTTTGATTGGCACAGAGTTGTACCATCAGGTTGTCAGCGGCGTAGAGGAAACATCTCCAGGCTTAGCACCGTCGAACAGGGAAGCCCAAGCGCATGCCTCTAAGCCTTCCGAGGATGAGCATAAAGTTTCTTAAAAGCATTTATTATGATGTTTTAAGTTCTTTTAACTTTGATCGCAGTATTTTCATACTCATCAATCATGTTACGAGTTTTCACCCACAACATCTCAGGCCTAGCGCCCTTTTATCAATAAAACTACTATTCTTACTTAGCCAATTTTACTTATTTATTCAGATCCATCTACGATACAACTATTCATAGCCCCGACCAGACCTAAGTTGAAGTAATACGCTCACTTTTCGCTATAAAAAGTAGGGTAAACTATTCCCTTAAAGTTAGACCACGTCTAACTCAGCCACCATACATTGCTCGTACGTTGAACTCGTTAATTCAACAACTGCACCTACATGCCGATGGGACGCCCGTTCACATAGTGCCAGAAAGTCTTAAATACTCGAGTGATTAAGCAGAGATGTTCGAAGTCGGACGCAAAAGTGACTGTTTCCACATGGACTAAAGTTCTCCCATTGCGGGTGCAACTTAAACCGTCACCTACTGACTCAAATGAAGCGCCCTTCAGTGTGCACCACAGTCTCTTGAAGACACTAGCCCAAAAAGGCACACCAAACATGCTATTTGACTACACATTACAGAACATGTAATTACACAAGAACGTATAAAATTATTGATAAACGACCGTTTTATTAATAAACAGCCCGTAGGCTCATAATATACAATTAGTTCTTCCTGAATACAATATTTGTTCATAACAATTGTAGAAAAAAAAAAAGCGAAGACTAAAAACAAAGGGCTCCTCAGGATTAACATAGCTGAAAATCCTTCGTCTAGATTGTAGCTACAAGCCATATACAGTCCGGAGTTCTTCTTTTCTTCTGACAGCTCGAGATATGTCGGCTCGAGCATTCCTTAAAGGCATGCGGTCGTTGGTGCAACCAAAGTCCGTCTGCTTGATTAAAGTAAGGGGTATCGAAAGCGTCTGAGTACAAGCCTAATCTCCTCCGTCTTGCCCGATTGAACTTAAAGAGAAACCTGAAGACTTGCTGCAGAGCTTAGAAAGAAAACTTGACCGTCTGAGTCAACCTCAATCGGTCAAATTAGAGTGTACAGCCCCACAGATCTTCAAGCACAAACAGGAGCTTACGAGGAACGGGGAGGCTTGAGCTGGGAACCGACCATACGGGAGCTTCTTCCCTTAGGCATCCCACCGCCAACGGCCGATGAAGCATTGCAATAGTGGTTCAGCTGAAGCAGATAACCTAGGTGAAAGCCATGAATCACGAGGGGATCCAAAGCTCAGTGTCACCTTAATCACCTCACGATGTGAAGTTGTATCTTCTTGCCTGCCATGAAATAGAGTCAGACAAGTAGGCTTCAGCCCTACTCCGTCAAAGAGGCAATCTAAATACTAGAGAAATCCTAGCGGAGAAGCCACACGAAAGCTGAAAGGGCTAAGCAGTCCGACCCCGCGTGACAAGAAGAATATCACAGCAATTGCTATGTTAGAAGATGAACGCGTCGTAATCAGTGCACATGACACAATGAAGACATCCCAAAAGATGCCATTAGAATCTCGATCAAACTTCATAACTCGGGGGGACTTCATCCATTTTTCATGGACGAAGAAGGAAAAAGAGGTAACTGCAGATGAATTTCCTCCTATAGTTTCCTCATGCAATATCCATTCAGAACGAAGAAGGTTTCCTGAGAATATCAGACCAGGATCAAAGGCAAATATTTTTGAAGAAAAAGAAGTTTCTTGCTATCATAAGAAATTGCTGAAGAAGTGTAGTAATTTCTGAAGAGAAGTTTGTGATTTTTCTACTATCACGAAGCCCCTATTTATAGGCGGAAAGGAGGTAAGGATGGCATGTGAAACGGTCAAGCATCATTATTGCTGGAGATATGAAACGATTCAGAGCAGTTAATGGCAGTTCTTGGAAAGGTGCATAGAATCAGTATCAACCAATCAGATGAAAGCACGCAGAGTTCTCGAAGAAATCAGCATCATTCTTGGTCAAAGTGACTGCGAGTTTCAAGGGGTCAGTTAGATATCTTTTCACATCCATCTTGCATGCTGCTTTCACTTCCTGACTGCTTGCGTTAGCATTTAGCAAGTGGGGGGACTAACTTTGTAGGAAAAAATATGCCACCTACTATTACGGCGATACGAGTCCAGCTAGCGAGACTAGACTTATCCTATAAGTCACCGGGTGCAAAGGATACACGACTGTTCTACGAGTTACGACCGTCCAGGCGGTACGGGCGTAGGACAAAGGGCATACATCCTGCCGCCTTAGGGTTACAGTCTCCTAGTTAGGGTTTCGTATATACCACTGCCTTGAGTTATAGGCCCACGATCCTTATTAGTCTTTTTATTTTACCTTAATTAGGATAGGATATCACTACTATAAATATCCTTCCTTACATTGTATTGTACATCATCGCGATTCACCATAGAATCCGGCTATTCTCAAGGAATAAGACTACTTTACTTTTCTTGCTTATTATTTCTCTCTTTTATTTATTCACTTTTCCATCATATTTACTGTATTGCTTGTGACCTCATTCTTAATTAATTATTTAACCTAGGTGATCGATTTTAGGCATAAACAAAGGTAAGGTCATATAGACTTCCTCATAGAGATCACCATGAAGAAAGACATTATATACATCTATCTGGTGGAAATGTCATTTCTCAGCAGCTGCTAAGGCAAGAACTACCCTTACAGTGACCATTTTGACAACTAGAGAAAAGGTTTCCTGATAATCCAACCTCCTTTTGATTGTAGCATTTAGCGACTAGCCTTGCTTTAAACCTTTCTATGGATCCATCTGACTGGTACTTGATATGGAAAACCGATTTACACCTAATAGTAGACTTTCTTTTAGGAAGAGGTACTACTTCCCAGGTATGATTTCTTTCCAATGCACCAATCTCGGATTGTATGGCCTACACCTACCTAGGATCTTGTTTGGCCTCTTCAAATGATGAGGGTTTAGTTTTAATGGAGGCTGATGCTATGAATAGTTGATAAGAAGGAGATAAAGTATCATAAGATGCATATTGATCAGTGGAATATAAAGGCTTAGGGGCTTCAGGTGATTGCATCTTTGTGGTAACAAAATCTTTCATCCAAATAGAAGCTGTAAATGTTCTGTAAAACTTTCTCTGTGGAGGTATAGGTGTTGATAAGTTGTAGGTGTAGGATCAAGTGTTACAGAAGGAATTTTGGGAGAAGGCTGAGCAGGTTCTGAGGTAGGAGCATCAATGTATACTTGGTCAGTATCAGTATGGTCATCAATAAATTATAAAATGTCACCAAGTATATTTGGAGACCCTAGATGATCAAAATCAGTGATACATGGGAGTACCACATCTAAATCATAAGAATCCGGAGAGGAATCACTTGCAGGAAAGAGATACCAGCCTTTTGGCTTAGTATCCTTGAAAGGAAAACATCCTTCTGAAGCAAACATATCTGCCAACAAAGAAATGTCTATCATGAAGAGAATAAAAGAGATAACCCTTTTGAGTTGAGGCATATCCCATATGAATAGCAGGGATAGATCTAGGCAGGAACATGTCTCCTTGTGGTAATATCTTAGCATAACACAGGCATCCTAGAACCCTTAGATGCTAAAGAGAAGGTTTCTCCAGATAGAGTACTTCATAAGGAGGTTGTCCTTCTAGAGATGTAGAGGGCATTCTATTGATGAGTTAAGCAGCAGCAAGAACATAATAACCCCAGTATCTTAAGGGAATGTCAGACTGAAATCTGACGGCCCATGCAACTTCAAGAATATATCTATGCTTCTTCTCAACAATACCATTTTTTTAGGGGTATAGACACAAGTTGTCTGATGAAAGATACCTTAGTCTTTACACAACTTTGCACATGCAACATTCAGAAATTCTAACCAATTGCCAATTCTAATTTGCTTGACAGTAGTAGAAAACTGATTTTGTATTAGAGTAAGAAATTGCTTTAACACAATAGGTACATCACTTTTTAGTGGCCACAACATCCTAGAACGATTATCAACTACGGTTAAGAATGACTTATTGCCATCATATTTAGGATATCCACCGGGATCCCAAACATCAATGTGCAACAGTTGAAATGGTTTAACAATTTTAGATGTACTAAGCAGAAAGATAGTTCTAACTTGTTTAGCTAAAGGACAGATAGAACAAGTATGTACATGTTGTTTACAGGTAATTGCAAGAATTCCTAGTAACTGAGATAGTGTATTAGGTGAGACATGACCCAATCTTTTGTGCCATAATGTGACCCTACCAGCATCAACTTTATTTTGAACAGCCAAGGAATGTATTGTACTGGTAGTATTTCCATATTTTATATCACCTGAGTAACTCATATATTGTGTACTTGATTCACCTTTGTACATTGTGTTTGAACATGAAGAAGATAGAGACCATTATGTTCTCTACCAATCTACCTCAGATCCCCGCTGTAGTGGTCCTGAAATACACATAAGTTAGGAAAAAATATCACTGAACATTGTTGATCTTGATTATTTTTTAAACTGGCATTAAGTTGTACTTAATGTCTGGTATAAGAAGAACATTTTGCATAACTCCTTTCTGTGACATTGAACATGTTCTAGAATGTTATTGTAGTAGTTTATCCATTAGGAAAGTGAACTCTTCTATGACTAGATGTTGAAACTCTAGTCATATTTGTTAACATTTTTGGATGATGAGTCATATGGTTCGTAGCACCTGTATCAATTATCCATTATTTCTTATTAGCATCAGGTTGAAGTGCATTCATAGTACATGTAGCATTCAGTAAGACCTCTTGAGTATTATCCTTGTTGAGAAGAGACAGTATTTAATTATATTGCTCCCTTGTGAACCAGGTTCCTTCCTTAGTTGTTGTACTTTTTTGTGGCTTGTTCCTACACTATTAGCTTCAGACTCTATTGGAGTTTGCACTGGTCCAAAACGATTTGCACCACCAAAGTTTTCAGCCTGATAACCTTCCTGCTTTTTGAATTTAAAACCAGGTGGATAGCCTTTTCACTTCATAACAGTTTTCCTTGCTATGGTTCTTAAACCAAAATGCTCACAACGAATTGCAAAGAATTTCTTCTATTTTTGAAAAGTATTCTTTCTAGCAGTAAACATAGAAGTAGGATCTAATGCTCCAGATATCATGTTAGAAGTGTTTCTTTGGCTTTCAACTTGGATTACCATTAAATAAGCCTGATTTATAGCACGTACAGGAACACTGATAAGTATCTGACTTCTAACTTAATCATAGGTATCATTTAATCCCATTAAAAATTGTATAAATTTCAACTGTTGAAGGTGATTAACAAAGCGCTTAGATTTTTCACATGCACAACCAGGTGGAGGAACTAGTGAGTCAAATTCTTCCCATGATTCTCTGAGTTTTGAGTAGTAGGTTGGAACAGAACTGATACCTTATGTGATGGTTGAAATCTTCTTGTGCACTTGGTATATCCTCGAGATGTTGACTTTGTAAAATATTTCTCTGAGGTCATCCCAAACTTCTTTAGCACTCGAAGCATGGATGATTCCACTAAGTAGTTTTTGGATGTTGAACTCATGATCCAAGATAGAACAACATCATTACATCTATCCCATTGATGCGAGTATTTTTCAGCAAATTTCTCCTTATTGTAGATACCGTCCACAAACACTAGCTTATCATTCCCAAGCAATGAGATTCACATAACTTTACTCCAGAGCGCATAGTTCTCTTCTCCTGTGAGTTGTACTGAAATCAACATAGAACTTGGTGTATCTGAGGTGCCTAGGTACAAAGGATGATTGTGCGGAAGTTTCAATACTTCATCGCCTAATTCTTCAACTTTATCACGCATAGCTGAATTTTCTTCAAGTTCTGCGTCAACTTTAGACTATTTTTGTGAGGATATGAAGGGATAACCTAAATCGTAGTTCAATTCTTCAAATTCAACTTTACATCTTGTAGCTTTTGTACATTTATCAATTGAAACCCTAGAAATTTCTTCACAACTTGAATTCTCCAGCTTCTTCCTAATTTCTTTCTTCTACTGAATCGATGATTCGGTTTGCAATGAGCTTGTTATACATGGCTCTGATACCATGTTGATTTAGCCATTGAAAATAGATCTAAGCTCAGTTTAGTAAAGAAGAAGAAGGAAGCTTGAAGAGTAAGCTATCTGAGAGAAGAAGATAAAAAAAAATAAAGTCGGTATATTTCATTAATTGAATTGTAACTAAAGCTATTACAATATATAAATATCTAGTTGGTAGATATCAACTTATAGTTCACACTAACTACACTCATACTTTTGCTATGTACATTTAGGTCCTAACTATTTATGTAATGCCTTCTTTAATAGGGTCTGATTAACGATGTGGACCTGTTCATTCATTTGAAAATGATGAAGCTGCATCATAAAGGAGATAAATTATGTGTGTACATCCTAGTAGGATGGAGTGATTTTGGATCGGTGTTAGATTGTAGTTAAATGGTTTCTGGATGAAAAGCTTCATTACACTGAATCTTCATGTGGCGGCGGCGAAGGCATTTTACCTGTCGAGTGAAACCAATCTTTATTGTAATTGCATAGTTTGTCCTATTTCTTTTTTTAAATAATAATGTAAAGTCATTACAAAATTCAACCAAAGTCTTCCTTTTCTTACAGAAATGTTATGTTCAATTTTTAATTTTTTTTAATTTCTTCTTCCAATAGAGGTGAAAAAGCTAAGAGTGGTTCATTTGAATTTTTATATATGAGAAAAGTAATGAGGATCTGGTCTCATTTATTTATAAAATACACAGAGTATTTTAGATCACTTATAGATAAATACTACCGGGTTGTCTTGAGTTTATATTTTCATATGTTTTTTATGGATGAACTAAGTGATGGCGATTTGGCCTCATGTATTTGTAACATGAAAGAGTATTTTACTTAACATTAATAAAATGATGCCGGATTAGCATTATATTATGTTTTGCTTTGATTAATGTATATGAGTAAAGTGATGATGATTTGGTCTCATTTATTTATAAAATAGATAGAGCATTTTGGATCATACACCAATAAATGCAACTGGATTGTCTCGATTTTATATTTTCATATGTATTTTTATGGATGAAAAAATGAGGATAATTTGGTCTCGTTTGTTTGAAAAATGTACAAAATATATTGCTTATTGTATGAATAAGTACGACCGTATTTTAGTTATTTTTAAATATTAGCACTTCAAGTTATGTTTTTCAAGATGTGCGAAGTGAGGCCGATTTGGGTTCATTTATTTACAAAATGGAGATGACTTTTGGTTCACTGCAAAGCTAAACACGGATGAATTTGTCGTTGTTTTATGCTCTGTAAGGATGTGTGTATTTTTGTAAATACGACTTCACTAAATATAAAACGTGCGGTATCAGTGTTTTATTCAAAGCTTCATTAAAATGCGGTTGTATTTTTGGAATTATGTAAAGTGCTCAATTTTAAGGCTGTCTTTAAACTGCTTAGAACTTCAAGATCATCTTTATTTTTACCTATTTGTTAAATTATGTCTATGTCCTTACGATAGTGCTTTTGATCAAATTACAAACAGTTCATCGTAAATCCAAATATTTTTTTTAAACCTGCCCCTTTCCCTCTCTCGGAACAAATAGTGGCTCCCTCCTACTTTTTGCTTCTACGGTGACTCGAACCCACAACCTCTTGAATGTAGGTGGAGGGTGCTTACCATCTGAGCAACCCTCACTTGTCAATCCAAACTTTTTAACCACACCCAAAATTCATCTAATCTAACTCCAGAAAATATTTACAAGAAAAGAGACCATGAACATGTATCATGAAGCATACATATCTAACTGAGAATTATGTGCTCTTACAGCTACTATATAAGCCAAACTCTTAATTCTTCAAATATTTGCAATCAACATAATTCTTCTACTATAAACCACCTAATTGAATCTCATTGTGTCAATAGTTAATAAATTTATAAAGACGAAGCAACATGTTATAAAGTCGTGAATGGACTATATATTCTGGACTTATACTAATAGGAGTGACTTACATATGTTACCAAGAGAGCCAAGTTTTCTCTGTGATTTGTGAAAATCATAGAATTCTGGATTTATAGCAGACACATAAAGTCTAGAAGCATCTTTCAGCAAAAAGAAAAGGTCTCCGAGATTCAGGCAGGCCCTTGAAAACATTCTTCATCGCTCATGTATTAGTTTATTTTCCCAATATGATTAGCCTTATTAAAGGCAAAGAAGAGTTATTACACAAGCGAACAAAAGGGACTTTGTTGACTTAAAATACAAATCTTACCGTAAATACTATCAGAATTGCCTAATATATATGATAACTTTCTTTTATCATATACCCTATCACAAAAATTAAAACAAAGATATATAATGGAAAATCACCTTTTTTAGCAAAGATATTATTAGGAACGGACTCCCTTTCTATTGCATATTGATAGAAGTCTCAACTAGAAAACATAATATCCATAAATAAAGTTGTTATACAATTATGCTTGATAGTGTTTAACTTTTAGCGCTTTATGGAGATCCATCATAATCCAATAAAAACCTTTTTAAAATATATTCCCAGCGATCTATCAGAAAATTCCTAGAAAATTTTTCAGGCAGTGTCCAAATTCTGGCTATGAGGACTAAGATTTGAACGATTTTTTAGAATACTAATAGTTAAATATTGGTACTAAAGTATCCTACTAATACATGAACTTACCTCTACATAGAGCTTCGGTCTGAGCTGGCACGGGCTCATCGCCACTTATAACTACTATAAACCTGACGAGTTATTTTTTGAGATTATTACCCCACATAACCATTCCCAACTCTTTTCACTTTTTGTAACGATATTTTATTTTTTCTTTCTTTTTCAAGCATATTTATTAAATATAATTGATGATATAAATATTTAAAAAATATTAGACATATATATGTGTGTATATAGGAATTTCTACATAAATAGCCCTCAATATACCATATTAACAAGTCACCTAGCACTAACATAATCTAGCCACAATATTTATGTTTAAAAAATTTAACTTATAATTAAAATATGGCATATAATTAGATTGATATTTTTTATGTATAGCTTCTATACACATATGTACACACATATATTTGTCTTATATTTTTTAGATATTTATATCAGCAAGTTCTATCTAATAAATATGCTAGGAAAAGAAAGAAAAGACAAAATATGGTTACAAAAAGTGGATAAGGGTTGGGAATGGTTATAATTATATATCATATTTTAATTATAAATCAATTTTTAAATATAAATATTGTGGCTAGATTATGTTAGTACTAGGTGACTTGTTAATATGGTTTATTGAGGGCTATTTATGTAGAAATTTTTTTTTCAATGTGGTACTTTTTACTAAAATTAGAGACTAAGCTCCCGTTTGTTTACAGTTTTTGGGAACATTTTTTGAGAGTTTTTAGGAGAAAAACTGTTTGTTTATGCTATTTGACCAAAACTTCACCCAAAAGTCCCAAAAACTCAAGGCTCTTTTTGAGCCAAAAAGTTGAATTTACATATCAAACTTCATTTTCATAAGAGCTCAAAGGCTCTTTCTGAGCCAAAAAATTTATTCCCAAAAAGTATGTCCAAACACTTTTTCATTTTCATATCAAATTTCACCCAAAAAGTGTTTCCCAAATAGTCTAAATTAGCCAACGTTAATATCTCAAACTCTCTTAAAAGAATCTTAGAGACCCAGCCTTTAATCCATATACGGCAAGCATATTTAAAATCGTCAAAGCCGAAGTTAGGATTAGTGAGGCACAGGTTGCGGATCTAGGAGATTGCGCAGATATTAAAGGAAGCGAAGTGGGCACAAGAGGTATTTATGCTAACTCAAGAATGTTTAATATTTAGTTAAATATAGATTTGTTCTTTTAATTCATGCTTCTGATAGAACTATATTCTTTAAATGACTATTATTAATCCGAACAAAAGTGATATACAAAATGCATTAGATATAGTCAACAATCTTGAATTAGATAATCTAGAAAAGTTAGTTGAGTATATAAATCGAAGTGATGAAAAGTATACAGAACTTAGAAATCAAATGCTGCTTTCATTTTGCAAACTTCTTCCAACATCTTTTCCTTGATTTGATAATCCATTTCTAGATAAGAAATCTGCATGAAAGTTGTGAGCACCTTTAATAATCTGAATTTTAAAAGTATAGCTTGATAGAAGTACCCGCCACCTGATTCTTCTCCTGTTAGCGATACTTCCAGAATCAGATGGCAGGTACTTCTATCAAGCTATACTTTTAAAATTCAGATTATTAAAGGTGCTCACAACTTTCATGCAGATTTCTTATCTAGAAATGGATTATCAAATCAAGGAAAAGATGTTGGAAGAAGTTTGCAAAATGAAAGCAGCATTTGATTTAGCACTTGAAGAATCCGATCAACGGATAAAGAAATACAAAGAAGAAGTGGAAAAAGAATTCCGAAAATTAGAAAAAGAAATACAACAAAGAAAAGATATTGAGCACTATCATAAAGAGAGACTGAATTCTCTCTATGATTCTATAAAGAATTTAGAAGAATTTGAAAAGATTCCAGAACAAGCTAGCAATGTAACTCAGTCTGAGGAGGTTACTAAACCAAAATCGGAACCAGTATTTAAAAAAGAGGCTGAAAAGCCTAAAGAAGAGACTAGGGATAAATATCCCATGAGTAGTAATTCTTATTCAGAATTATTAAAAAGATCTTGCCCTACGGATATGAAAAAGACTTCTGAAGAAAGATTTTGTAAAGAAAAGGAAATATTCATGGAAGAATACCAGGCCATAGTTGAATTTATGTATGATGGAAATTTTGAAAAAGATAGTCCTAACCGAAGAACAATTGTTATCGAATATGCTGGAGTATATCCAAGAATTACGATATTTCCAGGAGGCATGGAACCTGAGCATTCATATAGACTGTTCAAATTTGGATTTATTCATACAATTTATTTTAAGAAGGATTTAGAAGCAATCAAGATGTTCCCAGATCTAATTAAGAGTGCAGTCCAAGCCTTTATTAAAGGATGTCAACTTCAAGGAATTATATTTATGAAGATAATTAGTGCAGCTCCGGACTTTACCTCTTCTTCAAATTATTTAATTAAGATTGGTTCTACTAACCAGCTACGTGGAATTATAGAAAAAGAAAAATGTGATCAAGTCCCCAAATTCTCAGAAGAATGGGTATTCTTCAGAAGAGCCTTAGGAGCTAAGGTATTATACAAAGCACTTAGAAAGAAGCTGATGAGAAAAAGTTCTGGGTGTACAGTTTAACAGAGAAGATGATAATAATATGTTATAAGGATAAACATGAACCTATGATGGCTAATGTACGATATCTGAGAACCTTGTCCGAAAAGATAAATCGAGGAATGCTTGGAGGACATCTAGTTACCCTAAAAAGGCTATGTGAAATAATGAATCACGACGAAAGAATATCGCATCAGTGTCACTACTGTCAGAAAAAGAAGGAAAATCAGAAGAAGGAGATGAAATGGATTTTGAAATTATATTGTAGAACATACCACGTGTAAAGAATGAAAATCAGCATTTCAAAAAAGTTAAAAATATTATTCAAAAAGGGAGACACCTTGCACAGTAAGGTCTCATCACTCTGCTAGACAAGACCCAAAATGGTTAAGTAGTGGAACTAGTGTAAAGTAGAAATTATGGCTAGGGAGAAAGTAGTCTAGGCTGATTTTCTCCACTACGATATTAGACAATTGAGCCTCTATATAACGCTCAGTTTAGAGAAGGAGAACACAGCTCAAGTTCACTTATAATTGAGTATTGTGTGTATCCCTTCACTATGTTCTAAAAATCTTCTTGTATAGTTCTGAAGAAGTATTGAATAAAAGAGCTAAGTCTTTTTATCTAAATACTACATGTTCTTGTTTTAATTATTTACCTTCTATCCAAATTAGCCAACGTTAATATCTCAAACTCTCTTAAAAGAATCTTAGAGACCCAGCCTTTAATCCATATACGGCAAGCATATTTAAAATCTTCAAAGCCGAAGTTAGGATTAGTGAGGCACAGGTTGCGGATCTAGGAGATTGCGCAGATATTAAAGGAAGCGAAGTGGGCACAAGAGGTATTTATGCTAACTCAAGAATGTTTAATATTTAGTTAAATATAGATTTGTTCTTTAAATTCATGCTTCTGATAGAACTATATTCTTTAAATGACTACCGAACAAAAGTGAAATACAAAATGCATTAGATATAGTCACCAATCTTGTTGAATTAGATAATCTAGAAAAGTTAGTTGAGTATATAAATCGAAGTGATGAAAAGTATACAGAACATAGTGAAGATCTTGCTATAGCAAGAACCATAGGTAATAGAGAATTAGAATTAGAGATTCTATCTAAACAAGAGATAGTCTCTAGCTTTAGACTATTTTTCTTAAAATTGTGTACTAGAGTTGCATGAATCCAGTGAATATGAACTAGTAAACAAGCGAAGCATTATATTTAGTGGATGCCATAAATTATAATCCGCGCAAAATTCATTGGTATCAGAGCAGGAGTGACAGCCGAGCGTGGTGGTATAGTGTGTCACGACCCAATTTCCAAGGGCTCGTGATGGCACCTAAACAACATTTGCCTAGGCGAACCAATGAAACAAGATGCGGAAAGAACAATAATGTGAAAAGATCATAAATGGATATATAAATATAAAAGTGTGAAGTCCAAAAGAATATATCCACAAAAGAATTGGAGCATTCTAAGAGTGACTCAATAAAGTATGAATATACATCAAAGAAATCTGAGTCCTATCTCTAAGTGACTCCGGCGGTATGCCACCACGGTCTGTGTGGTCGGCTCACCTCAATCAAAAGTCTCAGAAGCCTCGGGAACCGCTAACGTCCGGGCTGCTGACTGGATGAAGGACCTGCGCTCGTAGCAGAGTAAGTTATGAGCCGAAGCCCAGTAAGATCACCGACAGGCCCGCTAAGGTACCCTTGCGGGACAAGTCGCTACATGCATCATAAGCAACAACATACTATAGTAATCATACAATAAAGTAGTGAAATCACAAATAGATGTAACACATTCCATACACACAAGTAGTAACCAGAAGTCTCAAGGATTATGCCCATCCAACGTAAGGCATAGGTCAACTCAGCGGCGGTTTGGAGGTCCAATCTCTACTCCCGTGCCGACTATCCTAGACCTACGATGGACTAGCATCACCACTACTAAGTATCAACCATATACCGTGACCCGAAGTCACTATCACAATCATGAATAAGTAGACCAACGACCCGTAGTCGTTGGCTCATCTCAAATCTGTCTACGATCGCACCACACCCCCTGTCAAGTGCGTCGTATCTCAATAAATCAAGTGACCACACCACACCCCCTGTCAAGTGTGTCACATCTCAAAGATCAAGTGTCCACACCACACCCCCTGTCAAGTGTGACACATCTCATAGTATGGGCGACACCACACTCCCTGTCAAGTGTCCCTCTAACAGTATTAATATCCACGACATTAATAACAATAATAGAAATAATAACAGAAATATTAATAACGATAATATTTCACAGTCACCGTGACCCAGGTTGGTTATGCTAGCTGAACGTAAGGCGAAGGTTAACCCGACCACAGTTTGGGGGTACAATCCCTACTCCCATGTCGTCCAACCCAAGGTTACATATAGACAGCACTACCCAACCCGGCACGTGAACAAATCAAGTACCAATATCATACAAAAGCCGGCAAAATCCTCGGCAAGACATTTATCATGACATGCCGGCAACATCCTCGGCCATGTCCCAAGTTCTTGCTATCTAAGCATGGCGTAGCAAGCGTTACTACGATATAAATTTAAGCTACCTCGACGTAGCGTTTAGACCGGCACATACCTCGGTCAAGTCACAATCTCGCTATTTATAACAAACAATAATAGCAAGTAATTCACATCATTAATCCTAACCATTGTTAGGTATATATATGCGTACATGAAGCATACTAGCATGAAGGAAGAGTCCACAAGCACAATAGAGGTCAAGTCTCACTTACCTCGAAATTCGGGCTCAAATGCCGGGAAGAATCTCCTTTCCCGCTCGCCTTGTCCGCGAAGGACTCTCCACTAGGTCTATTAAGACAAGATATAGCACATATGAGTGCTCAATTATAGCTATTTAAGCCTATAGGCATCCTAGGGTAAAAATTACCAAAATGCCCCCGGGTAGGGCCGAGCCCTAAATTTACAAAATGTAGTTTTCCGGACTCCCCACGCTCCCGTGAGTCCAAAAGTACACTTAGATTCCACATGCGAGCCTTGCTCGATGTCTTTCCCCAATTCTTAAGAATCTAGGGTTCTAACCCATTTCCAAGAATCAACCCTTTGATTCTTGTGTTAATCAACATAAAGATGGATTGAAAGGGCTTACCTTAAGTGTAAGTATGATTGGGTCTTCAAGAAATACCCAAAAATCGTCTCAAGAGCTCACCAAATGATTTTTATAAGTTATGAACCGAAATGGCCCGAAATGGCTTTTTTATAGCAGTTTTTTTTGCCTCTGTGACAGCTTCTTTTGAAAAAATCATAACTTTTGATAGGAATGTCCAAATGACCTGAAACCGATGGCATTAAAACCACAACTCAAAGGGCTACAACTTTCATGTTTTGAGTTTTTCCTAATTCCTTACGGATTGGCCGAAAAAATGCCATTTGCCCGGCTGCTCGCAACAGAAACAGTAGCAGAAACAGCAGTTTCGCACCAGAAAAATCCGAACTGTTTTGGGTCCAAACGGGACCCTACGAAGCTCGGAATGACCCCAAATTTTTCACACAAGTCATAAAATACTTGTATTACATGCTCGTCAAGACGGAACTCAATTCGGACCTACAGAACTCAAAAAGTGGGTCCCACGGGAAAGGTTCAATTTTCGACTTTCGCCAAAATAGCGAATTTTAACCAAACGACCTCGGAATCCAATTCCGAAAGTTGCTACAACTCACAAATGACTATACGAACCTAACGGAACTTTCGGATCTCTCATCGGAGCTCATTTGCTCAAATCGAGCTCGGAAACCTCTTTTAACTCTTTTAAACTTCCGAAACGGGGACTTTATCAAAAGTCCTATCAAACGAGATCCGTTTTCAATTTTGAAGGTTGCTACATATCATAAATGACGAGACGGACCTAACGGTGCGCTCGGATTTTCCATCGGGGTTCGTTTACTCAAAACGACCTATCGAAACCCCAAATTCCTTTCCGGAATTTCATAAACGGATCCTTTTCTCGAAAACCTATCAAACGGACTCCGTTTCGACTCAGATTTCACAGACGGGTCATAAATGACCTAACGGAGCTTTTGGGACTGTCGACACGCAAATCGAGGTCCCGGATCCCGTAACGACTATTTGAGGGTCGTTACATTCTCCCCCACTTAGACTCTCGGCCGTCCTCGGACGAGCCTAAGTCTAAAGTAGGATCCACACACTAGCCACGGAGCTGGCACGGATTTCGAGGACCCCTCGGTACCACCCGAAATCAATAAAACTTAAAAATGCAAATTCAGGCTTAGAAAATACAAGGATTTCATACCTGAATCATCGAACAAGCGTGGATGCCTCTCACGCATCTCGGACTCAAGCTCCCAAGTGGCCTCGGCAATGGAGTGATGCCCCCACTGAACTCTCACAAGCGGGATCACCTTCGATCTCATCTTACGGACCTCTCTAGCCACAATAGCAATAGGCTCCTCCGAATAAGCTAAGTCTCCATCTACCTCCACGGAAGCCATATCGATCACATGAGACAGATCGTGAACATACTTCCGGAGCATGGACACATGGAACACCGGATGAACAGACAGAGAGGGAGGCAAAGCCAGTCTATAAGCAACGGTGCCAACGCGCTCCAATATCTCAAAAGGCCCAATGAACCTAGGACTGAGCTTGCCTTTCTTCCCAAATCTCATAACACCCTTCATGGGCGACACTCTAAGGAATACCCGGTCCCCAACCATGAACTCAAGATCTCTCCACCTCCGATCTGCATACGATATCTGCCGGCTCTGAGCCGTGCGGAGTCGATCCTGAATAACTCGGACCTTATCTAAGGTCTGCTGCACCAAATCGGGCCCCAACACCTGGACCTCACCAGACTCGAACCAACCGATAGGCGAGCGACATCTCCGACCATACAATGCCTCAAACGGAGCCATCTGGATAGAAGCCTGATAGCTATTATTATACGCAAACTCTGCTAGCGGCAAATGGCTATCCCAATGGCCTCCAAAATCAATAGCACACGCCCTCAACATATCATCGAGGATCTGAATGGTCCGCTCAGACTGGCCATCAGTCTGCGGGTGAAATGCAGTGCTGAGATCGATCCTAGTACCCAGCTCTCTCTGAAAAGATCTCCAAAACTGAGCTGTGAACTGAGCACCTCGGTCAGAAATGATAGAAACAGGAGCACCATGCAATCTCACAATCTGCTCAATGAAGATACGAGCCAGACGCTCCGAGGTATAAGTAGTCCTCACTGGAATGAAGTGAGCCGACTTCGTCAGTCGATCAACTACTACCCACACCGAAACATGCTTACCCACGGTCAGCGGCAAACCAACTACGAAATCCATAGTGATCTGCTCCCACTTCCACTCGGGAATGGGCATAGACTGGGTCACCCCGGCTGGCCTCCGGTGCTCATACTTCACCTGCTGGCAATTCAAACACCGAGATACATAATCAGCAACATCCCTCTTCATCCCTTTCCACCAATACAGCTCTCGAAGATCATGATACATCTTCGCAGTACCCGGATGAATGGAATATCTCGAACTGTGAGCCTCCGCCAAAATCATCTGCCTCAGCTCCACAATGGCTGGAACACATACCCGGCCGTTAAGCCGCAAAGCACCATCATCACCAATCACGAACGAGGACACTCCCCCACTCAGGACCCTGTCCCGGAGATCTCTCAGAAAAGGATCCTCGAACTGCCTTTCCCGAATCTGGGAAGCTAAAGACGACTGAGACCCCACATATGCAAGCACCCAGCCTGGAACAGAATCATCAAACTGAGCCCCACTAATGGACAAAGCCTGCAACTCACGGGCCAACGGCCTCATATCAGCATCAAGATAGGCGAGGCTACCCATGGACTTCCTACTCAAGGCATCGGCTACAACATTAGCCTTTCCGGGATGATACCGGATAGAAAGATCATAATCCTTCAGCAGCTCTAACCAGCGGCGCTGTCTCCCGTTCAAGTCCTTCTGAGTGAACAAGTACTGGAGACTCTTATGATCGGTGAATATCTCACATGGCTCGCCATAAAGATAGTGCCTCCACAACTTCAGTGCAAACACGACAGCTAACAGCTCCAAATCATGGACAGGATAATTCTTCTCATGGACCTTCAGCTGTCTCGAGGCATAAGCTATCACCTTACCCTCCTGCATCAGAACGCTACCCAGGCCAACACCCGAAGCATCACAATATACGGTGAATCCCCCGGATCCACTAGGCAAGGCCAAAACTGGCGCTGAAGTCAACAGAGTCTTAAGCTTCTGAAAGCTAGACTCACAGGCATCGGACCACAAGAAAGGAACATTCTTCTGGGTCAACTTCGTCAGAGGTGCTGAAATAGAAGAAAACCCCTCGACGAACCGCCGATAATAACCTGCCAAGCCTAAGAAACTCCGAATCTCTGTAGGAGAAGTAGGCCTAGGCCAACTCTGAACGGCCTCTATCTTCTTCGGATCAACACACACCTCATCCTTGGTCACCACGTGACCTAGGAAAGATACAGAACTGAGCCAAAATTCACACTTGGAGAATTTGGCATACAACTGCTGATCCCTCAGAGTCCGAAGAACAACTCTCAAATGCTGCTCATGCTCCTCCCTGCTCCTCGAATAAACCAAGATATCATCGATAAACACAATGACGAAGGAGTCAAGGTAGGCCTTGAACACTCGGTTCATCAGATCCATGAAAGCAGCTGGGGCATTCGTAAGCCCGAAAGACATCACCAGAAACTCATAGTGGCCATATCGGGTACGAAAAGCAGTCTTGGAAACGTCCTCGGACCGAATCCTCAACTGATGATACCCCGAACTCAAATCAATCTTCAAGAAGAAGGTAGCACCCTGAAGCTGATCAAACAAATCATCAATACGCGGCAAAGGATACCTTTTCTTGATAGTAACCTTATTCAGCTGCCGGTAATCAATACACATCCGCATAGAGCCATCCTTCTTCTTCACAAATAATACCGGGGCACCCCATGGAGACACACTGGGCCTAATGAAGCCCTTATCGAGCAAATCCTGAATCTGCTCCTTCAGCTCCCTCAACTCAACAGGAGCCATACGATACGGGGGAATAGATTTAGGCTGAGTGCCTGGCAATAGATCAATGCAAAACTCTATCTCCCGCATAGGCGGCAAACCCGGCAAATCATCAGGAAACACATCCGGATACTCACAAACAACCGGAACTCTATCAAGGGATAACTCCTCTGCCCGGACATCCCGAACTGAAGCAATATATCCCTCGCACCCACTAGATATCATCCTCTGCGCCTCCAAGAAAGAAATGATCCTACTCTTCGGAGAAGGCATGGGACCTCTCCATACAACCCGAGACTCACCCTCTGCCCCGATCGTCACGGACTTAGCATGGCAATCCAAAGTCGCATGACAGGAAGCCAGCCAATCCATGCCCATAATGACATCGAAATCAGACATATCGAGCAGCATCCTGGGGCCTAGACTGAGAACGGCCCTGATGACCCTGACCCCTCTGAGCGGATCCACTATACCCACCAGACTGACGCGACCTCTTGGCCGCCCTCTCCGCGTCAGCCCTGGCGAAGATATCCTCCATCCGCCGTGCCACATCAACTATCTCAAAATATGACTTGTTGCCCATATCAGGGGCAACAGCTACCTGCAAGCGGGGATGAAGACCCTCAACAAACCGGAGGACCTTGTCCCTCTCCTGAGCCACCATAGCCGGCGCAAACTGAGACAACCACAAGAACCTGGTGTCATACTCTGAAACAGACAGGTTTCCCTGCCTCAACCCCTCAAACTCGCACCTCTGAGCATCGTGCTGACTCTGGGGCACGAACCTGCTCATGAACACAGACACGAACTCAGCCCAAGACAAAGGAGGGAGATCACTAGACCTCTGCCGCATCATAGAGACCCACCATGTCTCCGCATCTCCCGATAATCTGAAAGAAGCACACTGCACCCCTAAGGTGTCTCTAGTACCAAGAACTGTCAAAATCTTCTCACACTTCTGAATGTACCTCTGGGCAGTACATGTAGCTGAGGTACCGTCGAACTCTGGAGGCTGAAGCTTCATGAATGACTCTATCCTCTTGGCAACCTCCTCAGTGCCCATAGGAGGAGTAGAAATAACAGGACCTGCCTGAGGAGCAGAAGCAGAAGGCTGGGCAATATGATCAGGAGCAGCCTCAGAGGTAGGCGTGCTCAATACTGGTGTGGTCGGCTGGGGAGCCGAGACAGGAGCTGCAGTATCATCTCTGACAGGGACCTGATGGCTAGACATGGCCATCAGTCTCATATACTCCTTTGAAGATATCACAACGGTGCCTGGCACAACAGCAGGCATAGGTGGAGGTGGCATAGATGCTGACGGCGTCGCTGCGGACACCGATGGAATAGCTGCAGTCGGTCTAGCAAATGGCGGACGACCTCGCCTAGCTCTAGAAACAGCCCGCGGCTGAACAGGTGCTAATGGCTCTCCCGCAGATGCTGGTGTGGAAGATGCAGCCCTCCTGGCTGAGGATGATCGTGTCCTCGCCATCTCAACAAAATAATACACGAAAAGGGGTCAGCACCTATATAAGCTATACAGCACGACAGAGATGAAACGAAGGGAAAACAATTCCTAACATGCCTTTGTAGCCTCCCGCCCATGAGTATGGTCGACAACATACCCATAAGCGAGACTCTACTCAGACACTGCTCCATAGACTCCTAGGACTCGAATTAGAACCTAGGGCTCTGATACCAAACTGTCACGACCCAATTTCCAAGGGCTCGTGATGGCACCTAAACAACATTTGCCTAGGCGAACCAATGAAACAAGATGCGGAAAGAACAATAATGTGAAAAGATCATAAATGGATATATAAATATAAAAGTGTGAAGTCCAAAAGAATATATCCACAAAAGAATTGGAGCATTCTAAGAGTGACTCAATAAAGTATGAATATACATCAAAGAAATCTGAGTCCTATCTCTAAGTGACTCCGGCGGTATGCCACCACGGTCTGTGTGGTCGGCTCACCTCAATCAAAAGTCTCAGAAGCCTCGAGAACCGCTAACGTCCGGGCTGCTGACTGGATGAAGGACCTGCGCTCGTAGCAGAGTAAGTTATGAGCCGAAGCCCAGTAAGATCACCGACAGGCCCGCTAAGGTACCCTTGCGGGACAAGTCGCTACATGCATCATAAGCAACAACATACTATAGTAATCATACAATAAAGTAGTGAAATCACAAATAGATGTAACACATTCCATACACACAAGTAGTAACCAGAAGTCTCAAGGATTATGCCCATCCAACGTAAGGCATAGGTCAACTCAGCGGCGGTTTGGAGGTCCAATCTCTACTCCCGTGCCGACTATCCTAGACCTACGATGGACTAGCATCACCACTACTAAGTATCAACCATATACCGTGACCCGAAGTCACTATCACAATCATGAATAAGTAGACCAACGACCCGTAGTCGTTGGCTCATCTCAAATCTGTCTACGATCGCACCACACCCCCTGTCAAGTGCGTCGTATCTCAATAAATCAAGTGACCACACCACACCCCCTGTCAAGTGTGTCACATCTCAAAGATCAAGTGTCCACACCACACCCCCTGTCAAGTGTGACACATCTCATAGTATGGGCGACACCACACCCCCTGTCAAGTGTCCCTCTAACAGTATTAATATCCACGACATTAATAACAATAACAGAAATAATAACAGAAATATTAATAACGATAATATTTCACAGTCACCGTGACCCAGGTTGGTTATGCTAGCTGAACGTAAGGCGAAGGTTAACCCGACCACAGTTTGGGGGTACAATCCCTACTCCCATGTCGTCCAACCCAAGGTTACGTATAGACAGCACTACCCAACCCGGCACGTGAACAAATCAAGTACCAATATCATATAAAAGCCGGAAAAATCCTCAGCAAGACATTTATCATGACATGCCGGCAACATCCTCGGCCATGTCCCAAGTTCTTGCTATCTAAGCATGGCGTAGCAAGCGTTACTACGATATAAATTTAAGCTACCTCGACGTAGCGTTTAGACCGGCACATACCTCGGTCGAGTCACAATCTCGCTATTTATAACAAACAATAATAGCAAGTAATTCACATCATTAATCCTAACCATTGTTAGGTATATATATGCGTACATGAAGCATACTAGCATGAAGGAAGAGTCCACAAGCACAATAGAGGTCAAGTCTCACTTACCTCGAAATTCGGGCTCAAATGCCGGGAAGAATCTCCTTTCCCGCTCGCCTTGTCCGCGAAGGACTCTCCACTAGGTCTATTAAGACAAGATATAGCACATATGAGTGCTCAATTATAGCTATTTAAGCCTATAGGCATCCTAGGGTAAAAATTACCAAAATACCTCCTAAATTTACAAAATGTACTTTTCCGGACTCCCCACGCTCCCGTGAGTCCAAAAGTACACTTAGATTCCACATGCGAGCCTTGCTCGATGTCTTTCCCCAATTCTTAAGAATCTAGGGTTCTAACCCATTTCCAAGAATCAACCCTTTGATTCTTGTGTTAATCAACATAAAGATGGATTGAAAGGGCTTACCTTAAGTGTAAGTATGATTGGGTCTTCAAGAAATACCCAAAAATCGCCTCAAGAGCTCACCAAATGATTTTTATAAGTTATGAACCGAAATGGCCCGAAATGGCCTTTTTATAGCAGTTTTTTTTGCCTCTGTGACAGCTTCTTTTGAAAAAATCATAACTTTTGATAGGAATGTCCAAATGACCTGAAACCGATGGCATTAAAACCAAAACTCAAAGGGCTACAACTTTTATGTTTTGAGTTTTTCCTAATTCCTTACGGATTGGCCGGAAAAATGCTATTTTCCCGGCTGCTCGCAACAGAAACAGTAGCAGAAACAGCAGTTTCGCACCAGAAAAATCCGAACTGTTTTGGGTCCAAACGGGACCCTACGAAGCTCGGAATGACCCCAAATTTTTCACACAAATCATAAAATACTTGTGTGACATGCTCGTCAAGACGGAACTCAATTCGGACTTACAGAACTCAAAAAGTGGGTCCCACGGGAAAGGTTCAATTTTCGACTTTCGCCAAAATAGCGAATTTTAACCAAACGACCTCAGAATCCAATTCCGAAAGTTGCTACAAGTCACAAATGACTATACGAACCTAACGGAACTTTCGGATCTCTCATCGGAGCTCATTTGCTCAAATCGAGCTCGGAAACCTCTTTTAACTCTTTTAAACTTCCGAAACGGGGACTTTATCAAAAGTCCTATCAAACGAGGTCCGTTTTCCATTTTGAAGGTTGATACATATCATAAATGACGAGACGGACCTAACGGTGCGCTCGGATTTTCCATCGGGGTTCGTTTACTCAAAACGACCTATCGAAACCCCAAATTCCTTTCCGGAATTTCATAAACGGATCCTTTTCTCGAAAACCTATCAAACGGACTCCGTTTCGACTCAGATTTCACAGACGGGTCATAAATGACCTAACGGAGCTTTTGGGACTGTCGACACGTAAATCGAGGTCCCGGATCCCGTAACAACTATTTGAGGGTCGTTACATAGTGTCAGAAATTTTAAGGGAAAATAATAAAAAATTTTATATAACAGGTGAAAAATTTAACCAAAAGATGGAGGGAAATTCGTCTGAACTTATACCAAATATAATTAGAAGAAGACCGAGAAAGGAATTTGAAAAAACTATATTTTATTACAAGATAAGAGAGATAAGAAATATTTGGTTTGTTATAGCAGACCGATATGGAATAGAAGAAGTTGTAAGAGATAAACACGATCTTCGTATATTTACTACAGGACTTATTTTAGGATTAAGAGAGTCGCTTCCTAAAGAAGTAGTAGATATTATAATTAAAAAAAAGTCCTTATAACTGTGCAAGTTTCTTGGTTAGAATCTGGAGTGAAGAAAAACGAGGAAAGCCAAGACTTGTAATAAATTATAAGCCTCTCAATAAAAAGGTTATAGATTATAGTTATCCTTTACCAAGAAAAGAATTAATATTTGAAAAAATAAAAGATAGCAAAATATATTCTAAATTTGATTGTAAAGCAGGATTTTTCCAAATAGAATTAGAGGAAGATTCTAAGGAATGCACTGTTTTTAGTGCACCCCAAGGACATTATGAATGGAATGTCCTACCTATGGGACTAAAAACAGCCCCAAGTATATTTCAAGAAAAGTTAGATGCTATATATAAAAAGTATAGTGATTTTATAATAGTATATATAGATGATATACTAGTATACTCTAATGATTGGGAAGATCATAACAAGCATTTATTTGTATTTGCTATAGAAGCTTTCAAGAATGGACTAGTATTATCAAAAAAGAAAGCAGAAATAGGAAAAGAAAAAATAGAATATTTAGGTTTGATTATATGTAAGGGAGAAGTAGAATTACAACCTTATATAGCTAAAAGTATCCTAGATTTTCCTAATGAATTTAGCGACAAAAGACAACTACAAAGCTTCTTAGGACATTTAAACTATGCAAATAATTTTATAAAAAATGGAGCAAAATTAAGAGAAAATTTACAGAAAAAATTAAGGGGAAAAAAAGGAATTTAGTTGGACTAAAGGAGATACTAAGGAAGTAATAAAATTAAGGAAGCTATAAGAGAGTTAAAACCAATGCCTCTCCCAAAGGATGAAGATGAATTAATATTAGAAACAGATGCCTCCGATAAATATTGGAGAGCAGTATTAAAAAGGCAAGGCGATGAGATAGTTCTTAGATATGCATCTGGAGGATTTCGAGGAGCAGAATTATATTATGATATAAACGAAAAAGAGTTACTAGCTGTAATTAGAGCAATAAAAACCTTTGAGATGTGGTTAATAAGGAAAGAATTCATATTAAGGACTGATAATACTCAGGTTAAAGCAATTATTGAAAATAAGATTTCTGGAAGTACCGCTAACAGGAGAAGAATTAGGTGACAGGTACTTCTATCAAGCTATACTTTTAAAATTCAGATTATTAAAGGTGCTCACAACTTTCATGCAGATTTCTTATCTAGAAATGGATTATCAAATCAAGGAAAAGATGTTGCAAGAAGTTTGCAAAATGAAAGCAGCATTTGATTTAGCACTTGAAGAATCCGATCAACGGATAAAGAAATACAAAGAAGAAGTGGAAAAAGAACTTACATATTCTTCAGTTATTATATAGGGATCAAATAATCTAAGGAAATCATTTCCTAATAATAATTTAAGAAGTACTATGTTCTACTACGTCTATTTTGATAGGAATTTTTATAGACTCCTTTTTTATAGTTTCTACTAGTAAATCTATCTCTACATATTTATTTATTCCAAAGTAGTCTTCATATTTATAGGATTCTATTAAATCTTTATATCAATGATTTTTTATCAGACTTCCTTCAATATGACTTCTTGTTGCACCAGTATCTATTAGCGTCACATAATAACTTATACTTTTATTTATTACCGAAACTAAAATATTATACTGCCCTGCTCTATTATTTTTAGTTAAGTCAAATCTTGTTCTATTCTTTAAGGCACTACTTCCTATCCTTAAAGTCCTACTTCCTTCAAAACTTATTCTTCTTTGTACGGGAATTCTAGACTCTGTTAAAGCTCTCTATACTTTATCAAATTCCATATATAAATCCTCAGGCAAAGTTATTTCACTTTTATCTCTTATTGGTTCGTATTCTAAATTAGAATTAAATCCTTAAAGTCCTACTTCCTTCAAAACTTATTCTTCTTTGTACGGGAATTCTAGACTCTGTTAAAGCTCTCTGTACTTTATCAAATTCCATATATAAATCCTCAGGCAAAGTTATTTCACTTTTATCTCTTATTGGTTCGTATTCTAAATTAGAATTAAATATTTTTGGTATTAAACATTTCCTACCTCCTAGCTTATCTTTTATCACATGTTTGCTAGTGAAAGCATACACTACTTTAGCAGTAATGCTAATTGCATCACTATTGGGTTTCATATCTATTCCATGCATCTTATAATACATGACTAAAGCTTGATTTTTATTAGGTTCTCTCATACTTATGCTAAAATTCAGATTTATGGTAAACTTAACCTTTTGATATATCAAATTTCCTTTCATTATAGCTATAAGACTATCCTTTAGACTACTCGTTATTCTATCATCTGCTAGATATATTTCTATCGGAGTATCTATCCCTTCTTGAAAATAAGCCTTCATCATAATTTGTATTCCTCCAATATATATACTAGTTAATTTATTTCTTATATCTTTTGGTATTTTATTCAATTGTTGCTTTATTAAATCTTCACTAATAATAGGAATCTTTACATTCCCTTTGGTATATCTTATTTGTATAGGATATTCTTATCTATGCGCTATATAATAAGTATATTTTTCTCTTCTAAAATAAGGCTGCTCATATATATCCTTTATAACTTATTATTATCATCTTCTCTGTTAAACTGTACACCCAGAACTTTTTCTCATCAGCTTCTTTTCTAAGTGCTTTGTATAATACCTTAGCTCCTAAGGCTCTTCTGAAGAATATCCATTCTTCTGAGAATTTGGGGACTTGATCACATTTTTCTTTTTCTATAATTCCACGTAGCTGGTTAGTAGAACCAATCTTAATTAAATAATTTGAAGAAGAGGTAAAGTCCGGAGCTGCACTAATTATCTTCATAAATATGGTTCCTTGAGGTTGTCATCCTTTAATAAAGGCTTGGATTGCACTCTTAATTAGATCTGGGAACATCTTGATTGCTTCTAAATCCTTCTTAAAATAAATTGTATCAATAAATCCATATTTGAACAGTTTATATGAATGCTCAGGTTCCATGCCTCCTGGAAATATCGTAATTCTTGGATATACTCCAGCATATTCGATAACAAATGTTCTTCGGTTAAGACTATCTTTTTCAAAATTTCCATCATACATCAATTCAACTATGGCCTGGTATTCTTCCATGAATATTTCCTTTTCTTTACGAAATCTTTCTTCAGAAGTATTTTTCATATCCGTAGGGCAAGATCTTTTTAATAATTCTGAATAAGAATTACTACTCATGGGATATTTATCCCTAGTCTTTTCTTTAGGCTTTTCAGCCTCTTTTTCAAATACTGGTTCCGATTTTGGTTTGGTAACCTCCTCAGACTGAGTTACATTGCTAGCTTGTTCTGGAATCTTTTCAAATTCTTCTAAATTCTTTATAGAATCATTAAGAGAATTCAGTCTCTCTTTATGATAGTGCTCAATATCTTTTCTTTGCTGTATTTCTTTTTCTAATTTTCGGAATTCTTTTTCCACTTCTTCTTTGTATTTCTTTATCCGTTGATCGGATTCTTCAAGTGCTAAATCAAATGCTGCTTTCATTTTGCAAACTTCTTCCAATATCTTTTCCTTGATTTGATAATCCATTTCTAGATAAGAAATCTGCATGAAAGTTGTGAGCACCTTTAATAATCTGAATTTTAAAAGTATAGCTTGATAGAAGTATCTGCCACCTGATTCTTCTCCTGTAAGCGATACTTCAAGAAATCTTATTTTCAATAAATGCTTTAACCTGAGTATTATCAGTCCTTAATATGAATTCTTTCCTTATTAACCATATCTCAAAGTTTTTTATTGCTCTAATTACAGCTAGTAGCTCTTTTTCGTTTATATCATAATTTAATTCTGCTCCTCGAAATCCTCCAGATGCATATCTAAGAACTATCTCATCGCCTTGCCTTTTTAATACTGCTCCCCAATATTTATCGGAGGCATCTGTTTCTAATATTAATTCATCTTCATCCTTTGGGAGAGGCATTGGTTTTAACTCTCTTATAGCTTCCTCCATTTTTATTACTTCCTTAGTATCTCTTTTAGTCCAACTAAATTCCTTTTTTCCCCTTAATTTTTTCTGTAAATTTTCTCTTAATTTTGCTCCATTTTTTATAAAATTATTTGCATGGTTTAAATGTCCTAAGAAGCTTTGTAATTTATATACTTTTTATAATAATAGGAATCTTTATATTCCCTTGGGCATGTCTTATTTGTATAGGATATTCTTGTCTATGCGCTATATAATAAGTATATTTTTCTCTTCTAAAATAAGGCTGCTCATATATATCCTTTATTCTTAAATCTAAATCTTCTTTTGAAATCTTTTCAAAAGTTTTTGGATCAAATATTAACCTTTGTTTAAAACTTCCTTCTTCGTCTCTTTCTTCCTCGTAAATATGACTACTCATCTTCACTTTCAGTCACTATTTCATATTGACTATAATCACTAAGCTCACTACCACTATCTTCTTCCGGCACTAAATTTATTTCTTCTTCTAAAGTTTTCATAAACTTTATTTGCTTTTTATACTCTTTCTTATTTATATTGAGGCACTCATTAGCATAGTGTCCCTCCTGATGGCAAACATAACATTGACACCTTTTTCTTCTTGGTGGATTCCTATGTTTCTTCTTTTTTCAATATTGCTTATACCTTTTTTTATGCTTTCTAGGAAATCTTACCCATTTATATCTTTTCTTAAACTTTCTATTTTTAAATCTTTTTGCAGGGGGACATCCGTAAGCTCCCACTTCTTCATTTTGTTCACAACAAATTCCTCTTTTAGCATGCTTATATATTTTCATATTTTCCCTTTGAATTTTACACCAATCATTTATTTTTTCTTTAGCAAATTCTATTCTTCCTCCTAAGGTTGCTCTATGATCTGGAATTTCTAAATTTTCATATTCTTCCATTAATCTAGGTCCATAAGGAGGGGGTAATTTTACAAAATATAAATCTGCCATTTGTTGATAAATTTGATTTGGTGGTATTCCTAATTTTGCCTCATAAAAATATTTTTGAAATTCACATGTATAATTTTCAAAATAACACATATCACATATTGATAACTGATTCAAATTTTTCATAGCATCCTTTTTTAATTTTAGTTGTCTTCTCTCTTTATTATCTAGGTCTTGTCCTAAGAATTCAAATCTTATCGCATTTTCTAGTGTCGTTATTAAATCTTTAGTGCTAGTTTTAGCCTTTAGTTCCTCCTTTAATATTTCTGGTAATTCTTTATACCATAGTCCTATACTTCCTCGTATCGTTCCATATAAATATCCTAATGCTCTCTGCACATCCATTCCTTCTTTAGTTACTACCGAAAAACTATGTTTTACCCATTGTGTTATCATTTCATCTTTATTTTTAGTACAATCTAAGTTAAGGTATATACCCATAGGATACAAACCTTCTGGTTCTCCAATTACTGGTTCAAACTCATATCTTGTCCTTTTCTTATATAAAAATTTCTTCTATCTACATATTTCCTAATATAGGGTTCATCATCAAATCTTTTATCAGCGTATTTTCACTCAGGGGTTTCTTCGTATCTTTCTTCATAATGAGGTTGTGGTATTTCTGGTTTTATATCTGGTTTAGTACCACTAGAACTTGGTTTATTCATTTTTGCTTCTAATGTCATATCTCTAAAACCTTCTACTAGTCCTAATATTTCTTCTTCTTTATCGGAATCAGGATTTTCTAGATACTCTTCGATTCTATTCATTTTAATATCTATTTTATTTTCATCCTTTTCTATATCTTTACTTTCTTCCATTCCTACCATTAATTTTATTATTGGCGAAATGAATATGAAATAAATAAATATGTAGAGATAGATTTACTAGTAGAAACTATAAAAAATGAGTCTATAAAAATTCCTATCAAAATAAACATAGTAGAACATAGTACTTCTAATAAATTATTATTAGGAAATGATTTCCTTAGATTATTTGATCCCTATATAATAACTGAAGAATATGTAGAACTTAGATACTATGGAAGAAAAATCTAAATACCTAGAACTAGTTAAAATAATACAAAAGAAAGTTACTATTTATATAAAAGTAGAAATAAAAGAAAAGACATATCATGCATATGTAGATACGGGAAGTGGAATGAACTTCATCTCCTATCCCATTGAAGAAATAAAGGAACTTCAAAAAGTAGTAGGAGTTGACATCCACAATAGACAAACCACTTTTGATAAAGGTATTGGAAAATTATGGATAGTTATAAGTCAATACGAATTGTTAATGGAAGAAGTCTACTACTATCCACATATAGGATGTGATATGTTAATAGGAATGAATTTTCTTAATAAGTATTTATCTTTTAACTTAACTAAAAATAATAGAGCAGGGCAGTATAATATTTTACTTTCGGTAATAAATGAAAGTATAAGTTATTATGTGACGCTAATAGATACTGGTGCAGCAAGAAGTCATATTGAAGGAAGTCTGATAAAAAATCATAGATATAAAGATTTAATAGAATCCTAAAAATATGAAGACTACTTTGGAAATGAATATGAAATAAATAAATATGTAGAGATAGATTTACTAGTAGAAACTATAAAAAAAAAAAGAGTCTATAAAAATTCCTATCAAAATAGACGTAGTAGAACATAGTGCTTTGTATAATACCTTAGCTCCTAAGGCTCTTCTGAAGAATACCCATTCTTCTGAGAATTTGGGGACTTGATCACATTTTTCTTTTTCTATAATTCCACGTAGCTGGTTAGTAGAACCAATCTTAATTAAATAATTTGAAGAAGAGGTAAAGTCCGGAGCTGCACTAATTATCTTCATAAATATAATTCCTTGAGGTTGACATCCTTTAATAAAGGCTTGGATTGCACTCTTAATTAGATCTGGGAACATCTTGATTGCTTCTAAATCCTTCTTATAATAAATTGTATCAATAAATCCATATTTGAACATTCTATATGAATGCTCAGGTTCCATGTCTCCTGGAAATATCGTAATTCTTGGATATACTCCAGCATATTCGATAACAAATGTTCTTCGGTTAGGACTATCTTTTTCAAAATTTACATCATACATAAATTCAACTATGGCTTGGTATTCTTCCATGAATATTTCCTTTTCTTTACAAAATCTTTCTTCAGAATTCTTTTTCATATCCGTAGGGCAAGATCTTTTTAATAATTCTGAATAAGAATTACTACTCATGGGATATTTATCCCTAGTCTCTTCTTTAGGCTTTTCAGCCTCTTTTTCAAATACCGGTTCCGATTTTGGTTTAGTAACCTCCTCAGACTGAGTTACATTGCTAGCTTGTTCTGGAATCTTTTCAAATTCTTCTAAATTCTTTATAGAATCATAGAGAGAATTAGTCTCTCTTTATGATAGTGCTCAATTTCTTTTCTTTGTTGTATTTCTTTTTCTAATTTTCAGAATTCTTTTTCCAGTTCTTCTTTGTATTTCTTTATCCGTTGATCGGATTCTTCAAGTGCTAAATCAAATGCTGCTTTCATTTTGCAAGCTTCTTCCAACATCTTTTCCTTGATTTGATAATCCATTTCTAGATAAGAAATCTGCATGAAAGTTGTGAGCACCTTTAATAATCTGAATTTTAAAAGTATAGCTTGATAGCTTCATCCTTTGGGAGAGGCATTGGTTTTAACTCTCTTATAGCTTCCTTAATTTTTATTACTTCCTTAGTATCTCCTTTAGTCAAACTAAATTCCTTTTTTCCCCTTAATTTTTTTTGTAAATTTTCTCTTAATTTTGCTCCATTTTTTATAAAATTATTTGCATAGTTTAACTGTCCTAAGAAGCTTTGTAGTTGTCTTTTGTCGCTAAATTCATTAGGAAAATCTAGGATACTTTTAGCTATATGAGGCTGTAATTCTACTTCTCCCTTACATATAATCAAACCTAAATATTCTATTTTTTCTTGCAGTGAGGAAGCCTTTTTCTTTCAAAGCTGTGAAGAATACAAAAAAGTTGTTTTATGCCCGATGTGTTGATGCAAGTTGCAAGTGCTGGCTTCGAGCATTGAGGTATCATAGTAGTGATACATTTTATATTACAATCTACAATGGCGAGCACACGTGCGGTGTGCAGCACCTGCAAAACCACCATACACATGCCACAACTGATGTTGTTGGTGAATACATGAAGGATAGGTACATTGAGGGGAAAGGAATAACACCAAAAGACATCAGAGTTTTATTTAACAGAGAATTGGGATGCAACATTAGTTATTGGAAAAGTTTGAAGGGATGTGAGATTGCAAAGGCAATAGCAAGAGGCACACATGAACACAGTTATGAAATTTTGGAGGCATACAGTTATATGGTAAGGTCCCATAATATTGGAAGCAAGACAACTTTGAAGCTTGATAGATCTGGGAGGTTTTTGTATTTTTTTATATCTTACGGATCTTGGATTAGGGGTATTCTGTATATGAGGAAAGTCCTTGCTATTGATGGGACTCACTTGTCAGGCAAGTACGGCTGGGTGTTGTTGTCTGCCGTTGCCCAGTATGCAGAGAAGCACATATTCCCTGTTGAATTCTGCATTGTGGACAAAGAATGTGATGCTTCTTATGATTTTTTTTTCGAACAACTGGTTGACATAGCCCAGTACAATGATGAGTTGAGCGTCATTTCAGACAGGCATAAAAGCATAGCAAAATCAGTTGCCAAGTGGTTTCCCCAAGCTCACTACGGAGTTTGCACGAGGCACCTTGCTGAAAATATCCATACAAAGTTTCAGTTTGGAGACCACCTGGGGTCCTATTACTTGGCAGCAGATGCATATCGTGTGGAGGATTTCAGAACGCACTTTAAGCAAATCGAAGACAACGATCCAAGGGTTGCCAGATACCTTCAAGATGACGTGGGTTCCATAAATAGAGCAGATGTTTTTTCCCTGGGTACAGGTACACGACTATGAACATTCATACCAAATGTTATGAACCTTGCGTTGGAATGTTCTATGTTTACATGGCAATTAAGCCGAGAACATTCTAATTGACGTTCAATATAGTACCAATGATGAGTATAACGTAATTATTTCTGTTCCAATAGCATGCTTAATGTTCGCACTTGGATTAGACGTATTTAGCATTAAGGTCTTTGTTTGTTTTATACAATTTCAGATTTGCAGTGATGACCTCGAACATTACTGAGTCCACAAATGCAATGCTGAGGGATGAAAGAGAATATCCTATTGTTGCCCTATTAAATCATATCAATCGGACATTTGGTGAAAAATTCCATGTGAGAGCTACGGAGCTCCTCGAGGTTTCAACCATATGTGTCCCTTCAATTGAAGGAAAAATAAGATTCAACCTGGAGGAAGGGAGTAAGCTCGCAATTATTCAAAAAGGTACGTATGGTTTCACAATCATCAGTCCAGATCAGGGAGCAGAAGTTGATTTACTCAACAGAACTTGTACGTGCAGAGAGTATCAAATTGACTTAATACCCTGTAAACATGCTATGGCAGCTATCAGAATGCTGCGTCCAGAAGACTATGGAGCGTGCGTCTATGACTTCACTTCTGCATATTACAAGTTAGAGTCATATATGCTTGCCTATGCAGAACCGATCAATGTTGTTCCCCTAGAAGAATTTTGGAATGTTCCTCCTGAGCTGCTTGAGAGACGAATATTGCCTCCTTTCATCGACGTGGGTAAGGGTAAATAGAGGAAAAAGCGGATACCATCAGTTGGTGAAGTATTTTCAAGTAGGAGAAACAAATGTAGCATCTGCAAAAAGGTCAGGCCATAAAAGAACTACTTGCCCAAAACGAGTGGATAATGGACAATCCTCCCAAACTCAAAGTGTTTCTTTTTGAATTTTAATCTTAAACAATTTAAATGTTTTATATATTTATATTTGAACGTTTAACTTAATGTTTCGAGCATTTATCATTGGCGTTCCAAAATCCTATTATTTTTGTAGTATATAATTCAAATTGATCATCATACAGATGTTCTAATACTACAAACGGGATGTTCAGTGTAATGCAAAACAATATTCATAAATATTCAAAACATGCATAAATTGACATGCATAAATATCCAATAGTCATGCTGATTCAAGCGAAGGGTTGCCTTATGCAATTAAAAGGTGTGAAAGCATCCCTCAAAACCTGCATACGAAACGAGGCATTAATTACTCCAGATACATCATCTAGAGACTAGTGAACGTCTTTTCAATGTTCAAAGCACGTCTTTTGGTGTTTTTTATGTTAAATTCATCTATAAATACATACATTTTCTTGTTCCGCCATACAACATCACTATCCTCCTACTTGAATTATCAAAAAATTATCAAAATTTCTTCATAGACAACAAACACAAATGGAAAATAACCAAAACAAAGTTGTCGCTAATGGCCACTATGCCCCAGCGCAACCTGACCATAACGAATATTATGGAAACATCGCCTGTGATATTGTCGGTATACAAACTGACATCACTGCAATCAACCATTCTGTGGACCGCTTATCTGCTTATGTATGGAGTATGAGACAAGTGTTAATTCAGCGCACGGAGCGTATTGAAAGAATGCTTTTGGGACTCCTTCTCCAACAAGGGATGAATCCGGAGCAGTTTGATAATCCTCCAAATTCTCCCAATGCTGACAACTAGTACTTTTGTTTAAGCATTTTATCTAGTACTTTTGTCTAAGCATTATATCTAGTACTTTTGTCTAAGCATTATGTCAAGTACTTTTGTATATGTATTTTGTTTCCTTAAGTATGAATGAAAATTATCAGATTATGTATTAAGTTGATAATACTTCCACTACATATTATTAGTGAACGCCTAAACTTCATCAGCAACTTGAAACATCCTAACACACGTTCCAAGCACCGTATGAAGATGTTTGACATCGTTATTAACGTAAACATGCTAGCATATATTTTAACAACATCCATCTAAAATGCATCAGCAACTTGAAACATCCTAACAAAAGTTCAGAGCACTGTATGAAGATGTTTGACATAGCAGAAGGAGTATGGCCTTAAAATCGTTATTAACACAAACATGCAAAAGCTTCACTATTTGTACAACAACACCGCACTATTTGACAAAAAAATCAACAAAAAATAGAGATTTTCACGATAATTTCAGTCCAGATCAAGAAAGAAGGCGTAAAAACCCTAGATTTATCGAAATAGCCAAATAGCAAAAAAATAAACCCCGATTCACTTGAAAAATATCAATATAGTACAAAATTTACCTTTAGATGTTACCGGAGAAATGTAGATGGCCGACGACGAAATAGAAGACTCGAGAAGAAGACTTGAGAAGTGTGTAAGAGAAGAAAGGGGGGGGGTGTTCGATGTTTGAAATGATGGAATTGATAAGACTGATCAGCCGCATTTTTAATTAAAACTTAACTTTTGGGCTTGTCACACATTATTGATTGTCATTAGGGCCCCACTTTTTTTTGTTCCGACTTCCACGCGCGTCCCTTTTTTGTATAAAATAGAGCGGAGGGGGTACATTTCTTTTTGAGATATTAGAACGTTCTTTTGAACGTGCCAAACATAGTTATCTATTAAGTAGTTCGTTCATAATGAAACGCGTTTCCTCAAAAATAAAAGGTACTTTTTTCACGGTTAGAACATAAGAAAGGATGTTTGAACCCTAACCCTAACCCTGAACCCCAAAACCTAACCCTAACCCTAACCCTAACCCCAAACTCCAAACCCCAAACTGCAAAAATTCTGAACATTTTAAGAACATCCAATCTCCTGTTCTGAACCATCTTCGAAACGTTCCCGAATGTCAGTAGACTGTTCTCGATCTCCATACTGATGTTCTTTATGTCCCGTTAAGGATTAGTTGAGAAATACTAATATAAGGATCATTTGAAATGCATAAACAATGACTTAGTAGTTTATTATGTAAGTAAACTAAAATATATGTCGTTAATTATACCAAAATGTAATTATTAAGTTATTTGGATAAGGAGTGTAGGGTTGATTGTAGCTCAATTAACAATCTTAATTATTAAGAAGTGTATTCTAACGAATTGTAGCATAGATTGGACATTATATCCACTAGATAGACACATTACTAATCGATTTGAACAAATATACAATTTCATTCACAAATTACATACATTCCTCGTGTATCTACCACAACTAAGACTTCAAATCATACAAGTATTGATTGTGATACAAATAGTATGTGTATTTAAGGTGACTACTCAATAGTATGTCTATTGGAATTGTTTACTCATAAAATTTCTATTAGAGTGAATACTCATTTATATCTATGGAAAACGATAACTTAGTTATATCTAATGAAAGCAATTACTAAGTTATTGAGGATTTCATTATATGCTCTGTTAACTAAGTGGATAATCTATATAATGATGATTTAACCTTAAATATAAAGCCTTATTAATCTAGTTATGTTATATAGTTTCTTATTACAATCATATTAAAGGTTAGAACACTACATATTAAATTAGCCACCTATTATGAACTGAACATACAAACCAACGTTCGTGACATAAATTAGATATTTTTTGCATTAATATTAGGATATTTATAAAGTGATTACTCAATAGAGATATTAGAACAATCTCTTGTACGTGTCAAACATGGTTTTCTAATGCTAAAATACATGGAGTAACCCGTTTTAAATACGTGGAGCGACCTGCTCCACAACTTACATTAATCCAACCCGTTCTATTAACCCGCTCCGGACAGAATTATTACCTTAAAACACGTGGACTAACCCTAACCATTCAATTAATTATGTCTTTTTACCCCATTATTTAAATATAAGTTAGGTCTCAAGTTAGGTCTTCTACCCCCTCTACCTCTTCTTCTTTTTAACTCAACCAGCAAAGTACCAGACCATGTCTCAAGGGTCAGCTTGTTCTTGCAGCTCCTCTCAACATCATCGATGTTGGTGTGGCTAACCTGCGATTCAATTCACGGCGGGCACACAGTCGAATGCTGGACGAAAATTTTGCAAGAGTCCCCGCAAGGGTATTAGCAATTATGGATTTTGGGAATGGTGTGATGAGGAGTATTCCCAGCCTATTACATTGGTTATAAATAAGTTGAAAATTTCACTGGATGAAGTTTGTGAAGAAAGGGCCAATTTGGTGAAGGAAGTGGACAAATTAGGGGCTTGTAATGCTACAAATTTATTGAAGATTAGTAAGTTAGAGGCTAAATTGCAACGGTAGAAGATGTATTTCTTATTGTCTTGGGTAGTTTTTTTTGGTTTCATAGCAACTAGGTTTATTTGATACCAATTGTTTATATATTTGAACGTTTAACTTAATGTTTCGAGTATTTATCAATGGCGTTCCAACAGTCCAGTATTTTTGTCGTATATAATTCAAATTGATCATCATACGGATGTTCTAATACTGCAAACGGGATGTTCAGACTAATGCAAAATACTCATAAATATTCATAATATGCATAAATTGTATTGAAAATTAAAGGACAACACTTCAAAACACGACATTCAAAACAAACTTAAATTTTTTCTTAAATGACTAGACTTAAAGGGAGATTATTTCTTCATTTCACATGTGTGCCGCTGGAGGACGTGGTGATGAAGGGTAGTTCTGGGGGTCAATCTTGAGTTCAGCTTGAATACCACGAAGCATACGCTTAATAAGATTCATATCCTCACGGAATTCATCGAATCTAGTCCTTAATCGCATCACTTGATCCTCCACATTTCCTATATATATACTGCCAACTGATCAACATCTGAAGTCAAGGATGCAATATCTTCACGGACATAATCTATTTCAGTGAACCTACTATCACTTGGCACTCCACTATCATGTTCTGGTGCTCTTGGGTGCCTTACTCTGCGAGGCATTGTTGTTTCGCCTTGTTGTTGTTGTTGTTGTCCCAGATATTGTTGTGCAGATGTTTAGCATTTATAGAAGCCAGGCTTGGTGCCTTTTCGGTTGCATATGTGATGATTTGAAGAGGTTCCTATTCATATTGAATGGTTGGGGTTAGTACACGTGTTTTAATTGTGATCAGGAGGTGCCTAATCCTTGCCGGGGAAGTCAGAGCATCTTCATGGTGATACGAATCATCGTATACTCGTTCCATTAGTCTATTGATTTTTGACATTTATAATTCAAATTGCTCATCATACAGATGTTCTATTAATAATGTTTGAAAATTATTTATACCATTCCAGTAGTCTATTATTTTTTAAACTAATCATCATAATACACTTAACGGCTAGCCCCTTCAATTCAAATCTAAAGCAAACAACGAATGCGTCACTTCAAAAAATGAAAAAAATACATAACGGCTAGATTTGGCAAGTGGCTACAATATACTTAAGTCGGTTACCTCTTTTTCTCCTATAAATACTCGATCAAACCATTCAAAAAACTCTATACAACAACCACTATAGATCTTCAATCAAAAAAATATATATATAAAACAAAATGGTTCGCCGACCTTCCTCCTCAATAGTTGCTACCACTGCAAGAACAGGAGCAACCAATACAAGAGCATCGACGTCAAGAGTAGCATCCACGACAAAAGGAGCAACAACGGGAAGAGGAGAAGCCAAGCAAAAAGAAGAAAGAACGGGAAAAGGATCAGCCAAGCAAAAAGAAGGACGAACTGGTGGAGGATCAGCCAAACAAAAAGAAGGAAGAACTGGTGGAGGATCAGCCAAGCAAAAAGAAGGAAAAACGGGAAAAGGATCAGCCAAGCTAAGAGGAGGAAGAACAAGTCGAAACACTTCTGCAGAACAAGAAGAACGTGCAAATTATATTTTGGAACAACTTCGGGCTGAAGTTTGGGGTTGGAAGTTCAAATTTGAGGAATTCTTCGAATACTACAATAGGGACGTCAAAAGGATGTACAAAGAAATAAAGAGGATAAAGACCATGCTCCAGATAGCAACCTTGAAACAAGTAGGGACTGCATCGCGTTGAAGTGTAAACACTTATTTTGGGTTTCTGACCAGGATGTTAAAATGACTGTTTATTAAGTAACGTCTAAAATGCTAATATAATTAGCATACTTTTGTAAAGCGCTGAATCTTTGAACAATCAGGAATGTTTTTGCCTGGTTCTTGATTATCAATGTATAAACTTTAATGTTCAGAACATCTATTGTTGTTTCCCTATTTACTAGTTGTTGAACATCAAATATCCATTAAGTTAAAAACTATTTGAACGTACAACTTAATGTTCTGAAAATAACTAATATTGTTCCAATAGTCTATAATTTTTAATGTTTTTAAGTCAATCTGATCATCATACAGATGTTCTAATAATGTAAACTCGATGTTTAGTGTAATGCAAAACAATTTGCCATAAATATTTGTTAAGAATACAATGTATAAGAGAAATAAACCTTAACATCACAAAGAGTGGTCAGAACATCCTTATTACTGTTCGACATTTAACACCAGTAAAAATGGAACATCATATCTGTCGTGATCGAGCATCTGAAAAGATGTTATTAACATCAATAGCAATGATTATCACGACATTGCAAATGTTCCAACATTTAGAAAATTGTAGGTCAAGTACTAACAGGCTTTGCAACATTCTCAAACAGCCTTCAGGAGTCTCTTTCATTATTTTCAGTGATCCACCTGTGCATCCTTGGCATGGTCCTCTCCTTGGGAAAACCCTGGGACGAAGCGCAGGTATTGCTTCAAATACCCAACCCACAAATGCCCCAGGAAACCCATAGAGATTGTAATTTGGCCCGTCCTTAGCCTTGCTAGCTGCACGATCAGCCATGGGCTTCATCAAGTACTCAATGGTTAGCTCGAAGCTTTTCCGCCCCCAAGGATACTTTACAAATTCACTTGGAAGATATGCAAGGCAGACCACTAATTCCTCAATACCAGCTTTTTTGTTCTTGGCGCACAATATTGAGTGAACAAACCAAGCCATGGCAAGCCGAAACTTGTACCGTTCAGGAACTTCCTCATTTTCTATCAAACACAGCAACCGGGAAGCAGTAACCGCCCTTGCTTTCCCATCCTCCCATGCCGTTAAAATATACTCCCACATCTCCCTGCTCCTTTCTTTCATCGCAGCCTCCCATTGGACACTTGGATAGGCTTGGCATCTCAGCCTTGTCATCAAAGCAAACTCTTGGAGGCCAAAACGAACAGGCACTCCATTGAAATTGAACCAAGCTTCTTTTTCTTTATTGCACAAAACTCTTCTTAACAGAATATTGTGCACCAACCTGGTTGGAAACGATGGCTCCTCCGGCAAGTCCAAGAAATGGCCAAAGATACTGTTTTTGAACTTGTCATACAAACCACTTGTACGCAGCACAATCCTGAAATCACGCATTCGTCCAATAAGCGACGAACGGACAGTTATCTTGGATTGAAAATGCTCATGATCATCCAAGTAAGTCTTCAACACCATTGGTGGAATGACACTGGTAACGTACTCAGGCTGCACAATGTTTTGAAATTTGTTAGTTTAAGGAATCACCACGGTAGCAAGAACATAATATCATATGCATGAAACATCCCTTGAAATGTTCCAAGGAACTACAAAATAATACTTTGAATATTTTTAAGGTTGATCTGATCATGTAAGCGAATGTTCTCAAATCACATAATAAAATATTGAACATTCTACTGTAAAGTGAAGAACAACTTCATGTATGTTCTAGACAACAACTATACCTCTCTAGGTGGCTCTGCAGAATCAGCTCCCACGTCGTCTACGAACTTCCTCCAACCTTCTCCTTCGCATCTCTCAACCTCTTCTTCTTCCCTTCCATTCCTACCTCCTTCACCAGCTTGAACATCTACAACCTCTATAACTTCTTGTATATCATCTAATTCTTGAACATTTGCAACTCCTGCAAATTCTCCAGCAAGATTATTTACAAGCCTTCCCACCTCCTCTTCTTCTGCCATATTTAAAAGGCTCTCTTTTTTGTTTCCCTTTTCATCCCACTCATCATCACCAAATAGTGCTTCTATTTCTTCTGATAAATTACCATCATCCGGCCCCCTCACAGCTTCTTGTGGCCCTACATTTACATCATAGTCTAGGGACCCCTTCTCTTCGTCCTCCAATATAATTCTCCTCTTCCTATGAGGCTGTTTACTAGGAGGAGTAGTCTCCTTCCTCTTAATTGGAGAACAGGAAATCATTCCACGCTTAGAAACCATTGTAGCTGCAAATCACAAGTATATTCATCAATTAAAGATGTACAAACATGCAATATGGGTGTGTGAAACATAATATACATATGTTTTATCAAACCCTAATTTTTTAAAAAGGAAATTTAATTCAAGTAAAGTCATCATTAAATATTATCATCCTCTCGCACGGTCGGAGCACTGTCTCAGATGTTCCAGAACTTTAAACATGCAAGCACAAACATAAACATGCAAAATCTTGACTATTTGTACAACATTTTTTCAACCTTTAGCATATTTATTTTATAAAACCCTAATTTATTTTAACAAAAATCATCTAAAATGCATCACCAACTTCAAACATCCTATCACACGTTTAGAACACTGTCTCACGATGTTTGACACTGCGAAGGAGTATGCTCTTAACATGGTAATATAACATAAACATGCAAAAGCTTCACTATTTGTACAAGCATATAACACTATTTGACGAAAAAATCAACAAAAACAAAGATTTTCACAAGAACTTCCTTCCAATACAATAAAAAGGCGTAAAAACCATAGTTTTTTCAAAATAGCAAAAAATAAATCTCAATTCACTTGAAAAACATCAATATTGTTCAAAATTTACCTTTAGATGTTACCAGAGAAATGTAGATCGTCGGCGACAATGATGTTCAGAAGGTTGCGTAGAAGACTGTAGAAGAGACGACTTGAGAAGTGTGTAAGAGAAGATTTTGGGGTTCGATGTTTTAAATGATTGCACTGATGTCCGTTCGGTTCATTTCCCACCTTTTGATTAAAAAGTTTATGGGATTGTTAATTCAGTCCAAAAAGTTTTTAATGAAGGCCCGGAAGTTTTGTTGTTTCTAATCTGGCCCATGTTTTAAAGTTAAACGCGCGAGTTTTGTTACGCTCCACGCGCGTCCCCTTTTATTAAATAAAGACTTGAGAGGGTCTTTTGGCCTAATCTTCTCTTGTAAGTTGGTTTTTTACCTCAGTTCTCAAGATTCTCTATTTAGTATTCGACTCGAAGGAAAGCATGTACGATTAAGATAGAGGAAGTCTACATCTAATATTTCAAGCTTTTGGTGGGTTGTAAAGTCGGGAAAAGAAGTATCTTTGAATACTTAGTTGTTGTTTTACCGTATATTACCAATTTAATACGCAAGGTGATAAATGTCCCTTTGAAATTTTGTTCCAATCTTATTTGTCTTCCTTACTACGTAAAACACAGTGGGTTCATGCATCTCTTAGTAATTATGGATGTGGAGGCAACCTTCAGAATGATTGTGTCAAAGTTGCATGCGTAATGCTCTCTCTTGGATTCTAATCAGAGTAATAGGCATGATATTATGTTAAGCAACATGCACAAGAAAGGACATTGTAAGACTTCAGAATATATCAAAAGAAGCCGAACAGAAAAATTTCCAGAGCAGATTGCCAAATGCCAACACTGATGTTCGCCCGTGATCTTCTTCTTTTTTTTTGTCTAAAAAGTAATACTACAGTATCTTTTTCATCACTTTACTAATGTGAATATAAGCATTTGAACATTGTTTCACCTCGACTAAACAACTGAAGAAACTTTCCTGCATTTTGCAGAGAAAGGATATTGTGAACTCAATTGTTTAAGCTTACAGTGATGATGATGAAGGCAATTGTTAAACGATCGAACATGGGGCATAAATAACGGTGTGGTGTGTTAGTAACTATTTGCATCTTACTTTCCCATACACTTTTACAGTTTTTCCCCTTAATCATAATCATATCCTTTCAAGCTCAATTTCTTCATAAAGCTAACATGTCGTTGCATATTTTTTTCTTGACGAACATAAATGTAGCAGATTTCTAATATGGTGCTTTGAATGTGTGTGTACTGTTTTTGTAAAAACTTTATTGCCATTTTATGATATTCCCATTAGTCAATCAATAAAGAAAGTAATTCTAATGAGCAACAAAACTTTCTATGCTAATGCATAATGATCTTGTTACAGACTTAGAGAGATTTAGATGTATTAAACTAAAGAAGATAGAACTGTGTTCCCGTGTCATTGTGAAAAAGACCGAGTTAGTAGATCAGTAACACTTCAGTATGGATGCAAATTCAGAGAAGAGATCAATGAAAAGGTGAACAACAAGAATGGCAAACCAAACTTGTAGGAATTTATCCAACGAGATAATGAGTCCAACTAGAACTATAGGCAGTAGGCAGCCGTACAAGATAAAAGTTGTTACTGAACTTTGCAGCGTCGGCTTAGAATTGATGGCTGCAGAATTGAATAATTTTTAGGAATATTTTCTGAAGGAATATAAACACAGCGGAAGCAATTCGAGGATCATGAACTCACATGTAATCTAGACAAACTAGCAGGCAATTTAGTTTTACATAAACATAAAACGGAATACCTCTTGAAGCGTGACTTCAACCTTGAAACAAGTCCTCAATCACGAGCAGGATCATCTACGGGGTCGTCCTCCAGCTCCATGATCTTCTGTCGTGTGCCCGAACAATACCCAGACTAATAATCACTTGGGTGGAACAAGTGTTTCAGAGAGAGAAAAACTATTTAGGGTTTTTGTGTGTTTATCCTTTTGGCCAAGAATCCCCTTTATATAGTTTTAAGGGTAAAACCCTTTTCCAAAACTGTGTAGGATTCTTTTCCACCAAGAAACCTCTCTCCTAGTCCTAATTGGATTCGGTCACAACAGGGACCACAGAATTAATTAATGAGGCTTCCAATTATGGAATTAATTCTTTTTCTCTAAAATTAATCTTTCCATAATAAATTACAAATTATTTCCACTAGAAATTCGTAATTGCACTCCTCAGTTGAATTTCGAATTCTTCCATCAAATCTTATTTAACTCCCCACGTTAAGATTACAGACACCAATCAATATTATTAAATTACTGACAATTCAATATATTGACTAAATGAATATCCTTTAGACTTCCGCTTTAGCTTATTCCATGTGCCGAATGCAAAATCCACTGGCCAGATTTACACATAGAAACTTATAAGCTTTCATAAAGGGGTGTCATCAATCTCTATACCGAGACGTGGATTCTATCAACTAGTTATTACTTCGCAAATGCATATTATCATTATCCAACTTATCAGGAATTATTTGACCCAAATATCCTGGACCTCACCTATTGATAAATCAAGACAATAAATAATATGCACCACTAATAATAGCAATATCAGGATTGAGAGTATAAGTACATTTTATGAGCTAGAGAATTTGTTTTATATAGTCAGTATAAAAACACGTATCTCTACTTGGTCCGTTCAATGCACACAAAGTGCACTAGTACAAGAAGTTGGAATTATACCATTCCCATAATCAAGATAAATTATATATAATCTTGTACTACAATCATACCGATGGCTTTGTCCAATTTCCATCTTAGATTGTGAACATTACTTTATTATTTATAAGAACCGATGACTTAATCTTCCGTGTATAAGCTTGGCTCTACACACTAAATCAACTACTATATAAATAATAGGACACACATGACACAATTGATCTAAATAAATAATACTTCATTATATTTAATCGATGAATAACCAATTGTTCAACTATGAATAATCTAACTAAAACCGCATGGTTATTAGTATATCCCAACAATCTCCCACTTATACTTATAACCATGCCATTGTTATAATACATACTATATTTTAACACATAGTTAATAGTATATATCCCATCAAACTCCTACTTAGACTTTTAACCATGCATCTACAACTTTCATAGGCATTCCTCTTACATGAATACCAAAAGGGTCTAGTCAAGTTATTTTTTCCGATGCAATCATTGTCTAATAGTGCTTTACCATTAATAACCGGTTGGTCTCAACCTTTTCAGGGATCCAGTCATGAAGCTCTCCCAAGAGTGCACACCAAACCATTCATTCTTTTCTCCCACTGCGACAAAGTACTACTACTAAGTCACACTACCATGTTCTTGTGGACAAACCACATAACAATCAGAATCTTAAGAAAAAATCACTCCCACTACTTTGGAGTAGTGGATTTCCAATCATCTTTTGTCTATTGACATTTCTCCCACTATTTAAATACAATGGAATGTCAATTCCAACATGTCGATTGGATTTCAATTGAACTTTTGGATTTTCAGGTGATCCACTTGTTATTTCTATGTTCAGTCCAGTAAATAAAATTTACTTCTAGGAATATTGTTTATTAAATAGTCATATTCTAGAAATCTGGTACTCATGCTAACAAATACCTTTTTTTCATTATGACAAGAAAATAAACTTCCTTTCGTCCCCTTTGGATAGCCAATGAACATATACACATTCATCCTTGATTCCAACTAATCAGTTTTCCCTTTAAAAAGTACTAACATAGAAGGATTATGTTTAGAATGTAATTTAAAGTTTCTAAGGCATATTCCCATAACAAATTTGAACAACTCCACATTGATCTAACCATCTCCATAAGAGTCTTAATTCTTCTTTCTACTACACCATTTTGATATAACGTCCCAGGTGTAGACATAATTCCTTATTCTGGTAAGTATTTACTGAACATTGCAAAGAGGTATCGCCACCACGATCAGATCGCAATGACTTAATATATTTTCCATGATGCTTTTCTCTTTCAGTCTTAAAATCCTTGAATTTCTCAAAGCATCAAGACTTATAGTGCATCAAATAAATATACTCATATTTTTAGTAATCGTTTATGAATGTCATAAAAATACTCAAAACACCTCTTGCATGTATGTTCATCAGACTATACTAATCAGAACGAATTAATTCTAACTTATCACTAGCTCTATCTCCTTTTAAGGGGAAGTATCACTTAGTCATATTTCCTTTTAATAAGAATTCACAGGGTTGGTAGTGCCTCCACATTCAATGAACCTTAAAGATCCATCCATAACCAACCACAATATTCTATTAAAATACATATGACCTTGATACAAGAGCAACAGATAAGTGTTATTCAATTTCAAAGAATACTTTCTCTTATGGGGCAGATTAATATCGTTAAATTCAGAAGATATATTAAATGAAAAGGCTTTACAACATTGTACCACAAGAGATAAATATTTATTAACCTCAATAACACCAAAATTATTGGTAAAATAAATTGAATATCCACCTCTCATTAAGCTAGAAACTGAAATCAAATTTCTTTCTAACTTAACATACATATAATGCATCCTTTAAATTAATGTCTTATCATCACCAAAATAAATCTTTGAAATAATTATTTTGTGAGAGAATAGCACTAAGGGATTTGAATAAAGACATATATAATTAGTGAGATAAAATAATTTAATTAGATCAACTCTGGTCATATAACATTGAATAATTAAATTCAAAACACATCACGCATATATTTCATGCATCTTGAATAGTCAAATTCGTTGGGAAAGTAACTATCCATGCACCATATACATGCAATGTCAGATTTCACTCATTAAATTAAATAATATCAAACTCAGTTGGAGAGTCTATTATCAATTTAATTCAAGTGAATATCAATTATTGAATAGCCCTAGTCTCATTGACTCAACATACAATTCTCAGTTGGAGAGATATATACAAGTCATCAACAACTAGTGATTAAACCTAGTATACCAACAATACATTTATCCGTTAGGGAGGAAGACCTTTTGTCAACACGTAAATATATCATTTATACTAGTATTCAATCATGGATACCATAGGGACTTTTAAGCCAAGTATACTCAACAATAAATTTATCCGTTAGGGAGGAAGAACTATGTCAACACGTAAACTTATTGTTTATACTAGTATATGATCATGGAGACCATATAGAATAATCCCTATTACCACTGGGTGCCAACCATTAACTTTTCGAGGAAAAATAATTTCCATAAAATAGAAAAACGCCAAAAACACCATCTTAACAGCCTCAAACTGCCGAAAAACGACATGGTTCACTGCATAGCACTGAGTTTTTCTCATTGGGCCGTTTCCGATGAACCTACCAAATTTCAAGTCAATCGGAGCCTGTCAAAATTTCTGATCTCCGAAACTCTAACAAATTCGGACAAAACGTTGTTTTCACGTTTTTAGAATTTAAAATATCTCCGTTGCTTGTTCTAATCATATATCAACATATAACTTTTTGATATCCATGAAACAAGATCAAACAACATATTTCAAAAACTTGTATTTCGTTAAAACAGTGAGACTCTTACGTCTCTAAGAATTCAAAATATATGAACTACATTCTTATCATATATCAACACATATTAAATCATCATGTTATAGATTTAATATAAACTAAAATCTACATAAAGAATGACTTTTCATATTTAAATCAAGTTTTAATCCAACACGTTACCTAAAACCCTCAATCCATACGATCTCAAAATGTCAAAAAAAAATGACATCACTTACTTACCAGATCGTTTCCAATGTCTCTACCAAATTTCAGGTCAATCAGAGATCGCGAAAATTCATGATCGCAAAACTATGACCAAATTCGGAAGACACCCGATTTTAGGCGTTGTTATGAGTTAAAGAAAACATGATTCCGGTTTTCATTCTCCTTATAACTATCCCATGAGCACAAGGTATACATGTGTTACTTCTTTGATTAAGATACACAAAACCTCATCTTGGATCAAATTGTCCTTTCAATTAATACACATGAGATTCCAAGATATTATTTTCTCCTACTGGGTGAAAACCTCAATATCTTATCTCATGAATTAATTTAGTGTTTCTAGTATCAAAAATTCAATCTTCTTTTCAAGTAGATAAAATTTGACCACTAGCATACATTTACCAATAGACAACTTACACATGGTACATTGAGGAAATTCAATGACTCAAATAAATAGATCAATTTTGTGAATCCTATTTATTAATCATAACTCTCAATCCATGAATTCACATAATCCATATGTAGAACCTTAAGAATTTTGAAACATTCTGAATAAATACTTCACTTTTGAGGTAACCATTTATCCATCACAAATTCTTAATCTATATATAATACGTCTCAAATGTATAGGAACTTTAAGGAAAACCCTTAATGAGCCAAAAGTTTTATTTAATCCTCTTCTCTTTTCTTATCTGAACCAATAAAACTAACTTTGAATCCTTATTAATTTAGTGAATCCATATTTTTTATAGTAAAATTTAATCATAGAGAACTCAGGGATTTATCCCTAACACCATAGGATTATTAGAGATACGTTTTCTCTTAAAATTAAATTTCAGAAAATAGAAAAACGTCCAAAACACCATCTTAACGACCTCAAACGGCCAAAATCCGACCCTAGTCATAGCAAATATTTCTCAGAAGATCGTTTCCGATGGACCCACCAAATTTCAAGTCAATCAGAGTCTGAAAATTTTCAACCTCCAAATCTGTGACCAAATCGGTTAGGAAAAATCGTTTTTCATGTTTCAGGATTCAAAATATTTTTAGTTTACAATCTAATCATGCATCAACACATTATAAACTGATATCCATGAATCAAGATCAACCACATATATTGAAATTTTCGTTTTCACAAAAATACTGCCTTTTTTTAGAAAAACAAACAATACAAGTTCATGTTTTTCAAAAAACTGCATGCATGCAAGTAATTATTTTTATGAAACCCTAGCCACCTAGTTAGACGTGAGTAGGCTCTGATACCAATTGAAGGAATATAAACACAGCGGAAGCAATTCCAGGATCATGAACTCACATGTAATCTAGACAAACTAGCAGGCAATTTAGTTTTACATAAACATAAAATGGAATACCTCTTGAAGCGTGACTTCAACCTTGAAACAAATCCTCAATCACGAGCAGGATCATCTACGGGGTCGTCCTCCAGTTCCATGATCTTCTGTCGTGTGCGCGAACAATACCCAGAATAATAATCACTTGGGTGGAACAAGTGTTTCAGAGAGAGAAAAACTATTTAGGGTTTTTGTGTGTTTATCCTTTTGGCCAAGAATCCCCTTTATATAGTTTTAAGGGTAAAACCTTTTTCCAAAACTGTGTAGGATTCTTTTCCACCAAGAAACCTCTCTCCTAGTCCTAATTGGATTCGGTCACAACAGGGACCACAGAATTAATTAATGAGGCTTCCAATTATGGAATTAATTCTTTTTCTCTAGAATTAATCTTTCCATAATAAATTACAAATTATTTCCACTAGAAATTCGTAATTGCACTCCTCAGTTGAATTTCGAATTCTTCCATCAAATCTTATTTAACTCCCCACGTTAAAATTACAGACACCAATCAATATTATTAAATTACTGACAATTCAATATATTGACTAAATGAATATCCTTTAGACTTCCGCTTTAACTTATTCCATGTGCCGGATGCAAAATCCACTGGTCAGATTTACACATAGAAACTTATAAGCTTTCATAAAGGGGTGTCATAAATCTCTATACCGAGACGTGGATTCTATCAACTAGTTATTACTTCGCAAATGCATATTATCATTATCCAACTTATCAGGAATTATTTGACCCAAATATCCTGGACCTCACCTATTGATAAATCAAGACAATAAATAATATGCACCACTAATAATAGCAATATCAGGATTGAGAGTATAAGTACATTTGATGAGCTAGAGAGTTTGTTTTATATAGTCAGTATAAAAATACTTATCTCTACTTGGTCCGTTCAATGCACACAAAGTGCACTAGTACAAGAAGTTGGAATTATACCATTCCCATAATCAAGATAAATTATATATAATCTTGTACTACAATCATACCGATGGCTTTGTCCAATTTCCATCTTAGATTGTGAACATTACTTTATTATTTATAAGAACCGATGACTTAATCTTCCGTGTATAAGCTTGGCTCTACACACTAAATCAACTACTATATAAATAATAGGACACACATGACACAATTGATCTAAATAAATAATACTTCATTATATTTAATCGATGAATAACCAATTGTTCAACTATGAATAATCTAACTTTCTATGCTAATGCATAATGATCTTGTTACAGACTTAGAGAGATTTAGATGTATTAAACTAAAGAAGATAGAACTGTGTTCCCGTGTCATTGTGAAAAAGACCGAGTTAGTAGATCAGTAACACTTCAGTATGGATGCAAATTCAGAGAAGAGATCAATGAAAAGGTGAACAACAAGAATGGCAAACCAAACTTGTAGGAATTTATCCAACGAGATAATGAGTCCAACTAGAACTATAGGCAATAGGCAGCCGTACAAGATAAAAGTTGTTACTGAACTTTGCAGCGTCGGCTTAGAATTTATGGCTGCAGAATTGAATAATTTTTAGGAATATTTTCATCTTAAGTTTGCACAAACTTTTAGCTCAATATGCTGTTTGTTCGTTCTTTCTCATGAAGTTATGTGAGTATCACTGATTCATTTTTAACATGCAAAACTACCTACATGTATTTCCATTTTAGTTTTATATTTACCGGTTTGAATCTAATAATTAGCTTCTTTCATTTGCAGACACAAAGAGAAGCCTCATAACTGCTTATAGTTGACTGAAGAAAGAAGAACTTTCATCTTCTGGTGTCAATTGCATCTTCTAAGTTGTTTACAGTTGATACGTAAATGAATTATCACAATGTCTTGCTAGACAAAAATTTGATAGTGGCTATCTTCACTGCTATTGTTAAAGATAAATAAAGTCATGAACTTTTTATTTTAAATCTCATACATCCCTTTTGAGATATCCCTAATATTATAGAACGAGCTGTTCTATTAAGTCTATATGACTTTAGAATTTTAAAGCAAGCAAATTTACTTCATCTCAATTTCCGCTTTTCGAAATTATTCCTCGATTGTACTTACCTTTTCTTTTTTTATATTGGCCGTTATAGAGTTGCTTCAATATATATCTAGCAAAAGCTTGTGAGGAATTAAACGTCACTCAGAAATCAAAAATATGTTAGGGCCGTGTTTTTAACACGGGCCTTCAGCCGCTAGTTTATATTTATATTTATATTATATCTATTCCTATATTATAAATGGCAATAAGCAGGTCCCCGTCAACCTGCTTGCCGACCAAGGGGTAAAATAGTAACTTCACAACTTGCTCTTTAGCTTGACTATATAAAAAAGCAGCTGTTGTAGTACCTTAGCACACCTTTTGAATGTGGACCCCAAGCTCACAAGCCTCTGTTCGAGAGGGCCCACGCTACCCAGCAGCTTTGCTTTGCACTATGCAATGACTGATATGCTTATATAGAACAAAGAATGATTCTATTTTTCCGGTGTGGGACGCTTAGTACCTGATCTTCCTTGAGGTAGAGGGTAATCTTGGTACCTCTCCCAAGTGGCTCGCCACTAACATCACGGGTGATGGTGAATGATCCACTAGCCTGGGACTCCCATACATACTGCTCATCATCATTGTGCTTGGTTGTCACCACAACTTTCTCAGCCACAAGATAGGAAGAGTAGAAACCAACACCAAATTGCCCAATCATACTAACATCAGCTCCTGCCTGCAATGCCTCCATAAACTCCTTTGTTCCAGACCTTGCGATCGTCCCCAAATTGTTCAGCAAATCTGTTTTCAAAACAAAACCATTTCTTCACTAACCTTATTTTGTTATCTTCTAAAATGTGTTTATAAAATTATAAAACTACTAGCCAACATAGCAACAAAACATCTATGCAAAACAATTAGCGAGCAATTAAAATCAAATTAAATTTGCGACATACTAGAAAAGTATATCATATCTACTATGTCACACTTCATGGAACAAAGGGTAAACATCATCTGATACACTGTTTTAACAGAAAAGGATCAAACAAAGAACTAATTAATACTAATACAAGCTCATGAAGTTTCTTTAGTAAATCAAACATTACAAACAGGTTTGCTATTCCAACATATAAACGTAAACACCTATCTTGACTAGAGCAGTTATTTCTACAGAGTTCCCGCCTATTAAATTTAGGCATACCACAAAAATATTGAGTATCCATGCTCTGCATATTGATCAACGTACGCACCTGCTTTAGTCATACCGATGCCACTGTCGATAATAGAAAGCGTCTTATTAACCTTATCAGGAACAATCCTACTCTGGCTGTGCATCCAGTTTACTCTTGTCCGTCAAGCTCTCAAACCGAATTTTATCCTAACGCCTATTCAAATTCCAGCAAAAAATCAGCACAAAAGAAAGTCTAATCAACACTCAAAAAAATTAAACTACAGTCACGACTCTCTATAATAATCATCCTCTATAACAGCACCAGAATTGAATTTTTCATGATACGTTATATTATATATTCTTTATAACATCATTTCGCTATAACAACTAAAATTTTCTCGACAAACGACGCGTGCGTACTTACATCAGACGAGTTGCTGATAAGTTCACGAAGGAAAATCTCTTTATTACTGTAAAAAAATATTGGTTATAATTTATGGATTAATCATTTTAAAAGTCTGCTTACATGACAAAGAAATTTGAATAATTCCTATGGCTTATAAGGCTAATGAAAGGTAGTAAATATTCAATGAAATAAACCTTTAAATATAAATATTTTGAAAATTTATATAACACCTTTAAATGTAAATATTCAGAAAATGTTCACAAGTGCATTTACTTTATTTATTGAAATACTAGAGTTTGAAGGAAAAAAAACAACAAACTCTAGGCTCAAATATGAATGAAATGAGAATTTAGAATTACTCTAATGGTAAACATTCCACACTTCCACCTTGATGATCCGAGAGTTCAATGAGTGGCTAATATAATATAGTATGGACTGCATGTTTACTGTTACAAAAAAAGGTACATGCCAAAGTATGTCTACATATAGATTTGGTTAGAAAAGGAAGAAATACACAAGTACAACAAATAGTCATTGTATCTTAATAAAAAGAATTGGCTAAAATAATGAAGTTATAACTGAGGTTTTTAATGGGTTGCATTAAAAAAGAATACAAAGGCAGGATTTGAGCATGAGAGGGGCATCATTAAACCTATTGACCAGTGTATTCATTGAGTATTTATGATTCAGGGTGTCAGGTATTGTATTTGTACGCTTTTTGAAGTATTTACGTCTATATATATATATAAAAGTTTCCAACATCAGCGAATGCCGATGCACCCAACTTTTCAACGTAGGTCCGCCTATAGATAAACAATACGCAATTAACATGCAAATCTGGAACTTCTATTATAAAATAGTAACAACATATACTTTTCATCAAATAATTACCATAACTAAAGGCAACAATGTGATCATCTATCTTGGAAAATTAAATTCGTAGAACAAAATAAGATCAAATTGTCAGCAAGAACCATTTACCCAAGCGATGCTACTCAGTCAACTTTTATTAATAATCACTTATTTGAAGAATGAATGTAGAACCAAGTGAATGAACACAGACCTAAGTTATATAATGTGAGCAAGATTTAGAAACAAAATAAAGAGGTGAATAAGAATTCTGTTGGGCCCGGGCAAGCCCGGGCTTACCGTCACCTAGTTTTTTTATATATAAATGACTAACAAGGGACGAACACAGCAACAATTAATTGTACTAAATGAAACAAAAATTGTACTGTACATTTGGGTGTTCCTCATTTCTTTGCTCTTTTCAGAAACACGTGTAGTGCACTTTAATTGCAATATTCTTAATTTGGTGACACATGTTTCCATCTTTATTTGTGTACGACATAATGCATGTTCTCTGTCTTTCTCTTTTACTTCTTCCTTAGTAGTGCTGCCTAAACCAACAATCTTTTTTACAGAGAAAAACCCATGTCAAAAACAAAGAAGGAACTAATAACCAAGAATACAAAGTAAATTCTCATATAGTTTAGATGAAAAGGTGAGGATTCATAACTTTGATTGTTACCAGCCTAGAAAAACTATTACAAATTCAGAATATTAATAGCCCAGGAAGCAAGTAAGAGCCACAGCCCACAAGCAACTATGAGAAATCAAATTTGAAGCTTTGTACTGTCGAGAAGCACAAAACTTGGGAACAAAATCAAAAGTTTAAATGCATTAATTAGGATATTCCTAAATACATGAAATGATGATACGGAGAACTTACAGTTGAATTCGTGTGCTCGCAAGTTGAAATGCATTAGTTTTGCAGAGAGAACTTACCGTAAGAGAGAAAAAGGCAAGACTGAAGAAGACGTGAGAAATATAGAACGTGTCACCATAAGGAAAGATGAAATGACTTGAAATACACGTGTTTCTGATATAAGAGCAATTGCACCATAAGACAAAAGTTTCTTCTTTCATCAGTAAATTGTAATCAAGTAGCAGCTGAGGCTTCTCTTTGTGATCCTTTACAGGTAATGCTCTTGACGGCCATTTATAAGAGAAATTCAGCTACATCCATCCTTGTTCCTAGAAATGAAGAAGTCAAATATTAGTTCTAACGTAGCCGGTAAAATGAAACTTAAATGGAAAAACATGATAGTTTCACGTGTTAAAAATGATTCAACTGTTGCTCACATAACTTCATGAGCAACAATATACTGAGTTGAAAGTTTGTGCAAGCTTACCTTTTTAATAGGTAAGAATATATTCAAATCTGTAGCATCAGAGTATTACACATTGAGCTGGACTTGCAAAGTTCAGTAAGAAACCAGATAGGTTTATCTTGTAGGATTACTTATAATTCTAGTTGGAATCATTATCTCGTCAACAGTGTCATTCTTATTGTTTTCATTTTCACTGATCTCCTCGGGATGTGTATCTATAGCAATCTATCACTAACATAGCAACTTTGAATATTCTGTTTCACAATGATACAGGGACACCGTTGTATTTTCTTTAGTAACATATTTAACTCTCCCTAAGTCTATTTATAATATTTAATGGAAGTACTTGTTTTTACTGTTAAATTTCTCTCTGTCTGTAAAATACAGGAAAGTTTTCATGTTCAGCTAATATTTTTATATTCGTAAATCTGTTTATACTATTAAATGGAAGTGTGTCTTTCATCCACCTGATGTTTTTCCGTTTCTCTGCAATATGCATGAAAGTTTCCTTGTTCAGTTAAGATGAATCAACTAAATGTTGGTTTTCAACCGTAACTTACATGAAAGGAAGATTAACTTTTGATGAAGATTGAAGATAATGGAATAATTTTCTCATATTCAATCATTCATCAACTTTGTACACCTATTTATACAAAAATAAATTTCCTATGTAATTACCTAGCTATCCTCCTAATAAATTCTAACAGATTTTGCCTAGTCATTGTATTCTTGCTAGCCAAGAATCCTAGTCATTTAGTTCTAGAATAATCTAGAAAGATTCTATGTACAATGTTCATTTGTAATTCTTATGCTATACAAAATATATACAAAACTTATACTATGTGTTCTAATTTCGTGTGTGTGATTTGGACCTTCAGATTTGATCAGATTGTGCAGCCCAGCTGGCCCAAACAGCCCATATTACAATGGCCCATCAGAAAGCCCAGTCAACCAGTCAGTCAACCAGTCTTCATAGAAGACATCAAACACAGTATTTCGTTAGAAACAAAGTTGTGTCGTTTGTCTTCCTTCTTCAACCTTTGATTTCCTTCTTCGACTTTCCTTTGTTATTCAAAATACTTTGAGGAATTCTCAGTAATTCTAACAACTTTTCCAGTAAACACCAAGATCACATCAGGGTGTGGCTGCACATTTTTTTACACGATTATGTATTAGCATAGACAGTTTTGTTGCTCACTAAAATTACTTTCTTAATTGGTTGACTAATGGGAATATCATTGATCCCAATACAGGCTTAGCGACAAGATTACCGACATCTTCAAAGCACCATATTAGAAATATTCTACATTTATGTTCCTTAAGTCAAATGTTCACAACATGTTAGCTTTATGTTAAGCGGAAAAACAGTAAAAATGAATGGAAAAGTAAGCTGCAAATATTTACCAACACACCATTATTTATGCTCCATGCTTGATAGTTTCCTCTCTCTCACTTACGATCTACTCCTCTCTCTCACTTACAATCTGTTACTACTATAATCTCTACAACTCTTTGTTCCAGATTGATAAGTGTTTCTATTTGGTTTTTCGATGCCTATGCCTTTTTCTAAAATGTAGTCGATGTGAATTAGTTTGTCTTAAGGGATGCACAATTTAGGTTCTCCTTCATTTTTCCTTTTCGTTCACAATCTCCTCTCTCTTCCGAAGTTGTGTCATCATCTCAGGTATTTTTTAATTTTTTTTTTTTTGGTTATTTTACGATGTCGATTGTTATTTTTGGTTGAGTTTTTCTGTCGAGGAAATACATGCTGATGTTTGGCATTTTATGCCTATATTTCCTTAATATTTCCTCACGTTTTAGTACCTTATTCGCTCGTTTTATAGCTTGTGACTGTGGTTTTACACTGATTTTATGTCGTATGTGTGTAGGTTGTTATGCAGTGTATTTGGAGCTTTTAGGAGCTTGATTGAGCAAGAAAAGATTGGATTTTGATTTAGGATTGGATCGAGCACACGAAGGCACGACACGAGCGAGCAAAGGAGCGAGCAAACACAAAAATTGGCCTGGCGCTGTAGGGGGCGCCCCGCGGGCCCCACCGCGCCCACTGTTCCTGCGCGTTTTTCAGCGCGCCGCATGCCCAAGGCGGCCAACTTTCGACGTCCTCTGTCCATTGTCACGCGTTCCGAGGCGCGGGGCGCCCGTTATAGCGCCCCTTATGCGCGATTTTACTCCCTTTTCCTCCTAGTTTTGGGTCTAACTTATTACCTAGGCTTTTGTAAACATTATAAATAGTCTTTAACTTAGTTTTTCAAGGGAGTTCAGACTTTGGAGAAATTTGAGAGCTCATAACATCAAGAACAAGGGTTTTTCTTCCTTCCATTAATTTATTTCATCATTATTCCATTATTACATCAAATCTTTGTGTTGTTATTATGAGTATGCGTAGCTAAATCTCTTGTTCTAGGGTTAGAGTATTACATGAAGGTTGATGTTTGAAGATTGATTCCCATTAATTGAATCCCATTACGGGTTACTTATTCTTTCTTGATTTCACTTGTGTAATTGTCAGGGCCCGATTATTACGCATTATCTATGGTTTTTAGATTGAACTCGACAGAGGGAATTTAATTACGTAATAAGAAAGAATAGGACTAGTTTGTGAACCCGGGCATCGGGGAACCAATTTGTGAGTAGGATAGACATATACTTGCTCGCCTAGTTTAACTAATTACAGAATTCGTTAATGCGTGCACGTGATTCAACCCATAGACATATAGGGATTGGAGTAGCCTGCATAGACCGTGAAGAACTGAAAGGTTTTCACGGGTACATTTAATCTGTTAGTTAGTAACCCGGGATTTAAGAAGTGGAATCAATTGGATAACTCAACTGGATTGTTCGTAACTCTGACCCTGGACAGTCTCCTTATTACCTTTAACAACCAATTTTTGCTCCATTGTTTGAATTCACTTCTACCTTTTTAATTACTGTTCTTTAGTTAATAAAAACTCTCACCATTGGAAAAGACCCCTGGATAGTTGTTAGAAATTGTTTGCTAGAATTCAGTCTGAATAGTCCTCGTGGGAACGATACTCATCTTATCACTTTATTACTTGTCGACCACGTATACTTGCGTGTGCGTTGGGAGCAACAAGTTTTGGCGCCGTTGCCGGGGACTAATTTTTGGCTGATTTCTTTTTGAACAGTTTATTAATTTCTATTCAGGTTTAATTTTTTGTTTGAGTTTTCTGCTGTTTCAGGTATTAGGTCCTGCTTGATCTTTACCTACAGGAATGGCAGAAGAACAAGCTTTAGCTGTGCGAGATGTTGCTCTCCCCAGCCTGGAGGGAGTAGCTTCGAGCATAGTTAAGCCAAGAATTACTGGAAACTTTGAGATTAAGTCCGGTATGATACAACTGTTACATACGACTGGACAATTTGGTGGATTACTTCATGAAGATCCGCAACAACACATCCAGAATTTCTTGGAGATCAGTGATACTTATACACCAGCGGGAGTTCCTATTGATTATGTCCGCTTGACATTGTTCCCGTTTTCACTGATTGGGGCAGCAAAGAGGTGGTTAAAGGCTGAAAAGTCTGGGTCTATCACCACTTGGAATGATTTGGCTAAAAAGTTCTTGGCTAAGTTTTATCCATCTGCCAAGACAGCCCGGGTGAGGAGTGAAATTATGTCCTTCAGACAGTTAGAAGGAGAATCTTTATATTCAGCCTGGGAGCGGTTTAAAGCTTTACTGAGAGAGTGTCCACACCATAACCAATCCAATGAGGTTCTTGCACATACTTTTGTGGAGGGGTTGACTGCGCACACTAAGATCGTGGTAGATGCTGCTGCTGGAGGTCAAGTACTGGCCTTAATTTTGACCAGATCTATGAGTTGCTAGATAAATTTTCGCAGAGCAATCCCGACTGGCAGGGTGATGGTAGAGCTACTACGCAGAAAGCTGCAGGGGTACTTCAATTAGATGCAGTTTCAGAGCTACGGGCTAGGATGGATGCTATTTCCAATCAAGAAAAATATTCAATAGTGTTTCTGATGAGAGTATTATGAATACGTTTCAAACAATGACAACTCGTAGAATGCAGTTGTAATAATGTAAGTATGTAGTTTCTTGATTTAATAGCTTCTTTTTGTTGACTTCTTCATGTATTTATTTCTTTATATGTTGAACCCACTTGATGAAAATCCTGGGTCCGCCACTGTGAACAGGCTAGCAAAAGATTTTGAACTGCTAGCTGTAGAGCACGATCAAATGAGGTCCAATTAGAGAGCCAAGCGAGCTTAGATATGTGTGCACATGTAAATGTTAATTTAACATTTTGATACTTTTTAGTATTTGAGTTACTTTATTAACTATTACAAGTTGGTAGGAATGATCAAAATATAAGTTTTTCCTAACTTGTGGATTGCGACGTAACACTGCTACGTCAAAATTCAAATGTATCCATAAAGTCGTGATATATAAAGTGGCTAAATAGGTATATATATTTATTGGAAAAACTACTGGAGAGTTAAAAAAATGACTTAAATGGAGGGGGACTTAAGGTTAGCTAGTTTAGTTCGTAAATGGTTAAGCTGCAGGGTATTAGCTACCATTATGAGTGGCATACATTATATATGTATAGATAAAATAAAATAATATGTTTGGTAATTATTTATGGGAATACATGTAGCATGTTAGCCATTTATTATATTTTTATCTTATTCTTGCTACATGCTCACGTGAACAAAGTTTGACTTTATCCAAATAGATAGACAAAATGCATTCATTGAGACCCACTTAGAAATAGAAATATTAATGTGCCAATTACTAGTGGTAGTAGAAAGTACTCCCCGTCCCAAAATGAGTGTCTACCTTTCCTTTTTTGTTTGTCCCAAAATGAGTGCCTCTTTCCTTTTATGGCAACTCTTTAAATCTAAGATTTGTTTTGGACCACAAGATTTAAAGATACTGGCCCACATTACACACACCTTTCATTTTAAACCACAAGATGTAAAAGTCTTTCTTATTTTCTTAAACTCTGTGTCCAGTCAAACCCAGACACTCATTTTGAGACGGAGAGAGTAGTACTGACGCATGGAGCCCATTAACTAAAGCCCACATTAAAAATATGGCTAAGAGGAAGGGACTTACACGTTGAAACCTTAGCAGAAGCTTTCAAAAGCTTCACTGAAGAATCTAGCCTGAAAAATTGGAAGAATGAGGAAAGATAAAGAAAAGGTTACTTAGGTTTCATATCTTTAAGGTACGAATCACCTTTTATCTATTTAATTGATATTTTTATATGACCCTATTGTTGAATTAGAGAAATAATTATCATTTGGGGTTTAAGTTTAAATTGCACTATAAGCAAGTGGGTGATGTGATACCCCATTAGAATTGAATGGGTTATAGATTTTGGATAATGGTATTGTGGGCATAGTAGAATTTAATTTTAATGATTTGAAGCTACTTGAGAAGTTTATAGGGTTTTTGAGTTTGAACTCAACAATGGAGAAAAAAAGGAATTTGAAGATGTTAACGGGGTCGGATTGACTTGGTTTTCGAACGTATGAACTGGCACATGTGACCCCATTGCATCATACTGTATTCATCCTATTTTACTGCAGCGCATGCTGATTATAGTGTGACTATTGTGATGTGTTTTCGGTATGCGGTATGTATACCATGTCGTGGACATATTCTAGTTTGCCTATATGCTCCTGGCTATTTTGAGTCCCTAATCGGTTTATAAGCTTTAGTTGTATGCGCTTCTTGTCTGTATAGGCTTAGCTCTTCTCCCTGGCTAGCTATCCTATTCTTTGAGGTGACTAGTCTACCCAACTTATTGAGTCCTTTTGACTTACCCTCGTTTGTTGTTTGTTTCTTGTCCATTTATTTCGTTTCAGCGGGTTCGCTCCAGGATTGAGTTTGCTACATTGTTAAGGAGCGAAGACGACTTCAGCTGTCAGCGTGAGCCAGCTTTTATTCCTGATGGCCACCAGTTTTATGTTTATTATTTCAGTTGTATTTTGCTCCCTTCAGGAGGCGTATGTATTCTTTTGTACTCTTAGACGTCTAGTTTAGATAGCCCTAAACCTAGTTTGTTGGGTAGTTGTAATTTCTTTTGTACAGCTTAGAGGTATCAGTATATCTGTGCTTTTTTCTAAGTCTTGTTCTTTTTTATGAGTTGGATTTATATTTATTTTTCTAGCCCGACGGGTCTAGGGGAGGATGTCGGGTGCCCGCACGGCCTGGCTGAAAATTTGGGTCGTGTCAGTTGGTATCAGAGCCCGGTTTAGGGTCTATCACGACTAAGACAGTGTCTAGTAGAGTCTCACTGATGGGTCTGTACTTATCTGCGAGAGGATATGATGGGATTTAGGAAGTTTCACTTCCTTCTTTTCTGATCGTGCATCGGTCTAGGATGCAAAAGTATTTTTGTTAATTCCATCATGGTAATTTTGAACCCTCGTGCGACAAATCAGCAAATGGTAGGAGTTCAGGACGAAGTAGCCTAGCCTGGGGCTAGAGCTACTCAAGCCCCGAGAGTTGTGGATCGTGCTGGCGATCCAGTTGCGCAGGCCCCAACTGTACGAGCTCACGATGGGCAAGGGAGCAGGGCCTTGTGATTCCCCTGACTCTCTATGATGCTTTATGAGAATCTTAGCGACGCAGATACCGCAAGAACCTATTATTCCCTTTGCAGCTCATCAGGTGGCCGCAGATGCAGACGTTCGGTCTCAGGGAGCTCCTGCTCCAGTTTTTAATGTTACTGCAGTAATTTATGTTTTGGAGACAGCATGTGATGTCGTTGTAGTTATTCTGGCTAGTTAGCTAGCCTAGGTAATGGCTCGGTCTGAGTGACTGAAGAGGCTGTATTATTTTACCCAATTGAACCTTTTGATGTTCTAAGGCCATGTATTAAATAATCCCTGTGAAAGTTTTTTAAAAATAAAATGATGTCAACGTATCCTTCATGCTCTTAATTATATCGAGCGGTATGGTGTTGATTATTCTGCTTTCCAGATTCAGGGGTCCAGCCTTGAATTGGTGGACCGCTCTCTTATTGGCTAACTTGGTTCGATTTTTCTTCCAGATTCGTGGAAAAGTTCCTTTCGCGCAGCGAGTGAGATGAAAAGAGTCTCCAATTTGAGTGGATTAGATAGGGTAGCTTGTCGAATTTTAGAATATGAGATTAAATTCTTTAGGATGGCTGGATATGCACTAGAACTAGTCCATAAACCTTTCGAGAATGTTCAAAAATTTATTGGTGATCTTTCTCCTTCCTTGAGATCCCAGATGGCTCGAGAAATTGAGGTTGGGACTTCATTTGATATTGTTGTTGATATTGCTCGGAGGTATTAGGCATACCATAAGTTAGAGCGGGAGAGCAAGTGAAACGACCTTAAGTAGTCGTTTCGGGAATTAGGACTCCGATTGACGTGCTGTCAATTTTAAAAGCTTCGAAAGGACCATCCTGACTTGTCTGTAAATTTGAGCTAAATTAGACCTCGTTTGGTAGGCATCGGAAGAAGGTTTCAGTTTTCGTTAACGATAAATCGTAAAAAAAGAAGTTTTCGAGCACAATTTTAGCGAATGAGCTCCGATTCGAAATCTAAAAGCGTCGCTAGGTTCGTATGGTCATTTATGACATGTGAATTTTTGAAGTTAGTTTCGAGGTTGTTCGGTTGATTTCGGCTAAAGTTCCGAAAGAATTAATAATTTGGTCTTTTTTCCTTTTAATTCGTATCTGGAGTTTTGGAAGTCCGATTTGACATTTGCCTTGGCGAGTATGTTACATATATTTTGTATAACTTACTTGAAAAATTTGGGATCATTTCGAGTTCTCTAGGGTTCTATTTTAATTTTAATCGTCGTAGCGAATTTATTAAAAAAAAAATAAGGTCGGTTATCTTAGCAGCAGCAAGTTGATATAGAAGTAGAAACATACGAACAGAGAGCAATAATAGACATAAGCAAAGAGAAAAAGGAAAAAGGGAAAAAGAGGTGGAAAAATAGTGGAATTTTTATCCCAAATCTCCAGGTAATGATGTTAACTCATTATCTTAGCCTATTACGTGTGTTTGAATATATTTTTACGGAAAAAATAGGGATATTAGACATCGCCCTACTGAATTAAATTGATAGTTTAAAGGGTCAATTGGCCCCCGATGATGGAAATGATTATATATTCGTACTCAGTGAATTATGGGCAACATATAAATGTAATTTATTTAGGGTTTGGTTATGTGACTTTGAACCCTGTACATAGGCCTGGTCTGCGTATTGCGTATGCGAATAGGGTATCAGGTTCCTAACTGGATTGCCCTAAGACATAAGGAATGAAGCCTTTAGCTTTATTTGATATAATTTTTCTACTTATTGAATAGAGCGGGATCGTTTGGCAGTTAATCCAAAGGAAAAAGCAGTTGTTGAATAGCAGGGCTAGCTTTGGAATATGGTAAGTGTTTATATCCATTTCTTTGGAGGCACTTGGCCTTGTGGATTTTCTACCACGTGTTCCTTACGTGTGTAGCTGCCGATAGGCGTACTCATTACGCCTTAGCTTTGGATTTATATTCTATATTATATGTTATGTCCTGTTATTGGTATTGCATTTAGGATCTGAGCATTGTACTCTGGCTGTGAGTTGGCATCTATTTCCCCGGCTGTCCATGAGAGTCCCGCCCCGGTGAAGGATTATTATTGCATCACATTGCATTCATATGCATTACATTGCATATCATATTGGGTGCAGGAGTATTCCGCCCCATGAGAGTGCAGGAGTATTCTACCTCTGGTTTATATCATATCGGGTGCAGGAGTATTCCGCCCCAGGAGCAGGAGTATTCCGCTCCAGTAGGTTATCAGATTGGATTCCCCTCGAATGCATGAGTATTCCGTTGGCACATGTGACACTTTGCATCATATTTCATTTCATCTCATTTTATTTCATTTCAACTCGTTCCATTTCATTTCATACCATTGTGTAGACTTTCTGTACATGACTACTGTTCAGCTTATATGTGCATTGCTTATTTGTTGATTGTTGTCTGGTTCCGTTTCCCTGATTAGCATATCTATTTTTCGAGGTTGCTAGTTTGTTCACACTTATTGAGTCCTTATGACTCACCCCCTATTTGTTCTTATGTTTTCTTTTCGTTCGGCAGATTCTGCTCCAGGACCCAGCCAGCCGCGTCGTGATTGAGGAGTAGTACGTTTTCAGCTTTCTATAGTGAACCATCTTGTTCATTGTGGCCACCAACTTCAGATATTACAGTTTTCCTTACTTTTGCTCCCTTCGGGAGGTGTGTATATCTTTTGGCCTTCTTAGATGTCTGATCTGGAAACCTTTAAAACTGATTTTTCTGGGTAGTTAGTTGTAATTATTCAGACAGCTTGTATGTTTGCCTGTCCTTGAGAGTTATTTTATGTTGTTAAAGTTTAGTTCATTTTCATTTCAAGGTAATTCTTCACAATTTATATCGATTCAGTCAATAGGGTTCGCCCGACGGGTTTAGGGGAGGTGGTCGGGTGCCCGCACGGCCTAACTGTTCGGGTCGTGTCAGTTGGTATCAGAGCCCAGTTTAGAGTCTTTCCAGATCATGACAGTGTCTAATAGAGTCTCGCTGATCGGGCGGAGACGTCCGTACCTATCTACGAGAGGCTATGGTGGCATTTAGGCAGTTTCTTTTCTTTCTTTCCCTACCGTGCGTGAGTCTTCTTATCTGAAGTTAAAATAATTCTAATTTTCCATAGTAAATGGTGAGAACGCGCGCGAATGTTCAGCGAGAGGCGGAGGAGCCAGCGGTCGCCCCTATTCTTGTTGCTTCGTGAGGTGGTGGTGTTGGCCGCAGTAGAGGTCGTGGTCGAGGCAGAGGTAGAGTTACCCAGGCCGCGAGAATGATGGATCATCTTGATCCTGCTGCAGAGGTTCTGGTAGTGCCAGCTTTTGCTGGGCAGGGGGAGCAGGGCTTATTCGTTCCCCCACACTTCATGACGCTTTTATGAGATTCTTAGTGATGCAGATGTCCCAGGGACCTCTTATTCCTCAGGCTGCCGTAGATGCTCATATTCCTCAGGTTGCTGTAGATGCTCCTATTCCTCAGGCTGCTGTAGATGCTCCTATTCCTCAGGCTGTCGTAGATGCTCCTATCCCTCAGGCAGCTCCTCAGGCTGCGGTAGATATTGGTTCTCAGGTTCAAGAAGCCCCCATTCCAGCTCCACATGTAGCCCCAGCAGTTCATGTTCCAGGTGGTCATGTTCCAGAGGTAGCGGGTGTTATACCTCCGGTTTTTCAGGATAGTCAGCCAGTCCAGGTAGCAGGTCAAGTTGATGATCCGGCAAGGCTGCATTATTTTATCCAACTTAGTCCTCCGAAGTTCTCTGGTCAGAAATCAGATAAGCTTAAGCCTCATGAGTTTCTTGATCAATGTCAGCGTATTTTAAAGGCCCTTAGATATCTTGAGCAGTATGGAGTTGATTATACTGCCTTCCAGTTTGAGGGTCCGGCTTTAGCTTGGTTGACTGCACTCCGATCAGCTAGGCAGGGCTTACCTAAGCTGACCTGGAGTGAGTTCTCCCATCGATTCATGGAGAAGTTTTTCCCTTGCAGTCAGCAGGATGAGAAAAGGAGACAGTTTGAGAGGATTGGACAGGGTAACCTGTCAGTCACGGAGTACGAGCTTTTTTTTCACAGATGTCCAGCTTTGCTCCAGATCTCGTGCAGGAGCCCTCTGAGAGGGTCAGACGTTTTATTGATGGACTTTCTCCTCATTTGCGGTCCCAGATGGCTCGTGAGATTGAGGCTGGTACTCTATTTGATGTCGCTGTTGATATTGCCAGGAGGTATGAGGCCTATCATAGATTGGAGATGGAGGAGTCAGAGCGGGAGAGTAAGAGATCTCGTGGTCCAGGGCATTCTAGTACCTGGTATGGAGGTAGGAGTTATCAGCAGTAGAGTAGGCCTCCTGTCAGACCAGATCAGTTTCCAGCGCGTGGTTCTCAGAACGCGCCTACTTCTTCTCAGGGTCAGTTTTGGTTTCGCCCGCGAGATCAGTCTTAGTTTGATTAGCGTAGATTTGCTCCAGGGTGCTTTATCTGTCAGGATCCAGGGCATCATAAGAAGGATTGCCCTTATCTCCATCAGCAGGGTAGTAGCCGCCCTTTCCCTCGCCTTCCAGCGCCTATGCAGCAGCAGCCTCAGGGTGCCCCTCTAGGGTCTCAGCCAGCTAGAGGTGCACCACTACCCGGTAGAGGTCGTGGGCGTGGTCCTAGTGGTCCCTCTAGAGGTGGTCGTCAGGGTAGCGGCTCAGCTCAGCCGCAGAGACAGCTATATGCACTGCCGGCCAGGCAGGATGCCGAGGCATCCCCAGCTGTTGTTACAGGTATTTTATCTGTTTGTGGTCGAGATGCATATTCTTTGGTGGATCCGGGATCTACATATTCATATGTATCTCCTTATTTTGTTTCGGGCTTTCATGTTGATTATATGCGTCTTCGTGATCCATTCTGTGTTTCTACTCCTATTGGAGACATTATCATTGTGAATCGAGTTTATCCAGCTTGTACCATATCTTTTGGGGGTCGTGAGACACTAGTAGATCTTCTAATTCTAGATATGGTTGATTTTGATGTTATTATTGGCATGGATTGGTTGGCGTCGTGTCATGCCACGTTAGATTGTCATGCCAAGTCTCTTCAGTTGTCTCTTCCTTGTTCAGCACCAGTGGTGTGGCAGGGCTCTTATTTGCCACCCATGAGGCATGTTATTTCTTTCCTGAAGGCAAAGCGGATGATGGATAAAGGGTGTCCAGCGTATCTTGCCATGGTTCGAGATACCACTGTGGAGGTTCCATCTCTCGAATCTGTTCTTATCGTTAGGGAGTTCCCTGATGTGTTTCCAGATGATTTGCCAGGACTTCCTCCTGATCGAGAGATCGAGTTTGGCATTGATATAGTGCCAGGGACTCAGCCTATTTCTATCACTCCTTATCGCATGGCTCCATCAGAGTTAAAGGAGCTGAAGGAGCAGTTGCAGGATTTGCTTGATAAGGGGTTCATTAGGCCGAGTATTTCTCCGTGGGGTGCTCCTGTTCTATTCGTGAAAAAGAAAGATGGGACTATGCGGATGTGTATTGATTATCGTCAGCTAAATAAGGTCACAATCAAGAATAAATATCCCTTGCCTCGTATTGATGATTTGTTTGATCAGTTGCAGGGTGCCAAATTCTTTTCTAAGATCGATTTGCGATCTGGTTATCATCAGCTGAAGATTCGGGAGTCAGATATTTCGAAGACTGCTTTTAGGACTCGTTACGGCCATTACGAGTTCCTAGTTATGTCTTTTGGGTTGACTAATGCCCCTGCAGCCTTTATGGATCTCATGACCCGGGTGTTTAAGTCATTCCTTGATTCCTTTGTCATTGTCTTCATTGATGATATTCTTATTTATTCTCGTAGCCACGAAAAGCATGATTATCATCTGAGGGTGGTTCTTCAGACCCTCCGTGATCGAAAGTTGTATGCTAAGTTCTCGAAATGTGAGTTTTGGCTTGATTCTGTGGCATTTTTAGGTCACGTGGTATCCAGTGAAGGTATCAAGGTTGATCCGAAGAAGATTGAAGCAGTGCAGAAATGGTCTCGTCCTACCACTCCGACGGAGATTCGCAGCTTCCTTGGATTGGCAGGTTATTATCAGGAGGTTTGTGGAGAAGTTCTCTACTATTGCAGCTCCCTTGACTCGCCTGACGCAGAAGGAGGTTCAGTTTCGATGGTCCGATGAGTGTGAGGCAAGCTTCCAAAAGCTTAAGGCCTTATTGACTTCAGCTCCAGTGCTATCCCTTCCTTCGGGCACCGGCGGATTTGTAGTCTATTGTGATGCATCTCGTGTGGTCCTTGGTTGTGTTCTTATGCAGCACGGGAAGGTAATTACTTATGCTTCCAGACAGTTGAAGCTGAATGAGAAGAATTATCCGACTCACGATTTAGAATTGGCAGCTGTGGTCTTTGCTTTGAAGATATGGAGGCATTATCTTTATGGAGAGCCTTGTGAGGTGTATACGGATCATAAGAGCCTGCAGTATCTTCTCTCTCAGAAGGATCTTAATGGCCAGCAGCAGAGGTGGCTTGAATTAATTAAAGATTATGATCTCACTATCCACTATCTTCCTGGAAAGGCGAACGTGGTAGCAGAAGCTTTGAGCAGGAAGTCCATGGGCAGCATGGCTTTTCTTTATGCTGACATGAGACCATTGGCCCGAGAATTGCAGTCCCTTGGCGACTTTGGCGTGAGATTTCTTCTCCCAGACTCCAGTCGAGTCTTAACGTGTATTGCAGCTCAGTCTTCCTTAGTCAGTCAGATTAAGGGAAGACAGTTCGAGGATCCTCATCTGTAGGAGTGGCGTGGTCGCGTCCTAAGTGGAGGAGTTCCCTCCTTTGAGCTTGATTCAGATGGAATTCTTCGGTTTAATGGTCGACTTTGTGTTCCTGATGTTGGGCATTTGAGGCAGTCAGTGCTCCGTGAGGCTCATAGCTCGCGTTATTCCATTCATCCTGGTATTACTAAAATGTATCAGGACCTCCGAGAGCTATACTGGTAGAAGGGGATGAAGAGAGATGTATTTGATTTTGTATCTCGTTGCTTGAACTGTCAGCAGGTTAAGTTCGAGCACCGGAGACCAGCAGGGTTAGCTCAGGCACTGCCCATTCCCGAGTGGAAGTGGGAGCACATCACGATGGATTTTATAGTTGGTCTGCCAAAGACCCTGCGACGCCATGATTCAGTCTGGGTCGTTGTCGACAGACTGACTAAATCAGCTCATTTTATCCCTGTAAAGACTACTGATTCAGCTCAGAGACTGGCTCGGATTTTCATTGAGCAGGTGGTTAGATTGCATGGTACTCCTGTATCTATTATCTCAGATCGTGGTTCCCAGTTTACTTCTCAGTTCTGGCAGTCTTTTCAGAGACAGTTGGGGACCCTGGTGCAGCTTAGCACAGCATTCCATCCTCAGACTGATGGTCAGTCCGAGCGGGTTATTCAAATTTTGGAGGACATGTTGAGAGCTTGTGCACTTGACTTCGGGGGTTACTGGGATGATCATTTGGCGTTAGCAGAGTTCTTTTACAATAATAGCTACCAGTCTTCCATTCAGATGGCTCCATTTGAGGCCTTATATGGTCGTCGATGTCGTTCTCCTATTGGCTGGTTTGAGTCTCGAGATGTCGAGGTGATGAGTACAGATATGACTCGTCAAACTCTTGATGTTTTTCGTGTTATTCAGGATCGTTTACGGACCGCCCAGAGTAGGCAGATTTCATACCCGAACCGGAGGAGCCGAGAGTTAGAGTTCGAGGTCGGGGACATGGTATTTGTGAAAGTTTCACCGATGCGAGGTGTAAAGAGATTTGGTAGGAAAGGAAAGATTAATCCAAGGTTCATTGGCCCTTTCCATATCGAGAAGCGTATTGGTAAGGTAGCTTATCGGCTCGACTTGCCAGCTTCTATGCCAGTTCACCCAGTTTTCCATGTATCGATGCTCCGGAAGTGTATCCGAGATCCTTCCGAAGTGATCGAATTAGATCCTGCTCAGCTAGATGTGAATCTGGCTTACGAGGAGTTCCCAGTTGCTATAGTTGCGCGTGATAACCGGAAGCTTCGTTCGAAGAAGATTCCGATGGTTCGAGTGCGATGGAATAATCGTCCTCGTGAGGAGGACACTTGGGAGCTTGCGTCCAGTATGTGTGAGAGGTATCCTTACCTCTTCGACAATTCAAGTTCGATCTTGGTCTTTAAAACCCAAAAGTTCTTATCATTGTATATGATTTTTGTTTCGTAGTAAATGTCATTAAAAATTGGTGTAATCATTTTCATTAAAGGTGTGAAATCTATTTTAGACTCTTGCTCATTCGAGGACGAACGAGAGTCTAAGTGGAGGAGAATGAAACGACCTTAAGTAGTCGTTTCGGGAATTAGGACTCCGATTGACGTGCCATAAATTTTAAAAGCTTCGTAAGGACAATCCCGACTTTTTTGTAAAATTTCAGCTAAATTAGACCTCGTTTGGTAGGCATCGAAAGAAGGTTTAAATTTTTGTTAACGATAAATCGTAAAAAAAGAGATTTTCTAGCACAATTTTGGCGAATGAGCTCCGATAAATCGTAAAAAAAGCGTCGCTAGGTTCGTATGGTCATTTATGACATATGTGAATTTTTGAAGTGAGTTTCGAGGTTGTTCGGTTGATTTCGGCTAAAGTTCCGAAAGAATTAATAATTTGGTCCTTTTTCCTTTTAATTCGTATGTAGAGTTTCAGGAGTCCGATTTGAGATTTTCCTTGACGAGCATGTTACATATATTTTGTATAACTTACTTGAAAAATTTGGGATCATTTTGAGTTCTCTAGGATTTTATTTTAATTTTAATCGTCGTAGCGAATTTATTAAAAAAAATTAAAATCAATAAGGTCGGTTAGCTGAGGGATTAAATCCCTTAGCAGCAGCAAGTTGATATAGAAGTAGAAACATAAGAATAGAGAGCAATAATAGACATAAGCAAAGAGAAAAAGGAAAAAGGGAAAAAGAGGTGGAAAATAGTGGAATTTTTACCCCAAATCTCCAGGTAATGATGTTAACTCATTATCTTAGCCTATTACGTGTGTTTGAATATATCTTTACGGTAAAAATAGGGATATTAGACATCGCCCTAATGGCTTAAATTGATAGTTTAAAGGGTCAATTAGCCCCCGATGATGGAAATGATTATATATTCGTACTCAGTGAATTATGGGCAACATATAAATGTAATTTATTTAGGGTTTGGTTATGTGACTTTGAACCTTGTACATAGGCCTAGCCTGCGTATTGCGTATGCGAATAGGGTATCAGGTTCCTAACTGGATTGCCCTAAGACATAAGGAATGAAGCCTTTAGCTTTATTTGATATAATTTTTCTGCTTTTTGAATAGAGCGGGATCGTTTGGCAGTTAATCCAAAGGAAAAAGCAGTTGTTGAGTAGCAGGGCTTGCTTTGGAATACGGTAAGTGTTTATATCCATTTCTTTGGAGGCACTTGGCCTCGTGGATTTTCTACCACGTGTTCCTTACGTGTGTAGCTGCCGATAGGCGTACTCATTACGCCTTAGCTTTGGATTTACATTCTATATTTTATGTTATGTCCTGTTATTGATATTGCATTGAGGATCTAAGCATTGTACTCTGGCTGTGAGTTGGCATCTACTTCCCGGCTGTCGATGAGAGTCCCGCGCCGGTGAAGGGTTTTTATTGCATCACATTGCATTCATATGAATTACATTGCATATCATATTGGGTGCAGGAGTATTCCGCCCAAGGAGAGTGCAGGAGTATTCCGCCTCTGGTTTATATCATATCGGGTGCAGGAGTATTCCACCCCAGGAGCAGGAGTATTCCGCTCCAGTTGGTTATTAGATTGGATTCCCCTCGAATGCAGGAGTATTCCGCTTCGGGATGGGATTACGGGCACATGAGACCCTTTGCATCATATTTCATTTCATCTCATTTCATTTCAACCATTCCGTTTCATTTCATACCATTGTGTAGACTTTCCGTACATAACTACTATTCTGCTTATATGTGTATTGCTTATTTGTTGATTGTTGTCTGGTTCCGTTTCCCTGACTAGCGTATCTATTTTTCGTGGTTGCTAGTTTGATCGCACTTATTGAGTCCTTATGACTCACCCCCTATTTGTTCTTGTATTTTCTTTCGTTCAGCAGATTCTGCTCCAGGACCCAGCCAGTCGCGTCGTGATTGAGGAGTAGTACGTTTTCAGCTTTCTATGGTGAGCCATCTTGTTCATTGCGGCCACCAACTTCAGATATTACATTTTTCCTTACTTTTGCTCCTTTCGGGAGGTGTGTATATCTTTTGGCCTTCTTAGATGTCTGATCTGGAAACCTTTAAAACTGTGTATTCTGGGTAGTTAGTTGTATTATTCAGACAGCTTGTATGTTTTCCTATCCTTGAGAGTTATCTTATGTTGTTAAAGTTTAGTTCATTTTCATTTCAAGGTAATTCTTCACAATTTATATCGATTCAGTCAATAGGGTTCGCCTGACAGGTTTAGGGGAGGTGGTCGGTGCCCGCACGGCCTAATCGAGAATTCGGGTCGTGTCAGCAAGAGATCCCACAGCCCTAGTAGGCACCATACCTCATTTGGAGGTAAGAGTTCTGATTATTTTGGGAGGTTACTTTCCAGGTTATCTCATCTTGTAGCGCGTGATTCTTAGAGGATGCCATTTGTTCATCAAGATCAGACTCAGTCTTCTCTTTATAGCTATTAACAATCAGTCCAGCTTCAATTTTCACTAAAAAGGTGTTACCATTGTCGTGAGCCTGTCATCTTTGGATGAGTTTTCCCTTACTCCAGCAAGTAGGTAGCCGTCCTTTCTCTCACCATCAGACCACCATCAGACACCTGCCCAGTTGCAGGGGATTTTATTTAGGGCTCAGATATCTAGAGATATGCCACCATCCGGCAGGGGCTGAGAGCGTGGTGGCTGTGGTTCTTCTGGAAGTAATTATCAGAGTAGCGGCTCAGCGCTGCCGCAGAGGCAGTTCTATGAACTTCCAGTATGGTAGGATGCTTAGGCATCCGATGTAGTAGACCCAGGTGTTTCTTTTACCTTTAAATGTAAGTAAGATTTGATTCTTTCGATCTATATTGAAATGATTTTTCTTATCATGTTTTCATGGTTTCGTTGGACGTAGTCTATTAAGAATTGGTTGGGGTAGAGGGGTGAGTTTCTAGTATGATTCATTCTTGGAATTTTGGAGACCCTGCTAGTCGATCTGGTTAAATGTGAGAAATTTGGTGAGTGTGTCGGTATTGTCTGCTTGGCATCCTGTTGTGCCACCTTCTCTTGTTATGCCAAGTCAGTCTACCTCTCTATTTGGAATTCATTGTTGGTAGGATGATAGGATTCTTATTCGTCGCCATCAAAAAGTGTCATTATTTCTTCCGGTGTAAAGTTATAAGTAAGTAATACTCGATCTACGTGTCACCTTTTGGTTTACGACTCTAGTGAAGTCATGTTATTCTATGAGCTTGTCTCAGTTATAAAAGTTTTTCTTGTAAATTTTTGGAGTTTCCTTCTTATAGGAGAGTTAAATTGGCATGACTGTTGTTCCATAAAGCTAATTTAATGTCTATTTCTTCAATTGTGATTCTTTGTCTAGCCTGACTCGAAAGTAGTCTAGCTCTGGTAGCCAAGCAAATAAGAAGATGGGCTTCCTAAAGCTCTAATTATTCTTATCCTCAGTCCATTGCCATCTCTTCTTCGTCCGGCACTAGTGAGTTTTGGCGGTTAGTAGCCGCTAGTGATATTCCCTTGAGTTAGAGTGTGTGTCAAGGTAGCTGAGTAAGCACATTGTTGTGTTTTAAGGCTAACAAGGGTAATGAGAGGCGTCATTTGACCCTTGAATTGATCCATTAGCCGGTGGTTCTTATGGATAAGGTATGGAGTTGTGAACTCGAGAGTTCCAGCTGTTTGGCAACTCGAGAGGGTAATTTGGTAGCCCAGGTCTGAGCCGCGTTCTGTTTTTTAGCTAAGTCTTCCTTAATCCAGCAGGCTATGCGAGGATGGCTATTTCTATTCAAATTAGTTGTATGAGTTTATGCTCTAAGTGGAGGAGTTTTCCTCCAATTGATACCGAATGCTAATATTAAATCTCTAAGACGTTGTTGAAGTGTGAGCTAATTCTTAGTTTCATCGACTTGTTCTATATCAAAAAGTATATCGACGAGGTGAATCATCGGCGGAATCATGTTAAGCCATTCAAAGTTCCTTGTATCTTAGTTTTGAAAATACAGAACTCTTCTATCATGATCGATGAAGGGTCAGCGTAGTCAGAATAAGCTGGGCAACGATGTGAGGATATTACCAATATATGTTTTATTCAAAGAGTTCGGTGCGCATGTTATAATTCTGATCCAGTAATCATGAGATAATGTCCGTGGAGTAGTTTATGAAGGTCGTGCAAGTTCTCTAGATATCTGTATGAATTTTTCTTTAGACTTAGGCTCGTTCGAAGACGAACGAGAGTCTAAGTGGAGGAGAATGAAACGACCTTAGATAGTCGTTTCAGGAGTTAGGACTCCGATTGGCGTTTCGATAATTTTAAAATCTTCGTAAGGTTCATTAAGACCTGTTTGTAAAATTTGAGCTTAATCGGACTTCGTTTGGTAGGTATCGGAAGAAGGTTTCAGTTTTTATTATCGGCAAATCATAAAAAGAGGTTTTCGGGCTCGATTTTGGCGAATGAGCTCCGATTTGAAATTTGAAAGCATCGTTAGGTTTGTCTGATTATTTTTTTACTTGTGTGAACTTTCAGATGTAAAATTTGAGGTCGTTCGGATAGTTTTCGCTAAAATGCCGAAAGTTAAAGAATTTGATCTTTCCCATTTAATTCGTATCTTGAGCTTCAGGAATCCGATTCAAGATCCATCTTAGAGAGTACGTCACATATATTTTGTATAACTTTCTTGAGAAATTTTGAATTATTTCGAGCTTTGTAGGATTCCGTTTTAATATTCATCACGAAAACAATATAAAAGAAAAGATTAAAAAAAGGAAAACGGAAATGACAAAGTCGGTTAGCAATCCCTTAGCAGTTGCTTCTAAAATAAAAAAACATAAATGAGAAAGCTACAGAGAAACGCAGAAGAGTAAAATACGCCAAAAAATGAGAAAGGAAAGGAAAACGGAGCAGAAAAAAGTAGAATTTTTACACCGAAACATTCACGTAGTAGTGTTCATCCATTATTTCAGTTTATTACATGTGTTTGAATATATTTTAATGGTAAAAAATTGGAATATTAGACATCGTTTTAATAAGTTCAATTGATAGTTTCAAGGGTTAATTGGACCCCGATAATGGAATTGATTATATATTTATACTCAGGGAATTATTGGCAACCCATAAATGTAATTTATTTAGGGTTTGGTTATGTGACTTTGAACCCTGTACATAGGCTTGATATATTTTCTTCTTATTGCATAAGCAGGATCGTTTGGCAGTGAATCCAAAGGATAAAGCAGTTGTTGAGTAGCAATTTGAAATAAGGTAAGTCGAAAATGGGTAATATTGTATTAAACTCAAATTCGAAATCCGAGGTGCTGCTCAATGGCGGGTTTCGGGCCGAGGTGGGCCCAGGCCCCAAAATTGGGGTTTTTCACTCTCCTAGCTAATTTTAATGCTCTGAATATATTTTTTAATAGTGTGATTGGATTGAAGCTCGTCTTTGGTGAATTTCAAGGCTTGTTCGGGCGTAGTACTTTTACTTTATTCAAGGTAAGGGAGACTTGAACTTCTGCTTGCTTGGTTTTCTGTGTAAGCATAATATGTATCTCGTTAAAACTATTTTTATGGTATCCAAAGGTTTAAAGCTATTGAATATGACTGTTGAAGTACGGTTGGGCTGTTGTGATGCATTATCTATGCAATGATTATGATACATTTTCGGGTTTGATTTGAGATACTTGGAATATCGAAAGTATGACTTGCAGTTAATTTGGTAAAGAGAGCATGATATACAACCTATTATGAATATTGTGAGTTTAACCGTATTGTGACAATGACCCTTTTATGAAAGTAATATTATTACTTTGGAAAGCTTATAATTTATTTAGTTGAGGTATCTTATCATGATCTACAATATTTCGATTAATATCGTGTATGGCATCATAAATTGCCTATTTATTGTGCATTACCTGAGTTATATTATTATCCATTGACGTGGAGTTATGTTTTGCACTATATTTCTTTTATGCTAGCATTATCCCTTAGTTTATATTATTGTTGTATTGGTATCTAGATCGTTGAATTACTGGTCTAGCCTGTTATGGTGAAGGCCTATGCTACTGAGTTGATATAGCCACTGGTTTAGCCTATTATGGTGAGGGCCTATGCTACTGAATTGATATAGCAACTGGTCTAGCCTGTTATGGTGAGGGCCTATGTTACTGAGTTGATATAGCCACTGGTCTAGCCTATTATGGTGAGGGCCTATGCTACTAAGTTGATATAGCCACTAGTCTAGCCTATTATGGCGAGGGCCTATGCTACTGAGAAGATATAGCCACTGGTCTAGCCTTTTTATGGTGAGAGCCTATGCTACTGAGTTGGTTTGTTATTATGGATGAGTTCAGATTCCTTGGTTGATATTTCGGTTGAGTTAGGTTCTCATTAGATCTCTGATTGTACTTTATAACTGTAATGAAGAACTTATATCCTATCTTAGGTCAATTGCATAGACTTATCTATATATTATTTGTCATACTAGCTGTCAAAAATTATAAGGTCAGGAGGGCTCATCGAGGATCTTACTGGTTAGGGTGACTCACTCCCTTATAGTTTCTGTGTGCAGGTTCATTAGTTGAAGCACTTCTGGAGTTCTTAGTGCTGTTCGGGATTATCTTCCAGCATTGTACATGGATGCGGCCGCATAGTTCGTGGTAGTGTCTAGTTCTTTCTTATGATATTTTATTTGGGTTTGAATCCATTGTTACATATCTTACACTCATCGATGCTCCATGATTAGCTATTGGGTTTTGGGTTGGTATAAACTATTTTGGCATTTTATTCAAATTATTAGATTTATGACATATTAGTGGTTTCATGTAATTTTCTGCTTTACTTTTTCTTGTCCGGTTTTCTTTTGAAACCTTGATTTCTTGCAATAAACTTAATTGAGAAGGTTTTTAGGAATTGATTCACTTAAGGGTAGAAGCTCTTAAGTGCCATCACGTACTCAATTGTTGGGTCCTGACAATTGGTATCAGAGCGCCCTAGGTTCTAAGTCAAGTCCTCGGAAGTCATGGAGCAGTGTCTTAGTAGAGTCTTGTTTATGGGTATGTTGTGCACCATACTTATAAACGGGAGGCTATGGAGGCATTTAGGAAAGTGTCGTTTCCCTTCTTCTAATCAAAGTTCGTGCTTTGCTTTTCGGTCGAATAATGTCTCCTTCCATCAAATACGTCGGTGTGGACGTACGTTTTAATCGAGCTTTTAAGTTGAATCACCCGATTGTTAGTACAGTTTTGTCAGTTGCTAACCTTTCAATGTGATAAACTTTTGAATCTCTATCTCTTCACTGATCAGAGTATGTGTAATGATTTTGCTAGAGCAGGCTTGATATGGTAAATTGCTACCCATTTGTGAGAGTTTTTGGTGGTGTAAGACGTTCGGAGTGGAGTTTGGCGCAAATTTTATCGTCTTTGCATTATAATTGATAGTTGCTTCCTATATACATTGTTGGCGTGAGATGATTCGGATCGATCTCGATGCACCATATCTGTATGTAAGAGGATCAGCTTTGGGTTGGCGCGTTCCATCATGAGGTTTTAGAAGACATCGAGCCAAGGGCCGGCGCAATCGGATATAAGGTGCGGCAAAGTATTTTTAACGAGCACTCATTCCTTGTGTGCTTGCTTCTTGAGAGTGTTAAGTTAATCCTGTCTAGCATGTTATTGTGAAATCTGAAATCGTGCAACTCTTTCTATTATCGTCCCCTGTGGTTGGATGGGGTTTCTTCCGGCTGGCCCGAGTGCTTAGAAATTTTTGTGACCTGACACGTCATTAGATTTCACCATTTATCCCTAATTCGTGATGGTGATAGCACCTTGGTTTTTGTAAACTGAAAGTTGTAAGATAATAATTGTGGTATTTGCTATCGGTCGTGAACCCTGGAATTCCTTTGATGATTTATTCTTAGGTGAGGCCGAAGTGGGGGAGTCGGTGGTGGATTGTGAGATCCTTGTGATTGTCGAATCTGTCCTGTGAAGACTTCTTATCAGTAAAGATTTGGCCCTTTTCCTTTTTACCATTGTGGTTGGCTCTAGCGGGGCTAGGAGCTGGAAGTCGGCGGGTTATGGATTGCTTGTTGTGGGTGTTATGAGTCCCGGTGTCTAGTCTTCGTGCAGTGTCGGACTTTTAAAGTCAGACCGGTGTTCGTGGCTTTGACTTAGAGGAATGTGTTGTAAAATTCTTAACAATTGGTACTCTTGCGTGATTCGTCATGACCGTGATGGTTGATTTTAACACTTGTCGGGAAGCAGCCCCGAGTGTGTGGTTGTGTGAAGTCGAGAGGTTGTGTGTGCCTTCTGGGGACAATTCGTACATGTGTGGCTAGGTTTTTTTGTAAGGTGTAGACTTTGACCTGTGTGGTTACGAGGGAGTTATCGGGGGTGCATCGCTTTGTATGACTAAGAGTGCAGTCGCGGGACTCTTCGCATGGTTACATTAGTCAGTCCATAAGGCTTGTGCTACTTGCGACTGCGATCTTGTGATTAGGTTGCGAGGAAGCTAAGTCTGTGCGGGGAAGTCTGCAGTAAGTCATTGATTTTTTTGGGCTGCTTTTTTGGAACGAGTAGTGAATTTCTTCTAGCAGGTGCGACTTAGCGAGGTAGTGTTTTTCAGTTTGTTGCTTCTTGATGGTTGGTGTATCCTTAACTATGCACTGGTCAATAGTTTGGTGCATGAGTTTTGCCGTGGTTTTTAGAGGCCATGTAGTGCCTGTCGTACCCGATTTTGGACTCAACTCGAGGCGAGTCGTGTTTCGGATTTGACTGGGTGAACTCGTTTGAGTTTAAATATTGGAGTCGGCACCTAATATAATATCTAAGGTGTATTAGGTCACCTAAGTGTCTAAGGTCAAGTTCGATAAGTCGACTAGTCAATTCCAGAGATTCTATATGGATAAGAAGTCCAAATGACTCGGGGAAGAAGTTTAATTTAGCATTTCAACTAAAAGGTATAACATATATACACACACATATAAATAGCTTTCACATTCGACCTATGTTTAAGCCGAATCGTGTCTATGACCTCTAATGTCCAAAGCTTAATCGCAAATAAGTGTTATCATACAAATGGGTGTTCAATTGCAATTATCATACTAAAAAGAAGATTTGCATAAATGGTCGGCTTTGCGAACGAAATTCAGATTTGGACGAATACCGAAGGGGGGTTTGTTTGAAAACAAAATAATGGCCATTTAAGGTCGGTATGACTCGTCATAAATTGTCGAGCCCTAACTTTAATGGCCTTTTTTGTGTTGGGGTCGGGTTTTGAAAATATATATAGGTAGAGAGGCTGTTTTTTGAAAATGGGTTCACTAAAGCACATAAATGCAGATAAGGGGGCTGTCGCACGTAATAGTACACATATAAGTATTAGACATGCAAATATATGGTCCAAATCATAGTTATAACTTTAAGAAAATATGTTTTAAAGCGTATAAACGACCCCTAATACTTTTTACACTCCTATACACTATTAGATTAGTGTATAAGAGCAATAGTAATGGTCAAAATCAGTTTAAGCATGTAAGGGGCCTTTTTTAAAAATATTTTTGGGCCCAGATTGTTTATGCAAAGGAAGGGCGAGTTTAATTTTAGCAATAGTCTCATTTAGGCAAGCAGAACACATATAGCCCCTGTTTATTCAAAATTCTAAATAATGACGCTAATTAATCATGCTTCTGGTGCTTTTAGGTGTAAAGAATTTCAAGAAAGGTAGGATTTCAAACACATTACCAAAATAATCAGTTTTCACAAAAGAAACAAATTAGGATCGTTTTAATCTCAAGCCTAACATGATGCATTTGCACATAAAGAGAAAAGGGGGTAAGAGAATGGCTCCTGAGTAGCCAATTTGTACAATACCATTGTTGTACCCTTGTTTTAGAAGATACAGGAAGGGCACCTAGATGATATACAAATTTAGGGGACAGTTCCAAAGGGGAAACATAATAAGAGAAGGGGTACTGGCCAAAGGGAAAGGCCCTGTTTCTCAAAGACTTGAGGAAGCCTTCTCAGTTAGTCAGAAGGTTCCTGATTTCAAAACCAATTAGAACCAACTTAGGAGGTCCTAACCTGGACCCTATCGAACCCTCAGGGTCCTCCTGTAAGCAATGGAGTGTAGTATAGGCTATATGAGGCCACACAAAACTGCAAGCAAAATAGAGTTAGTAGGGGAATGGGGACAGGAGAGTGCTGGATTAAAAGGAGATCTGCCAGGAACAGGCGCAGTCAGTGCACCTTTTATAATGTTGCTATGATTCACAGATGTGCAGGACACCCAAAGAAGACAAGGCATAACAGAGATGGGGTAAGATCATGCTAAGGAAACATACACACACACAAAGGCACCAAGCAATAAGGAAAGTATAATGATTCTAATTGCACCTGGATAATATTGACATAGTTTTAAACAAAGGTGCAGATACTACTCAGGACACATAGAACCAGAGCATAGTATAGTATACCAGTGGCTTTTATAGAACATGATAAGAGTAATGGCAGACACATACATATATGCAGAAGTAATAGGTAATCATGGAGGAGAATGAATTCATTGAGGCACTGTGAGGTTAACAAGAATGCAGACAGCAGAAAGGAAAAGCAGGACCAGTATTCAACACAAGCAGTAGTGATCTTTTCAGGGAAGCAAGTAAACAAGAAGCACTGAATGCCAAGAGCTATGCAGGATTTTGTTAAGTATACCAGTGTGTGTTTCTGGGTTTTCAATGTCCAGAACTTGTTTTTGGTTGAAAAAAAGAATAGTTTATATAGGTGAGGAGTAGGGGTTTGAAGATCAACGGGTAAAGGTAAAGTATGGTAAGTGAATATAGTCTTCCAAATATAACAGGGAGACAAATTTGAGTCAATCTTCCAAAAATAAAGTAATCAATCCCCAATTATGAGGTAAATCAATCCTAAATTGATTTGAAACCCTCCCCTAAAACTTAACACAGTCTAGGTTCACAAATCCACCCACAAACAGGTTTGAACTTCAACAGATTTCAAAAGTTACAAATATCAATGATCATGCTAATTTCCTTCTAAATTCTACTCACAAATTCCAATCAATGTCAATCAAAATCCCTTGAATCGTGTAATATATCCACCAGTTCAGCTTTTAATTAAACAAGTCATGAATTTACACAAGTAATGCACAGTAAGATGATTCAAATAATTTAAGCAAACTATAGCAATTTCCAAGTTTCAGATTCAAAGGAGATAACATAGAATTTAGCCTTAAACATGTCGAAACCAAAGCGTAAATAGGCTCACTGCGATGTCCAAACAAATCAACAGTTCATAGAGGTCTTACGTCATGCAAATCAATTAATTAACAATTGAAAACAATAATCATGCTAATTCACAGAAAGACATAGGAGATTTTAGGCATAGCGTCACACAGATTCACAAAATCAAAAGAAGATAAGATTACCCTTTTACCAGAATCGGGTCAATCGCGACCCGTTATAGATTTAACTTCGCATGGGGTTTCTTACCCCTTTTAGGCTATAACACCTCTAAATCGACGACCTGAACCCCGCCGGAGGCGTCTCCCGGCGTTGGTGGCACAGTTATCAAAGGTCAAATCTAGCCCTTGCTCAAACGTCATCAAAATTGTGTGGGTTTTGTAGCGGAAGTCTAAGGGACACAAAATGACACTATTCTCTCTTATTTTCTCCAGCTTAAATGGCCGGAAAGTCTATTGACAGTGGTGGCGATTTAAGTCACCAAAGAGAGAGAGAGAGAGAGAGAGAGAGAGAGAGGAGTCATTATCGGGGGTGAGGTGAGGGAATGAGGATAGACGAGGGGTTTAGGGCTTGTGTGGGGTAGATTAGGAATTTTAGCTTTCAGCCGTTGGATCAAATCAAACGGAGGGTTAGGATTGAGCCACATCAGTGCTTAGGTGTAAAAATGTAGGTGATGTGTAAAGTATGAGGTGTAATATGTGTATATATGTATTTATATATATATATATATATATAGTGTATATCTAGTGTATATTGGGCACAAAATAGGTATAAAATTGTATAAAATGGGTATAAAAAATATAGAAAAATTAAGAAATTAATTTAAACTGTTGGGATGGCTAAGAAACGTGTAAGATTGCAATTTTGAGATTTAAAATAATTTTGGATAATCTTGTCGGAAAATAGAGATAACTGCAAGGATTGTAAAAATAGCTATGATTTGAGACGACACTTTTGAAAATGGCCTCAACTGCCAGGCTATTACGAGAATATAATTTGAAAGAAATGGACAGGGCAAGAGTGAATACACAATCGTGTGTAAAATTCAGAAAATGTTGATTTTTAAAATAGGAGGGACAAAATTGGGTATCAACAGCTGCCCCTCTTTGCCCGGGGATGATGAAAGAGTCTTTGGGCAAAGACGTTTACAGTGCGGCCAATTTTGTCATGACTATAGAAGAGCCTATGACTTAAGAGGATGTAGGGCGTCAAGCTGAAATGTTTTTTTTTCTCGGGGTGTGTTTCCTACAATGAAAATGTGTTTACAACATAATGTATATATGTAAAACGTACCTTCCCGCCGGGCTGGATTGTCTTTCTAGGATTCTTGCAGTATGAAATTATTTCTGCCATGCCATAATTATGTGTCTTTTGCTGTCAAGTGTTAGCCGTCGGTGCATTGGGCTGTGTACCCTCCGCAAAACAATAAAATAACAAATCGATATCAGGCTGTGTACCCTCAACCGACGCTTCGAGCTGTGTACCCTCAGCTAATTTACAATACAAATCGATATCGGGCTGTGTACCTTAAATCGATGCTTCGGGTTATGTGCCCTCAGCTAATTTAAATGAAAAATCGATATCGGGCTGTGTACCCTCAATCGACACTTTGGGTTGTGTGCCCTCAGCTAATTTAAATGACAAATCGATATCGGGATGTGTACCTTCAATTGACACTTCGGGTTTTGTGCCCTCATCTAATTTAAATGACAAATCGACATCGAGTTGTGTACCCTCAATCGACGCTTCGGGTTGTGTGCCCTCAGCTAATGTAAATGACAAATTGATATCAGGCTGTGTACCCTCAATCGACGCTTCGGGTTGTGTGCCCTCGGCTAATGTAAATAACAAATCGATATCGGGCTGTGTACCCTTAATCGACGTTTCGGGTTGTGTGCCCTCAGCTAATGTAAATGACAAATCGATATCGGGTTGTGTACCCTCAATCGATGCTTCGGGTTGTGTGCCCTCAGCTAATGTAAATGACAAGTCGATATCGGGTTGTGTACCCTCAATCGATGCTTCGGGTTGTGTGCCCTCAGCTAATGTAAATAACAAACCTTTCGTTGAAGCATTTCTGTCGTGCATTGTGGATTTAGGTATCTTTCGTGCCTGCATCCAAAGAAAGATTGGTGAGTTGTACGGGGTGGTTTGGTTTGTGCGTTCTTGGCTTGTTTCGTGTTCATTGTCCACGAGTGCCGGGATCTTGGCCGAGCTGATATGGATATGCATAAAATAGTATATAATGCAAATTATTTTGAGAATCTTTTATAAGAAAGAAAATGAAATAAAATATTTTATCCCATTGAGTCGCAAGTTGCATTGTGTAAAGCCAAAGTTGTCGTCCTTTATGCTGTTCCAAACGAATTTTGAGGGCGCCCTCAAAATTCTGCCCCAGTTTGCACTTGAAATTTTTGAGAGGTCCTCAGAAATTTCTGCCCCAGTGTCAACTATGTTTGTCCTTTGGGAATTTTTTAGAGTCCCTCAAAAATTCTGCCCCAGTATTCGCTTTGTGGGGAAAATGAAATTTTTGTATTTATGCGACCGAACCTTGAATAGGTTTCCTACGTATCCCACTTGGAGAATCAGATCGTGACGTAGTTCAGATTACATAATGTATCGCAGAATGGGGAAATCACTAGTCAGTACAAATCCCTATACATAGTATCTGAGTTGATAGGTTTTGGCCAGACTTCTCCATCCATCTCTGGTAATATCAATGCTCCTCCACTCAAAACTCAGTGAATCATGTACGGCCCTTGACAATTTGGTGCAAACTTGCCTTTTGCTTCTTCTTGATTCAGAAATATCTTCTTCAGAACTAATTGCCCAGGTTCAAAGAATCTCTCTCGAATTTTCTTGCTAAATGCCTTAGCCATCCTTCTCTGATATAATTGCCCATGACATATTGCATTCAATCTCTTGCCATCGATGAGGGCCAATTGCTCTATTCTTCCTTTGATCCATTCGGCATCTTTCAATAGTGTCTATTGGATGATTCTCAAAGATGGTATCTTGACCTCTGCGGGTATCACTGCCTCGGTGGCATACACCAACAAATAAGGAGTAGCCCCTATTGATGTTCTCATTGTGGTGCGGTATCCTAACAGAGCATAAGGCAGGTTCTCGTGCCATTGCTTTGAATTGTCTGTCATCTTTCACAATATCCTCTTGATGTTTTTATTGGCTGCCTCGACCGCTCCATTCATTTGAGGTCTGTATGCAGTGGAGTTGCGATGCTTGATCTTGAAAACCTCACAAGTTGCTTTCATTAGGTCACTGTTGAGATTGGACCCATTGTCAGTGATGATGGATTCAGGGATGCCAAATCGGCAGATCATCTAATCACGGACAAATTCGACGCCACCTTCTTTGTCACAGATTTGTATGATGCACCGTCTACCCATTTGGTAAAATAATCAATGGCTACCAGTATGAAGCGATGCCCATTGGAAGCGGCTAGCTCGATAGGTCCTATGACATCCATCCCCCAGGCAGCAAAAGGCCAAGGCGATCCCATAATGTTCAATTCATTGGGAGGCATTCGAATCATATCTCCGTGGACTTGGCATTGATGGCATTTCTTTGCATGCTTTATGCAGTCGTGTTCCATTGTCATCCGGAAATAGCCAGCTCTTAAAATCTTCTTTGCAAGCACAAAACCATTCATGTGGGGACCACACGTCCCAGAGTGTACCTCTTCTAACAATTTAGCAACTTCTTTTGCATCCACACACCTCAGCAAACCTAGATCGGGTGTCTTTTTGTCATAACTTCTCCGTTCAGAAAGAAACCATTTGCTAACCTCAGCCCTTTGATGTCGTAGAACCAAGGCTGTCCGTCTGATTCTTCTTCCACGTGGTAACAGTATGCTGGCTGCTTCTTCACTGTCACAGGTATTGGGTCAATGTAGTTCTTCTCGGGATGCTTGATCATGGCAGATATGGTAGCCAAAGTGTCTGCAAACTCATTTTGCAGTCTGGGTACATGCTGGAACTCTATCTTGGTGAATCTTTGCTTCAACTCCTTTATGCACTCCAGGTATGGAAATATCTTCAGATTCTTTGCTTTCCATTCTCCTCGAACTTGGTGAATCAGTAAGTCAGAGTCCCCGATTGCTAATAGCTCTTGTATATTAATGTCCACTGCCATTCTAAGACCCAAAATACAAGCTTCGTACTCCGCCATGTTGTTGGTGCAAGGAAACCTTAATTTGGCCGTGACGGGATAGTGTTGTCCAGTCTCGGAGACTAATACTGCGCCAATGCCGACTCCTTTGAAATTGACCGCTCCATCGAAGAATAACCTCCAACCATCATCGGTGATATCTTCTCCCACGAACATGACTTCTTCGTCAGGGAAATAGGTGTGCAAAGGTTCATAGTCATCTCCCACCGGATTCTCGGCCATATGATCAGCGAAGGCTTGAGCTTTCATCGCCTTTTGAGTGACAAAAGTGATGTCGAACTCGCTGAGTAGCATTTGCCATTTAGCCAGCTTTCCAGTAGGCATTGGTTTTTGGAAAATGTACTTGAGAGGGTCCATCCTTGATATCAACAACGTTGAGTAGGACGTCAAGTAGTGTCTCAACTTCTGTGCTATCCATGTCAGCGCACAACACGTGCGCTCCAACAATGTGTACTTGGCTTCATAAGGGGTGAACTTCTTGCTTAGATAGTATATTGCTTGCTCCTTCCTCCCAGTTAAATCATGTTGTCCCAGTACACAACCAAAGTCCGAGTCTACCACGGACAGGTACAAAGATCAAAGGTCGGCCAGGCTCAAGTGGGACCAGCACAGGCGGGCAAGACAAGTACTCCTTTATCTGATCAAATGCTTTTTGGCAATCCTCTGTCCACTCGATCACTTTGTCTTTCTTCAGCAACTAGATGATTGGCTCACAGATGATGGTTGAAACGGCTGATGTAATTGAGCATTCCCAAGAAACTCATGACCTCTTTCTTGCTTTTTGGCGGAGGTAATTCTTTGATGGCTTTGATCTTGGACGGATCCAGCTCGATACCTCTTCTACTGACGATGAAACCCAAGAGCTTTCCTGCCGGAACACCAAAAGCACACTTTGCCAGATTTAGCTTCAGATTGTACTTTCGTAAGCGGTTGAAGAACTTGCGCAAATTGTCAAGATGCTCCGAACTCTTCTTTGATTTGATGATCACGTCGTCTACATAGACTTCAATCTCTTTGTGCATCAGGTCATGGAACATAGTTGTCATGGCCCTCATGTAAGTTTCCCCAGCATTCTTTAGACCAAATGGCATAACTTTGTAGCAAAAAGTTCCCCAAGATGTAGTGAAGGCTATCTTCTCGGCGTCTTCTTCATCCATGAGAACTTGATGATAACCAGCGAAACAGTCCACGAAGGATTGCAACTCATGTTTCGTACAATTGTCGATCAGGATATGTATTTTTGGCAAAGGAATCCTTTGGGCTTGCTTTATTCAGATCTATATAATCCACACAAACTCGGAGTTTCCCATCTTTCTTCGGCACTGGGACGATGTTAGCCAACCAAGTTGGATATTTGACTGTTTTCAGAATCCCTGCATTGAGCTGCTTAGTTACTTCTTCACCAATTTTCAACAGAACTGATGATTTGAAAGTTCGGGCCTTTTGTTTGACTGGCGGAAAGCCCAGATTGATAGGTAATTTGTGAGCTACCACATCCGTGCTTATGCCAGTCATGTCATCGTACGACCAAGCGAATACGTCCTCAAATTCTTTAAGAAACACAGTATATCACTTTTTATCCTCGGCATTGAGATGCACACTGATCCTTGTCTCTTTCATAATTTCCTCATCTCCTAAGTTTATCACCTCAGTCTCCTCAAGGTTTGGCTTAGGTTTGTTTTCGAATCTTTCAAATTCTTCCTGTGTTGTTTCATCAAAATCCTCATAATCAGCTCTAGCTTCTCCAAGCTCCATTGTTTCTTACACGTTGCGATTGTGGACTCAATGGGATTATTAGTATGAATGCTGAAACAAGTAAAATATTGAAAAATTAAAAGATTAAAGCAAGAAATTAAACAGGAAATGGTGCGATATTTTATTTATGAGTCCTTGCAAAACAAAGTTTGTAGGGAGACATGTGCAATAGGAAAGGAAATGCAAACTCCACGACCCAGAGTCGGGTTTTATTTTAGAAAACATAAAAATAACTTTTATCCCCTCAGCTCTACCAAGGTCCACAGTAAGCTCGGGGCCTGGTTGCTGATCTAGTTGTTCAGTGCTGCTCCAGATCCAGCCTTTGTCAGTCCAGGAGCCTCAACATGTTCTTCCAAGATTACACAACAGTCTTCATCAGATATGAATAGATTTTGCATCCCTGCCAGTTGATCCTCTTCAGCATCAGCTACCCTCGGCTCCACTCCTTGTGCTGCGGACACCTCCCCTTTTCGACCATCCAAGTATCCAGATGAGACGGAGATATACAAGAGAGTCTTGGTGCTTTTCTTATAGAATTTGAAGTCCAGTGATGCTTCCTCAATGCTCTTTTCATAAGTCAGAATGTACCTTATGCCAGCCTTCTCATTGTCGGGCCTCATCACAATTCTGATTGGCTCGACCATGCTATCCAAGTTCTTGCCCAAGCCTTTGCCAGGCTCGTAGCCTTGTTTGATCATGATACCTATAACCCAATCTCTGGGCCACTTTGCTGGTTGCGGGAGTATATATGGCTCTTCAATCACTACCTCCATAGGTTCAGGTGCCTTGGGTATCACACTTGCTTTCCCTTTGTTTCTTCAGAGATGCGTTTCCAGTTGGGACGAGCATTGGGTGAGTACATTTGTCGCTTCTCGATCTTAGCTGGTAGGGTCTCGCGAAATTCGCGTGAGGGCACTCCCCAATCAGACATGACTGGCTCCCAGACCAAGTTCCTTCCTTCGTAGTCTTTGCCTCGGTTATCCCAATAAGCGCTGTAAAAGTTCCTCCTTCTTTCTTCAACCCCATGCGGTGTGTTGACCAACTTGGGAGCAAAGTGTGCGGTGTAACCTCCTTGGACCATGTCTGTGGGATTCCAACTTGAGATGTAGTTCTTGCGGCGTCCTCCTGTAGTGCCTTGTACTACTCCCACAAGTTCTACAGTATAGAATGTCTGCCCATCAGGAGCGTTCCCTTTGATTGCTGATATGGTTTGCTCATTGTAGATAGAATTGTTCCCCTCACCGAACACTACTACCTCTTTGTGATCCCATTCGAACTTCACGGTTTGGTGCAATGTAGAAGGCACCGCACCAGCCATATGGATCCAGGGCATCCCTAACAACAGATTATAGGAAGCAGAGATGTCCATGACATGGAACTCAGCAGTGAACTCCACGGGGCCAACCATGATTGTTAGGTCGATCTCCTCAATGGTGCTTCTTTGTGACCCATCAAACGCCTTCACCTTCATGTCGCTCTCCCTTATCTTGCTTTGGTCAATTCCCATTCTTTTTTGAGTGATGAACGGGCATATGTTCAGATCGGAACCTCCGTCGATCAGAACTCTTCCCACGAACCAGTCTTTGCATTTGACAGTGATGTGCAAAGCTTTGTTGTGATTCAACCCTTCAGGTGGTAGCTTATCTCCATGGAAAGCAATTCGGTTGGCCTCCATGACTTGTCCAACCATGCTAGCCAGGTTTTCAACTGAAGTGTGCACCGAAACGTGTGCTTCGTCCAACACTTTCATCAAAGCACTCCGATGGCTCTCCGATTTGAGGAGTAGAGCCAAAACAGAGATTTGTGCTGGAGTTTTGCTCAAGTGCTCAACCACGGAGTACTCCTTTGCTTACACCTTCTTCCACAGTCCCTCGGACTCCTCCTCGCTGATGACTCGTCTATCTTGAACAAGATGCTCGGGAGTGTAAATCCTCCCACTCCTAGTCATCCCTTGTGCGGCAACAGTCTAAACTAGAGACTTGTTCTTCTTCTCCCTTTCATAGTCCCAAGGTACCGCCTTGTCGCTGTATGGGGGAACCAAATCAACATAGAATTTTGGAGCCACTTCCACCTCAATGGGCTCTGGTGCTGTAGCGGCTTGAGCAACTGAAGCGGTTGTTGGTACCTTTTCTTTTGCCTTAACGATAGTCCCTTCTAAGTTGCATTCTTCATCCAACTCGATCAGGTTCACCCTACTGTCTCCATGATTAGGCAAAAGATTGTTGTGCACATTCGGAGTCTTCAAGTGTATCACCTTTTGGTCGATCAAGTCTTGTATTTTGTCCCTCAAGGCGTAGCACTTTTCGGTATCGTGACCAGGTCCTCCAGAATGATAGGCACAGGTTTTGGTTTGATCAAAATAGGGTGTCATTCTATCGGGCATTTTGAATGGCATAGGTTGTATGTGACTGGCTGCTTTGAGTCTCTCGAACAACTGAGTGCGAGATTCAACCAACGGGGTGTAGTTTCTTTTAGGTCTTGGGTTGTTATTGGCGTGAGGCCTTGGTGAGTAGGTATCGGTATTTCGGTAGTTGGGACTTTGTGGGTAGGTTGGTCTTTGTTGTGGTGGGTTTTGGTACATGGGCTGGGTGTTATAGACTGGGTAGGTGGATGTGGGTGGTATGTATGGATAGGATGGATGAGGTGTTTGATAGTAAAGGTTGTGAGTAGGGGAGTGGTCAAGTTATGTGGCCACAAAGGAGACATCGTCCTTTTTCTTTCTTGAAGTGGTAGTGCTACCAGTTTGTAGGGCTTTGTTAGCGGCTTGTAGTGCGGCCAGACTAACAATCCTTCCAGTCTTCAACCCATCTTTGACCATATCACCAATCTTGATCAACTCTCCAAACTTTTTAACTTGCAGATTCAACATTTTATCAAAATAGACATCTTCTTGTATGTGGATGGAAGTTGCCACTATCTCAACATCTTCCATGGGGGGTTGGACTTTGGCGGCTTCAGCCCTCCATCTAGTTGCAAACTCTCTAAAAGTCTCAGTGGGCTTCTTCTTCAGTTTCTCTAGATAGAACCGATCAGGCATAGCATCAGTGTTGTGTCCAAAACTGTCGACGAAGTCTCCAGCCATTGCTTCCAAGCTCGTCCACTTCATTTTTTGTTGCTTAGAGTACCATACTAGTGCATCTCCAGTCAGACTGCGGTTGAACAACTGCATGCGGATCTTTTCATCATGTTCAACTCCAACCAACTTGTCACATTAAGATCTTAAATGAGCCATTGGATCTCTACTACCGTCGAACATGTTGAACTTGGGTGTCTTGTAACCTTCGGGCAGCTTCAAGTCAGGATACAAGCAGAGGTCCTCATAAGCTAACCCTCGTGTTCCCTTAGTATCTTGGAGTTGTTTGAACTTCTCAACCAGCCATTGGACTTGCTCTTTGGTGCAGTCTGGGTCTTCCTTAGTCCATGCGTACATCTCATGGTCCTTGGTGGGTGATGCGATGGTTTTGGTTTCAACAGTGAAGGCGGGTAAGTTGTTTTGTGGTGCTTTTGGTGGTGCAGTGTGGGTATGGTAAGGAATGTCTCTTTCGGGATAGAGTGGATCTTTGCCGTGAGGGTGAGCAGTTTGGTTTGGTTCGGTTCAATGATCTCATCAGTACGGGCAAGAGGAATCCTATTTTCCAGTTCGAGCAACCTCTGCTCCAGCTTAGCATAACTTTCATAGGCGACCATGCTTTGTTTCTCAGGAGTTCCATTTCCAACCTTGTCAAACTTAGCCATGATGTTTCGTCTCGTCCTTGTCCTTGTAGGTAAAGGGGGAGGTGTTGGGATCGATCGTTTTGACCTCAACCGATATTGCGGCGCGGCCAGAATGCACAAACCAAACTATCAGGGACTGGGGGACTTGATACATCAAAAACAAAGAAAGAAAATGTGAGTATACGTTAGTTTGAATAAAATCGCGTCCTATCATGCATGGGACCTCTTTTGTGCCAGAGGTAGGCCTATCGCAGATTCGAAGTAACGTTTGCACCAAACACATCATTTCGTTTGAAAAAACATGATCATCACCAGTCTAAAAACCCAAAAAATAACGAAATTTTATTTAATTTGCTTGGCGTTATTACAGCCACTAATGACTCGATTAAGATGAAAATGACGACAAAGAAAGGACAAGATGACTCGACTCGATACGACTAGACTAGGCGTTAGCATCTTCCTTTTCCTTCTCCTCCTTGGCTTCCTCCTTGGGTTTGTGAGCCAAACTAATGAGCGGAGGATCAGCAAATATTTCCAGCAGGTCTTTCCCAGCCTCCATGTCACCCAAAAATTTTACGAAGAACTCGCAGATTTCCAATCCCTTTGCTTCCTTCTCTTCCAGCGGTACTGACTTAAAATACTCTCCCCATCCTTTGAGCAGATCTTGTAAATTCCCAGCAGCTTACCTTGCAGTCATGACCTTGCCGGTCCAATACTTGAGTACATCCTCTTTGATCTTATCTTTGTATTGTCTCCTCATCTCCCTCTCTTGTGTCACCCTTAACTCCTTCTTTCTTTGGTCAAACTCGTGTTTCAGCTTCTTGTATTTTTCAGCAGCATTTGGAGCTTTGGCTTTCATTTTTAATATAGTCTTAGACCGATACCTTGCCTTATCTTCGCCGAGCCATTGAGGGTAGGTCAGGGTAGCTGTGGGGTTCACCCTACTGTCTCGACCATGGCAAAACTGCATAGTAAGCCTTTTCTCCCACATTATCAATATTGTTAGAACCATCGGACGCTCAATATCCTTTATATCGACGTTGAAGCTTCTCCCCTCAGTCAACTGCGGAGTTTGTTGTGTCATGCCCACTTGTCAGAGGATCCTTAGAGGAACATAGTGATGAGTTCCTCGAAATCAAATCAATGTCAAGAAAGTGATGTCTTTACCTTGTATGGAGACAACGAAACCAGCACAATTTTCAATCACCCATTGCACCTCTTGCAGTTCCTCGAGCTTGGTGTACCAACCTTCCATGTTTGTGGGGTACTCCCATGCCACTGTTCCAGCCATACGGGTATTATGTGAACGGATCCCTCCGTTCCAAGATGGTTTTGGTTCCACCGGACTGACGGGGACACTGTGCAAGTGTTCTATCAACCATATTTGCAACAACAGGTTATATCATTCGAAGAAATCTCCTCCCCTCCTACATTTAGTTAAATCCCTATAAACTTCTCCCAAAATCATTGGAACCAAGCTTACTTGACGTTTGAAAGCACCTCTGCGCAACCCTTCAACCACTCTTCCTAGCCTTATGTCGATCTTGCCTCCTTTCTCAGGGAAAACCATTCTTCCCAGGAAAGCGATGATGAAAGCATTGGATTCAGTCTACTCCCAATCTTGAATCTCCCACGCCCCATTCCATTCGTGTCCAAGTGTCGGATCTCCAAACCTAGAATGCAAGTATTCCAACGTGACTTTCCCATCAAGCACTCCCTCGACATATGGATAATAAGGGGCTCTAAGCAAATCAATGAACTCCTTAGGTTCCATGTCTCGGGGATAAATCATAGTCTCGGGTCCAGGCTCTAACCCTGCTAACCCTCCAAATTCTTCCAACATCGGTACCAACTGGAAACCATTGAAATGAAACACATCCCTTTTGTAGTCCCAGAAATGTGTAGCAGCTTCAACCAAATCAGTCACGGTAGTGTAGTTCTTGATATCTATCAATTCCCCCAACATATTTTGAACATGAGCTTTGCTGACAACTGCCAAATCCTCCCACCAGAGTCTGATCGAGTGAGGAGGGCGGGAAATGATCTCGAATTGGAGAGTACCCTTTGCAGCCATAGTCTGAAAACAAAACAAGAAAAGGTAAAGACCAAAATATTCTTATAGTTTTGATCATGTTTAAACAGATAATCAATATTTTGTGCAAACGTTCCTTCAAATCAATGCAGAGATGCAATTAGTCCCTTTTCGGGTTAAAAACCCTTTTGACATTTGGCGTAGGTTTACTAATGGACTATTACGTGCCAAGGACGTACAGCCTTCCTAGGTTTGTCGTTATGCAAAGAAAATGAATACACATCTTGCCGCCAATTATTCTCATAAATTCCCCAAAATTTGAAAATCAATACATGATAACTTTTGAAAAAGTAAAGTACAAGAGAGAAAAAATGAAAAAGACACTTTGACTAGGCAGCACACTCCCTTTCCATCTTGGCGCTCTTTGCTTTTCGTGTAATCTCCTTGACTTCTTCCATAGCTTTGGTTAAATATCCTTTGGCTGCTACCAAGTGTAGGATATCTATCTCTGCACACTCCGAATTCCATTGCTCAAGTTTTGTCTCCAACGTCTCTAACTTTCCCTCTAGTTCTAATGTACGTTTCTTCCACACTTCGATCTCTTCTTTGTTTTCCTTGTTTATTTTGACAACTTTCAGCATGAGCTCTCGGTACCGAATTTGAGCCTCTGCCTCACGATCCCTTATGTTATTTCCACGACTTAGCCCTACTACCACATTTTCCTTTATACTAGAGCGTAACCAGCTTTTGTAGTTTGGTTCGCATCCAGCGTTGTATCTATCAGGTACTAGCGATGCTTCTTCCTTGACTTGTCTTCCTACCCATGACTTTCTAATGCTCTTGACCCTTGGAACAACGTCTTCAGTGTAGTCAAATTGATAATCTTTCGTGTCTGGTATCAATGGTATGATTTGCTTCCTCCCTGCTTGCCTCATCACCCTTAATGGTTGGTAAGGTTAGAGACCTCTTAATCCCATAAGTATCACATATGATGCCTTCTCATAACTAATTATGAAGTCTAAGAAAGGAAACTAAGTGAACATCCACTGAATTGAGTCCTCCGTTATGTTTTCGAACAATCTTACCCATTTCTCTGTGCTGCTTGATTGTTTGAATTTTGGATCCCCATATCGTTCCCCTATCAAGTAGTTGAAACCGGCTGGTTTGGACAATGCTTGCACACCTCTTGCTTTCCTTAAATGTTCTTTGAACCATGCTTGTAGTAAAAGATTTGATAGGAATCAAATACGATAAACAAAAGATAGAAGAGCGAGACACTTCTCGAACTCCCTTCGAAGTAACCACGGGGAACTTGTCCCGAGATACCCTCGAATCGGCGTCTAGAAGGACCTACACTATGCAACGACCCTCGAGACAACAACGGACTCGCAAGTCGAATGGTCGGGTTATCGGTTCAAGACTCAACTAGGTTCCACTAGTGAATTCAAGCAACCAAAAGACAAAGGTTTCTTCCAAAGAGATGAACTCAATTCTCATTCAATAATAATCAAAGTGTAAGGTAAGGTTTGAAAGATGTTTGTGAAGTATTTATAGACTTCACTTACATGTAATGAAAGCTCAAAAATACCCCTAAAGTGGGTTTAAACAATAAAGGCCTCGTAGGGCTAAACTTGTCCAAAACATAGCATAAAACTAAAAAATCCCGCAACTCTCAGCAAAGGAGGTGCCCGGCCTACTTGGACTAGGCGCCCCGCCTGTTTTGTGCACAGCTGAAGGAGTAGGCGGCCGCCTGGTTTGCAGAGGCGGTCCGCCTGCTTGAAATCCAGAGAGTGGCTAAAAACTAGGCGGCCGGCCTAGTTGAGTAGGCGGTCCGCCTAGTGCTGTGGCCTCTTGAATTGCCTCCAAACGCGCTCCGGATGCCTCGTCAAGTGTACTAGAAGGTCCTCCATCCATGGCACACCAAAGCACAGTCTTCAAGTCGCTCTTGGAGCCTTCTTCCATACCCTTCCATATCAAATGAAGATGGGTGTCTTGGATCCACTTAGCTTGGCTCCGAGTGAAGGGTCTTGTGGGGGTTTGGGTCTTATCATCCTCCCCTTCTTGAGAGGATTTCGTCCTCGAAATCGAAGCATCACTCACGACCTCTTCATCATCATTCACGACCTCTTCAGCATCATTCATGACCTCTTCATTACCTACATTCAAAGGAACCAAGTCACTAACATTGAAAGTATTAGACACTTGATACTCACTGGGCAAGTCGACCACATAGGCATTGTTGTTTATCTTCGAGAGCACTTGGAAAGGGCCATCTCCCCGGGGTGCCAACTTCCCCTTTCTAAGGTTTGGAAACCTTTCTTTCCGGAAGTGCACCCACACATAGTCACCCTTCTTGAGTTCCACCTTCTTTCGTCCTTTGTTCTTCTTAGAGGCAACCTTAGCATAAGATTCCTCCAAGTTCTTCTTCGCCTTAGCATGTAGCTCCATCAAAGCCTTGGCTCTAGCTTTACCTTCAAAATTAACAACCATTTCCCTTGGCAAAGGGGTTAGATCAAGGGGAATCAAGGGGTTAAAACCATAAACACATTCAAAAGGAGTCATGCCAATCATGCTATGCAATGTACGATTGTAGGCAAACTCCATCATAGGCAATCTATCAATCCACGTCCCGGCCTTACCTCGGGTCATGGCCCTAAGAAGAGCACCCAAGGTTCGGTTTACCACTTCGGTTTGACCATCGGTTTGTGGGTGGTGGGACGTAGAAAACAAGAGCTTGGTGCCTAAAGCACCCCATAAACTTCGCCAAAAATGGCTTAGGAACTTAGCGTCCCTATCACTCACTATAGTTTGAGGCACACCATGTAGCTTCAAAATATTTTCAACAAACAAGGAAGCTACATGTTGAGCATCATCACATTTCTTGCATGGAATGAAATGAGCCATCTTTGAGAACCTATCCACGACAACAAAGATGCTATCGCGCCCCCTCTAGTCCTTGGTAATCCCATGACAAAGTCCATTGATATATCCAACCACGGACTAGTAGGTACGGGGAGTGGGGCGTATAACCCATGAGGGTGGGATTTAGATTTGGCACGCTTGCACTCAAGGCAATTAGTGCAAAACTTCTCCACATGCACCCTCATCTTCGGCCAATAGAATTGTTCTTGAAGAACGGCCAAAGTCTTTCTTACCCCAAAGTGACCCATGAGTCCCCCACAATGTGCCTCTTGCACAAGCAATTCCCTCCATGAGGACTCGGGTATGCACACTCTACCATTTTTAAAGATGAATCCATTAGACCATTGGTACTTTGCAACTCTCTCCCCTTTCTCTAGAGCATCATGGACACTCTTTAGCTTTGGATCATGAGCATACATCAATTTGATGCTCTCGAATCCCATGAGCTTAGAGGTGAGAGTGGTGGCAAGAGCGAACTTTCTTGAAAGCGCGTCCGCCACAACATTGTCCTTCCCTTTCTTGTATTGGATCACATAGGGAAAGGACTCAATAAATTCAACCCACTTGGCATGCCGTTTATTAAGCTTCTCTTGGCCTCTCAAATGCTTGAGTGACTCATGGTCACTCTTGATTACAAACTCACGAGGCCAAAGGTAATGTTGCCAATGGGCAAGGGCTCTCACAAGGGCATACAACTCCTTGTCATATGTAGAATAATTCAAGGAGGCCCCTTTCAACTTTTCACTAAAGTAGGCGATGGGTTTGCTATCTTGCATTAACACACCACCGATTCCCACCCCCGAGGCATCACACTCAACCTCAAATGCTTTCCCAAAGTCGGGCAATTGTAATAAGGGGGCGGTACTCAACCTACCTTTCAACTCTTGGAAAGCCTTCTCTTGAGGCTCTCCCCAAACAAAGGGTTGGTCTTTCTTGACCAATTCGGTGAGTGGAGCGGCTATGGAGCTAAAGTCTCTCACAAATCGTCTATAAAAGCTAGCAAGACCATGAAAGCTCCTCACTTGAGTCACGGTAGTAGGGGTAGGCCAATCACGTATGGCCTCTACCTTAGACTCATCCACCTCCACTCCTTGGGCACTCACTACAAACCCAAGAAAGACAACCTTATCCACACCAAAGGCACACTTTTTGAAATTAGCATAGAGCTTTTCGGCTCTCAAAGCTTCAAGCACTTGCCTAAGGTGGTCAACATGTTCATCAATTGTCCTACTATAGATCAAGATATCATCAAAATAGACAACGGCAAACTTGTTAATAAAGGACTTCAAAACATGATTCATGAGTCGCATGAAAGTGCTAGGTGCGTTGGAAAGCCCGAAGGGCATTACCAACCATTCATAGAGACCAAATTTGGTCTTGAATGCGGTTTTCCATTAATCCCCGGGTTTCATCCGGATTTGATGGTAGCCGGACCTAAGGTCGATTTTAGAAAAGACACGCGACCCACTCAATTCATCCAACATATCATCAAGCCGTGGAATAGGGTGACGATACTTGATCGTTATCTTATTCACGGCTCGGCAATCTACGCACATTCTCCAAGTGCCGTCTTTCTTTGGGACAAGAATGACCGGTACGGCACAAGGACTCAAACTTTCCCTCACCAAGCCCTTTGAAAGCAAGTCATCAACTTGTTTTTGCAACTCCCTCGTATCCTCGGGATTGCTTCTATAGGCCGGCTTATTTGGGATTTGAGAGCCCGGAATAAAATCAATCTGATGTTCAATACCCCTCAAGGGAGGTAAGCCATCGGGCATCTCATCCGGGAACATGTCCCCAAAGTTCTCCAAAACATTTTTCAAAGCACTAGGTAAAGGACTAGAAGAAAAATCACAATTAGAGTTAAGGATCATACCTTTGTGCACTAAGCATAGGAGAAACTTGTTGCCATCATTACCTCTTAAGAGCTCGCCCGGTTGCATCATGGCACATATGCCACCGGTAGATGAAGAAGGTGGGATTGCCACCATGCTTTTGGACAAAGGGCTAGTCTCAATGATTGACTTGGCCTTCGTCGCTTCCCTCGACTCCTTCATTCGGTTGTAGTCATCACTCACTTGTTTAGGAGTTAGGGGCTTCAACACAAACTTTCTTCCTTCATGTTGGAGCGTGTAAGTGTTAACACGTCCATTGTGAACCACTTGCCGGTCAAATTGCCAAGGCCTTCCAAAGAGAAGGTGGCAAGCTTGCATGGGCACAACGTCGAACAAGTGTTCATCAACATAACTTCCCATTTTAAACTTGATCATTGCTTGTTTCACTACCTTGAGCTCCCCACATTCACTAAGCCATTGTAACCGGTATGGCTTGGGATGCTTCATGGTAGGCAACTTCAACTGAGTTATGAGAGATTGACTTACCACATTAGTACAACTCCCGGAATCAATGATCATAGAGCACACAACACCCTTAACACGACACCTAGCATGGAAGAGGTTTTCCCTTTGCAAGGTTTCACCATCCTCCGCAATCATAGCTCCTAAGCTCCTCCTCACTACTAGAAAAGTATGAGGTTCCTCATCCTCCACCGTGTCATCTTCACCATCCTCCACTACTCCCTCATCTCCCTCTACTCCCTCTACTCCCTCATCTTCCGACTCACTCTCCTTTTCATATGCATCATTACCAACAACAACCATGGTTCTTTTCGTAGGACACTCTTTGGCAAAGTGCCCATACCCCTTGCATTTGTGACATTGAATGGAAGAAGAAGTAGGAGTATTTAATTGGGTTTTAGAATTACCTCCCACATTAGGTGTGTACTTCTCAAATGGCTTCTTCACATCCTTGCTTGCATTGGCACCACTCGTTCCACTTGCACTCGGGAGCCTTGCATTTGTGGTAGGAGTCTTCCAACCCTTTGTAGTGCTTGTTAGAGTAGTAGTGCTACTCTTGTAGCGAAGGGACTTCTCCTCTTTGAGCCATTTCTCAGCTTCAACCGCATCCTCATATAGCTTGTAGAGATCATCATATTTGTGGAACTTCAATTGTGAAGCTATGTCTCGGTTTAAGCCACCTTTGAAACGGATCATGGCCATCTCATGGTCTTCATCATCTATGTCAAGGTTCATTCGGATTTGCTCAAATTCATTGAAGTATTCCCCAACCGAATTGGAACCTTGTTTCAACTCATAGAGACGCTTTTGTTGCTCAACCCGGTATTGATTAGTCAAGTACTTCTCATCCATCACCCGGATCAACTCTTCCCAAGTAAGATTAATAGCCATCCCCGTCCTCCTTCTATTCCTCTTCACCGACTCCCACCAAGTAGAAGCAAAGGATTCGAAGGAAGATATTGCATACTTGGTTTTCTTCACCTCGGGCATATCATTGGTTTCAAATATTCGCTCCATGGCCAATTTCCAATTTTTGTACTCCACCGGGTCACTACTTCCCTTGAAAGAAGGAATAGTGAGCTTCACACTATTGAGGTTGTTGTTGTTATCACGACCCCCTCGGAATGGCTCCGGTTGGCCTCCATAGTGATCTCCATAACCACGATAACCTCCATAATCTCTCCTAACATCCCCTCCAACATACCCCATAGGTTGCCCTCGACCTCGGCCCCTACCTCTATCCACATTCCGACCCCAATTCATACCTCGCCTCGGTTGAAAGTGATCATCAAACCCATTCACGTCATCTCCATAATTGGTTTCCTCCCCTTCTTGAGCTTCATCAACTTGCTCAAGAGGTTGCACATTTCGGATGGGTTGTGGAAGTGGAATGTTTCTCGGAGGGTTGTCTAAGATACGGGGAATGCCCGTTCGTTGGGGATTGCCCAACATTGGATCAACTCTCTCTCGTTCCTCCTTTACCCGTTGTTGACTGAACAAATCAATGACAAGGCTCATTTGCTCCGGGGTAAAGTTTGGAGTACTCGAGACTTCAACTTGGACACTCGGGGTCCCTTTCTCAACTTGGACACTCGGGGTCCCTTTCTCCGACTGGGCATTGGAAGTCTCTTGCTCAACTAGGGCACTTGAGGCACCCTTTTCAAGAGACTCAATTCTTTGGCTCATGAGGTCCACCTTGGCAAGAAGGTTAGCCAAGGCCTCCTTTATGAAATCTTGTCCTTCGGTAGACATTGTACCTGCACAAGCAACAAACGTTAGCGAAAACAACCTCACACACTCCCTCACAAGTTTTCACTCGGATCACTCGTATAGTAGGTGGTGGATTTTTCACTCTTGCTTGAACCAAAAGCTTCACTAAGTTGAATAGTAAACCTCAACTTGATCACCCAACTCAAAAGCCCAATGAGCTCCGGGGTGAGTGGAGTTAATAGGACTCTATCGGAACGATAGCTCTTTAAGTGCGGACTTGAGCCAAAAGAGACTACGAGTCTTCTTTGAGTTCTAATCTCCGGTCTAGGCTTGAGTTCCTAATAGCTTAGAAGGGTCAGCACAATTCAAGTAGGCAAGATTACTCAAAGAAGTGCTAACTAGATGCAATGCAATCAACAAAACACGAAAACCTAGAAGAAACTACCCGAAACGACACCCAACAGAAGTAGGCGCCCCACCTGTTTGGACTAGGTGGTCCGCCTGGTTCTCTTCAGTGGAGAGTGGGCGGTCCGCCTCTGCAAGTGGGCGGTCCGCCTCTGCAAGTGGGCGGTCCGCCTACTCCAAAATCCAGAGAGTTGACAGAAAAGGGGCGGTCCGCCTGTCTCAGTAGGCGCCCCGCCTAAAACAATTCCAGCACAGATTCAAACACGAAGTTTTTGGTTTTGCACCCAAAAATCCAACGATTCCACCGTTGTTTTAGCAATTCAAAGGTACCCCAATGTTGTTTCAATCACAAGGAACGAACCCCAATCAATTTCTATCAAACCCCAATCAAAATTCAACAATCTACCATGTTCATAGCTAGGGTTCCAATCTTTTCAATTTTTCAAGGGATTCAGAATTCCAATTCTTGTGTTTCAACTCCAAATTGAGTGTTTAGGGTACCAAAAGGACGGGTCTCCAATAAGGAACAAACCCCAATAACAATTCAACAACGAATGCAACAATCCAAGAATCTATGATCAAAAAATTTTTGGTGTTTTTTCTTCTTTTTCAATTTTTCTGTAGTTTTTCTTCTTTTCAAAAGCAATAAACGAGAACCTAAAAACGAAACTAACCTAGGCACGAAGAATCAAGGGTCGGGGGTTTGTAGAAACAAAACCCGAGCCTTGCTCTGATACCAAGATGATAGGAATCAAATACGATAAACAAAAGATAGAAGAGCGAGACACTTCTCGAACTCCCTTCGAAGTAACCACGGGGAACTTGTCCCGAGATACCCTCGAATCGGCGTCTAGAAGGACCTACACTATGCAACGACCCTCGAGACAACAACGGACTCGCAAGTCGAATGGTCGGGTTATCGGTTCAAGACTCAACTAGGTTCCACTAGTGAATTCAAGCAACCAAAAGACAAAGGTTTCTTCCAAAGAGATGAACTCAATTCTCATTCAATAATAATCAAAGTGTAAGGTAAGGTTTGAAAGATGTTTGTGAAGTATTTATAGACTTCACTTACATGTAATGAAAGCTCAAAAATACCCCTAAAGTGGGTTTAAACAATAAAGGCCTCGTAGGGCTAAACTTGTCCAAAACATAGCATAAAACTAAAAAATCCCGCAACTCTCAGCAAAGGAGGTGCCCGGCCTACTTGGACTAGGCGCCCCGCCTGTTTTGTGCACAGCTGAAGGAGTAGGCGGCCTCCTGGTTTGCAGAGGCGGTCCGCCTGCTTGAAATCCAGAGAGTGGCTAAAAACTAGGCGGCCGGCCTAGTTGAGTAGGCGGTCCGCCTAGTGCTGTGGCCTCTTGAATTGCCTCCAAACGCGCTCCGGATGCCTCGTCAAGTGTACTAGAAGGTCCTCCATCCATGGCACACCAAAGCACAGTCTTCAAGTCGCTCTTGGAGCCTTCTTCCATACCCTTCCATATCAAATGAAGATGGGTGTCTTGGATCCACTTAGCTTGGCTCCGAGTGAAGGGTCTTGTGGGGGTTTGGGTCTTATCAAGATTACACCCTTGGAAGTATTTTGCTCCTATCTTGCAACAACCCAAAGCTCGATAAATGTCCGCTACTATCATAGGAACTATGGTATAACGATAACCATCAATTCCATTGAACACTGCATCGGCAGCCATGACAAGTCTTGAACATATGTTGTGACTTGAACTCTCGAGGAAGACCATCACCCTTAAGAAATAAATAGCAAATGCAAGTGGTCTAGCTCTCCTCCAATCACCATAGGACTCGAACTCCTTCTTATGACTATCGTACGATCTCAAATACCCAAACCGAGTGTAGAAATAGGAAAAGGGTATCTTCTTTTGTTGTAAAAATCCCACGTCCACACTTGCTACCATCCCTAACCTTTTACGAAACTCATCAACTATGGGGACACTAGGTGCTAGTATGCGAACCCCTTGCCAACAGTGTTTGTCTAACCCCGAGTGTGACACAAACCCCCCTATTTCTTCCAACAAAGGTGTTAATTCGATATCCCCAAACCTAAACACGTTCAATTCTTCATCCTAAAACGACACTGATGCTTCAATCATCTCCCTACATGGTTCCATTTCTAATAGTGAAACCAGATGACCCAAGTGTTGACGTACTTCGGTTTGTTTCTCCCAGTGACAAGTTGTTCCACCAACTAGTTAGCAAAGGAGGTGCACCCATAGTCATTCAAAAAAAAGGAAATTTTTGACTCATTCTGACCTAACAATAAAGAAAAAGAAATAAAATTTAAAAACCCCGCCCCCTTTGAGAATAATTGAAAAAAATCAAAATGTGTTTTCATTCTTGTCTCACTTTTTTTCTCTCTTTTCTTTTCTTTTCTCTCATATGTACATAATCATGTCCAAACGTCCCTTTGGGGTCGGAAAACCCGTTTAGGTAGTTTGGACAAGTTGAAAACTAGTCGGCTCACGGGGAGCCCTTCCTACGGCATGATGCATGCTCATTACATTAGAAGAGTAGTTTAATTTTAGACACGGTTCCCCAAGGCGGACGGCCAAGGAGAGGGATCCTTTGAAATTGTTGGTTGTACCACGGACAAACTATATTCCAACATGTCCCCCTTCAAAGGTGTTTTGGTGGTGAAGCGACCGTGGGATCCACGTAATCCCCGTGTGTGTGTGAAGTGTCATTTTCCAGGAGTGGGGGAGTATGAGTGAAATATGAAAAATGCCACATAAAGAATTCAATACAATAAATAAAGTACAAAAAGAAAAACAAAAAAGGAAACCAAGTTAGTACGACAATAATAATAATGAATAACAAGATAATAATTAAATAAATCCCAAAAGCAAAGACTCGTTGTGGTTAGGACTTTGAGTATCCCCAGCGGAGTTGCCATTCTGTCGTACCTAATTTTGGACTCAACTCGAGGCGAGTCGGGTTTCGGATTTGACTGGGTGAACTCGTTTGAGTTTAAATGTTGGAGTCGCCACCTAATATAATTTCTAAGGTGTATTAGGTCACCTAAGTGTCTAAGGTCAAGTTTGATGAGTCGTCTAGTCAATTCCAGAGATTCTATGTGGGTAAGAAGTCCAAATGACTCGGGGAAGAAGTTGTTAGGCATTTCCCCGAGTCCCACGAAAAGTGGTTACCGTCCGAGTCTAAGTTTTGGGATAAAGGGAGTGTATATCATCGTACATACCAACTTGGAAGTTTAATTTAGCATTTTAACTAAAAGGTATAACATATTTACACACACATATAAATAGCTTTCACATTCGACCTATGTTTAAGTCTAATCGTCTCTATGGCCTCTAATGTCAAAAGCTTAATCGCAAATAAGTGTTATCATACAAATGGGTGTTCAATTGCAATTATCATACTAAAAAGAAGATTTGCATAAATGGTCGGATTTGCGAACAAAATTCAGATTTGGACGAATACCGAAGGGGGGTTTATCCGAAAACAAAATATTGGCCATTTAGGGTTGGTATGACTCGTCATTAATTGTCGAGCCCTAACCTTAATGGCCTTTTTTGTGTTGGGGTCGGGTTTTGGAAATATATATAGGTAGAGAGGCTGTTTTTTGAAAACGGGTTCACGAAAGCACATAAATGCAGATAAGGGGGTTGTCGCACGTAATAGTATACATATAAGTATTAGACATGCAAATATATGGTCCAAATCATAGTTATAACTTTAAGAAAATATGTTTTAAAGCGTATAAACGACCCCTAATACTTTTTACACTCCTATACACTATTAGATTAGTGTATAAGAGCAATAGTAATGGTCAAAATCAGTTTAAGCATGTAAGGGGACTTATTTGAAATTTTTTTGGGCCCAGATTGTTTATGCAAAGGAAGGGCGAGTTTAATTTCAGCAATAGTCTCATTTAGGCAAGCAGAACACATATAGCCCCTGTTTATTCAAAATTCTAAATAATGACGCTAATTAATCATGCTTCTGGTGCTTTTAGGTGTAAAGATTTTCAGGAAAGGTAGGATTTCAAACACGTTACCAAAATAATCAGTTTTCACAGAAGAAAAAAATCAGGATCGTTTTAATCTCAAGCCTAACATGATGCATTTGCACATAAGGAGAAAAAGGGGTAAGAGAATGGCTCCTGAGTAGCCAATTTGTACAATACCATTGTTGTACCCCTGTTTTAGAAGATACAGGAAGGGCACCTAGATGATATACAAATTTAGGGGACAGTTCCAAAGGGGAAACATAATAAGAGAAGGGGTACTGGCCAAAGGGAAAGGCCCTGTTTCTCAAAGACTTGGGGAAGCCTTCTCAGTTAGTCAGAAGGTTCCTGATTTCAAAACCAATTAGAACCAACTTAGGAGGTCCTAACCTGGACCCTATCGAACCCTCAGGGTCCTCCTGTAAGCAATGGAGTGTAGTATAGGCAATATGAGGCCACACAAAACTGCAAGCAAAATAGAGTTAGTAGGGGAATGGTGACAGGAGAGTGCTGGATTAAAAGGAGATCTGCCAGGAACAGGCGCAGTCAGTGCACCTTTTATAATGTTGCTATGATTCACAGATGTGCAGGACACCCAAAGAAGACAAGGCATAACAGAGATGGGGTAAGATCATGCTAAGGAAACATACACACACACAAAGACACTAAGCAATAAGGAAAGTATAATGATTCTAATTGCACCTGGATAATATTGACATAGTTTTAAACAAAGGTGCAGATACTACTCAGGACACATAGAACCAGAGCATAGTATAGTATACCAGTGGCTTTTATAGAACATGATAAGAGTAATGCCAGACACATACATATATGCAGAAGTAATAGGTAATCAGGGAGGAGAATGAATTCATTGAGGCACTGTGAGGTTAACAAGAATGCAGACAGCAGACAGCAGAAAGGAAAAGCAGGACCAGTATTCAACACAAGCAGTAGTGATCTTTTCAGGGAAGCAAGTAAACAAGAAGCACTGAATGCCAAGAGCTATGCAGGATTTTGTTAAGTATACGAGTGTGTGTTTCTGGGTTTTCAATGTCCAGAACTTATTTTTGGTTGAAAAAAAGAATAGTTTATATAGGTGAGGAGTAGGGGTTTGAAGATCAACGGGTAAAGGTTAAGTATGGTAAGGGAATATAGTCTTCCAAAAATAACAGTGAGACAAATTTGAGTCAATCTTCAAAAAATAAAGCAATCAATCCCCAATTATGAGGTAAATCAATCCTAAATTGATTTGAAACCCTCCCCTCAAACTTAACATAGTCTATGTTCACAAATCCACCCACAAACAGGTTTAAACTTCAACAGATTTCAAAAGTTACAAATATCAATGATCATGCTAATTTCCTTCTAAATTCTACTCACAGATTCCAATCAACGTCAATCAAAATCCCTTGAATCGTGTAAATTAATCCACCAGTTCAGATTTTAATGAAACAAGTCATGAATTTACACAAGTAATGCACAATAAGATGATTCAAACAATTTAAGCAAACTATAGCAATTTCCCAGTTTCAGATTCAAATGAGATAACATAGAATTTAGCCTTAAACATGTCGAAACCAAAGCGTAAATAGGCTCACTACGATGTCCAAACAAATCAACAGTTCATAGAGGTCATAAGTCATGCAAATCAATTAATTAACAATTGAAAACAATAATCATGCTAATTCACAGAAAGACATAGGAGATTTTAGGCATAGCGTCACACAGATTCACAAAATCAAAAGAAGATAAGATTACCCTTTTACCAGAATCGGGTCAATCGCGACCCGTTATAGATTTAACTTTGCATGGGGTTTCTTACCCCGTTTAGGCGATAACACCTCTAAATCGACGACCTGAACCCCGCCAAATGCGTCTCCCAGCGGTGGTGGCACAGTTATCAAAGGTCAAATCTAGCCCTTGCTCAAACGTCATCAAAATTGTATGGATTTTGTAGCGGAAGTCAAAGGGACACACATTGACACTATTCTCCCTAATTTTCTCCGGCTTAAATGGCCGGAAAGTCGATTGACAGTGGTGGCGATTTAAGTCGCCAAAGAGAGAGAGAGAGAGGAGTCATTATCGGGGGTGAGGTGAGGGAATAAGGATAGACGAGGGGTTTAGGGGTTGTGTGGGGTAGATTAGAAATTTTAGCTTTCAGCCGTTGGATCAAATCAAATGGAGGGTTAGGATTGAGCCACATCAGTGCTTAGGTGTAAAAATGTAGGTGATGTGTAAAGTATGAGGTGTAATATGTGTATATATGTATTTATGTATCTCTAGTGTATATTGGGGACAAATAGGTATAAAATTGTATAAAATGGTTATAAAAAATATAAAAAAATTAGGAAATTAATTTAAAATGTTGGGATGGCTAAGAAATGCATAAGATTGTAATTTTGAGATTTAAAACAAATTTTGATAATCTTGTCGGAAAATAGAGATAATTGCAAGGATTGTAAAAATAGCTATGATTTATGATGACACTTTTGAAAATGGTCTCAACTGCCAGGCTATTACGAGAATATAATTTGAAAGAAATGGACAGGGCAAGAGTGAATACACAATCGTGTGTAAAATTCGAAAAATGTTGATTTTAATAGGAGGGACAAAATTGGGTGTCAACAGTGCCGAACAGTGTTTGAGCTGTGACTTCGTGTGTAGAACTATGTGTGAGTTAGGGTGCATTTTTTAGCCATCAGGCTAGATTGAGCTAGTTGTGGCTATTGCTAGTATGTTGACTTCTCTTTGGAGCTGTGATTGCTCGAGCTCTTAATCTATTGTTTAGTTGTCGGTGGATTATTATAGGTGTTTGAAATTATGTTATGCAACATGTTCGTGTCTCGGACTGTATCCTGAGTTGGAGTGATGGTGTTGATGTATGTCAAGTGTAGGCTGAAATTGGTTTCGGCTTTCTCAGGGTGGGTGGGTTGCTAGGATCGGTGTGTTTGTGAGTAGTGATTTTCATTTCAAAAATTAAGGTCGTACCTCGTTTTGGGTTAATGCATCTTGTTCAGTGTTTTAGGGTATTTTCAATTAGGATTGGTTAATCTTAGCAGCTGATAAATGTTCGGAGATGATTTTGATAGTTGCCGGTTAGAGAGTGTGTTAGACTTCATTAATGTTGGTTTCGTTAGGTTACCATCGTGTTCTTTTGGTTATCTCTATTTTGAGGAGAGTCTCGATCAGTGTTGGATCCAGGCGTGTTGTGATATTCTCAGTTGTGGCTAGTGGTCCGATTTTCTACTAGTTGGTTCTGTGTTCCATGTGTCGAGCTTCTGGATTGTGAGGTGTTTCCACTCATTCCATTCAAGTTGTTTCTCCTGTTTTGGACAGTGAGTGTAGTTTTGATGATAGTGTTTGATCTTGTGATGGCATGTAGTCGTACTGTTTTTGACCCGTTTGGATATGTTCGGCTGGTGTTTGATCGCGAGATTTGATGTTTTGATTGGTTGTACTCAGGTTGTTTCTGTTGGGTTCTGAAGAGTGTTATACCTTATGTCTCAGCAGGTCAGAGACTTGTGTAAGTGAAGCCCGAGTTGGCTTGGCCCCAGTTATGTGGATTTTGTTAATCGGCGATTCTTGTTGTGCTTTGATTATTGATTTGATGTTTTCGTCTGTGGTTAGTGATAGAGGATAAGTCGGTGTTGTTGCTTCTAGACTTGGTGCGCTCAGTTAGTACCATGCGGTCGGTCGAGGGGTTGTATCGAATATAAGGGTTCAAATTGGTTATTATTCCTCCCTGTAATGATTGGTTTTGTGCCACCTGGTATGATGTTGAGGCGTGTGAGGTTCAAATTCCACTGTGTGAGATCGTTCGCCGATGTGATTTCTTAGATGGTTAGGCTTGAATGCGTGGATAAGATATCCCACTGTTCGCCTATTCAGTCTGCTCTTTTCTTGCCATTCTTGTTGCTTGTGTATTATTCTGATTTTAGTTGTAACCGTGTGGGGTGCCATAGTATTGATTTGATTCTAGATATTTATATCATGTCGCTAGTTTGCTTTTGGTTGGATTGTTATGCCTTTTGGGTTGTTGTAATTGTTGATAGTTCGGTGGTTGTAATTGTGGTTAGTGATAGAGGATAAGTCGGTGTTGTTGCTTCTAGACTTGGTGCGCTCAGTTAGTACCATGAGGTCGGTCGAGGGGTTGTATCGAATATGAGGGTTCAAATTGGTTATTATTCCTCCCTGTAATGATTGGTTTTGTGCCACCTGGTATGGTGTTGAGGCGTGTGAGGTTCAAATTCCACTATGTGAGATCGTTCGCCGATGTGATTTCTTAGATGGTTAGGCTTGAATGCGTGGATGAGATATCCCACTGTTCGCCTATTCAGGTCTGCTCTTTCCTTGCCATTCTTGTTGCTTGTGTATTATTCTGATTTTAGTTGTAACCGTGTGGGGTGCCATGGTATTGATTTGATTCTAGATATTTATATCATGTCGCTAGTTTGCTTTTGGTTGGATTGTTATGCCTTTTGGGTTGTTGTAATTGTTGATAGTTCGGTGGTTGCACAGTTATAGAGGAAGTGCCGGCGAATTTTTTGTATATTTTGAGCCTTAGCGAGATTTACAGTATTGGGTAGGGGTGGGCGTTCGGTTTTTCGGTTCGGTTTTTTGAAACTTCGGTTCGGTATTTCGGTCTTCGGTTCGGTTTGAAGTATAGAAAAACCCGTATTTTTTATATTTCGGTTCGGTTCGGTTTTTTAGTTCGGTACTTCGGTTCGGTACATCGGTGTTTCGGTTTAAACCAAAGTTTATGGCGAAAAAAAAAAATCCGAACAAGCAAATTTTTAGTAGCATTTGAGCAGCTTTTCAGCAGCTTAACAGGAGCAATATTTCAGCAGCGTTTCAGTTGCGTTTCAGCAGAAAAACAGCAGCGTTTCAGCTGCGTTTCAGCTGCATTTCAGCACCAAAAAAACAGCAGCGAAACAGCAGCGTTTCAGCTGCGTTTCAGCACCAAAAAAACTGCAGAAAAACAGCAGCGTTTCAGCTGCGTTTCAGCAGCAAAACAGCAGCGTTTCAGCTGCGTTTCAGCACCAAAAAAACTGCAGAAAAACAGCAGCGTTTCAGCTGCGTTTCAGCACCAAAACTGCTGCAATTCAGCACCAAGAAAACTGCAGAAAAACAGCAGCATTTCAGCTGCGTTTCAGCACCAAAACAGCAGCGTTTCAGCAGAAAAACAACAGCGTTTCAGCTGCGTTTCAGATTTCCTCTTGATCAAATTTCCAATCGGATCCATCATCTAAGATAGGTTTAAAGGGTAATGTTGATTGAGAACTATCAGGTTTCTTAATAGGTGCATATACAGTGCATCTACCTAAATGAGCATTCAATCCAGATGTTCCACCAGCGGTTTGAGCAGCATAAATTTTCTTACAATAGTTACATTTTGCCTTTGAAAGTACACCATTCACAAACACTTTTGCAAAATGATCCCAAACCTTTGATCTAGATTCCATGGCTTTTCTTTTTTTCGTACCTTGAGTGTTGATAGACATATCGTCATTTTGAGATTCAGGAACACCTTCAGTTGAGGCAACTTCAGCACTAACTCTATTTTCATCCGCCATCTATGATCAAACACAAATACACAATATTTTAGACAAGAGATATTAATAAAATGCAATTTAAATACATGCTAGTAAAAATTAAATTTTACAGATAGTACACAGTTAACTTTCAAGGGATCAACTAAAGTGTCTATACAGATAGTACACAGTTTAAAAGGACAATAAATAAGCAGACAATGATACTTTAAAAGGCAAAGTAAAGCAGAGGAATTTTGGTGGTCAAGTTTATTTTATGCAGCGAACAGAGATAACAGATAAAGCAAGCATTTCTAGTGATCATTTCCTTGAAACCGGCACTGTCGAAAAGAGACATAGACAAGTAGGCACAGTAAAGCACTACCTAGATAATAGTTATATACAAATGACAGATATAAGGAGAATACAATCAGGGACATTTTAAGGAAAATTTATAAAAGACTAGCCTAAACAGCAGATGAAACATAAAGCTTGTAATGGAGCCTCTAAAATCTAGTTATAAAGGGCAGGGGCGGACCCACTTGGGTGCAAGTGGGTTCACATGACCCCACTTCGTCGAAAAATAATACTTTGTATATATGTATATTTGGACTGCCTTTGAAAAACATACATACAAAATCAAATTCTGAACCCACTTGACTCAAACAGCGCTCGCAGCAAAGTGGTAAAGAGTCCTGAATTTTTCCAAGAGGTACTGAGTTCGAAACTTCACAGATACATACAATTCACTTGTCTATTTTTAATTAGCATAACTTTCCAACTCCCCCATAACTATAACTTTCCAACTCCCCCATAACTTTCCAACTCCCCCAGGTCCCAAACTCACGTCAACATAAATAGTTGAGTTGACTCTTTCTTTTAATTTTTCTTTAATTAATTAGTAGAATCTAAATTAGAAAAAAAAAACTATAAATCCCCAAAAACCCTTTTGTCTCTTTCTAACTTTTTGTCTTTCCCCATTCTTGCCTCTTTTTTTATTCCAGCCTTTTCTTTTATCTTTCACTTTAAAAATTGAACATAAATTACCACCACATGCTGCCAGTGCTCTAAATTTTCATTACCCATTGTTGCTTCTCTATGATCATCGGCTTTCTCGCTATTAACAGGTTTGTTTTTGCTCAATTACTCTTTGCATATAAAATATTAGTACAACTCTGTGTGATTTTTTCAATTTAAGAAAATCGCTTCCACTTAAAATAGATGGTAATTATAATTGATCTTGGGTATTTCATAGTAAATTTTGTTTCAAGTTTGAGATTAGTACCATCATTAGTAAATGTTTTTAGGATTTTATAATATTGTCTCCTTGACAAATACATTATACATTCCAGTGAGAAATTGATTATCATTCTTAAGAATTAACTTGTCTTTTGCTAACTAGAATTTTAATTTGGCAATACAGTTTCAAAGCTCAATGAAGAGGTTTTTCCAACCTGTATCTTCCAAGTTGCCACAATCAAGTTCATCCGCTCAAAATGCTCCCCGGGTGAACGAAAATTCGAATCAATCAGAAGAAAATATTTATTATGCTAAAAAACAAAGGCAAGATGTAGACTTGGATTCTTTAAAGGCTGACCCCAAGGAAAGAATACCTATAAATGACTATCATCCAAATGATCGTGATAAGATTAGAAGAGCATACCTCCAAAAAGGTCCTTATCAACCTCGAAAGCATAACTTTCCTCAGACTGCTTTTTCTGGATTCCTGCGTCGTTTTAATACTAAGTGGTTTGATCAATATCATGATTGGTTGGAGTACAGTGTGATAGAAGATGCAGCTTATTGTTTGTGTTGTTATTTATTTCAAGATGAAAGCAATCATCAAGGTGGAGGTGAAGCATTTCCTAGCACAGGGTTTAAGAGTTGGAACAAAAAGGACAGACTAAAAGTGCATGTTGGAGGGCAAAATAGTGTCCACAACCAGGCAAAAAAAAAGTGTGAAGATCTAATGCGACAGGAACAGTCAATTCAAACTGCATTTGTTAAGCAATCCAGTCAGACTAAGCTTGAGTATCGAATTCGCTTAAATGCTTCAGTTAATATGGTGAGGCTCCTTTTGACTCAAGGATTTGCATTTCGCGGACATCGTGAAGATGAATCATCATTAAATAAAGGTAATTTTCTTGAAATCCTTTCATGGTATGCCAAGCAATGTGATAAAATCCGTGATTATGTGTTGGAAAATGCTCCAAAAAATGATCAGATGACTTCTCATAAAATTCAAAAAGATATTGTCAAGGCTTGTAAGATTGAAACAATTAAAGCTATTAAAGAAGATCTAAATGGTGACTATTTTGCATTGCTAGTCGATGAATCTTGTGATATCTCACGCAAGGAACAAATGGCAATAGTCGTGCGATATGTTAGTAAATTAGGATCTGTGGTAGAACGATTTATTGGGATCGTTCATGTTCGTGATACTAGTGCTTTATGTTTAAAAGAAGCTATTGCTGATTACCTAGCTCAATAATCTCTGAGTTTATCTTATGTACGTGGACAATGCTATGACGGAGCAAGCAATATGCAAGGAGATATAAGTGGTGTTAAAACTTTGATTCAAAAAGAAAGTAGATCTGCTCATTCGGTTCATTGTTTTGCCCACCAACTTCAACTGACTCTAGTTGCGGTTTCTAAAAAGTGTCTTGAAGTAGGAAAGCTTGTAGTGTTGATTTCTGAAGTCTTGAATGTAGTTGGGGGTTCTTTTAAGCGTATGGGCGATCTTCGAAAATCTCAAGCAGAAAAACTTCAAATAGCGTTAGATATGGGTGAACTTGAAACTGGTAAGGGCTTGAATCAAGAACTTGGCATTGCTAGAGCTGCGGACACTCGTTGGGGATCACATTACAAATCTTTTAAGAACTTCATTAGTATGTTTGACACTATTATTGATGTTCTTGATATTATTGTTGATGATGGTCGATCTTCAGAGGAAAGAGCAAAAGCAACAGGATATATTGAAAAAATTCAAACATTTGAGGTTGCTTTCATGTTACACTTAATGAAAGATGTCCTGGAGATAACAAATGAGCTTAATGCATCCTTACAAAATAAGGAGCAGGATATTGCAAATGTTGTTATACTTGTTGAAGCGGTGAAAAGACGGTTGCAATGGTTAAGGGATAATAAATGGGATTCATTTCTTAAAAAGGTGTCTGCATTTTGTGTCAACAATGATATTTCAATACCAAATTTTGATGAGCTCTATGTTAATTATGGAAGGTCTCGACGTAAAGTGCCAGGTAAAGTTCCTGATATTTCTATTTTACATCATTATCGCTTTGATGTATTTTGTAAGATTATTGACTGGCAACTTCAAGAACTCAATGACCGTTTCAATGAGGTGGCAACAGATTTGCTTATTGGAGTGGGTTGTTTGAATCCAATTGACTCATTTTCCAGTTTTGACATCAAGAAGATACTAAGAATGGCTGAACTATATCCTGATGATTTTGATGAAAATATCATGGATAGTCTGAAAAATCAGTTGGAGACTTATATTATTGATGTCCGTGATATTGATAAAAGGTTCTGTAATCTAAAGGGACTAGGTGATCTTTCTGAAATGTTAGTTAAGACAAAGAAGCATTTAACTTATCCGTTGATATTTTGCCTTGTGAAATTTGCTTTGCTCCTACCTGTTGCCACTGCTACAGTTGAAAGAGCATTTTCGGCAATGAAGTTGATCAAGAGTAAATTGCGAAACCGAATGGATGATGATTTCTTGAGTGGTTGTATGGTGCCTTATGTAGAGAGAAAAATATTCAATAGTGTTTCTGATGAGAGTATTATGAATACGTTTCAAACAATGACAACTCGTAGAATGCAGTTGTAATAATGTAAGTCTGTAGTTTCTTGATTTAATAGCTTCTTTTTGTTGACTTCTTCATGTATTTATTTCTTTATATGTTGAACCCACTTGATGAAAATCCTGGGTCCGCCACTGATAAAGGGGCACCACCAACTCAACGAAAGTACCATGGAACCCCCTTTTAATCTCATTATCCTCCCTGCTATGGCAAGCTTTTACCTTGTAAGTTTTGCAAATCCAGCTCAGTGCTGGAACGCCCACCCTAATATGCATTAACCCAAAATTGCACTGTGTAATGATCATTAAAACAACTCATTACTCTTAAGACAAATCACAATTATTTAACTTGCGGTCCTCCCTTCTTGCTCGGTAATTAACTGATAGTGAGAGTTAAAAAGAGAAGAAACAAACCTCGAAAAGAAACTTCGATCGGACTGGAGAAGAAGAGAAGAGAACCTCGAAAAGAGACTTCGATGGGACTGGATTTTGGTTCGATTTTGTGTTCGATTTTGGTTTGTGTTCGAAGAGAAGAGAACCTCACTGTTTTGACTATGTTTTGAGCGGCTGTTTTGTGACTTGTGAGGGAAAATAGGGTTTTGGTAATTTAGGAATTTAAAATATATGTTTAATTATTTATAAATAATTTCGGGTTTTTCGGGTCCCGAAATTCCAAAAACTCGAAACCGAAAACCGAACCGAAAAACTAAAATTTAAAAATTTCTGGACCGAACCAAACCGAAAAACTGAACCCGAAAAACCGAATTAGTTTGGTTCGGTTCGGTATTTCGGTTTTTTCGGTTTTGTGCCCACCCCTAGTATTGGGTGATATTGGAAGGTTGGTGTTGTCGTTGTGACTTAAGGTTTGCTCTCGTTCCTTCTTAGTATCTCTATGTTCGGACTTTTGATGTTGTTGCCGTGTGGAGCATTTAGATTGTTATTGAGCTCCCATATCCGTGTCGATATTTTTTTAAGTTCCAATAAATTAATGTAGCGGTTCATAAGTCTCGGTTCATAGGTCTCGTTAACATTTGGTACGAATGATCAAAATATAAGTTTTTCCTAACTTGTGGATTACGACGTAACACTGCTACGTCAAATGTATCCATAAAGTCGTGATAAATAAAGTGGCTTAAATAGGTATATATATATTTATTGGAACAACTGCTGGAGAGTTAAAAAAATGACTTTAATGGAGGGGGACTTAAAGTTAGCGAGTTTAGTTCGTAAATGGTTAAGCTGCAGGGTATTAGCTACCATTATGAGTGGCATACATTATATATGTATAGATAAAATAAAATAATGTGTTTGGTAATTATTTATGGGAATACGTGTAGCATGTTAGCCATTTACTATATTTTTATCTTATTCTTGCTACATGCTCACGTGAACAAAGTTTGACTTTATCCAAATAGATAGACAAAATGCATTAATTGAGACCAACTTAGAAATTGAAATATTAATGTGCCAATTACTACTGGTAGTAGAAAGTAGTACTGATGCATGGAGCCCATTAACTAAAGCCTACATTAAAAATAGGGCCAAGGGGAAGGGACTTACACGTTGAAACCTTAGCAGAAGCTTTCAAAAGCTTCACTGAAGCATCTAGCGTGAAAAATTGGAAAAATGAGGGAAGATAAAGAGAAGGTTACTTGAGGTTGCATATCTTTAAAGTATGAATCACCTTTTATCTTCTCCCTGGCTAGCTATCCTATTCTTTGAAGTCGCTAGTCTGCCCCATTTATTGAGTCCTTTTGACACATCATTATTTGTTGTTTGTTTCTTGTCTATCTATTTCGTTTCGGCAGGTTCGCTCCAGGATTGAGTTCGCCATGTTTTGAAGGAGCGAAGACGACTTCAGCTGTCAGGGTGAGCCATCTTTTATTCAGGATGGCAACCAGTTTTATGTTTATTATTTCAGTTGCATTTGCTCCCTTCTGGAGGTATCTGTCTTCTTTCCTACTCTTAGATGTCTAGTCTGGATAGCCCTAAACCTAGTATATTCGGTAGTCAGCTGTAATTTTCTTTGTACAGTTTAGAGGTATCAATGTGTCTGTGTTTTTTTTCTAAGTATTGTCCTTATTTATGAATTGTTATATTTATTTTCCTAATGTAATTGGTAAGGGTTTGCCCGACCGGTCTAGGGGAGGATGTCGGGTGCCCGCATGGCCTAGCCGGATTCTGGGTCGTGTCAGTTGGTATCAGAGCCCAGTTTAGAGTCTATCCAGACTAAGACAGTGTCTAGTAGAGTCTCGCTGATGGGTACGTAGACGTCCGTACTTATCTACGAGAGGCTATGATGGCATTTAGAAAGTTTCACTTCCTTCTTTTCTGATCGTGCGTCGGTCTAGGATGCAAAAGTATTTTCGTTAATTCGTTCGTGGTAATTGTGAACCCTCGTACGACAAATCAGCAAACGGTAGGAGTTCAGGACGAAGTAGTCTAGCCTGGGGCTAGAGTTACTCAAGCCCCGAGAGTTCTAGATCGTGCTGACGATCCAGTTTCGCAGGCCCTAGCTGTACGATCTCGCGATGGAAAAGGGAGCAGAGCCTTGTGGTTCCCTTGGCCCTCTACGATGCTTTTACGAGAATCTTGGCGACGCAGATACCGCAAGAACCTATTATTCGCTAGGCAGCTTATCAGGTTGCCGCAGATGGAGATGTTCGGTCTCAGGACCCTGATGCTGCCCCAGTAATTTATGTTCCAGAAGCAGCATGTGTTGTGCCTCTAGTTATTCTGGCTGGTTAGCTAGCCCGAATAGTGGCTCTGTTCGAGTGTCTGAAGAGGCTGCATTATTCTACTCAACTGAACCTTCCGATATTCTTAAGCCATGCATCAGATAATCCCTGTGTAATTTTTTAAAATACAATGATGTCAGCATATCCTTCAGGCTGTTGTTATCTCGAGCAGTATGCTGTTTATTATTCTGCTTTCCAGTTTCAGGGTCCAGCCTTGAATTGGTGGGCCGCTCTCTTATTAGCTAACTTGGTTCGATTTTTCTTCTAGATTCGTGGAAAAGTTCCTTTCAAGTAGCGAGCGAGATGAAGAGTGCTGCCAGTTTGAGTGGATTAGACAAGGTAGCCTGTCGGTTAGCCTGTTGGTTTCAGAATATGAGATTGGATTCTATAGAATGGCTGGATATGCATTAGAACTAGTCCATGAGCCTTTTGAGAGATTCAAAGATTTTTTGATGACCTTTCATTTTCCTTGAGATCCCAGATGGCTCGAGAGATTGAGGTCCGGATTTCATTTGATGTTGTTGTTGATATTGCCTGAAGATTCGAGGCATACCATAAGTTAGAGCGGGAAGAGTTAGAGCGGGAGAGCAAGAGATCCCGTGGCCTTAGTGGGCAACCATGGTACCTCATGTGGAGGTAAAAGTTCTGATTATTTTGGGAGGTCACCTTCCAAGTTATCTCAGCTTGTGTCACGCGATTCTTAGAGTGCGCCAGTAGTTTGTCAATATCAGACCCAGTTTTTCTCTTTGTAGCCATCAACAATCTGTCCAGCTTCCATTTTTACTAAAAAAGTACTATCATTGTCGCGAGCCTGTCATCTTTGGTGGAGTTCTCCCTTACTCCGGCAAGTAGGCAGTCGTCCTTTCTTTTGTCATCAGGCACCTGCACAGTCACGCGGAATTTCATATAGATCTTAATCAGCAAGAGAAATGCCACCATCCAATAGAGGTCGGGAGCGTAGTGGTAGTGGTTCTTCTAGAAGTAATTATTAGGGTGGTGGCTCGGCTCAACTGCAGAGGCAGTTCTAAGAACTACCAGTCTGGCAGGATGTTGAGGTATCTGATGTAGTAGACCCAAGTATGTCTTCCTCACTTATATGTGTGTAAGCTTTGATTCTTCCGATCGATTTGGAAATGGTTATCTTATCATGTTTTCATGATTTTCTTGGATGTCGTTTTTATTAAAAATCAGTTGCGGTAGAGTGGTGAGCTTCATGTACGATTTATTCCTGGCGTTTCTGAGATCCTCCTAGTTGATCTGGTTTAAATGTGAGAAATTTGAGAGACACTGTCGGTATTGTCTGCTTGGCATCCTGCCGTACCACTTTCTCTTATTATGTCAAGTCAGTCTATCTCTCTTTGGAATTCAATATTGGTAGGATAATGGGATCCTAATTCGTAACCATCAGAAAGTGTTATCATTTCTTCCGGTGCAAACTGATTAGTAAGTAATATTCAATCTACGTATCTCTTCTTGGTTTAAAACGCTAGTAAAGTCATGTTATACTATGAGCTTGTCTAGGTTATAAAAGGGTTTCTGGTAAATTGTCAGAGTTTCCTTCTTATTACGAGGTCAAATTGGCATGGATGTTGTTCCATAAAGCTCATTTAATATCTATTTCTTCAATTGGGATTCTTGGGCAACTTTGACTCGTAAGTAGTCTAGTTTTGGTAGCCAAGAAAATAAGAAGATGAGCTTCCTGAAGGTCTAATTATTTCCATCCTCGGTCCATTTCCATTCTTCTTCGTTCGGCACTAGTGAGCTTAGGCGGTTGGTAGTCGTTTGTGATGTTCCCTGTGTTGAGCCAGAGTACGTGTTATTGTAGCCGGGTAAGCATATTATTGTTCTTCAAGGCTTCTAAGGGTAATAGAAGTACCATCCATCAGGCGGTGGTGTTTACGACAAAGGTATGGAGTTGTGAACTCGAGAGTTGCAGCCATTTGGCAACTCGAAAGGGTAGTTGGTAGCTTAGGTCTGCCTACGTTCAGCTTTTAGCTAAATCTTCTTTAGTCTAGCAGACTGTGCGAGGATGGTTATTTCTATTCAAATAGCTGCATTAGTTTGTGCTTTAAGTGGAGGAGTCTTCCTCAAAATATTGAATGATAGTACTAAATCTCTAAGGCGATGATACCACTTTTGTCACGACCCAACCTAGGGCCACGACAGAAACCTACAATGAGTGTCGATCATTGCTAAACCCGCTAATATTCTATTAATGATAGAGATAAGCTGGTAACCTGATCATATATACGTACCTATCTGCTGAAAGCATAAAGTCTGGAAAGATGACACGACTTTAACTTGCTGGCAATTAGAACACTGAGCCACAAATTCTGCTATGTCACACTTCATTCTGTCCCACCAGTAAATTTGCTTAAGATCATGGTACATCTAAGTCGAACTTGGATGAACAGTGTACTTGGAATAATGTGCCTCTATCATAATCTGTCCACGTAAATCTGCAACATCAGGAACACAAAGTCTATCTTTATACATGAGAACACCGTCAGTAGTAACCCTGTATGGCGACTCCGATTTTCTTCTGGCTATCTATCTGTATTCAACTAGAACTGGATCCTCATACTGACGCTGTTTTACTTCATGAAAATTTAGAGTTAAAGGTCTAGTGAAGCTTGTCGTCCATCCATCATTGGCATATCTCTTTCACACCTCAACTCTTTGAGAAGTTACTTTAGCGTTATAAGTGCACATGTAATCAACTTTGTTGCTGATATTTTGCCTCAGCTCATGGTCCAACTACATGTCTCTTTTATTTTCACTTTTCAAGTCATAATATTTCCAATTCAAAGACAATACCCTAAAGTAGATGTTCAGTCTGGAGATCATTCCTGGTCTGCATCATACTATCCAGTAGTATTTGCATGATCCTTATCCTTATGTGATAGACCCTGTTCAGATGAACCTTTGACATACATTAGGATATGAGTAACTACATTCCCACAAGGAGCTTGCGGAACAACACTAACATCAACTGAGATGTTGCATAGTGTGTTCGTAAAAATAATATAGCTTGCATCAAATCTTCTATAGTGTGTAGTGACAAGGTACTTCAAAAGCTCCCCTATTGCATCAAGCGTGAGCTAATTCTTAGTTCCATCGACCTGTTCTATATCGAAAGGTATATCGAAGAGGTGATTATCGGCTGAATCATGTTAACCCATTCAAAGTTCCGTGTATCTTTGCTTCGAAATATAGAACTCTTTTCTCGTGATCGAGGAAGGATCAGCTTAGTCAGAAAAAGTTGTGCAATGGTATTATCATATTATTCAGATATATTTTACTCCAAAAGTACGATGTGCGTAATATAATTCTGATCCTGTAATCAGGAGATAAGGCCCGTGGAGTAGCTTATGAAGGTCGTGCAAGTTTTCTTGTTATCGGTGCGAACTTTTTTTTAGACTTAGGCTCGTTCGAGGACAAACGAGATTTTAAGTGGAGGAGAATGAAACGACCTTAGTAGTCGTTTCGAAAGTTAGGACTCCTATTGGTGTGCCGATAATTTTAAAAATATTTTGATGTCCATTAGGACCTGTCTGTAAAATTTGAGCTAAATCAGACCTCGTTTGGTAGGCATCGGAAGAAGGTTTCAGTTTTATTGTCGATAAATATTAAAAAGAGATTTTCGAGCTCAATTTTGGCGAATGAGCTGCGATTCAAAATTTGAAAGCACCGTTAGGTTCGTATGATTATTTGTGACATGTGCGAACTTTCGAAAGTAAATTTCGAGGTTGTTCGGCTAGTTTTCGCTAAAATGCCGAAAGTTACATAATTTGACCTTTTTTCCATTTAATTTGTGTATTGAGTTTCGGGAGTCCGATTTGAGATCCGCCTTAGCGAGTACGTCACATAAATATTGTATAACTTGTATGCAAAATTGGAATTATTTGGATATCGTAGGGTAGCATTTCAATTTTCGTTAAGAAAAGAAAATATAAAAGTAGAAGAAATAAAAGAAAAAGGAAAAAATAGAGAAAAGGATAAAGAAAAGAAACAAATGATATGCGGTGACATGGGGATTTTAACCCCTTTTGCGTAACTTTTCCAGCAACAACAAAATACAGAAAAGGAAACGACTAGAGAACGCAGCAAATAAAAAATGCCAGAAAATGAGAAAAGAGCCGGAGAAAAGTAGAATTTTTACCCCGAAACATTCAGGTAATGATCTTAATGCATTATTTGAGTTTATCACGTGTGTTTGAATATATTTTGACGGTAAAATTGGAATATTAGACATCGTTGTAATAAGTTCAATTAGTAGTTTAAAGGGTCAATTGGACCCCGATAATGAAATTGATTATATATTCGTACTCAGTGCTGGACAACATATAAATGTAATTTATTTAGGGTTTGTTTATGTAACCTTAAACCCTGTACATAGTCCTGGCCTACGTATTGCGTATGCGAATAGCGTATCAGGTTCCTAACCGGATTGCCCTAAGATGTGAGGAATGAAGCCTTTAGCCTAATTTGATATATTTTCTGCTTATTGAATACGCCGGATCGTTTGGGCAGTGAATCCAAAGGATAAAGCGGGTGTTGAGTGGCACTTTGAAATAAGGTAAGTGTTTGTATCCATTTATTTGGAGGCCCTTGGCCTTGTGGATATTCTACCACGTGTTTCTTATGTGTGTAGCTGCCGATAGGCGTACTCATTACGCCTCAGCTTTGGATTTACATTGTATATTATATGTTATGTCCTGGTGTTGGTATTGCATTGAGGATCTAAGCATTGTACTCTAGATGTGAGTTGGCATCTACTTCCCGGCTTCGATGAGAGTCCCGCGCCGGTGAAGGGTTGTTATTGCATCACATTGCATTCATATGCATTATATTGAGGGTAGGAGGATACCCTAGGAGCAAGAGAATTCCGCTCCATTGCATCATAGTGAGGGTAGGAGGATTCCGCCCTAGGAGCAGCAGGATTCCGCTCCATTCATTTGGCACATGTGACCCTTTGCATCATATTTCATTTCATTTCATTTCATCTCATTTCATTTCATACCATTGTGTAGACTTGTGGTACATAACTACTGTTCTGCTTATACGTGCAATGCTTATTTGTTGATATGTTTCTGGCTCGTATTCCTGGTTGAGTTTATGGTTTCATATGTGTTTCTGGTTATTATCTGGCTCTGCCTTTTTATAATTTAAATAATAGGAATTTGGTTTATCTGTTTCTTCTCCCTGACTAGCTATCCTATTCTTTGAAGTCGCTAGTCTGCCCCACTTATTGAGTCCTTTTGACACACGCTTGTTTGTTGTTTGTTTCTTATCTATCTATTTCGTTTCGGCAGGTTCGCTCCAGGATTGAGTTCGCCAAGTTGTGAAGGAGTGAAGACGACTTCAGCTGTCAGGGTGAAAAAGCTTTAATTTTTTATTCAGGATGGCCACCAGCTTTATATTTATTATTTCAGTTGCATTTTTCTCCCTTCAGGAGGTATCTGTCTTCTTTCCTGCTCTTAGATGTCTAGTCTGGATAGCCCTAAACCTAGTATGTTGGGTAGTCAGCTGTAATTTCCTTTGTACAGCTTAGAGGTATCAATGTGTCTTTGTTTTTTTTTCTAAGTATTGTTCTTATTTATGAATTGTGATATTTATTTTCCTAATGTAATCGGTAAGGGTTCGCCCGACCGGTCTAGGGGAGGATGTCGGGTGCCCGCACGGCCTAGCTGGATTCTGGGTCGTGTCACGTATATACCACCACCTTGAGTTTACAGGCCCATTCGCCTCACTAGTATTTGTATTTTTACCATAATTAGGACTGGGTATCCACTACTACAAATACCCCTCCTTACATTGTATTGTACATCAAGCGATCCACCATTGAATCCGACTATTCTCAAGGAATAAAAGCTCTTTACTTTCTTGTCTATTATTTTTATCTCTATTTACTTACTTTTGATCGTAGTTTACCGTATTGCTTGTGACCCTTCATAAATTTAAGTGTTTAACCTAGACGTAAAAATTTAGGTATAAATATATTGGCGCCCACCGTAGGGCCCAGGCAATTATAAGTATTCTATAAAGAAAAGGCGGAGTCATGTCATATGACAACACCCCAAAGAACACTGCCGACGCTATAGATAAATCTATACAGGAAGCTGGCGATCCCAGCATGCAGCAGAACGATCCTGCCAAGGAGCCAGTCTATGTGCCCAGCGACAGTGTAGGTGATCAGTCACGCGAAGGTAGTTCTAATCTCAGAGGTTTTTTTTGCTAATCTCCGCACAACCCTGTCAGTGCGAGCAGAGCAGAACTCGATCAACATGGTCGAGGGCATATCTCATAAGTTAGGAAATATGTTCGTTGGATCATCTCAAAGGCCAGCATCCCCGCGAGGACCAGCGCCTATGAATGATACTCCAGCGTCCGCTCCTAATCCCAGGCTCAACGTGGACGCCACTTTTGGAGGTTCAACGACAGTCAACAATCAAAACCTCAAAGAAACACCTATCATTCAGGACATCCTAAAGGAGATGAAGGCCATCCACGTTTAATCGGTAACATACCAGGTGCACCACCTCAGGTTACCACAACAAAATTTTTATAAGCGTGCATACAAATAAAGAGCTGCACCGATCTGCGTATCAAAGCACTTCTTCATGCCGGATAACTTGAAGCACGATGGAACAATGGATCAGGATAAGCATATTGCTGCATATTACACAGCCGTCAAGAGCAATGAAATGTCAGAGGAAGAAATTCATTCTGCTCTGGTGAAAAGGTTTGGCTCAACCCTGACTAAAGGTCCCCTCGCTTGCTACACCCAGCTACCGATGGGCTCTATTGAGTAATTCACCCAAATGCAAGACCTATTCAAGAAATCGCACTCTCACGCCCGTAAATAGGAGAAGTGCATGGAAGATATCTTTGAGATTTGGCAGTGCGATGACGAGTTCTTCAAATACTATCTTGAAAGATCTCAGAGGCAACACATGTAGCTTCCTCCAATCCCCGATAATATCGTTGTGGTTGCTTTTGGCTTGAGCTTGAATTGAAAAGGGTCACTGGCTGCCAGGGAATTGCAGTGGAGTCTAACTCAACATCCTGTATCGACGTGGAGTGCCTTACATCAGAGATACACTGAAAAGCTCTGCCTGGAGCCAGAACACTCTCAGAACCTCAAAGTTGAACGGAGAAAACGAGTAAGAAGTTTGTCCCTTGAAGGAGAAGGGGATGGGAAAAGAGTAAAAGAAAAGCCGTAGAGCCAAACAGGAGCGGCAAAGCAAGGAAATGTCCTGGGGCCTGGATCCTAGGAGAAATGAACCGAGCCCCACTGCTTCGGAGATTTTGGTTTGCGAGTCAACAGCGTGGAACTGATTACCAATCACTTGGGCAAACTAGGGCCAAAATTACGGTGGCTGCCTAGCGTAAAAGGAGCTACTAGGAGGAATACCGTTGCCTATAGTGACTTCCATCATAGCAAGGGTCATGCTATCGAGTATCTACTAAAGAAGGGCCACCTCAAATATTTGATTGAAGAAGGATAGAGACATTCGAAGGCACCAGACTCTATAGACAAGCAGCATATCAATGTGATCTTCGTGACACTAGGACTTGTCACGGCCCGGGGGACTGAAAACATTGCGCCAACCGTCAACATTATCACTTTTAGTTCAAAAGACGAAGCAGAATGTCAAGATCCTCTCGCAATCCCTGTAAGGGGGTCGAGTCTTCAGGTTGAGCAAGCTTTGGTGGATCCAGGAAGCAATGTGATTGTTATTTGGAGAGAGGTACCACAGAAGTTAGGTCAAGACCATTGGATGACACCGAGCCACCGCAAGATAATCGGCTTCAACGGCCTCGGAGAAGAACCTGTTGGGGAACTAGCTTTACTGGTTCATATCTTGGGCATGAGAAGCATCACCTCCTTCCAGATAATCGCCTATGATATGTCACATGATATCTTTCTTTGACGGCCTTGGATACACAGTGTAAAGGGAGTGCCCTCAATGCTCCATAAAATTATTAGATATCCTACCTTGTATGGAATTAATGATTTACGGAGTGAGCGGCCCTCTATCCAAGACTATCCAACAGCCGGAAGAGGGTTGGCCAAAGAACCAATAGCCAGGGTAAACATGATCGAAGAGGAGTCAACTTGGTATAAAATGATGGAGCAAAAGGCTTGGATAGAGACGGAGTCCTGAGGGAGCGGATATTAGGAATAAACCAATTAGTTTCCAAGGCAGCAGAATTATGGTATCAGCTAACCAAAGTATTGGTGAAGCACGATAAGCCATTATGGGTGATACACTACTACTTGGTAATAGCTCAGGTCAAGATGCACCTTTTGCAGCATCCGAAAATCACCGAGCCGGCCAAGGGAGAACACCTGCTACTGTATATTTCGATTTCAAAAATAGCATGGAACATAGTGCTCGTACGAGAAGAAGGCGAAAGGAAAATTCCGGTAAAGTATGCTAGCAAGGGGCTATCGTATCCAAATAGGCTTCAACCTCTACCTATCAAATTTATTGCGGCCTTAGTCATGGCAACCCAAGAGTTGAGCTCGTATTTTCTCAGCCATACGGTCAATGTGGTCTCTTCGGTACCTGTACGGGACATTCTATCCAGACCTGGGCTTTCAAAAGGTTTGGCAGAATGGGCTGAAGAGTTAGGAGAATATGATATCATCTATCAACCGAGATTGGCAGTCCAGTCACAGGCTTTGGAAGGTTTCACTTCCGATTTTCTGATGTATTAGCAGCAAAGGCGGAGAAATCAATCCAGCATGCAAGAACAATCGAGCCCAGGCACTTGGGAATCCGTACGGACATGGACCTCGAAGGAGAAGAAGCTACGCTTGATTTATGGATAAAAATGCCCACCTAGAAAGTTTTTTGCAAGATCGTTAAAGTTCCACGCATCGAAGCAAAATATAAAGCCATAACTCAAGCTTTTGACTTAGCCTAAAAATTGGGGGCCAGGGAGGTCAACCTCTTCAGTAGTTCCTAGTTGGTGGTTACTCAAGCGAATGAGGCTTTTACCATGGAGAACATCTGTGCGCCAGGTCGGCAAGAGAAAATCAAGGCAGTTTTGAAAACTTTCTGCAAATGGGAGTTTGTCAATAAGGAGGAAAGCTCAAATGAAGACGAGCTACCCGAGGATTCACACACTGACTCAAATGATCAACAGATAGTAGTCAAACTGACCCCCACTGACCTGATGAACCTTGAAGTTCCAAACATAGGTTCCGCCTCGAAATAGCGTCACGCATTGATCAGTTTCTTGGACAGGGGAATTGTCACGACCCAACCTAGGGTCGCGACGGATGACCAACACTAAGTGTCGATCATTACTAATCCTGCTGATAATCTGCTAACCATGAATATAACTGATAAACAGAATAAGCATAAACCTAACTGATAAGGATTATGCAATGCAAAAAGCTGACAAGGCTAACATAAACTGACATACATAACATACTGACAGAACCACACAGGGACATATCTACAGGCCTCTAAGAGTGCTGAACTGAATATACAAAGGACGGGACAAGGCCCCGCCATACCCAAACTGGCTGACTGTACACATACCAAAAGATAAGTAACTCCGGAAGTAAGCGGAGTGACTCCAATAGCTGATAGATGGCCTACTAATGTGGTCCAAGCATTGATCTATCTGCACCTGCGCGGCACGAAAACGCAGCGCCCCAGAAAAGGGCGTGAGTACGATATGTACCAAGTATGTAAGGCATGAGCATATAATATATCATAGCTGAATGAAACTGTAAGGCTGGAATATAAATATGTAAATATGAGCTGGAGCATAGCGATGTAGCTGGAAGTCTGAAAAACGTACTAAACATGATCTGAATATAAACTGAAGTCTAGCTGAATCTGAAACTGAAGACTGAGCTGAACTATACTGATAAATGACTGTAACTGGTAACTAGAAACTAGAACCGATAGCTGTCAACTGATACTGACACTAAGAACTGGTGGCTGATAACTGAGAACTGATAACTGGTACTGAGCTAAAACTGAACTGTTATTTGAACTGGTACCTGCTTGGTGTTATGGGCTATATCCCCCCAAATAAGGTAACTGAACATCTGAACTAGCCTCACATATAATCATGCAGTGCATACTGTGGCTATATACGCGTATATAACAAACCTGGTGGGTGTTATGGGCTATATCCCCCCCAGCCAATAATATCTAGTCTCTCTGGTCAGAGTGTGTGAATGACACCCGGTCACACTAGGTGTTTCAACTCCCGCCTGAACCAGAGGGGCTGTATCCCCCAGACGGGTAGTATCACACGCGACCGGACTGTGTGTTCAATGTCCAGCCTCTATGGGGGACTCCAAATCACACATAACATGATCACAATATAAGCATAAGCATGTATGAGGCATAACACATGTGGCAACAATATATATATGGACTCAAAGGAATGATAAGAAAACTTTGGATGGAATTATAGACACAACCTGAAACTTAGAATTTGTCCAACTCTTTAACTTTTACAAAAATTTCGGCAGAGTTTCCCCTGAAACTGGATGATCCGCAAAAACAGAACCAGCACTATACTATACACGGGAATGGATACACGGATACACTGATAACATAAACATGTTAAATGGATAACAAGATGAGACAACTGGATGACATAACAAATCCGCAGATAGAATGTTTGGACAGCACCACTGTCCTGACTTTCAACCTAATTTTTAGAGTGTAGATCAAAGTTATAGATTTCATAGGCTTCATAAAAGTTTTAGATATATGTCTTAGGGTTCTGGGGATTCTTAAAGAATCTAAATATCAATTTTGTACAAGGAGTTATGATCAATATACTAACAACTGTCTAAAGATCAAAATAATTTTCCAGATTTTGAAACGTTTTGTCTTGCTGATTTGAACGTCTTTCACCTTGGATTTTAGTACCAAATTAAGTATATACAAGATTTCCTTGGTACCATACAAGTTTCTCAGAAGAAACACTAAGTTTAGAACTAAAAAAAGCTTCAAAAGCTAAAAGATACATGCCTTGCCAAAAGAAAGGTTTAGTCTTACATACCTTGATGTTTCTAGCTTCTAAACTTTGTTTCCTCTGAATTCCACACTTTCTAAAGCTTAAAAAAGCTATAACATAGAATTTAGGTACTTTACTTAGCCATGAAGTAATTCTAAAACTCAAACTACAGACGAAATTGAAGGTAGCATAACGTTACCTTAATCGCGTAGAGCGTTTTGACGCAATCTGTCTTCAATTTCGAGTTAAGATTGATGTTGTTTCTTCAAAATCATAAAAAATGGATTCAAACTGAAGAAAGGTCTGTTTATGTCGTGGGGTTTCTGAAAAATTTCGAGAAGGTGAAGGATTTCTCTTTTATAACAAAAATATTTCATTTCTAGCCCTCTTTTGCGCTTATGTCCCTTTTTCTGACCTAACTTCTAATGCTCATATCTTTTTATCTATATATTTTATGAATAAACCGTCAAAAGTGTTGGAAACTACACTCCAAGACCTTCAATTTCGTATATGATATGTCCCCAAAAGACCTCATATAACACATGAAATTAATTGCTGAAAAAGCTTCGTTACAAGGCAATTCCTTAGTCGGTTTTTCCGCAACTTAAATCCGATTTTTCCCAAACTTTATATTCAACATATAAACATCATATATGGTCATATACGTCACTTTACGCATATGGGGTGTAACAATCTTCCCCCGTTAGGAACATTCGTCCTCGAATGTTAAATGAAGTATATAGAAGCATTAAGCAACAATCTGTTACATACTTGAAGTAATGAAGAGATGTGTATATTTGGCTCTCATGTCATTTTCAGCTTCCCAAGTTATTTCTTCTACATTATATCTTTGCTATAGCATCTTAACTAAAGGAATGTCTTTCGTCCTTAGTCGACGAATCTATCTATCTAAAATTGCAATTGGCACCTCTTCATAAGTCAACTGCTTAGTGATCTGAACATCATCTATTGGTACAACTCTAGAAGGATCTCCGACACATTTTCTGAGCATAGAAACATGGAATACTGGATGTACCTCCTGAAGGTCTGCTGGAAGGTCTAATTCGTAGGCAGCACACCCAACTCGCCTAATAACCTGATATGGACCAATGAATCTAGGGCTAGGTTTACTCTTCTTTCCAAATCTCATAACGCCTTTCATAGGTGATATTTTCAGGAACACCCAATCGCCAATCTGAAATTCTGAATCTCGACGTCGGTTATCTGCATAGGACTTCTGTCTGCTCTGCGCTGCTAATAATATTTCCCCGATCAACTTGACTTATCAACTGCCTTTAGGATTAAATCTAGACCTATCAATTGAGACTCGCTAACCTCGAACCATCCTATAGGAGACCTGCATTTGTGCCCATACAAAGCTTCATATGGCGCCATCTGTATGCTAGAATTATAGCTATTATTATACACAAACTCTATCAACGGTAGATGATTACTCCAGCTGCCTCCAAAATCTAACACGTAAGCTCTAAGCATATCCTCTAATGTCTGAATGGCCCGCTCAGCCTGTCCGTCTATTTGTGGATGAAATACTGTACTCAGATTCACCTGTATCCCTAAACCTGTCTGGAATGATCGCCAAAAATTAGCTGTAAATTGTGCGCCCCTATCTGAAATGATAGATACTGGAATACCATGTAGGCGCACTATCTCTCTGATATAAAGTCTAACATAATCCTCCGCTTTATATGTAGTTCTAACAGGCACGAAATGAGCTGATTTAGTAAGCCTGTCAACTATAACCCAGATAGAGTCATACCTGCTTCGCGTACGCGGTAAGCCTGTAATGAAGTCCATATTCACTGCTTCCCATTTCCATGATGGAATCTCTATTTCCTGCAACAAGCCACTAGGTTTTTGATGCTCGACTTTAACCTACTGGCAGTTAGGACACTGAGCCACAAACTCTGCTATGTCACGCTTCATTTCGTCCCAACAATAAATCCGCTTAAGATCATGGTACATCTTAGTCGAACCTGGATGAACAGTGTATCTAGAATAATGTGCCTCAGTCATAATCTGTCCACATAAATCTGCAACATCAGGAACACAAAGTCTATCTTTATACATGAGAACCCCGTCACTAGTAACCCTGTATGGTGACTCCTGTTTTTTTCTAGCTATTTGTCTGTATTAAACTTGAACTGGATCCTCATACTGACGTCATTTTACTTCTGTAACTAGGCAAGTAGTGGCTGCGTTCTAAACTGTAACTCTTGCGTCCTCTGAATCTATTAATCTGACTCCCATGCTAGCCAACTGGTGGAGTGCATGAGCTAACTCTCCTTTCTGTGACGGTAAACAAGACATACTACCCATAGACTTACGACTAAGGGCGTTAGCAACAACATTCGCTTTACCCGTATGACAAAGAATGTCCACATCGTAGTCCTTCAGCAACTCTAGCCACTGCCTCTGTCGTAGGTTTAGCTCCTTTTGCTTAAATATGTACCGAAGGCTCTTGTGGTCTGTATAAATATAAACATGAACACCATACAAATAATGTCTCCAAATCTTCAATGCATGAATGACTGCTGCAAGCTCTAGCTCATGGGTAGGGTAGTTCTGCTCGTGCTTTTTCAGGTGTTTGAAGCATAAGCATAACTTTTCGTGCTGCATCAATACACAACCAAGACCAATTCGATGGTAAATGACATTGCCCTCATACCGTTTTGGAAGTGTAAGTACTGGAGCTGTTATCAACCTGTTCTTTAGTTCTTGGAAGCTGTGCTCGCAAGAATCAGACCACTCAAATTTAGCTGTTTTCTGTGTCAATTTGGTCAGTGGAGCTGCAATGGAGGAAAAACCCTCTACGACCCTCCTGTAATAACCTGCCAAACCCAGAAAACTACGTACTTCATTTGGCACCGTAGGTCTGGGCCAATTCTTCACATCCTCGATCTTCTGGCCATCTACTTTAATTCCTTCTGCTGAAACTATATTGCCAAGAAATGCCACTAAATCTAATTAGAATTCACACTTTGAGAACTTAGCACATAATTGTTGGTCCCGAAGAGTACCCAATACTGTGTGTAGGCGCTCCGCACGCTCTGATTCAGACTTTGAATAGATGAGAATATCATCAATAAATACAATCAGAAATAAATTCAAGTAAGGCCTGAATACGTTGTTCATCAGATTCATAAATAATGCTGGGGCATTAGTGAGTCCAAACGACATCACTAAAAACTCATAATGGCCATACCTAGTCCTGAATGCAGTCTTAGGTATATCAGATTCTCTGACTCTACTGTGATGGTAGCCTTATCGCAAATCTATCTTCGAGAAGCACTTGGCACCCTGGAGCTGGTCGAATAAGTCATCAATCCTGGATAGAGGGTATTTATTCTTGATTGTGACTTTATTCGGCTGTCTGTAATCTATGCACATGCGTAGAGAGCCGTCTTTTTTTTTTTTCACAAACAATACCGGCTCTCCACGAGGAAATGCTGGGTCTGATGAGGCCTTTATCTAACAAATCCTTCAGTTTCTTCTTAAGTTCTTTTAGTTATGCAGGTGCCATCCTGAAGAACATGCCCCTGATGGCGTGCTGGTGCAAAGGAAGCAACTGCTGATCTAGCTGGCTGGGCTGCACAACTACCACCCCTAGTTGGGAAATCTCTCATGAAATGGCCTGCCTCGTGACAAATATAACAAGTATATCCTCCTAACTGACATGGACCCAAGTGGCGTCTACCACAATCCGAACATCTGGGATATGTCTGACTGGCCGGTATAGAAGTACCACGATGCTGAAATCCTGAAGTCCGTGATGCTTGACTAACTCTGGACTGAGGAGGTCTATCAAATCTCAGGCCACGAGACTCTGGAGGTATACTAGCTGGTGGCTGTCTAACACTGTGCTGCCTACTCGCTCCGGATGTCTCTCCGAATGGACCAAACAATCTGTCCTTGTTATGCAACCCTCTATCCCTGTCGGCTCTCTGTTTCTACTTCCTCTCCTCAAATGATAAAGCAAACGCCTGAATGTATGATATAAGACCTGGCTGCATAGCAACGATCATACACTCGTTCACCAGGTGTGGACCAAGTCCCACTACATACCTGTGAATTCTATCCTTCATACTTGCTACCACAGTGGGGCAAACCTTGCTAAGAAATTAAAGCGATAATTATACTCTTCTACACTCAAACTTCCCTATCTCAAGGTCAGGAACTGATTAGCAGGGCTCTCTGTGTCTCTATAAGCATAAACTGATGAATGAAGGCATTTGAGAATTCCTTCCAAGTCGTGGGAGTAGCATCTGGCCCTCTAGATATCTCCCATTTCTGATATCACCCTGCTGCTAGGTCATGCAATCTGAATGCAGCCAACTCTATTAACTCTGTGTCTGACACGTGCATGACCCTCAACCCCCTGACTATCCTCACTACAAAATCCTAAGGGTCCTCTCCTGTACGAGATCCAGTAAAGACTAGAAACTCTAGTCGGATAAAATCCCTGATCCTTGATCCAGTATCTCCCTGGGCATCTGCACTATGCTGTTTAGTCTGAGCAACTACAATACTGGTCAAAACTCTGATGGCATCCCTCACTTCCTGTACCTAGTTATCAGGCTGAGGAGCTGGAGGTGTGGCAGCTGCAGTACCTCTAATATTGCCCTGAACTGAAGGGATCTGTGAGGCCTCAGATGGAGCCTCAGGTCTGAACTCCTCACTCTCATCCACCTCAGGTGGCACTCTACTAGTACCCTGGCCGGCAATAGCCTTGCCCTTCTGGGCAGCTGTTAGTTTCTTCGGCGGCATCGATTTGCAGAAAACACTATTGTTAGAGGGCTGAATTCTATAATCATGGCTCTATCGCACGATCTAGAGAAGAAAGAAAGACAACTGTCCTAAAGTGCCTTGTAGCCTCCTGTTCAAAAGCATGGCGCGCAACATACTCCTGAGCAAGACTCTACTAGACACGGCCTGTAGACACCCTAGGACTGAACTGCTCTAACACCACTTTTGTCACGACCCAACCTAGGGTCGCGACGGATGACCAACACTAAGTGTCGATCATCACTAATCCTACTGATAATCTGCTAACCATGAATATAACTGATAAACAGAATAAGCATAAACCTAACTGATAAGGATTATGCAATGCAAAAAGCTGACAAGGCTAACATAAACTGACATACATAACATACTGACAGAACCACACAGGGACATATCTACAGGCCTCTAAGAGTGCTGAACTGAATATACAAAGGACGGGACAAGGCCTCGCCATACCCAAACTGGCTGACTGTACACATACCAAAAGATAAGTAACTCCGGGAGTAAGCGGAGTGACTTCAATAGCTGATAGATGCCCTACTAATGTGGTCCAAGCATTGACCTATCTGCACCTGCGCAGCATGAAACGCAGCTCCCCAGAAAAGGGTGTGAGTACGATATGTACCAAGTATGTAAGGCATGAGCATATAATATATCATAGCTGAATGAAACTGTAAGGCTGGAATATAAATATGTAAATATGAGCTGGAGCATAGCAATGTAGCTGGAAGTCTGAAAAACGTACTAAACATGATCTGAATATAAACTGCAGTCTAGCTGAATCTGAAACTGAAGACTGAGCTGAACTATACTGATAAATGACTGTAACTGGTAACTAGAAACTAGAACCGATAGCTATCAACTGATACTGACACTAAGAACTGGTGGCTGATAACTGAGAACTGATAACTGGTACTGAGCTAAAACTGAACTGTTATTTGAACTGGTACCTGCTTGGTGTTATGGGCTATATCCCCCCAAATCAGGTAACTGAACATCTGAACTAGCCTCACATATAATCATGCAGTGCATACTGTGGCTATATACGCGTATATAACAAACCCGGTAGGTGTTATGGGCTATATCCCCCCCAGCCAATAATATCTAGTCTCTCTGGTCAGAGTGTGTGAATGACACCCGGTCACACTAGGTGTTTCAACTCCCGCCTGAACCAGAGGGGTTGTATCCCCCAGACGGGTAGTATCACACGCGACCGGACTGTGTGTCCAATGTCCAGCCTCTATGGGGGACTCCAAATCACACATAACATGATCACAATATAAGCATAAGCATGTATGAGGCATAACACATGTGGCAATAATATATATATGGACTCAAAGGAATGATAAGAAAACTCTGGATGGAATTATAGACACAACCTGAAACTTAGAATTTGTCCAACTCTTTAACTTTTACAAAAATTTCGGCAGAGTTTCCCCTGAAACTGGATGATCCGCAAAAATAGAACCAACACTATACTATATACGGGAATGGATACACGGATACACTGATAACATGAACATGTTAAACGGATAACAAGATAAGACAACTGGATGACATAACAAATCCGCAGATAGAATGTTTGGACAGCACCACTGTCGTGACGTTCAACCTAATTTTTAGAGTGTAGATCAAAGTTATAGATTTCATAGTCTTCATGAAAGTTTTAGATATATGTCTTAGGGTTCTGGGGATTCTTAAAGAATCTAAATATCAATTTTGTACAAGGAGTTATGATCAATATACTAACAACTGTCCAAAGATCAAAACAATTTTCCAGATTTTGAAACGTTTTGTCTTGCTGATTTGAACGTCTTTCACCTTGGATTTTAGTACCAAATTAAGTATATACAAGATTTCCTTGGTACCATACAAGTTTATCAGAAGAAACACTAAGTTTAGAACTAAGAAAAGCTTTAAAAGCTAAAAGATACATGCCTTGCCAAAAGAAAGGTTTAGTCTTACATACAGATGTTTCTAGCTTCTAAACTTTGTTTTCTTTGAATTCCACACCTTCTAAAGTTTAAAAAAGCTATAACATAGAATTTAGGTACTTTAATTAGCCATGAATTAATTCTAAAACTCAAACTACAGACGAAATTGAAGGTAGCATAACGTTACCTTAATCGCGTAGAGCGTTTTGACGCAATCTGTCTTCAATTTCGAGTTAAGATTGATGTTGTTTCTTCAAAATCATAAAAAATGGATTCAAACTGAAGAAAGATCTGTTTATGTCGTGGGGTTTCTGAAAAATTTCGAGAAGTTGAAGGATTTCTCTTTTATAACAAAAATATTTCATTTCTAGCCCTCTTTTGCGCTTATGTCCCTTTTTCTGACCTAACTTCTAATGCTCATATCTTTTTATCTATACATTGTATGAATAAACCATCAAAAGTGTTGGAAACTACACTCCAAGACCTTCAATTTGGTATATGATCTGTCCCCAAAAGACCTCATATAGCACATGAAATTAATTGCTGAAAAAGCTTCATTACAAGGCAATTCCTTAGTCGGTTTTTCCGCAACTTAAATCCGATTTTTCCCAAACTTTATATTCAACATATAAACATCATATATGGTCATATACGTCACTTTAGGCATACGGGGTGTAACAGGAATACTCCCCGAAGACAAGTTGGAAAGGAGTAAGTTGCGGAGGCAGGTAGTGCACTACTGCTTAATCAACGAGGATTTTCACTGGTAACATCTCGAGGTTCGGCACATTCCGATGAAGGAGTTCTGTCGGAAACCACTGATCAGCGATGGAAGTATAATTCTTCTCAGTATCTACTTTAATCAAGTCTTTAGTTTCTTTTAACAGTATTACATACTTGTCTCTCGTGTTATGGGTTTTCACCAACAACAAATCAGGGTCCGCGCCTCCATTCATCAATAAAACTGGTATTTTACTTAGTCAGTTTTATAATTACAATTCAGATCCATATACGATCTAACTATTAATAGCCCTGGCCAAACCTAAGTTGAAGTAATACACCCACTTTTGGCTACAAAAGTTGGGTAAACTACTCGCTTAGAGCTAGACCACATCTAGCTCAATCACCAGGCATTATCCGTAAATTTAACTCATCAATTTAACAAATTTTCACCTACATGCCGGTGGGGATGCCTGCCCGCATAGTGTCAGTCTTGATACCAAATTTTGTCCCTTCCTTTTCCACAATTGGCTATAATTTAACTTAAAGGTGCAATTTAACTGTTTGAGATTAGAAGGCATACATTTACGTATGTTATCCTCTACTTATACATTATGTACTTTATTGTAGCTATATTACATAACTTTACATCACTTAGGCTATTTGTCAAAATTATGGTTGATTGTGCAATTTAGTGCATTTATAGCATATTAGTAAATATTTGTGGCTATTTATACTTAATCAAATTAATTTCTATCCTGATTTTCTTTTACGTGTGCATTTTTCGCTGTTCATTTGTTTCGTTTTATATAGTATATATACATATTTATGTCTTTATTTATTTGGCACCATTAAAGTTAAAATATCAGTGCAATTAAATGTCCAATCCAAATTTTATTCATCACTAATTATTTAGTTTGAATTGTTTTGAATTTGGATATTCTTATAGTCATATAATATTATTCACATTTCAAAAAGTGTTTCTTTTCTTCGTTTTTGAAAACACTTCTTTATCTTCAACCTGGACCAAATTCATAACCAAATACATCCTTTACGTTTAAATTTTGAAAGAAAATATCTTTTACAAATCCTTTCCACTAATCACTCCCCCCCCCCTCTCTCCCCCAATCTCTCCTAAATAATTCTCAATCAAAATCTCTGAATTTGGAGTTAACTCCAATGCCTCTCATCTTCCCCTAATCCTTAACAACATACATTATGCCCATGTCCCCAAAATCTCTCCCGTTATCTCCCTCATTCTCTCAATTACATTCCTATCGCAAAATCTCCTCCCAACCCCCAACGGCTCTTTTCCCAAAATTAATTCAGACCCCATATTAGGACCTCTTTTCCAACGTTTCTCTTTTCAAATTACATTATATAATGGCTTCTTGGATTTTGACATAAAGACAATATACAGTACAACCGGTGGAAGCAGTGTACAACCACAATGGTGATATCACCACTATCAATACACCACTGACCCAAAAAATATGATTAGGAAACACTACCAATAATGATGGATACACACCATCCCAGATATTCTTCATAAAATCCACAGCACATACACACATACACCATCACTGATCTTCTTCACTATTTGAACCCTGTACATAGGCCTGGCCTGCGTATTGCGTATGCGAATAGGGTATCGGGTTCCTAACTGGATTGCCCTAAGACGTAAGGAATGAAACCTTTAGACTTATATGATATATTTTTCTGCTTATTGAACACAGTGGGATCGTTTGGCAGTTAATCCAAAGTACAAAGCGGTTGTTGAGTAGCTGTGCTAACTTTGTAACAAGGTAAGTGTTTGTATCCATTTCTTTGGAGGCCCTTGACCTCGTGGATAATCTACCACGTGTTCCTTACGTGTGTAGCTGCCGATAGGCGTACTCATTATGCGTCCGCTTTGGATTTACGTTGTATATTATATGATATGTCCTGTTGTTGGTATTGCATTAAGGATCTGAGCATTGTACTCTGGTTGTGAGTTGGCATATACTTCCCGGCTGTCGATGAGAGTCCTGCGCCGGTGATGGGTTATTATTGCATCATATTGCATTCATATGCACTATGCTGCATTCATATGCATTATATTGCATTCATATTAGCAGTAGGAGGATTCCGCTCCATTGCATCATATTGAGGGTAGGAGGACGCCCCTCTAGGAGCAGGACGATTCCGCTCCATTGCATCATATTGAGGGTTGGAGGATTCCGCTTTAGGAGCAGGAGGATTCCGCTCCATTGCATTATATTGAGGATAGGAGGATTCCGCTCCATTTCATCATATTGAGGGTTGGAGGATTCCGCTTTAGGAGCAGGAGGATTCCGCTCCATTGCATTATATTGAGGGTAGGAGGATACAGCTCTATTGCATCATATTAAGGGTTTGAGGGTAGGAGGATTCCGCCCTAGGAGCAGAAGGATTCCGCTCCATTGCATCATATTGAGGGTAGGAGGATTCCGCCCTAGGAGCAGGAGGATTCCGCTCCATTCATTTGGCACGTGTGAACCCATTGCATCATACTGCATTCATTCCATTTCATTGCACCGGTTGTTGTGTATTGTGTGATCATAGTATGATGTTTTGTGTATGTGTCATGTATTTCTGAGTATTGATATGTTCGAAAAACCTATATGTTATGTCCATCTTATATCGCTGGTTGTTTATGAGTTTATGGTCCCAAATGTATTTTCAGTTGCTACCTGGCTCTGTCTTTTTGTTTTTGAAATAAGGTGAATTTGGTTTATTGGTTTTTCTTCTCCTTGGCTAACTATCCTATTCTTTTAGGTGGCTAGTCTGCCCCACTTATTGAGTCCTTTTGACTCACCCTTGTTTGTTTTTTGTTTCTTGTCTATATATATTGTATCGGAAGGTTCGCTCCAGGATTGAGTTCGCCACGTTGTGAAGGAGCGAAGACGACTTCAGCTGTCAAGGTGAGCCAGCTTTTATTCCAGATGACCACCAGTTTTATGTTTATTATTTCAGTTGTATTCTGCTCCCTTCAGGAGGTATCTGTCTTCCTTTGTACCCCTCGATGTCTAGTCTGGATAGTTCTAAACCTAATATGTTGGCTAGTCAGCTGTAATTTCTTTTATACAGCTTAGATGTATCAATATGTATGTGGTTTTTCTAAAAATTTTCTTATTTATGAGTTGAATTTATATTTATTTTTCGAATTCAGTTGATAAGGGTTCGCCCGACGGGTTTAGGGAAAATGGTCGGGTGCCCGCGCGGCCTAGCCGGAATCCGGGTCGTGTCAAATAATAATAATAATAAGGAATAATAGCAATAATTATAATAAATTTTTTAGTAATAATAGTAAATAAAAAACTAATAATAAACAGTAAAAATAAAAGGGAAAGGGCATTTTGAAAGTTTTAGGCTCGGATAAGTGTATTGCAATTAAATAGAAGTTAGGGATGTTGATACGACTGCAAACACGGAGCCCGAGCCGGTTTGCCATGCCAAGTACCTCAAATCCCACCACTTTACTATCACTTACTTTGCAAAGTATTAAATATCGTCATCGCCTATTTGTTTTCTGGGGCTCGGGGTAGCAAGTACATAATGGGACAGGATTGATTTGGCCTCCAAACGTCATTGGCCTAAGTGTAGTATTATGTTCAAATTAGCCCCTAGGCCTCAATATATGTATATATATTTTTTCATTGGCCTAAAGAAGGTGCAATATTTATCCGAATTTGAAGCAGCCTGCAAAATAACGTTAAAAGTTATGTGCAATACAGTAAATATATTAACAGCAGTCAACATTAACCAAAGAAAAGTCAAGCACTATCCAAAGGGTCACCACTGGCCAAACAAATCCAATACACAGTATCCCCAACCAATACTATCAGAAACCTGTAACCAAGAATAATCAGATAAGGTAACATATATAAAATAACAGAGGTATCGCCAATCAAAAATCAAACGGAACACCAGGGCAATATTCCATCAAAATCGTCAAACAATAGGAACACCCAGCAAACAAATGAACAACGACACAGTTTCTCCGATGAATAACAATGGAAATGGGACAGAGCAGCGCCACCGGTGCAGGGAGAGGAGCGATTGCCAAGCCATAGCGGCATCGCTGCGGCCCCTCCCTTTTCTTTCCCGTTTCAAGAACAGGTTCTACCAGCAAAGAAGAAACGGAGGAAAGAGGTCGCCAGAGATGGGGTTTTCCGATCTGATTTCCACCAGTGGTGGTGATGCCTTTTTCCACTGACCCATTTCCCCAAACCCCAATCTCACTGGTTTTACTCCTTCTGTGTGTGTGTACATAGTCGATCTGTGTTCGTGTGATATGGGGAGTAAAGAAGATGAGTGGTGCTGGTATACCGATAGAGTGGTACTCTGTGTGTGTGCTCGTGTGTGGGTGGGTGTGGTGTATGTGTATTTTTGGGGAAGAAGATAGGGTGTGTCCGTCTGTGTTTTTGTGTGTGCGCTGTGTAAATGTCTATGGTGTAATTGGAGAGTGTGCGGTGTATTTGGAAGGAGGAGAGTGGAAGTGGGGATACTGTGTGGTTGTGTGTATATAGGATTGAGAAATACTAGTTGTTGAGGGATTAGCCCCTATTTTTGGAGAGGAATTGATAGGGAGGATTTGGGGCTGATTTTGAGAGATTTGGGGAGTGAATTTTGGAATAAGAGTGATTTTTAGTTTTATTTAAAATTAAATGAAAATATGGTAATTGAATTTGAAATGTATGGAATGGATTTGGTAATAACTTTTGTCTAGGTTCAAAGTAAAAAGAGTTTAAAACAAATTAAACAAACAAATAAAGTTGAAATAAAGTGAGATCTGGTAAAAAAGTATTTTAGTCAAAATATCTAAAAAATATATATTTTGTTAGACATTCAGTCTAGGTACAAAAGAAATTTGAAAGAATTGGAATAAAGTGAATAGTAAAAGAGAAATATATGGTGCAAAATGAACGTATCTAGACGAACACCTGTCTAAGTTCAAAAGAAATTGTAAAAGAAATGTTTTAGAAAGGCGACTTGCATATATTTAAATTCAAAAGGATTCAAATTCAAATAAATATGACAAATCAAGGAATATAAATGGATTGGTTACGGCTAATATTAATACATAAAGGTGCTAAATAAAAAAAATATATATATACATATATTATATAAAATGGGATGAACAACTAGTAAAATGCACACATAAAATAAAATTGGAATACAAATTAAACTAATTAAATATAAATAGCCACAATTATTTATTAAGTGCTATAAATGCACTAAAATCGCACAAACAACCACATTTTGACAAATAGCCTAAATAATGTAAAATTACGTAGTATATCAGCATTTAGGTATGTAATATATAAGTATAGGATAACACACATAAATGCATGCATTCTAATGCAAATTATGCACAAATAATCAAATTGCGCCCTTCAGTTAAATTATAGCAGATTTTAGAAAAAGGATGGACAAAATTGGGTATCAACAGTAGCTTCTTTGTTATAATACATAATCTAAAGTTGGAATTGTAAACAAGAAAATGAACTTAATTTCCAAAATCTTAAGCAAGGAAGGAAATCAATCCAAGATGTAACATGTAGTAACATTAATGGTCTCAAGATCAAATAAAGAAAGAGATAGAAAGTATTTTTGAACTGTTTCTTCCCCAACTTTTTGTAGACTCTAACCGTTCCCTGAATAGAGAACATACAAGAAGTTGGGAAGAAACTTCAAAAATACTTACTAGATCAAACATGGGGCTCCAGGTCTGAGTGATAAAATCTAAGCAAATTGAGCCTGACATTAACATCTATTTATTGTTCTCTTCATTTACTAGATCTGAAGATTATTCACGTCACTACATGTTACATCTTTGGAGCTTACATTCAATAGTAACATAATGTGAATATATGTTTAAATCTCTTTTTGCCTACACACAATAATGAGAACAATTCTAAGATAGTTGGACCTTTATAATAATGTTCTCCTCTCGTGGATGGCAGTAGCTCTGGCCATTGAGCGGTGGTAAGGCCTAGTTATACATAGCTTAGTGAAATGGCTTCTTGCCTGAGGATATATGCAATGGCTTGGCAATTGAGAAGGACGAGTCCACAATTTCTCATTTAATTTTTTGAAAAAATGATCATTTTATTTTTGATTTCTCCTCCATTTTAGAGGTCTAGCAAACCTATATATGAAACAGAAAAGGAATAAGTAGTTTCATTATCCTCAACTTTGTTTCCAAAAAAATGTAGCAACATCGAGTCTAGACAAAAAAATGTAGGAACAAGTGAGGGTTTTTTTTATAGTTGGTGTGAGGCGGTTTTCCAAGATGAAATATGGAATATTATAAAGAACGTTCTTTTTTTGGTTTACAATATATAGATTTCAGAAATCAAAATTGCACATATCCTAACTTAACAATCTACCACAAACATAACTTCATATGAAATTCATTGCATGAAAAAATTATTTTGTTTCTTTATCTGTCCAGTCAAATATACGAATGCCTTAAAGTTGTAGCCGTATTTCCATATATGGTTTCACTTGTTGGCAAGTCGTTCCTTACTTTCTTCTTTATAATAAAACCTTGTTAGCTTAATTCTTTTGGCAAAGTATTTACTTAGTTAGTGTAGTGTTGATTGAGTTAAAAATTTTATTTTTTCTTGTTTTATCTTTCTTTTTTCTTTTGCAAAGAGTAGTCGTGTTAATTCTATAACTTAGTAACAAATCTCATATTTATTTTCAAGTCGTGGATTCTGCATTTTGTAGTTAAGCTAAAACTATTAACAACCAGTTATGGCGATGTAAATAATATTTACACAATATGGTTACTCATAAAGTAATTATAGAAAAAAGAGGCAAAAGGTCCCCGTGGGTCTCAATAGAAGGATAAGGGACAACAATTTCTTTTTACTTTTCTTTTATTCCTGAAAAGTGTTAGTTTGTCATTTGTGGGTTAATTTATCATTAGTGGGGTCGGGGGTGGTTTCGTCGGTTTTAAAACTTGGGGGCTTAAACTTATGGGGTCAAAGTAAACAAAATGTTAAAACTTTCCCACGCCTTACACAATTTTTTCAAACAATCAAATCAATGCTCAGACCTTTTAAATCCACGCCCATACAATTTTCTACACACATTATTACACTCTCCACACTTCTCTTGAACTTCTCATTTTCTCTCTTTCTTTCATTATTATTCAAATCCAAATACCAACTCAAACAATAAATCTCTGATTCTCATCTACATCAGTATCATTTTGTTTAATTTTAGCAGAATGTGTGATCATCGCCGAGTGGGTAACATCATAACATCAAAATCAAAGTAAAACTTCAAACTTTTTGATGAATATTCACTATTGCTCGATTTAAAGAATAGTCTAGTTGTTCTACTATTTGTTGTGCTTCATTGTGCTTAGTATCACTAATTTTTTTTTTGTGGTTTAATTTCACATGCAAAAATGGTACAAGTCTGGTTGTTGTAAATAATCTTTGTTGTTGTGCAAAAATAGTACAAGTCCGATTTTGACGTGCACACACATGGCCTGATATCTACACATAATAGTAGATGTAAGAAACATCTTGATTTATGTCAAAAATATGTCCATAAATGGTTTGATCTTCTTATGTTCATAAATTGTATACATACTATAATATGTGTATACATAATATAATGTGTGTACAAATATTATAGTATGTGCAACATCACTATAGTGTCTACACATTATAATATGTGTACACATATATGAAGATGCGTACACATATTTCATTATGTGTACAGATCTTATCGCTGTTGCATAATCATTTGTACACATCTAATCTTTTATGTATTTTATGTTCCTTATATTTTTTTTTAGTAGATAAAATGGTAAGTACTCGTAGTGGTAGGGGTAACAAGACACAGTCACAGGGGTCTATACAGCCACGGAGGACTAAGAGGAAGAGGGATGATGCAAACGAAAGCAAGACGTCTAAAGTGGCTAGCAAAAGACCTGCTAGTAAGGATTGTCCATCAAGAACTAATGTGGAGCTGGGGGAAAGCCAACCCATCATTCATATGAATCGTCCAGATCAGTTGAATGAGCAGACCTTAGTAGATGTACAAGTAGATTTCGAAGCTACTATATCTAATGTGCTTGTTGAAGGTAAAGAAGCACAAAGACCTCATGAAGGTTGCGAAAATAAAACTGATAGTGTAGATAGGAGTATAATAGAAGAAAGAGAAGGTGAAACTGGAGAAATTGAAGCTGGTGAAACTAGGAGTAGAAAAGAAGAAAGAGAAACAGGTGGAGCTAGGAGTAGAGAAGCATGTGCATCTGTAGTAAATGAAGTAGGTGATGGTAGTAAAGGTAGGAGTACAGAAGAAGAAGGTGGTTCCGTCATACTTAAGGTTATCCAGTAGGCATAAGTGCTTAGGCACACGGACTGGTGCAGTACTCGCCTTATACGCATGCTTGAAGAACTTCTGCCCATCTACGGCCATAACCTAAGGTGGAGCACCTGGCACGTTACCCATCTGATCGTGGATTAAGGATGTCCTGGATGACAAGTGTCCTTTGATTCCTTGATTGCTGGCCACTGTGGAGCTTCCTGGGGTGGCACCCATATTGATGCTCCGTCTGGGAATAGAAGCTGGTGAATCATTTACAGGCGCGGGTCCTCGTAGGAATGCTTACCTCGGTAATGAACTATCGAAGATCGCCTCATGTTTACTGGCCATGCTTTCGACCATGTTAGCCGAGTTCTGTTCCACTCGCTCCTCATAAGCTTTGAGGTGTCTTGGCCATGAAAAATCCAAAAAAGATCATAGTGCATACATGTTTTCATTGAGGTGCCTTTGATATTAATGAAAACGAATGTTTATCTTTACATGCTTTTTTGTGCATACATGCGTATTTATTTGTAATGTAGTTAAGTAGTATTTTTCGGTGTCTGTCTGGGCATTTTCCTTCTTAAGACTTTTGTTCGCTTGTGAGACGTTGTTTTACTATGCATCAGCAGGTGATGGCTTAAGTCTCATCAGTAACAGATGTCTTTTGATTGGGGTAGGGCCTGCGCCCACAAGGGGATGACTTTAACCCGTTACATGCAATGAGGCATTTTTTCGTTCAAGCTAGAACAGTTGTGCTTGTCCACTCGAGTGCTTAAGTCTTTATCAACACGATGCTGGTGGGCGTCCCTAACGATAATTTGGTACAGGTATTGAATTGACGATTTCAGCTTACGATAATGCTTTGTGGCCTAATTAGAAGTGCTCTAGCTTTGAACGAGTAGTTTACTATGAATTTATCTTCTTTCTGTAGGAGTCTCATCTTGTGATTCGGGGATCTGAATCGAGTTCCTTCTTCGTGTGTAGGTCGAATAGGTGTTGTATAACTTGTGTGCCAAGTTTTGGGGTGATTCTGAGCTTCGTAAGGTCCTGTTCGGACCCAAATGCAGCACTAGCTGATGCTGGTGCACTTCTTGGAAACTTACCCTGCGGGATCGCGCCAGTCTTAGCACGATGGCACTGTATGCCGCTGTTATCTATGTGAGAAAGCGCATCTTGGGGCGTGATAACATTAGCTCGTGGCATGACAGTGCCTGTCTTTTCAGTTCTAAGTCAATTCTATTAGTTTGGGGTCGGTTAAGAGTGGATTCATGGTACGAATTCATGGGATATCATTAGGTAACAATCCTTGACCTTTTAATATCGTTAATTCATGGTTTTGGGGATATAATTTTATTGAATTAACTTGAGGAAAAAAGGGGCTTGAACCTTAGACTTGATTAATTAGGGAATTGAGTAAAATTAAACTTGATTATGTAATACAATGGTGTAATTGGAATCATGGGACTATAAAGAGTCGGAAAATTTATCGTTTATAGGCTTTCCGCTAAGCCAAGCCTATTGGTAATTTAATAATTTCCTCTTATTCTATGCCTAATAGTTAAATAATCCTTCTATGGGCACTTATACGTGTGATTATGCATCTATGGCTCAGAGGAAGGTAGTTCAGACAGGCATTGGAAAGGGGAGGCGATTATTCAGCAGCCGTATTGACCCCAAATTCGAGGTAAGTGGTTTTAATACATTTCTTTGACAGCTTTCGGCCTTATGAAACTTCTACCCACGTGTTCTTACGTGCGTAGTTGTCGTTAGGCATACTTACTATGCCATAGCTTGTTCATATCTTCGACTGCGTTACTTATTGGATTGTGTTGCCTTAGACATAGTATCTAATTTAGTACTAAAGTATTCCGAAGTTATTGTAAACATAAAGGGTTAAGCTTTAATCTCAATATTCTGTTGAGATAGAAGTTACGGTGCGATTATGAATGTGAAATTTGCAGAAATAGAAGTATTTAGTTAAGTTATAAATCCTTATAGGCTTGTAGGGCGCGTTTACTATGCGGGGCTTCAATGGTATTGCATGAATCCTAAATTGCATGACTAGGCTTGGTAACATATGGAGAGCAGGAATATTGGTAGGAGTATTCCACTCAGATTGTATATTATACCGCTAAAATCGACGAGCGTCCCAAGCCGGGGCAGGTTGAATATTGATATTATGTATACAATCGGTTGTCGACGAGTGTACCGAGCTGAAGCAGGTTTAACGTTGTGTTATGTATCTAACAGTAGTTGATGTGTGTCCCACGCCTGTGAGGATTATCAGTCACTTGGGCACATGTGACCCCATTGCATTGTAATGCATTTATCTCACTTTTACCGCACAGATTGTTGAATACTATGTGACTGTTTGCTCTATGTTTCTTACTTTTGATATGTGTTTCTGGTTGTTTATGTGTTTCTAGTGGTTATCTTCTTCTGTCTTCTTCTTGGCTAGTTTATATGTTTCTTTGAAGTGGCTAGCCAACCTCTAATTATTGAGTCCTTCCGACTTATCCTTTTATTGTTTCTTATCTATTTTTTTTATTTCGGCTGGTTACGCTCCAGCACCGAGATTGAGATGTGATTAAGGAGTCGTTCTTGCGCCTTATCTAAGGGCGAGGGTGTTCAATATCAGAGGAGGCCACTTGTTAAGTAAGTTTAGCCATCGGTGCTTGATTCTTAGAATGTGCCAGCGCCTCGACATGATCAGCCTCGATTTGCTTTCCATTGCCACCAGGAATATTTTCGGCATTATTATGGTTCGAGATGTTTCCTTTGTCGCGATTCTAGACATTATAAAAAGAGGTGTCCTCTACTTCAGCAGGGGGATCGTCGTTCTTTCCCTCGACCTGAAGCATCTGCACAACCGCAGAGGCAGTTTAGGCAGGATGCTGAGGCATCCAATGTAGTAATTTCATGTATCCTTTTTATTAGAATATTACTCATATATCTCAATGCATCTTTGTGATTCTTCTATATTAACATTTATGTCGGAGACCTTATCATGGTAAAGGGGTATGTTCATGATCTGTTGTATTCTTTGGGGGTCGTGAGACTCTAGCTAACCTTCCAGCCTTAAATATGAAGGATTTCGATGAGACTAATATATGGATGATTTGGCATTAGGTTATGCTATCCTTGGTTGTCATACAAAGTTATGTCCGCCTTTTTTTCTTGGTTCGCTGTCCGTGGGGTGATAGAAATCTTAATTGCCTATTCTAGGGTGTGTTATTTCCTTCCTGAATGCGAAATAATTATTGAGTAAAGGGGTGTTCACCATATCTTTCCTTGGTTTGAGATACAGTATGGAGATTCCATCCCATGACTCTGTACCTTTGAGGGAGTTTTCTGATGTATTTCTAAATGACCTGCAAGGACTTCGTCCTGATCGAGAATAAAAGTGGGGCATTGAGGTGGTGCTAGGGATTCAGCCTATTTCTATACTTTTCTTATCGCATGGCTCTATTGGAGTAGAAGGAGCTGAAGGAGCATTGGTCCTTAAATATTTTTGAATAGAATATAATCATAGTTAAATGATATAAGGACAAGATCACATGATTGGTAATCCTTAAATGAGCACTAGACATATGGTCCTTAAAAGTATTCTAGGGCCTAGAAATTGTCTGGCCGCAAAAATAATTTAACGACAAGCTTGTGAAATCATCCTAATGGACATTTATGAATGGAGGATCCAATGACGGGAAGCGACTAGAGTATCTGGTCACTATTGGTGTTTTATGGACTACAATTAAGCTTTTAAGGTTCAACTAATCAGACTTTAGCGGTTAAGGGAAAGAAATCTTGATAATTTTATTCGTACAATTATAATGTAATAAGTAGTTTGGATAGGTTACATGTGTACAAATTAGTATTTACTAAATTCATCCAATTGTTATTTCAAAATACTATTACGGTTAGTTAATATTGAAAATAATATAATACTAAAGATATGAGCTTTACTATTTCTCAATCCTAATCTCCGGATGGAATGTATTTATTTAAGGCAAGAGCATTTTTCTCTCATTTCTTATGAAATAAAATCTTCCAAAGTATTGAACAGTTTGATATTGCTAATTATAAACAGAAAACCTTATAAAAATTAATCAAATAATATTGAGCTAGTAAGGAAGGAAATAAATCAAAGCATGTAAGTTTAGGTTAAATGCAGCGTACTTTGTCATAGAAAGCCTTCTTAAATGTCAAAATCCGTCAATCAATCAGTTACATCTCAATTTTTATAAGCTTCATTTTGCTTTTCTAGAAACAACAGAATTGTTTCTTCAAATAAACCATATGGGAAGCAGAGAGGAGGAGAGAAAATTAGCACTTGAGGAGTGAAAAACAAAGGAACGAGAGAGGGGTTTGTATAGTTCATGAGAGGGTTTTTAAAAAGATAAAATGTGGGAATCTTGTAAATAACTTTTTATTTTTGTTTACAATTAGATTTCGCATATCAAAATTAGACATAAGTTAATTAGGTCCTAAACAAAATTAAATAACATACCAAACAGATCACTTCATTATAGAAAGTCAAATTCCTAGCATGGCTGGATTTATTTATTTCTTTATTTGTCCAGTCAAAATAAAAGTACCTAAAAGTTGTGGACTTATTTTCGTATGCTTTCATTTGTTGACAACTCGTTCCCCACTTTCATGTCTGTAATATATTGATATTAATCCTTGATTGATAGCTAAAATCTTTTTAGTCATTATCTTACTTAATTAACATGATCATACATTGGCTTGTGTTCATTGAATTAACTAAGTTTAATTTTCATTTTTGCATTTTTTGTGTAAAGAATAGTCCTTATTAATTCTCTGACTTTGTAACATTTTTTATTAGATGTGTTGGGAGGGATCTCTGACTTTGTAACAAATTCAGGTTTGTTTCCCAGTCATGGACTCGGCTTTTAGTATTCCATTCGTTTCTATTTATGTGATACGCTTACTATTTGGGGAGTTTGGGAGGTAGTTTTTTAACCACATTTTTCTTAATATTTTATAAATATTTAAAGTATTACTTAATATGATTTATAGTAATTTTTATGTAGTTATCAAAAAAATAAAATTTATTTTCAAGAATTTGAAAAATCTGTGTCTAAATTTGCCATCAAAGTATAAAACTTTGGCCCTCGAACTCTCAACTATGTTACATAAATTAAGACAAATGGAGTAGTAATTAAGTTGAAACCATTTTAACCCATAGATTAGAAGTTTATCTATTATAAGTTCCATGCATGTGTAAACAATAACTACACAATAAGGTCATTTATAAAATAATTATAATCATGCCGCTTATAAGTAAAAATGATATTAACATGCTATCATGAAGGCCTTGTCACTAACTTTTGGCTAAAGATGTTATCAAGAATCTGTAGTTCCAAATAAATGATTTTTCTTATATATTTTTAAATATTCCGTAAAGCTATTACAAGCACAAAGATACATAAATGGAACAAGTCAGCTGACAACCCGTAGCAATGGAAAAAGGATGGTTGATTTTTCCTTTCTCTTGAATAAAAACTGGGATACATAATCAACCTCGAGTGTGTACAATGAAATATTTCTTAATATCAAATCAACTGCACCTCAAATCCCAAACGAGTCGACTAGTTAGCATACAACACCTAATTCCATGATTGTTGATCTAGACCATCATTCTGGTTAGATGTGAATAATTAGGCTATTGATACTACATCTAGGAACAATGAATTTGCTTCGCCAGACCCTGGACTCAGCCATAGATCTATTTTGGTTCGGATAGTTTTTACTAATGTCCCGAAAGTCAAGAAATTGATCTCTTCCCGTGGGACCCATATCTTGATTTACGGAGATTCGTTTTGAGATCTATCTTTGCGATCATGTCACACAAGTATTTTATGACTTGTGTACAAAATTTTAGGTCATTCCGAGCCTTGTAGGATCACGTTCGAACCCGAATCGCAGCACGAGCAGGTGCTGATGCAGAATTCTGCACCTTCCAGGCAACCTGCGCGATCGCGTGCGTGTGGGCATGTCCGGGCTTAATTCTGCTTCCTCGAAGCGTGATCGCACACATAAGAGCACGACCATGAAAAAGGGGTGGCGCGTGGGCATGCGGGGTAGCTCGAACGCGCCGGTTTTTTTGTATAAAAGACCCATGTCTGCTTATTTTATTCCTAATTCGTTTCCAATTAAATCCAATCAGTTACAAAGTGATTTCTTGGGACCAATTCACTCCAATTGTTCAGGTAACCATTCTAATTAAATTATTCATGTTTATTCAATAATTAAAGTGGCAATTCATGAATTGGATTGAAGAGAATTGGGGTTAGAACCCCAAACTTATTAAATTGGAGAAAGTTGTCGAATTGAACTTGCCAATGTAATCCAATAGTATATTTGGACTCGTGAGAGTATGAGGAGTCCGAAAATATAAAGTTTGTGGGCGTTCGGCTAAGCCGGCCCAGGAGCATTTTCATAATTTTCTTCTATATCCGGCTAATAACTAAAGAACCAGTTTGTGAGCGCTTATGTAAGCAACTTCTCTTCTTTTGCTTAGAGGAAAGTGGTTCATGAGGCATCAGGAAAGAAAAGGAGTTCGTTCAATAGTCAATTTGGCCGAAAGTAAAAGGTAAGTGGTTTCATCCCTTCTTTGAGGGCCTTCGGCTTTTATGGATGTTCTACGCTCGTATTCTTCATGTGTCTAGCCGCTGAAGAAGCATACTTACCACGCCAACGCTTTGTGAATATGAAACGACCTTAGGTAGTCGTTTCGGAAGTTAGGGCTCTGATTGGCATGGCGATAATTTTAAAATCTTCGTAAGGTCCATTGGGACTTATCTGTAAAATTTGAGCCAAATCAGACCTCGTTTGGCAGGCATCGGAAGAAGGTTTCAGTTTTTATTGTCGATAAATATTAAAAAGAGATTTTTGAGCTCGGTTTTGGCGAATGAGCTCCGATTCGAAATCCAAAAGCGCCATTAGGTTCGTATGATTATTTGTGACTTTTATGAACTTTCGAAAGTGAATTTCGATGTTGTTCGGCTAGTTTCCGCTAAAATGCCGAAAGTTAAATAATTTGATTTTTTTCCATTTAGTTTGCATATTGAGTTTCGGGAGTCCGATTTGAGATCCGCCTTCGCGAGTATGTTACATATATTTTGTGTAACTTGTATGAAAAAGTTGGAATTATTTCAAATATCGTAGGGTACCGTTTTAATTTTCGTCGCAAAAAAAAAATTTAAAGAAATAAAAAAAAGGGAAAGGAAAAGACAAAAAGGGAAAGAAACTAAGGCGGTGGAGGTGAGCAACATATATAGAAACAGAAACATACATACAAAAACAGAAATTAGAAAATGAAGGAGAAACAGAGATGGCACAACAACAAAAAATGCCAGAAAATGAGAAAAGGGGCCGGAGAAAAGTAGAATTTTCACCCTGAAACATTCAGGTAATGATCCTAATATATTATTTGAGTTTATTACGTGTGTTTGAATATATTTTTACGGTAAAAATTGGGATATTAGCCATCGTTTTAATAAGTTCAATTAATAGTTTAAAGGGTCAAATGGACCCCGATAATGAAATTGATTATATATTCGTACTCAGTGAGTTATGGGCAACATATGAATGTAATTTATTTAGGGTTTGGTTATGTGACCTTAAGCCCTGTACATAGGCCTGGCCTGCGTATTGCGTATGCGAATAGGGTATCAGGTTCCTAACCGGATTGCCCTAAGATGTGAGGAATGAAGCCTTTAGCCTAATTTGATATATTTTTCTGCTTATTGAATAGAGTGAGATCATTTGGCAATGAAACCAAAGGATAAAGCGGTTGTTGATTAGCAAGTGCTAACTTTTGGAAGAGGAAAGTGTTTATATCCATTTCTTTGGAGGCCCTTGGCCTTGTGGATGTTTTACCACGTGTTCCTTACGTGTGTAGCTACCGATAGGCGTACTCATTACGCCTTAGCTTTGAATTTACATTGTATATTATATGTTATGCCCTGTTGTTGGTATTGCATTGAGCATATGAGCATTGCACTCTGGTTTTGAGCATTGCAGATACTTCTCGGTTGGCGATGAGTGTCCCGCACCGGTGAAGGATCATTATTGCATATACTTCCCGGTTGGCGATGAGAGTCCCGCGCCGGTGAAGGGTATAGGCTTCTTTTGTTGCGACCCCTCTGATTTTATATGGCCCTTCCTAGTTCGAGGCTAATTTACCTGTATTGGCTTCTTTGGTATTATGTGACACTTTTTTAGGACTAGCTCTCCCACGTCGAAGGAATACAAGTTAATCTTTATATTGAAATATTGCTCCACGCATTGTTTCTGAGCTGCCAAGCGAATTGCTGATAGTTCTCGATACTCGTCCAGTAAGTCGAGTCTGATTATCAAGGCCTCATTGTTTGTCCCCTCTTCGGCAAACAATCTACGCAGGTTAGGTTCTCATATTTCAATCACAATCATGGTGTGTGCTCCATATGCCAGAGAGAAAGGAGTTTCTCCTGTGCTTTCCTTCGGCGTGGTGCGATATGCCTGTAGGACTTCTGCTAGCTCTTCCTGTCACTTGCCTTTGGCTTCTTTTAGCCACTTCTTTAGACTTTCCATGATGACCTTATTTGAATATTTGACCTGGCCGTTCATGACTGGGTGGTAATGTGTGGAGGTTATCCTTTCTATTTTCCACTCCTACTAAAAATTTGTGACCTTGGCTCCTAAAAACTAAGGTCCATTGTCACAGGGTATCTCGGCGGGAATTCCAAATCTGGACATGACATTCTTCCAGGTGAACTGTATCACCTGTTGCTCACGAGTCTAGGCGTAAGGCGCTGCCTCGACCCATTTAGTGAAGTAGTCGGTTATCATAAGAAACTATTTAACACCTCCGGGTGTCGTGGGCAACGATCGTACAAGATCCATCCCCTATTTCATGTAAGGACATGGGCTCTGCGGAAGCTGTCACATGCTCTGAAAAAGCTTGTTCGCATCACTATCCATTCATGCCCAGTAATAGCCAGCTCTTATTACCTTTCCAGCTAAAGCTGTTTCTCTCGGATGATTGCCATAATGTTCTTCATGGATTTTTCTCAGTATATAGTCAGGTTGTGTTGGGCCTAAGCATTTACCCAATGGGCCGCTGAACATCCTTTGATATAGCTCACCTCGAATCAAGAAATAACGAGCCGCCTGCATCCTTAGTAGCATACTCATTTTTTTTATCGCCGAGGAGTATTCCTTTGTCCAAGCATTCAATTAACGCATGCGCCAATCCTAGAAAAGTCCAGTTGTGTTGACTTCGAGGTGCTCAGGTCCAAACAAGTCAATTATATCACTGCATTCGGACTATCGGGGTTCATATCAATAACTGCTGCTAGACTGGCCAGTGCATCAGCTTCTGTATTTTTTTCCTTCGATATCTAAGCAAATTTCCACTTGTGAAAATTCTTCAAAATGGTCTCCACTCAAGCTAATTACTCCTGCATCGAGTGTCTTTGGCAGCAAATACCCTATTTACTTGGATGAACACCAGTTGCGAATCACTGTTGAGACTGACCTCCCTGGCCCCCAATATGTAAGCTAACCCAAGACCTTGAATGAGAACTTCATATCCTGCCTCATTGTTCGTGATAAAATCTGCTAGTACTTGCGATTTTGTAGTCGTACGAGGCTGGTAGATGATATCTTACTGTAACGATCCGCCCGGTTTAACATGATTCTGCAGACGAATTACCTCGTCGATATACTTTACGATATAGAACAGTTTGATGGAACTAAGAGTTAGCTTACGCTTCAGCAACGCCTTAGAGATTTAATATTAGCATTCTATATTAGAGGAAGACTCCTCTACTTAGAGCATAAAATTATACAGCTAATTTGAATAGGAATAATCATCCTCGCACAACCTGCTGGATTAAGAAAGACTTAGCTAAAACATAACGCGGCTCAGACCTGAGCTACCAAATTACCCTCTCGAGTTGCCAAACAACTGCAACTCTCAAGTTCACAACTCCATACCTTTGCCATAAGCACCACCGCTTGATGGATCAAATCAGAGATCAAATGATGCCTTTCATTACCCTTAGTAGCCTTGAAAAACAACAATGTGCTTACCCGGCTACCTTGACACGCACTCTGGCTCAGCACATGGAACATCACAAGAGGCTACTGACCGCCTAAGCTCACCAGTGCCGAAGAAAGAAGAGATGGCAACAGACTGAGGATAGAAATAATTAGAGCTTTAGGAAGCTCATCTTCTTATTTACTTGGCTACATGAGCTAGACTACTTACGAGTCAAGTTAGCCAAAGAATCGCAATTGAAGAAATAGATATTAAATAAGCTCTATGGAACAACATACATGCCAATTTAACCTCCCAATAAGAAGGAAACTCTGACAATTTACCAGAAAATCCTTTTATAGCCCAGATAAGCTCATGGGATAACATGACTTTACTAGCGTTTCAAACCAAGACGAGACACGTAGATTGAATATTACTTACTAACCACTTTACACCGGAAGAAACCATGACACTCCCTTATGGTGATGAACTAGAATCCCCTAATCCAACCAACACGAAATTCCGAGAAGAAAGGTAAACTAATATGATATAATAAAAGAAGGTGGCACGACAAAATGCCAGGCAGACAATAGCGACACTCACCGTCAAATCTCTCATATTTAGACCAGATAAATTAGTAGGGTCTCACAAATGCCAGGAATAAATCATACCAGAAGCTCACCCCTCTACCGCAACCGATTCTTAATAGAACAATATCCAAGGAAGCCATGGAAACATGGTAAGCTAAACGAAGTCCAGACCGATCGGAAGAATCAAATCTTACTCACATATAATGGAAGAAGAAATACATGGGTGTACTACATCAGATACCTCAGCATCCTATCAGACTGGCAGTTCATAGAACTGCCTCTGCAACTGAGCTAAGCCACTATCCTGGTAATTACCTTCTGAAGAACCACTGCCACCACGCTCTCGACCTCTACCAGATCGTGGCAATTCTTTTGCTGATTGAGATCTAAATGAAATCCCCTACGACTGTGCAGGTGCCTGATGACGAGAGAAAAGACGAATGCCTACTTTTCGGAGTAAGGGAAAATGCCTCAAAGGATAACCAGACTCACGACAATGATAACACCTTTTCGCTGAAAATGGAAGCTGGAAAGATTGTTGATAGCTGTAAAGAGAAGACTGTATCTGATCTTGGCAAGCTACTGGCGCACTCTAAGAATCACGTGACACAAGCTGAGATAACCTGGAAGGTAACCTCAAAAAATAATCAGAACTCTTACCTCTAAATGAGGTACCATGGTTGCCCACTTAGGCCACGGGATCTCTTGCTCTCCCGCTCTAACTTATGGTATGCCTCGTACCTTCGAGCAATATCAACAACAACATCAAATGAAATCCTGACCTCAATCTCTTGAGCCATCTGGGATCTCAAGGAAAAGAAAGGTCATCAACAAATCTTTGAATCTCTCGAAAGGCTTATGGACTAGTTCTAATGCATATCCAGCCATTCTATAGAATACAATCTCATATTCTGAAACTAACAAGCTTACCGATAAGATACCCTGTCTAATCCACTCAAACTGGCGACACTTTTCATCTCGCTCGCTGCATGAAATGAACTTTTTCATGAATCTACGAGAAAAATCGCACTAAGTCAACTTAGGCAAGCCCGGCCTAGCTGACAGAAGAGCGGTCAACAAATCCAAGGCTGGACCCTAAAACTGGAAAGCACTATAATCAACAACATACTGCTCAAGATAGCCAAAAGCAGGAAAAATACGCTGACATTATTTTATTTTATTATTTTCAAAAAAATGCACATGGATTATTTGATGCATGGCCTAAGAATATCGGAAGGTTCAATTGGGTAAAATAATACAGCCTCTTCGGGCACTCTGACCGAACTGTTATCTGAGCTAGCTAACCAGCCAAAAAATTGGAGGCACAACACATGATGCCTTTGGAACATAATTTACTGGGGCAATGTCAGGAACTGGAACATGAGCACCCTGAGTCCGAACATTTGCATCTACAGCGACATGATGAGCTTCCTAGGGAATAGGAGGTTCTTGCGGTATCTGCGCCACCAAGATTCTCATAAAGCATCGTAGAGAGCCAAGGGAACCACAAGGCCCTGCTCCCTTGCCCATCGCGAGCTCGTACGGCTGGGACCTCCATAACTAGATCGTCAGCACGATAAAAAACTCTCGGGGCTTCGTCAGTGCTAGCCCCAGGCTAGACTGCTTCGTGTTGAACTCATACAGATTCAAGCTAGGCCATGCGGGCACCCGACCATTTCCCCTAAACCCATCGGGTGAACCCTTATCAACTGAATTCGTAAAATATTAATTCAACTCATAAATAAGAAAAAGACTTAGAAAAACTACATACATACCGATACCTCTAAGCTGTATAAAAGAAATTACAGCTGACTAGCCAACATACTAGGTTTAGGGCTATCCAGACTAGACATCTAGGAGTACAAAGGAAGACAGATATCTCCTGAAGGGAGCAGAATACAACTGAAATAATAAACATAAAACTGGTGGCCATCCGGAATAAAAGCTGGCTCACCCTGACTGCTGAAGTCTTCTTCGCTCCTTCACAACGTGGCGAACTCAAACCTAGAGTGAACCTGCCGAAATGAAATAGATAGACAAGAAACAAACAACAAAGAAGGGTGAGTCAAAAGGACTCAATAAGTGGGACAGACTAGCCAGCTCAAAGAATAGGATAGCTAGCTAGGGAGAAGAAAAACCAATAAACAAAATTCACCTTATTTCAACAACAAAAAGACAGAGCCAGGTAGCAACTGAAAATACATATGGGACCATAAACTCATAAACAACCAGCGATATAAGATAGACATAACATATAGTTTCTTCGAACATATCAATACTCAGAAATACATGACACATACGCAAAACATCACACTATGATCACACAATACACAACAGCCGGTGCAATGAAATGGAATGAATGCAGTATGATGCAATGGGTTCACATGCGCCAAATGAATGGAGCGGAATCCTCCTGCTCTTAGGGCGGAATCCTCCTGCCCTCAATATGATGCAACGGAGTGGTATCCTCCTACTATTAGGGCGGAATCCTCCTACCCTCAATATGATGCAATGGAGCGGAATCCTCCTGCTCCTAGGGCGGAATCCTCCTACCTCAATATGATGCAATGGAGCAGAATCCTCCTGCTCCTAGGGCGGAATCCTCCTACCCTCAACATGATGCAATGGAGCGGAATCCTCCTGCTCCTAGAGCAGAATCCTCCTACCCTCAATATGATGCAATGGAGCGGAATCCTCCTGCTCCTAGGGCGGAATCCTCCTACTCTCAATATAATGCAATGGAGCAGAATTCTCCTGCTCCTAATATGAATGCAATATAATGCATATGAATGCAACATTATGCATATGAATGCAATATGATGCAATAATAACCCATCACTGGCGCAGGACTCTCATCGACAGCCGGGAAGTATATGCCAACTCATAACAAAAGTACAATGCTCAGATCCTTAATATAATACCAACAACAAGACATAACATATAGTATACAATGTAAATCAAAAGCTGAGGCGTAATGAGTACACCCATTGACAGCTACACACGTAAGGAACACGTGGTAGATTATCCACGAGGTCAAGGGCCTCCAAAGAAATGGATACAAACACTTACCTTGTTACAAAGTTAGCACAGCTACTCAACAACCGCATTGTCCTTTGGATTCACTGCCAAACGATCCCACTGTGATCAATAAGCAGAAAAATATATCACATAAGGCTAAAGGCTTCATTCTTTACGTCTTAGGGCAATCCGGTTAGGAACCTGATACCCTATTCGCATATGCAATAGGCTGGTTAGGCCTATGTACAGGGTTCAAAGTCACATAACCAAACCCTAAATAAATTACATGTATATGTTGCCCATAACTCACTGAGCACGAATATATAATCAATTCCATTATCAGGGTCCAATTAACCCTTTAAACTGTTAATTGAACTTATTAAAACAATGTCTAATATCTCAATTTTTACCGTCAAAATATATTCAGACACACGTAATAAACTAAAATAAGGTATTAAGATCATTACCTGAATATTTTGGGGTGAAACTTCTATCTTTCTCCGGCTCTTTTCTCATTTTCTAGCATTTTTTTTACCTCACTGCGTTTTTCTCTTCACTGTTCTCGTTTCTCCTTTGATTTCCCATGTTTCAATGTTTCTGCTCGTGGTAAGGACCCACCGCCATTCATTTTTTCTTTCCTTTAATCCTTTTTTTCTTTTCTTTTATTTTATTTTTTTTTCTTTTATTTTTTTTTCGCGACGAAAATTAAAATGAAATTCGAAATGATCCCAATTTTCTCAAGTAAGTTATATAAAATATATGTAACACACCTTCTAAGGGGGATTTCAAATCGGACTCCCGAAACACAATATGCAAATTAAATGGAAAAAAGGTCAAATAATCATTTTAGCGGAAACTAGCCGAACAACCTCGAAATTCACTTTCGAAAGTTCACAAAAGTTACAAATAATCATACGAACCTAATAGCACTTTCGGATTTCGGATCGGAGTTCATTCCTCAAAATCGAGCTCGAAAATCTCTTTTTAATATTTATCGACAATAAAAATTGAATTCTTCTTCCGATACGTACCAAACGAGGTCTGATTTAGCTCAAATTTTACAGACAGGTCCTAATAGACCTTACGAAGATTTTCAAATTATCAGCACGCCCTTCGAGGTCTTGATTCCCGAAACGACTACCTAAGGTCGTTTTATTATTATTATTATTATTATTATTATTATTATTATTATTATTATTATTATTATTATTATTATTATTATACTAACACATTTTTTGTATATTTTTGCGAGGTAAAATTAGATGAGAGACGACGTTCTGAAAACATTTCTGGCTCAACTTATTATTACATTATTTTGGACTTATTATTTCTTAATTTATTTGGCATACTAACTAAATTGATTTATTTGAAAGTTCTATTTCTGAAGAAAGCAATTAGTAGAAAAGAACCTTTTATTATTACTATTACTAATATTCTCATTATTATTATTATTATTTTATTATTATTACTAATTCCTTATCATTCTTATTATTTTTATTACTATCATTATTACTACTATTATTATTATGATTATCATTATACTAATCAATTTTACTTTATTTCCGAGGTATATTTGGATGGACACTTTCAAGATGGCGTCCCAGAAATGCTTCTAAATTAATTTCTATTAAATTCTCTCATTTTTGATTTATTATTATTTTAGGCATACTAACTAAATCATTTTATTTTGCAAGGTACATTTTGGATGAACAATCTTGAAGACGACGCTTCCGAAAATACCATTTAAATCACATTACTTTCATTTAATTTAAATTTTCATTTTTATCTTTATTATATACTAACTAATGTATTTTATTTTGCGAGGTATAAGGAAGAAGTCAATTAGCGAATTTGAATCTTTCGTTATTATGTTCTACTTAAAATACATATTATAGTAGCCATTTAATTATTTATCTATTTTTAGTCTATTTGTTTAGTTACTTGTTTAGAATCCCAATTCTTTAGTCCGGTCGGTAACCACATTTGGTGGAGCCTGAGAGGTACCTAATCCCTTCCTCTCAGGTTAACTTGAACCTTTACCTAGAATTTCTAGTTCGTAGACTTAAGTTTCGGAGTTAATTATAAAATTAACTAGAAAGAAAGTAGGTTCTCTAATACGCCTAGTTAAAATATATGTTATGTGGCGACTCCAAGACTTTACCCGTGAATTCCAATAAGTCGGGCCCTATTTCGAACTTTAACTGGTTCGGAAAAAATGGGTGTCGATAGAATGACGATTCTGCTGGGAATTGTCAAGGTTCTAACCATAACGGACTTTAAATTGGGATTCTTTGCATTTATTTTCTTTCTTTTATTATTTCTCAAGGCTAATATTTCTTTCTTTTTCTTTTGCTGGTTTGAAGTTTAGCATTCTATTTTATTGACGTTTTTCTTTTAATTTATTATGTGTAATTGTTATTTTACTTCCTGCACTCCTGGAATTATTACACTTGCACATACCGAGAACGATTATACGGACCCTGCGGTCGTTCCACCCTCAAAGCACCCTTTAGGGAAAGTTAATAAAATTAGCCAAATAACAAAGCTTTTGGCAGTTTGCAAGCTTTCAACTTTCAAGTTGTCCGCTTGGGAGAAACCTTGTTTAAGAAAAAACCACTCTTCGATTAGGAAAATACCTCACGATGCTTGCTCCAACGATCTTTCAAATTCTCCACGAATTTGTTAAATCCTCTAATTTAACGGTTTCACTTATAACTTTATTTGTATTTTTTATATTATCTTGCATAATTATTTTATACCCCGGGACTAACCAGTTATTTTTCCTGTTTGTTCCTTCTCTTTGTCAAAATTATTTTGTGAATTATTTTAACATGTTCATCCTTTTTTCAAAATTCACACATTTTAGAAAACATGTGCATTTCTTTAAAAACTTGTATGTGTTTTAAACTCGTGCATAGCGCTCACACCTCCCGCCACGCCTGGCAATTGCGAAATCGTGCGTTGAAAAATACGGTGGTTACAACCACCCTTTCCCTTACAAATTCCTTTAGGGAGAACGACTTAGAATCAATTTGGTCCATGGCGTTCCCGCTCCCGAGTCGTCCGCTTTGGGAGGATACTAAAGCCTAGTCTAGCTAACTTCATTCCTTTATAGCAACGTTAGGAATCATGCATCATGACATATCATTAATCGACTTGTTCTCAAGTCCGATAGGCCAACGTGTTCAAACAATTCGAACGGGTTTTTGACCCCAAATAGCATTGAACACGATCTATTTGCATATACTTAGGGGATCGAACATGCAAATGTGGACCATTTATAGGCATTGTTCTGCATTTTGTGTCATTCAAAGGCACAAAGGTTACCTAATAGGCGTCAAAAGCCCAAACTGAATCAGAAATGATTGTTTATTCGTAAACAATCAAAATTATTCTGTATTCAATGTCATTTAAAGGCGCGAAGGTAACCTAAGAGGCATTAAAAGTCCAAAATGGATCAGAAATGATTGTTTATTCATAAACACTCGAAATTATTCTGTATTCATTGTCATTCAAAGGCACGAAGGTTACCTAATAGGCGTCAAAAGCCCAAATTGAATCAGAAATGATTGTTTATTCATAAACAGTCGGAATTATTCTGTATTCAATGCCATTCAGAGGCATGAAGGTAACCTAAGAGGCATTAAAAGCCCAAATTGAATCAAAAATGATTGTTTATTCATAAACAGTCAAAATTATTCTGTATTCAATGTCATTCAAAGGCACGAAGATAACCTAAGAGGCATTAAAAGCCTAAATTGGATCAGAAATGATTGTTTATTCATAAACATTCGAAATTATTCTGTATTCAATGCCATTCAAAAGCACGAAGGTAACCAAAGAAGCATTAAAAGCCTAAATTGAATCAGAAACGACCGTTTATTCTCAAAGGATTGGAATCATTCTATATTCATTGCTATTCAAAGGCTTAAATGGTAACCGAAGAGGCATTGAAAGCCCAATTTGAAGCAGAAATGACCGCTTGATAGATGGTATGACACATAACGTACGTTTATCCTTTAAGCATTATATAAAGACTTGACATCCTTGGCATGTCAAAAGTCCATTAGCAACTTCCGTCTAAAGTGTCTAAAGGGTTCTCAACCCATAATGACACATCTCTTCATATTCTCTTTTGCATTATTTTCAAAAACTTGTGCCACACGTTAATCATTTTGCTCGCAATAAAGCAAATCTTAGGCATTTTTTTTCTCCCTTTTCTTATCGTCCTTCACCTTTTCCAAAACATCATGGCCAATAGAACATTTGACATGGTTGATGAAATCCCTCAGTTACTCAGAGATTGGTGGGGAGACTTAAGCATAGATAAAAAAAATCGAGACGAAATGGCGTTGGGGAATATGATTTCACTAATGGAGCACATTGCAGCGAAAGGGATGATAGAAGCAGCAGTACACTATTGGGATGCAGACCGAACAGTTTTTCACTTCGGAAACGTAGAGTTGACGCCGTTGCTGGAAGAAATAGGCGGGTTAACTCAATTACCATTTGAAAGTGATGAAATTTTGACACCTAGAAACATTACAGCCGAGGAGTTCTTCGAAATGATTGGACTTAAGCCCGAGGTATGCACAGACAGTGTGAGACACTCGGGAATTCCTTTGACTTCCCTCTACATTAAATTCGGGTACGGAGAAGCATTTCAAGAATCCGAAGACTATTTCAGCATTAACCAGGCGGATTGGCAAGAGCGGAGAATGCTCGCTTTTTTTACCAGATTTTTAGGGACTGTCGTGTTTCCACAATACAAAGGACGAGTTGATGTTTGCATGGTATCAATTGCCGATGCCTTACTCAAGTACTTCAATAAGAAATACACTTTGGTACCAATGATTGTTGCAGAAATGTATCGAGCTTTAGAAGGATGCAAGAAGGGTGCTAGCTTTTTCGAAGGTTGTAATTTACTCCTACAAATTTGGTTAATGGAACATTTGCAAAGGACGAACAATGCAGACAAAGCATTTCACCCCATACCAAAAGAAAACTATATCTTGACTCATACCGCCCGCATAGACAACGCTTTCGAGAAATGGGACCAACCAACAACTGCCATAGGCTGGCACCACAGGCTTTCTCAGTTGACGTCTGAAAACATACAATGGATGTTTGATTACTTTTCCAGCACAGCAGTAATCACACGATTCGAAGGAGCTTCTTTTTTTATCTTGGTTGGGTTTAGAGGAGTTTACCCATACACTCCTTTAAGGGTACTTAGACAAGCAGGGAGAAAATAAATTGTACCCCAAATTGCAGACATCAGAAGTTTCGAAGCAGATATTTTCGGAGGAGTGATACTATTTAAAGACAAGATATTAAAACTATTGAAAGAAAGGCAACAAATGGGATTCGAGACTATTGGACGAGACAGGTTTGATGTAGGCTATGATGAAGACTATCTAGACTAGCTTAGGGAAGACATAGCAAGGGCAGTCTAACCAAGAGCAATAGCAAAAAGGAAAAGAAATGCTGATGAGTTAGGAACTGAGTGCAAGAAGCTATGCAAACAACTGGCAAGGGCACAAGGGAAAATGACAAAGAAGCAAAGTTTGGTCGAAGCAAAGAATAAAGAAAAAGACAAGTGGCGCAAAAAGTCAGAACTCCTGACAAAATGCATAGAATCTATAGGTGTATGGGCTAACGAAGGAATGAATGCTATGGCTGACAAAGGAATAGAGGAGAGAGGAAGTAAGGCTTGGGAAATGTTGAAAAACCTCATGTTCGACATATCTCAGCTCTTAACTGATGCAGACAACATCATCTTTCAGGGAGACTTATCAGAAGCAAGCTTGTCCGAGGGAGACTCGTCCGAAGAAGAAGAATCTTCTGGGGATGGATCAGCATGAAAGATGTTCACCTGGCCATGATCTAATCTCCTAACAATATTTAGTCTTTTCCTTCTCTTACACTGTTTCAGTATGAGCCAATGTAATAAAGTCCAATAAATGCAATATTATCTTTCAGGCTCCGCATCTTGTTAGCAAACGAAATGATGCATGTGACACAAAGCATTTTTCAAATCATCGTGCCTAAAACGGTCCTTCGCATTATAGGATGCATTCCTTGTTTGATATATGTGCATTGCATAAACATGTCGGTTGCCATAAGTCTCTTCCCAAATCCAATCTCCTACCAAGGCAGGCATCTCATCTCCCAACTCCATGCCCAAATCCTGATATCTAAAACCTTTCTCATGTCCAAACTATCTCTAACTCGCTACCAAACTCAAAATTCTACTACCAAAAGGTTAGCTTGGGTCGAATACCAAGGCAAAAGATATGGTTAAGCAAGTGCACTTGTCAAGGATTTTTCGAAATGAGAAAGTTTTTTCACAGCAATTCCCACCAGCCCTCTCCGCTCTCTACAATATCTCTGATGGACTAGAAGTTACTAATAAGGCTATCCAGTCTTTAAATATGAGCCTTTTCAAAAAGAAGAAAGATGAAGTCTCTTTTGGTGCAACCACTCAAGACCCTACTTTCAACCACTATTATCAAACGCGGCCACCATTTTATCCCTACCCTCACATACCACCTGAATATCCCGTTTACAACACTCAGCCCGCTCGACCTATCTTCCACATCCCAGCACCAAATCGTCCACCATACCATCAAAACACTCAACCCAACTACCGAAATGCACCACCATACCCTCATAGGCCTCATCCTGATGCAAACCAAAGACCAAAAAGAAACTACACTCCACTAGCCGAATCCCTCATTCAAGTGTTCGAGAGATCAAAAATTGTGGGGCTTATTGTCCCAGTACCTCGATTGTTCCAGCAAGAACTATGCACATGGAGAGAAAAATTCATAAAGCAAGAGAAATGTTGGTCAACCTCAAAGGCACATATGACTCACCTTAATACCTTTTGACACCAATGTCCGAGGATTACTTTGTTGTACCTGTCTACACAATCACACCACCTGCAATACATGACTCTGATCCAGGGCATGATTGAAACGACAGTAAAAAAGCTAGTGGAAGACAATAAGGAATTAGAAAGAAAGGGATGTGGAAAAGACTTGTGCACAACAACCAAAACAGGCAAGCCAATTCAACTTGAAAATGAGAGGCAAAGAGACACGACAAAGCCATCATTATATGACAAACATGGAAACCCCTTGAGTATTTTGGAAGCATGTCCCTATGCACTAGCAAAGATAAAGCAAGACGATAAAGTTATTTGAGACACTTACAAGAGCATGGGTTGATTTGATATAAAAGCACATGCAAATTAGACTTCTTGGAGAAATTTTGGTCGAAGGCGTCATTTGAGTAATATGAATTCTAATGACAACGACTACAGTAGGACGTAACAATCTAAGAGTACACATGATACATAGGCAACCTACATCGAGTTCGGCGGCTCAGCAATAAGATATTATCCAACAAGGAAAGCTGGTGCAAGGAGTATATTTCATAAGTTAGTTGACAAGTATGAAAGACATTGAGTATCTCCTTGAAAGACACATAGGCATCATGACAGAAAAATTTGCAAGAAAGGATGACAAATACACTCAAGGTCTTGGTGTTCTACAAAAGTCAACATCCCTTTCTGTCGCACAACACAATCTATTCCTTACACAACATCTTTACCACTTTTCATTGATATTCAACTCCTTATCTCCCGCTTAAACAAGCATCGGTCATTTGACAAAAATCCTTGCCTTGACCGCTACATAAAGCACTTAAGCATTCCCTTGTGACATCTGTGCGTTCTACGATAATCTCCAAATTCAAGCGCTAATCCGTCTTCTGCGGTCTAGGCATCCTCTTAAGCTTATGTGTTATCTTTGCGTCAAATCTTTGCTAATGTGCCCACACGATTTTGTGCATTTCACCACTTTGTTACAGTTGCTCTGCGCTTGAACACCGAAATTGGTCAAGAATCTGTATTAAGAAAAGCCGAAGTGGCATGCCAAGCTGAAAAGATTTTCTTCTAGAACAAGGACTGTTAAACCACCAACATGGGACACCGAAAGAACCCAGACAATCCCAATCCTACTTCCTTACAACTTGTGTATAGGCAAACAAAATCAGTTGGCACTATACTCATGCAAAAGCCACAAGAAAGAAATCCAATCACTATATAGAGCCTGCTTGGGTGGGCTTATAAGTAGCTTATTTTAAGTGGCTTATAAGTCAAAAAGTGATTTAATAACTTCTCAAAAAGTGGCTTTTAAGCCACTTATAGCTTAGAAGTTCAAAATTTTTTAAGTTACCAAACTTATATTAATGGGCTTATAAGCTTATAAGCCACTTTTAAGCTCACCCAAATGGGCTCACAAATGAAGCTGGCAAAATTCACAACCTCATACTGCACCTAACTTACACAAACCCTCCCCCCCCCCCCCCCCCGGTCAAGACTTTCAACAACAACCTTATTAGTCTCAACACAATCAAGGACATACAAAAAGACAAAACCTCACACATTTACTCCTTTAGCTCAGTCAAAAGATATTGCACCTAACAAACAAACTACTTCCTAGATACCTATTCCTAAATTCAATCCAACAAGATCTACACTCGTCACTTACACATTTAATACCATGACACCACAAGACATCCAACACTGAAAAAAATTTTCAGAGTCTGATTGACCAAAGCAAGACAATGGTACAACAAGGACCAACAAAGGGAAAATCCAACTCCCAAACCACAAACATACTTTCTACAAAGGCCAATCCATCAAAGTTAACTCCATGATATTCGAAAAGAAAAGCATGAAACATTAAGACATCCCATCACAACCTAAGACAAATAATATTTTGGACAACCTCCAAATCCGGCAAAATCCAAATATCAATCCTCAGTCTGAGTATGCAAATATCCACATACTCATAGTCATCGATATACCCAATCCTCACACTAAAGGACGAATGCAAATTCTAGCCAATAGATTGGTGTTCAGTGTAATGCAACCACCCTCTCTCGATGATCAATCATAAGTAATAAACTGGGGCAGAATTTTTGAGGATCCCCTCAAAAATTCAAAAAGACGCAACTTGACACTGGGGCTGAAATTTTTGAGATCCCCTTAAAATTTCAACAAAGGCATTATAAAAGCAATGCAATAGCCTTCTTAGCACATTGCATGACATAATAATGGCATTCTATTTGTTGCACTTTACTTTACTTTTGTTTGTAGGGTACACAGCCCGACGTAACAGGAAAACATCTCCCGACGAGAAGCATTCAGTTTTTCTTTGCTATGCTTCACTTTTATTTTTGCAGGGTATACAGCCTAGAGGGTAGACAGCCCGATAAAAAATGCTATGGAAAAAGTAGATTGCCTGGAGGGTAGACAACCCGGTGAAAGGAATGGCATGACATGTAGTAGACAATCAGGAGGGTAGACAGCCCGGTGAAAGGAATGACATGACAAAGGGTAGACAGCCCATTGAGAGAGTTTGGCATGACAAAAGTAGACAGCCCTGAGGGTAGACAGCCCGTTGAGAAAGTTTGGCATTACAGAGGGTAGACAACCCGATGTGAGAGTTTGGCATGGCAAAGGGTAGACAACCCTGAGGGTAGACAGCCCATTGAGAAAGTTTGGCATGACAGAGAGTAGACAGCCTGATGCGAGAGTTTGGCATGGCAAAGGGTAGATAGCCCTGAGGTTAGACAGCCCGTTGAGAAAGCTTGGCATGACAGAGGGTAGACAGCCCGATGCGAGAGTTTGGCATGGCAAAGGGTAGATAGCCCGTTGAGAAAGTTTGGCATGGCAGAGGGTAGACAGTTCGATGTAGAAGTTTGGCAGGACAGAGGGTAGACAGCCCGATGTGAGAGTTTGACATGGCAAAGGGTAGACAACCCTAAGGATAGACAGCCCGTTGAGAAAGTTTGGCATGACAGAGGGTAGACAGCACGATGTGGAAGTTTGGCATGACAGAGGGTAGACAACCCGATGTAAAAGTTTGGCATGACAAAGGGTAGACAACGCTGAGGGTAGACAGCTAGTTGAGGAAGTTTGGCATGACAGAGGGTAGACAGCCCGATGTGAAGTATGGTATGACAAAGGTAGACAGCCTGGAGGGTAGACAGCCCGGTGAAAAGATGGCATGACAAAGGGTGTGCAACTAAACGAAAGAATGATAGACAGCCCTGCATGAAATGATGCACAACTTAATACAAAAATAGGGTATATAGCTCGACATGACAAGCGCACATTTAAATGATGAAAAGCAGTGGCAAGACGATCGAACAGGGAAGTTTCTTTATGCATTTACATACATACTATTTTGCAAGACTCACTTTTATCACAGGACATACAATCCGGCATTGCACTGGCAAGATGATCCAACGACAGCTCGACGCAATGAAGCCATAATTTCCCGATGAGAAACACTTAGCAAATGTATATCCCCAGAGGAGAAGCATATACTTCCTAACACTCAAAGCACCTGAAAGAAGACTAGACAACTATAAGACAAAGGAGAGCTCAACTCAACATGGAAGTTTACTTTATCTTTATCTTTATCTCTATATGCATTTATCTTGATTTTGCTGCCGGGACTCCCTGATCTCTTGACAAACCCCTGCACCATACTCCCACACCTGCTCCCAAAATCACTACCACACGCAAAATTGTGCAACCACAAAACCTCAAATACATACAAAGCATCATCCCAAAGCCCGCATTAAGAAGCTTAAACCTACAGACAATGCTTTTGCTACAGCCGCAAGCTACCTATTTTTCCGAGTTCCAAAGCGCTCAAAGCAACAGTCCCATACTCGCACCAGTGATCTGCCTAATCTTTCCTTGCCGATTGGGTACTAGCTTCATATTCCTTCCTATTCATTCCTATATGTTTGAATCGCGCGTATTTATCGCGCTTTACTCTTCAATGTTCCCCAACTCATTCAAAACAATGTTGAAGGCAAGATGACTCATCGATCGAGTTGTAGTGGAAACTATGCCCATGTAAATTCCTATTTATGGGTGTGTCGTGCACCACATCTTCATAACTAGGAAGATTACAAGCCTCTTTCCCCACACTTGATCTATTGACGTTACCTTGTCTTTTGAGAATGCCTTTGTTGTACCTGCAAACTACCTATTTTGTCAAATTCCGACACGCCAGGAGCTAATCATCTCATGCTCCTACAAATAATCTGCCTAATCTTCCGTTACAAATTAGGATGTCATTTTCCTCCTAATTAACGCTTACTTTGTCTATTCAAGCCTATCTGAATCAATCGTGCGTGTGTTCGTACTTAATCGTGCCCATCTGTTTGAATTGTGCGCATTTATAAGACTCGCCTCTCAAATGTTTCCCAACTTAGTCAAGGCGATATTGATGGCGGAATTACTCATTTGTTGAGATGAAGTGGAAACTATGTACGCATAAACTTCTCTTTATGGGTGTGTAGCGCGCCACATTTTGATAACTAGGATGATTATAAACCTCTTTTCCCACGCTCGATCTATTGATGTTATATCATCTTCGATAGTGCCTTTGCTTCATTCTACAGTTAATCTCGCCAAAAGGCAAAGCATACATGAATCTAAACTTTACTATACTTGGATAAGTTTAGTCTTTACATCTAAAATCGTGCATCATAAATCTCTCACACAGGCAAAATTCCATTCTAGAACTACACACGGTCTGATTCTCGTGAAACCCGAGATATGTAGGCAACTCAAAGACCGGGGTTCGGCCAAAAACACCCCAAAATCCCCATTCTCCCTTTTCAATCATTTTGCATACCAATTCTGACAAAATTGGCTACTCCATCAACTATCTTTGCCCAAAGACTCTTTTCATCATCCCCCGGCAAAGAGGGGCAGCTGTTGACACCCAATTTTGTCCCCCTTTTTTTTTCTAAAATCGGCTTTAATTTAACTTAAGGGTGCAATTTGACTATTTATGCATAATTTGTATTAGAAGGCATGCATTTACGTGTGTTATCCTCTACTTATATATTACATACCTAAATATGAATATATTACGTAATTTTGTATTATTTAGGCTTTTTATCAAAATGTGGCTTTTTGTGCGATTTTAGTGCATTTATAGCACTTAATAAATAATTGTGGCTTTAATAAATATTTGCGGCTATTTATATTTAATTAGTTTAGTTTGTATTCCAATTTTTCTTTTATGGGTGAATTTTACTATTTGTTCATCCCATTTTATACAATATATACATATATTTATATTTTTATTTAGCACCTTTATGTAATAATATTAGCTGTAACCAATCCATTTCTATTTCTAGATTTGTCATATTTATTTTAACTTGAATCCTTTTGAATTTAAATATATGCAAGTCCCCCTTCTAAAACATTTCTTTTAAAGTTCCTTTTGAACCTAGACAGGTGTTCGTCTAGATACGTTTATTTTGCACCATATATTTCCCTTTTACTATTCACTTTATTCCAATTCTTTCAAATTTCTTTTGCACCTAGACTGAATCTCTAACAAAATACATATTTTGGATATTTTGACTAAAATAATTTTCTACCAAATCTCACTTTATTTCCATGTTATTTGTTTGTTTATTTTGTTTTGAACTCTTTTTACTTTGAACCTAGACAAATATTATAACCAAATCCATTCCATAAATTTCAAATTCAATTTCTATTTTTTCATTTAATTTTAAATAAAACTAAAAATCACTCTTATTCCAAAATTCACTCCCCAAATCTCTCAAAATCAGCCCCAAATCCTCCCAATCAATTCCTCTCCAAAAATAGGGGCTAATCACTCAACAACTAGTATTTCTCAATCCTATATACACACAATCACAATCACAGATATATAGACCGAAAAAAATTCCTTGTCTTCTTCCTCACCCACACTGCCATACGCAAACCTATCTCCTTCCCTTAACACACACGGAGATTGATACACACCACACAGTACCCCCACTTCCACTCTCCTCCTTCCTAATACACCGCACCTTCTCCAATTACACCATAGACATATAGACAACACACACACAAAAACACAAATGGACAAACCTTATCTTCTTCTTCAAAAATACACATAAACTACACCCACCCACACACGAACACACACAGAGAGTACCACGCCATCGGTGTACCAGCACCACTCATATTCTTTACTCCCCATATCACACGAACACAGATCGACTACGTACACACACAGAGAAGGAGTACAAAACCAGTGAGATTAGGGTTTGGGGAAACGGGTCAGTGGCAAAAGGCATCACCACCACTGGTGGAAATTAGATCGGAAAATCCTATCTTTGGGGACCTCTTTCCTCTGTTTCCTTCTTTGCTCGTAGGACCTGTTCTTGAAACTGGAAAGAAAAGGGAGGGGTCGCAGCGACGCCATTATGGCTTGGCAGTCGCTCCTCCCCTGCACCGGTGGCGCTGCTCTGTCCCATTGCCATTGTTATTCATCAGAGAAACTGTGTCATTGTTCATTTGTTTGCTGGGTGTTCATGTTGTTTGACAATTTTGATGGAATATTGTCCTGGTCTTCCGTTTGGTTTTTGATTGGCGATACCTCTGTTATTTTATATCTGTTGCCTTACTTGATTATTCTTGGTTACAGGTTTGTGATAGTGTTGGTTGGGGATACTGTGTATTGGATTTGTTTGGCCGGTGATGACCCTTTGGATAGTGCTTGACTTTTCTTTGGTTAATGTTGACTGCTGTTAACATATTTACTGTATTGCACACAACTTTTAACGTTATTTTGCAGGCTGCTTCTAATTCGGATAAATATTTTGCACCTTCGCGACTGATTAGAACATGATACTACACTTAGGCCAATGACGTTTGGAGGCCAAATCAATCCCGTCCCGTTACGTACTTGCTACCCCGTGCTCCTAAAAATAAATAGGCGATGACGATATTGAATACTTTGCAAACTAAGTGATAGTAGAGTGGTGGGATTTGAGGTATTTGGCATGGCAAACCGGCCGTGTTTGCAGTCGTATGAACATCCCTAACCTCTATTTGATTGCAATACACTGATCTGAGCCTAAAACTTTCAAAATGCCCTTTCCTCTTTTATTTTTATTGTTTGTTATTATTTTTTATTTACTATTATTACTAACATTATTATTATTATTATTGCTATTATTCCTTATTATTGTTATTGTTATTATCATACTAACTAAATTTTTTTGTATATTTTTGCGAAGTAAAATTGGATTAGAGACGACGTTCAGAAAATATTTCGGGCTCAACTTATTATTACATTATTTTTGACTTATCATTTATTAATTTATTTGGCATACTAACTAATTTGCTTTATTTTTCAAGGTCTATTTTGGAAGAAATCAATTAGTAGTAAAGAACCTTTTATTATTACTATTACTATTACTAATATTCTCATTACTATTATCTTATTTATTATTATTATTATTATTATTATTATTATTATTATTATTATTATTATTATTTCTAATACTTTATCATTCTTATTATTTTCATTACTATCATTATTACTACTATTATAATTATGATTATTATTATGCTAATCAATTTTACCTTATTTGCGAGGTACATTTGGATGGACACTTTCAAGACGACGTCCTAGAAATGCTTTTAAATTAATTGCTATTAAATTCTCTCATTTATGACTTATTGTTATTTTAGGCATACTAACTAAATTATTTTATTTTGCGAGGTACATTTTGGATGAACAATCTTGAAGACGACGCTTCCGAAAATACCTTTTAAATCACATTACTTTCATTTCATTCAAATTTTTATTTTTATCATTATTATATACTAACTAATGTGTTTTATTTTGCGAGGTATAAGGAAGAAGTCAATTAGCAAATTTGAATCTTTCATTGCAATGTTGTACTTAAAATATATATTATAGTAGTCATTTAATTATTTGTCTATTTGTTTAGTTACTTGTTTAGAATCTCAATTATTTAGTCCGACCGGTAACCACATTTTGTGGAGCGTGAGAGGTGCCTAACTCCTTCCTCTCGGGTTAACTTGAACTCTTACCTAGAATTTCTAGTTCTTAGACTTAAGTTTCGGAGTTAATTATAAAATAGGCTTGAAACAAAGTAGGTGTCATAATACGCCTAGTTAAAAAATATGTTAGGTGGCGACTCCAAGTCTTTACCTGTGAGTTCCAATAAGTTGGGCCTTATTTTGAACTTTAATCGGTTTGAGGAAAAATGAGTGTCGACGGCTACATAACCAAAATAAGCAGAATGATTTTCCATCAATACTGACAGAACATTTACTTACATCTATTTGAATTCAATTACCAGGGTTTCAACCTCATTGGTTTCACATGCACGTCTTGATAAAATAAGTACATCCAAGTGCCTAGAGATTAGAATGGTGAATCTTTATAGCTCAAATATTTAGTATTATCTTATTTTCATTGATAAGCTAAGTGACCATTGTCATTTTTATTTGAATCAATAACTTGATTAATTTATATAGTAGGTCGTTTTAGTAGATCCTAATAACTATAGAATATATATCCAATTGTTATACTACGATATAACTAATATTCGAGATTTCTTTCTCTTAACCGTTAAAAGTTGATTTCTCGAGAAATATTTCCTAGGCTCTCTCTCTCTCTCTATATATATATATATCTGAGTAAAAAGAAGGAGAACTAAGCAATTCTGCAAGTTTTAAGACACTATACATATCTACATTTGGTTTGATTTTTTATCAAGTGACTTGTCAACTAAGTTGAATTCGAAACCAATAAGGAGAATTATTTGATGCAAAACTATCGCCACCCTTCGGCAAGAAAACAACCTTTAATATTTGTAACAGCAAATTTAATATCATACATGATAATCAATATATGATAAACCATATACAAGATACATTAGTTTAGTCTTGCTTATTAAAAATAAGGTGTATCTCACGGTCAAAGCTTTTGCCAGGATGTTCAACTTGAAGATGTGAAACGACCTTAGAAAGTCGTTTCGGGAATTTGAACTCCGATTACCATGCCAATAGTCTTGACATCTCATAAGGTCTATTAAGACCTGCCTGTAAAATTTGAGTTGATTCGCACCTCATTTAGTAGGATTTTGAGAAGGTTTCTGTTTCAGTTGTCGGTAAAGCTTAAAAGAGGTTTTCGAGCTTGATTTGAGCAAATGAGCACAAATTCGAAATCTAAAAGTTGTGTTAGGTTCATATGATCATTTATGATCTATAAGAACTTTCAAAATTAAATTTTGAGGTTGTTTGGATAAATTCGCTAAAATCCCAAAAGTTAAGAAATTGACCTCTTTTCGTGGGAGCCGTATCTTGAGTTCTAGAGATCCGGTTCGAGTTCCATCTTTGAGAGCACCTCACAAAAATCTTGTATAACTTGTGTGCAAAATTTGGGGCCATTATGAGCTTTATAGGTGCAGTTTGGATCAAAAAACCACCACAGCAGTTGCTGGTGCAAAAATTACCTAATAAGCTGCTTATATTTGAGTATAAAAGCAGATTTTTTTGCTCATTTCAGGAAACAGTTCAATTCAGTCCATTGAAGTCAGTTCTAACGCAGAATTAAAGTGCGAAGTTGTTAGAAATTTTCAGGTATCAATCCTATTATATTCAATCACGTTAATTCATGATTCTTGCGCTAAAATCTCTTGAAATTGAATTGGAAAATTGGGTTAAGACCCTAAAAATTATGAAATTAAGAAATTTGATGAATTTGAATTCAAATATGAAAACTAATGATACTATTGGACTTGTATGATTATGAGGAGTCCGAAAATATATATTTTATGGGTTTTTGACTAAGCCCGACCCAGGGGTATTTTGATAATTTTTCCTCTTTCATTGTCTAAAGGCTAAATACTCTTTCTTCGGGAACTTATAAGTGAGAATATATTTCTTTGGCTTAGAAAGGAGTTATTCTGAGGGACATAAGGCAGGAAAGGAAGTTATTCAGTAGCTATCCTGACCCAGGACTCGAGGTAGGTGATTTTATCCACTTCTTTGACGGCTTTTGGCCTTTGGATGATCTATTCACGCGTTCTTTACGTGAATAGCTGTCGACAGGGCGTACTTATTACGCCACTGCCTTGTTATGTATTTTCTGGTTAATTTTTCTTGATTTCTGGGCTGTTATGTCATCTGAGGCCAGGAGGATTCCACCCTAGGAGCAGGAGGATTCCGCTCCTTGCATCATATTGAGGGTAGGAGGATTCCGCCCCGGAGTAGGAGGATTCCACTCCATTCATTGGGCACATGTGACCCCCTTACATTATGATTGCATTCATTTCATATCCTTATAAATGTTGTATATGACTTCTACTTGCCTATCTGATACAACCCAGTGCTCGGCCAAACTATTTACAAGGAGCCAAGTACGGGAGTTGCAGCACCTGCAGTCCATGTTTGCACAGTTTGAGCTGCTGGGGGCAAGTGCTGGAAGCTTCAGGGCAGTTCTGCCTACATTCTGCCTCAGAAACTGGAGTTGTTCATCGCGATCGCGCATGCACAGACGCGATCGCGGAAGGCCAAAAAGAAGACCTGCGCGATCGTGACCAGCCAGACGTGATCGCGGAAGATAAGAATGCAGAGCAGCGCGATCGCGCGTCCACAGATGCGATCGCGCAAGAGGCTGGTTGAAGACTCGCATGCGCGATTGCGAGACCATAGCCGCGATAGCGAGGCTATGATTTAATGCTCAGCGCGATAGCGCCTCTTCCTGTGCGAACGCGCTGAGATGAGGATCGGAAAGCCCACTTTCAGCTAATGACTTGAAGGCCCATTGTTAAGGGGTAATTAAGGCAAATGTGCCACACTATATATACTCCTAATGCCATTAGTTTAGCTAGTTTTTTATGACATTAACCCTAGTGAGGAATTTGGCTAAGCTTTTTTGCTTAAGCACATTAAACATCCTTGATTTGCAATTAGCTCTAACTAATTGAGGATCAATTAGTATTGGTTCTATTGTGTAGGTAATTAAGGGGGGTGATTAGGCTATTCTTCCCTAATCTATTTCCTTAATTTTTCTCTAATCAATTGGGTCTTGCTTTAATTCTTGTTCTTTTTATTTTGTGTCTTTAATTTTATATCATATGGTATCAGAGCTGGATTAGTGTTTGTTCTTACAATCACTAACCCAAATTTGTTCATAAAATTTCAAAAAAAAAATCCAAAAATCCCAAAATATGAGTCTTAGGTTTAGGTTTCTTTTGGTTGAAATTTTTGTTACCAATTGAAGATATTGGTGTCTAGAAACTACTCAAAAAAGGAATTGAACAAACAACAAGAATTGGGGTGCTGATTTGAAGATTGAAAAATTAGGGTTCTTCATCAAGAAATTGGGGCTTTTGAAATTGGTTGTTGATTTTGAAGATTCAGTTACTGGGGCTTGTTCATGGACCAACAAGGAGTGTAAATCTCAAATTTGGAGCAAAAACACGGTGGTTTGTGAAGATTCAAGTTGAAAAGTGGGTTTGAAAATCGGGTTTTGCTTCAAGCTCAGAAGCTTACGCGATCGCGCAACATCCAGCGCTATCGCGCAGGCCAATAATTAAAAGGCCTACGCGATCGCAGCAGTCCTACGCGATCGCGCCAGTACCACCGGAGAAGCGTACGCGAACGCGACGCACATACGCGAACGCGCTGAACAACAATTTCCAGAAAAATAGTTTTTTAGACAGATTGTTCGCAACAGCCCAGTAACAGTTTCCAATCAACCGGAACCCAATTTTAGCATCAAGTGTAATGACCCGGTATTTTATAAATAATATTAGTTTTTTAGTTTTACCTTAGTTTTAGTACGTTTATTTTAATTATTATTTTAGGTAAATTATTCATGTAAATTATGAGTTGGAAAAAAAATTAGAAATATAATTAGAAGTAATTGTTGGACCAATTAAACATTGCCCTTATTAGTTGTATTTAAGTGAAAATATATACACATATCTTATAATAGTGGACGAGTGGGATATCTCTGCCTAATCATATTAGTAATACAAAATAGCCTAGGTTTTTAGAGTAGACGCTAATTGGGAAAAACACACAAGTCGGCTACGGCGTAAGAAAGCTGCTTCATTGGAATCGCAAAAGCAGGTATCTAATTGTTTTCGGTATAGTGCAATTAGATACTACATCTAGTTGGTGGAAATATGCATATTGTGTAAGAATGAATGTTATGGTGGAATAATTAATTATTGTGTGGCTTAATTAATGATTGAAAGGATAAAAGTGGAGGCAATGATAAAATAATAATTTTTTATTGAGCAAATTGTAATGGAACTTGAGCTTTGGGAATAGAATGCTAAAATGGACGTCGCGTCGTTAGATTAAGCCATTGTTCGTTTGGTTTTGTGTAATTGTTCTTACTGGATCAATGACCTACTTAAATTCTTACACTAGATACAATGATTACTTATTTTTAGACTAAAATATTGACACATTTGATCTATATTTAAATTACTTACTTTATGGCCTACATTATGTACTAAGGGAAGATACTGGTGAGATAGGTTTAAGTATGGGGAATATAAACCTGAGAACCAATAGTTTAAATTAATTATGTATTCCATTTTTTTATTTAGAGCAAGACTCTTTGGAGAAGCTTCGATGGGAAAAAACTATTGTTGAGTAGTGCTTTCTTCTTCAAGCAGAGGTAGTGGTTCTATCCCTTTTTTGTGGAATTTATCCACGCGGGATATTATATATGTTCCTTGTATGTGCATTGCCCTAGGTGCAATTGTTTATACCTTTTCGTTGTATTTAAATCTTTATTTGGAATGTGTGTTTTTTTTCTGGATTGTGTTTGCTCTTGGTTGTTGTTTAAACTATTGAAAGTCATGTGCATGTTATTACTTTGTTATGTCGGAGTTGTTCCAATTGATAATTTTTCGGAGTCGGTCCATTTGATAGCCTCGGAGTTGGTCCACTATCAACCTTTTCAGAGTTTGTCCACTATTTATTTCAGAGTTGATATAATTGATAGCCTCAGAGTTGGTCCACTATTAAATCTTTTCGGAGTTTGCCCACATATTATGTTGTTCTATGAACTGAGTTTAATTATTTGTTCTTTGAATGAGATTTGTTGATGTTGAATGGTGTGATTTGATGAACTATCTGAATAATGAGTTATAATATATTTCTTTTCTCCCTACTCTATTCTATTAATTTATTGCTTAGACTAGTTTACTGTCTTTCATAGGAACTAGTCTACCCACCTACTAAGTCCTTTTGACTTATGTTGTTCTCTTGTTGTTTTATTATTATTTGTTCGGGCAGATACGGTTCCGAGTACCAGTGAGGCCCGTGGCTAGAGTTGAAGATTTTCCTATAGATCAGCGGTAAGCCAACTATCCTTGCTCCGTGGTGGCGCACCTTTCAGTTATTTCATTCATGTCATTTTATAGTTTCAGACATTTGGGATATTTTATTCAGAAACCTATATTTTAGATGTTCATGACTTATGGTAGAGGACTAGACCTTTCATTTGTATTTGGGGATATTCCATGTGTTTTAATAATAAAGCCACATCTTGGATTTTATTATATTTCTTTTGGATATTATTTAAATTAATTGTTAAGTTAGCTAGTGGGTTCACCCGACGGAGTTATTTCGGGTGCTCTCACGACTGTCCAGGATTTTGGGTCGTAACATCAAGAATAGTGGGTTTCTAGATCACAAACAAAATTTCATCCAATTCTGAATCTGATTCGTGCCAATTCGATTCGTTCCTTTCTTTCTTCCCTTTCTTTAAACTTTCCTAAAGTCCGTTCGTTAGTTTCAATTGTCCGTTTCTTGTCACAACAATTTCTTTCGATCTCGAATTAGTTGGAGTTTGATTGTCAAGTCGGATTTAGTGTGCGAAGAACAAACTTGCAATAACCAAGAGTGGAAAAAGGCAAGTGTGGTGAGAGTATTAGAGCGAGTAAAACCCTATCGTTGAGTGCAAACACGAGTGAATTGAGTGACATCAATTCGAGTGTAAGCACTTAGGGAGCAAGTCGGTGAGGACTCTTTCTACTAACCTTGTTTGTTTATTGCTTGTAGGTACAATGGCTCAAAAGGGAGTTGAGGCGGACATGGAACTTAAAACCATGATGCAAGCCTTGATGGCAAGTGTTAGCTCAATGCAAGACAAGTTTGATGAGATGAAGGAGACAGTTGATGAGCTAACTCGAAAGGAGAAGCTTCGAGAAATGGGTAAACAAGTGGATGACACACCTCCAACCGTGGGAGTGCGGGGTGATGGACCTAGCCGAATCTCTCGGGCTAATGATCGCTACTCTCACATGGTGGTCCAAGATACTTATTCTCCAAATGTCATCCCACAAGCAAGGGATCCCATTCATGATCTTCCAAGAAATGAACAACCAAGGGATGACACTCCAAGACCACTTGAAGATGAGTCTTTTCATGCACATGAGAACTATGATAACGACCCCTTTCACTTTCCGCGGGATGCACGGCAAAGGGGAGATAGGGGTCGAGGTGGTCGATCTGGGGAAGGTTATTAAGGGAGAGTGGATCGTGACGGGGACTACTATGACTATGGAGGTTATGGTGGACAACGGAGACATCATGATGAAGATAAGGGGTTGAACACTATCAAGATCAACCTACCTACCTTCCAAGGAGATAGTGACCCGGAGGAGTATTTGGAGTGGGTGGTAAAGATGGAAAGAATCATTCAAACCAACAATGTCCAAGAGGCTACAAAGGTGAAGTATGCTATTACCCAATTTGAAAACTATGATTCTACTTGGTGGGAGTCCAAAAGAAGGCGAAGGGAAACACAAGGGCTCATTGCCAATGGGGGTTGGGCGGCTTTGAAAACCATGATGGACGCTCGGTTCTTACCTCCATACTATGAGGATGAATTGATCAAAAAGTTGTTCAATTTGAGGCAAGGAACCATGAGCGTGACGGAGTATTTTGATGAATTTGAGAAGACTAGGACAAGAGCCAACGTGCAAGATGGTGATCGGTCTCTCATACCAAAATTTTGTGGAGGTTTGAATAGGGAGATCTCTTCTCCCATGGACTTGCACCGATATGAAAGTTTGTATGATGCATTCCAAGCGGCTCTCAAGGTGGAGAAAGGGATCAAATTAGACAAGTCTTACAAGTCCAAAAACATCCCTTCCACTTGGAACAAAGGAAAGGATAATGTGAAGTCCTATACCACATGGGACAAAGCTAAGGAGACCAAGCGAGAGTTCAAAGGCAACTTTAAAGAACCAAGCCCAAAGAAGAGCCCAAGGTGGGAGGTAACAAAGCTAAACTTGAAAGTTTGTCTAATATTCAATGCTATAAGTGTAATGGCCGTGGCCACATGATGAGTGATTGTCCGAATAGGAGAACTATTATTGCTTTGGGTGATGGGAGCTATGAAACGGTGGTAGTGATGATAAGGAGATAGATAGGGATATGCCATGTGATGATGATTTTAAGGAGCCATTGGTAGGTGAGCAATTAGATGATGTATATGCTACCCTTGTGGTGAGAAGAATAATGGGGGTGCAAGTGAAGGAGGAGTCGAGTCAAAGGGAGAATTTGTTCCATGCATATTGTAAGGTTCAAGGGACTACTTGCTCTCTAATTATTGATAGTGGCAGTTGTGTCAATATGGTGAGCACCACTTTGATTGAGCAACTCAAACTACCCACTAGAAAGTGTCCACAATCTTACAAACTCCAATGGTTGAATGAGTGTGGTGAGCTAAAAGTGACCAAGCAAGCCTTGATTAAATTCAAGATTGGGGACTACCATGATGAGCTTTTATTTGATGTGGTTCCTATGCAAGCTTGTCATATTTTTCTTTGTAGGCCTTGGCAATATGACCGCTTGGCAAGGCATGATGGCAAAACTAATAAGTATGCCTTGGAAGTAGGGGGTCTGAAGTTTGTTCTCAACCCATTAAGCCCGGTGTAAGTGAGTCAGGGTTATAGGAAGATGAGGGAGTTGAAGTTGAAAAGAGAGAAAGAAAATAAAGAGGGAGTTGTGGAGGAAGGGAGAGTGGGAGTTGTTAAACAAAAGAGTGAGGAAACAAAAGAGGGAGTGAACTTGTTCTTGTCTAAGAAGGAGTGTTTGAAAGATATGGAGGAAGGAGCACCCATGATTCTCCTCCTACAGAAGGAACATGTTTTGATTGCTAATGAACTAACCCCTTCTTTTCCTAGTTCTATTTCTTCTCTTTTGCAAGGTTATGAAGACATCTTCCCCGAGGAGTTGCCTAGTGGGTTACTACCACTAAGAGGCATTGAGCATCAAATTGACCTTGTTCCGGGCTCCCAATTTCCCAACAAGGCCGCTTATAGAAGCAACCCGAAAGCTACCAAAGAACTCTAAAAGCAAGTGGAGGAGTTGCTTGGGAGAGGCCTTGTGCAAGAAAGCTTGAGCCCATGTGCGGTCCCGGTCATCCTAGTGCCAAAGAAAGATGGGACTTGGCGCATGTGTGCGGATTGTAGAGCCATCAACAAGATCACGATAAAATATCGTCATCCTATCCCTAGGTTAGATGATATGCTTGATGAGTTATGTGGATCTTGTGTGTTCTCTAAAATTGATTTGAGGAGTGGATACCACCAACTCCGGATGAAACCGGGTGATGAGTGGAAGACGGCCTTTAAGACTAACTTTGGTCTTTATGAATGGCTTGTCATGCCTTTTGGCTTGTCCTATGCTCCTTCAATCTTCATGAGGTTGATGAATCATGTGCTCAAATCCTTCATTCGGAAATTTGTTGTAGTTTACTTTGATGATATCCTTATTTATAGCAAATCTATTGATGAGCATGCTAATCATTTGAAACAAGTGTTTGATGTCTTGAGAAAGGAACAATTGTTTGCTAATTTGAAAAAGTGCTCTTTTTGTGTTGAAAAAGTTGTTTTCCATGGTTTTGTGGTGAGTGGAAATGGTGTGGAAGTAGATGAGGCTAAGGTGGAGGCCATTAGAGATTGGCCCACTCCTAAAAGCATTGGTGATGTGAGGAGTTTCCATGGGTTGGCTAGCTTTTATAGGAGGTTTGTGAGGAGATTTACCACTATAGCTGCACCATTGACCGAAGTGATAAGGAAGGATAAGGCGTTTGTGTGGGAAAACGAGCAAGAAGAGGCTTTTGCAAAATTGAAGGAAGTCCTTAGTTCCACACCTCTTCTTCAATTGCCAAACTTTGATAAAACCTTTGAGATTGAGTGTGATACTAGTGGGGTAGGGATTGGAGCCGTATTGATGCAAGATCAAAAACCTATTGCCTACTTTAGTGAAAAACTCAAGAGGGCAACCACTAAATACTCCACTTATGATAAAGAGTTGTATACTTTGGTGAGGGCATTGACTCATTGGCAACATTACCTTTGGTCCAAAGAATTTGTCATTAGAACCGACCACCAATCCTTAAAGCACCTCAAATCCCAAGAGAAATTGAATGTGAGGCATGCTAAATGGGTAGAGTTTTTTGAAACCTTTCCTTATGTCATCCATTACAAAAGGGGAAAGAGAATGTGGTGTCGGATTCCTTGTCAAGAAAGTTTGTGCTTCAATCAAGAAGGCAATTGTTGTTGAATACCTTGGGGTCCAAACTCATGGGTTTTGAAAGTATGAAGGAGATGTATGTTAATGATCCAGAGTTTGGAGAACTTTATGCTAATTGTGAAGTGGAGGAAAGGGGTAGAAGAATCAATCGAATGTGTGGTGAGGAGGAACTTAGTGGTGATGTGGAGAAAAAGAGGTTTCACAAGTTCGATGGTTTCTTGTTTAGGAATGGGAAGTTGTGTGTGCCTAGTTCATCTTGGAGGGAGTTGCTAGTGAGAGAGGCACATAGTGGGGGACTAATGGGGCATTTTTGTATGGGCAAGACCATGGAGATTCTTAAGGAGCAATTCTATTGGCCCAAGATGAGGGCGGATGTTGTGAGGGTGTGTGGCCAATGCTTGGAGTGTAGGCAAGTTAATTCAAAGCTACTTCCACATAGTTTGTACTCACCCCTCCCCATTCCCTTAGGTCCTTGGCTTGACATTTCTATGGATTTTGTCCTTAGATTGCGTAGGACCAAAAGGGGAAAAGATAGCATTTTTGTGGTCGTTGATAGATTTTCTAAAATGGCTCATTTCATTCCATGTCACAAGGTTGATGATGCATCTCACATAGCCAATTTGTTTGTTGAAAATGTGCTTAAATTGCATGGGGTCCCAAAAACTATTGTTAGTGATAGGGATCCCAAGTTCCTTAGCCATTTTTGGAAGGAACTTTAGGGGAGGCTTGGCACTAAGTTGTTGTTCTCCACTTCCTGCCACCCCTAAGCCGATGGCCAAACCGAGGTTGTCAATAGAACCTTGGGTGCTATGCTTAGAGCAATGGTTACGGGGAAACTAGCTTCTTGGGAAGAACATCTACCTTTGATTTAATTTGCTTATAATAGGACCATGCACACATCTACTTGCATGAAACCTTTCGAGGTTGTGTATGGTTTTAATCCCCTTACCTCCCTTGGATCTTACGCCTTTGTCTAGTGATGTTGTCTTAAGCTTAGATGCCAAGGTGAGAGCTCAAGAGATGAAGCAACTTCATGAGCAAGTAAGAAAACAACTTGAGAAGAAAAACCAAGAAGTTGCCAAACGAGCAAACAAAGGAAGGAAGAAGGTTATCTTTGAGCCTGGTGATTGGGTGTAGGTTCATTTCTGGAAGGATAGGTTCCCAAACAAGAGGACGAGCAAATTGATGCCTAGAGGCGATGGCCCCTTCCAAGTCCTTGAACGCCTCAATGACAACGCGTACAAGGTGGACTTGCCAAACAATTACCAAGTGCACAACACGTTCAACGTGTGTGAATTGTCTCCCTTCGAAGTCAAAGATCAAGTGATTTCGTGGACGGATTCTTCTCAAGACGGGGAGAATGATACAACCCGGTGCTCGGCTAAACCATTTACAAGGAGCCAAGCATGGGATTTGCAGCAGCTGCAGTCCATGTTTGCACAGTTTGAGCTGCTGGGGCAAGTGCTGGAAGCTTCAGGGCAGTTTTGCCTACATTCTGCCTCAGAAACTGGAGTTGTTCATCGCGATCGCGCGTGCACAGACACGATCGCGGAAGGTCAAAAGAAGACCTGCGCGATCGCGACCAGCCAGACGTGATCGCGGTAGATGAGAATGCAGAGCAGCGCGATCGCGCGTCAACAGACAAGATCGGGCAAGAGGCTGGTTGAAGACTCGCCTGCGCGATTGCGAGACCTTAGCCGCGATCGCGAGGCTATGATTTAATGCTCAGCGCGATAGCACCTCTTCCTGCGCGAACGCGCTGAGACGAGGATCAGAAAGCCCACTTTCAGCTAATGACTTGAAGGCCCATTGTTAAGGGGTAATTAAGGCAAATGTGCCACACTATATATGCTCCTAATGTCATTAGTTTAGCTAGTTTTTAATGACATTAACCCTAGTGAGGAATTTGGCTAAGCTTGTTTGCTTAAGCACATTAAACATCCTTGATTTGCAATTAGCTTTAACTAATTGAGGATCAATTAGTATTGGTTCTACTGTTTAGGTAATTAAGGGAGGTGATTAGGCTATTCTTCCCTAATCTATTTCCTTAATTTTTCTCTAATCAATTGGGTCTTGCTTTAATTCTTGTTCATTTCATTTTGTGTCGTTAATTTTATATCACTATCTGTACATTTTTATCTATTATATATTGTCACTTACCATTTCTCTGGCTAACTTAACTATTTTTTGAGTTAAGTAGTTATTTCTCGCCTACTGAGTCCTTATGACTCACTCCCTAACTGTTTCTTGTGTTGTATTTTATATGGGCAGATTCAACTCCCGGACCCAGTCAGCCGCATCGTGATTGAGGAGCAGGGCCCCTTTCTAGCTATCTACGATGAGTCATCTTGTTCACTGAGGCCACCGATTATATCTATTCTAGTTTTATCTCATTTTCTCCCTTCAGGAAATGTACTTATCTTTTGGACTTCTTAGATGTCATATCTGGAAACTTCTACACTTATGTATTTTGGGTAGTAGCTGTATTTATTCAGGCAGCTTGTAAATATATCAGTTTATATATAATATGCGTTTCATACGCGTTTCTATATTATTTAGATTGATTCTCTAATATTTTCAAGTAAATTTTGTGTTATCTAAATTGTTTCAAATTGTATGTCTTGACTTAAGCCTATAGGGTTCGCCCGACGGCTCTAGGAAGGTAGTCGGGTGCCTGCACAGCCTATCCAAAAGTTTTGGTCATGTGAATTTGTAACCCAAAATAAGAGTTGATGAGATTAACTGCAATAGATAAATTCAATTTTGGTACTTTATATCATCATGTCCACTGTCTTCGAAGATGCAACTACCAAAAGGACGACTAAGTTAGTTAAAGTGAAAAGCAATGTAAAGAATTTGGCTTGAAAGCTCCTATAAAGAAAACCGGATTCTCTTATCGAAAATGGATCTAAGTGGTCAGATTCTTTGTTACTAGTCATTGTATCACTTATTTTTACAGGCGGCAAGAGTTTAGGTATGTGTAGATTAACAATCATGTAATTTCGTGTTGTATATTAACTAGCCGATTCCAACTCGTTCGGAATTTGAGGCACAGTTGTTGATATTAACAAATATTCTGTTGTACATACTCTTTAGGCGGCTGCATCCCAGTTTTAGTTTACCAGAAAGGACAAATGAACCATGCTTTGTCCAATGAGACATCATTGTTAAAATAATGGTTTTTTTTTTAAGGGTTGTCATAATAATGGTTTCTTTTCTAAGGGTTGTCAATTCTTGTTCCATTGCTGTATCTTTATGCTAGTGATGGCATGGCTGAATGTTTATAAGATATGACGTGTGGTCACTTCTTTAGAACTATAGACTCTTTGGATGCGAAAAGTTAGTGGCAACCTAATTAAAGATCTCTCTAATTATATATGTCTGAACTTGTAGGATCAAGTACACCCTTACATTTTATGTGTATTTGATGGTTTCGATAAACATCAATGTTATTCAATTTACAAGTAACTAGACTACTAAAGGCCAAAAGGAATCTTTATCAAAAAATATTAGTTGTGAAATTTAAAATATGTAAATTGATACAAATATTTCATCGTGTGATAACATGTACTAGTTAGTTAGTACAGTTAATGGCTTGATTTTAATTACTTTGTGAGTAACCGTATTGTGTAAATATTTACTTACATCGTCAGTGAATTAGGTAATCTTTTAATTAATCCATAAGTTAAAATAGTTTCAGGTTAACTACGTAACACAAAATTCTTGACATGAAAATAAACAAGATATTTGTTACAAATCCATATATAGAATTAATAGGATCAGACTACTACAAAAGAAAAGAAAAAAGCTAAAACACTATAAAGAATTTCTTTTAAGTCAATCAACACCATCTTAAGTAAATTAATTATCCAAAACACTTAAGTTATCAAGAATAACGTTATAGACAAGAAAGTAGGGAACGAGTTGTCAACAAGTGAAAGCATATATAGAAAAAATGCTACAAGTTTAAGCTATTTGTATTTTTGACTTGACAAATAAATAAACAAAATAAGTTTGTCATGCAAGGACTTTGATTTTAAGTTTTAGGATAGGTATAATTGTGATTTCTGAAATCTAAATATTGTAGACCCAAAAAAGAAAGTTATTTACAAGATTACAATATAAAATCTTCGAGAAATCCCTCACACCAACTATAAAATCTCCTCTCTTGTTCCTTTGTTTCAACCTTTCAATTTCATTCTCTCTTCCTCTCTGTTCAGTTCTTCCATTTTGCAGATCATATCTAGTTTTAACCAAAAGTTCCCCAAAAGGTAGCTATGATCTTCAAAGCCCAAAAGTATCAACCCGACAACCACCTTCAAGAATGTATGGTGAGAATTCTTATTAACATTGTCTCCTTTTTTTAATGTTATCAACTTAACTTGGATTTCATTTTCAAGTTCTTTAATTTCTTGGATGTCTCAACCAAACTTTATGTTTTTGTTTGTGTTTTTATATACATCATGCTCCTAAAACGTAAAATATAGACATGCAATGTGTTTTTGGATCTGGACATGGATGTTGCTACATTTGTTTTTTGAAAGAATGTTGAGAATAATAAAAATAATTTTTTTTTTGTATCATATATAGTTTTGTTTGACCTCTAAAATGGAGGAAAAATCTAAAATAAAAAGATCACTTTTTCTAACATATCAAATGAGAAATGGTGGACACATACTCTATAATCTCCAAGCCATTGCATATGCCCACAGGCAGGAAACCAATCATTTTCTATGTAATCTCAACTATACAGAGCTGGCTTAAAATGCTTCTTATTATTGTGTGAGGAGAAATAGATAAACATGGAATAATTTTTCTTTTTATTTTCTTACCTTTAAGCCAGCCTTTATGCAAGTACTTCCCTCATCTTAGAATTGCATGCAAGATCCAAAGATATCACATGTAGTAATAGTCTTTAAATTAGATAAAGGTAGAGAACACTAAGTTGATAGTGTTCAGATCTTCCCTCGATTTGCTCAGATATTATCAATCGGGCTTGGGGGCCATGTTTGATCTTATAAATTTTTTTGAAGTTTTTTCCCCAACTTCTTGTATGATCTCTATTCAAGGAATAGTTAGGGTATACAAGAAGTTGGGGAAGAAATACTTCAAAATATTTACTCGATCAAAGATGGGGCTCCAGGTCTGATTTATAACATCAAGGTAAATTGAGCCTGACATTACCATTAACTTACGGTTCTCTTTCTTTATCTAATCTTAAGATGACACGACCCGGAATCCGGTTAGGCCGTGCGGGCACCCGACATCCTCCTCTAGACCCGTCGGGCGAACCCTTACCAATTAATTAGGAAAATAAATAAAATAATTCATAAATAAGGACAAGACTTAAAAAAAAAACACACAGACATATCGACACTTCTAAGCTGTACGAAAGAAAATTACAGCTGGCTACCCAACATACTAGGTTTAGGGCTATCCAGACCAGACATCTAAGAGTACAAAAGAAGACAAATACCTCCTGAAGGGAGTAAATTGCAACTGAAATGATAACCAATAAACTGGTGGCCATACGAAATAAAAGCTGGCTCACCCTGAAGCTGAAGTCGTCTACGCTCCTTCACAACATGGCGAACTCAATCCTGGAGCGAACCTGCTGAAACGAAATAGATAGACAAGAAACAAACAACAAACAAGGGTGAGTCAAAATGACTCAATAAGTGGGGCAGACTAGCCTCCTCAAAGAATAGGATAGCTAGCCAGGGAGAAAAGAAACAAATAAACCAGATTTCTCTTATTTAAATTATGAAAAGGCAGAGCCAGATAATAATTAGAAACACGTATGGGATTGCAAACTATTCAATAACCAGGAACGCAATACAGCCAGAACATATAGGTATCCCGAACACATCAACAATCAGAAATACATCCTGTTGCGGCGTGCAACCTGATCCATATATTCATCCTGTTGCGGCGTGCAACCCGATCCCCGAAACTTAGAATACGAGCCAGAAATATATAGGCAAACTGTAATATGTCCACAGCATGGTGTACATACCGCATACATAAAACACAATATAATACACACAACAGTCAGTATGCGGTGCAATGAGATGGGATGAATGCGGCATGATGCAATGCAGTCACTTACTCTTGATACCTATCTCCGGCGCGGGACTCTCATCGTCTACCAGGAGATATATGCAATAGTGACCCTTCGCCGGTGCGGGACTCTCATCCCCAACCGGGAAGTATATGCAATAATGACCCTTCGCCGGTGCGGGACTCTCATCGCCAACCGGGAAGTATATGCAATAATGACCCTTCGCCGGTGCGGTACTCTCATCGCCAACCGGGAAGTATATGCAATAATGACCCTTCGCCGGTGCGGGACTCTCATCGCCAACCGGGAAGTATATGCAGTAATGACCCTTCGCCGGTGCGGGACTCTCATCGCCAATCGGGAAGTATATGCAATAATCAAAACCAGAGTGCAATGCTCATATGTTTAATGCAATACCAACAACAGGGCATAACATATAATATACAATGTAAATCCAAAGCTAAGGCGTAATGAGTACGCCTATCCGCAGCTACACACGTAAGGAAACACGTGGTAGAAAATCCACGAGGCCAAGTGCCTCCAAAGAAATGCATATAAACACTTACCTCTCTCAAAAGTTAGCATTGCGACCAACAACCGCGTCATTCTTTGAATTCATTGCCAAACGATCCCACTGTGATCAATAAGCAGAAAAATATATCACATTAGGCTAAAGGCTTCATTCCTCACATCTTAGGGCAATCCAGGTAGGAACCTGATACCCTATTCGCATACGCAGGCCAGGCCTATGTACAGGGTTTAAGGCCACATAACCAAACCCCAAATAAATTACATTTATAAGTTGCCCATAACTCACTGAGTACGAATATATAATCAATTTCATTATCGGGGTCCATTTGACCCTTTAAACTATCAATTTACTTCATTAGGGCGATGTCTAAGATCCCTATTTTTACCGTAAAAATATATTCAAACATACGTAATAAACTCAAACAATATATTAAGATCATTACCTGAATGTTTCAGGGTGAAAATTCTACTTTTCTCCGGCCCCTTTTCTTATTTTCTGGCATTTTCTTTTTCCACATCGTTTTTCTCTTCTCAATTCACGTTCTGTTTCTGTTTTCCACCATTTCCATACATATCTAACCTTGTCCTTAGCTTTAAGCTAAGGACCACCGTTTCTAATTTTAATTTTAATTTATTTTTTTTTTTGTTTTTCTTTTATTTTATTTTCTTTTCTTTTCTTTTCTCGACGAAAATTAAAACGATACCCTACGATATTCGAAATAATTCCAACTTTTGCATACAAGTTATACAAAATATATGTAACATACTCGCGAAGACGGATCTCAAATCGGACTCTCGAAACTCATGATGCGAATTTAAATGAAAAGAAGTCAAATTATTTAACTTTCGGCATTTTAGCGGAAACTAGCCGAACAACATCGAAATTCACTTTCGAAAGATCACAAAAGTCACAAATAATCATACGAACCTAACGGCGCTTTCGGATTTCAAATCGGAGCTCATTCGCAAAAACCGAGCTCGAAAATCTCTTTTTAATATTTATCGATAATAAAATCTGAAATCTTCTTCCGATACGTACCAAACGAGGTCTGATTTAGCTCAAATTTTACAGACAGGTCCTAATGGATATTACGAATATTTTAAAATTATTGGCAGGCCAATCGGAGTCCTAACTTCCGAGACGACTAACCGAGGTCGTTTCATTCTCCACCACTTAAACTCTCGTTCGACCTCGAACGAGCCTAAGTCTAAAGATAAATTCGCACAGATAACAAAAGAACTTGAACGACCTTCATAAACTATCCCACAGAATTTTCCTCATGATTACAGAATCAAAATTATAACACGAACACCGAACTCTTGGAATAAAACATATCTGGATAATATGATAATACCATTGCCCGGATTATTCTGACTAAGATGATCCTTCCTCGATCACGAGAGGAGAGCTCTACATTTTCGAAACAAAGATACACGGAACCTTGGATGGATTAACATGATTCAGCCGATAATTACCTCTTTGATATACCTTTCGATATAGAACAGGTCGATGGAACTAAGAATTAGCTTATGCTTCAGCAACGCCTTAGAGATTTAATATTACCATTCAGTATTTGGAGGAAGACTCCTCCACTTAAAGCACAAACTCATGCAGCCATTTGAATAGGAATAACCATCCTCGCACAGTCTGCTGGACTAAAGAAGATTTAGCTAAAAGTCGAACGTAGGCAGACCTAAGCTACCAAACTACCCTTTCGAGTTGTCAAACAGCTGCAACTCTCGAGTTCACAACTCCATACCTTTACCATAAGCACCACTGCCTGATGGATGGTACTTCTTTATAAAAATTTCGGCAGAGTTTCCCCTGAAACTGGATGATCCGCAAAAACAGAACCAGCACTATACTATACATGGGAATGGATACCCGGATAAACTGATAACATAAACATGTTAAACGGATAACAAGATGAGACAACTGGACCAAAACAATAATATGCTTCCAAAACAATAATATGCTTACCCGGCCACAATAACACGTACTCTGGCTCAACACAGGGAACGTCACAAGCGGCTACCAATCGCCCAAGCTCACTAGTGTCGGACGAAGAAGAAATGGAAATAGATCGAGGATAGAAATAATTAGAGCTTCAGGAAGTTCATCTTCTTATTTGCTTGGCTGCCAAAGCTAGACTACTTATGAGTCAGGCTAACCGAAGAATCGCAATTGAAGAAATAGATATTAAATGAGCTTTATGGAACAAAATTTGTGTCAATTTAACCTTCCTATAAAAAGAAAACTCCGACAATTTACCAGAAAACTCTTTTATACCAAGACAAGCTCATAGGATAACATGACTTTACTAGCATCTTGAACCAAGAGAAGATACATAGATCGAGCATTACTTACTAGCCACTTTACACCGGAAGAAATAACGACACTTCCTAATGGTGACGAATAAGAATCCCATCATCCTAGCAACACTGATTTCCGAGGAGAGAGGTAAAATGACTTGACATAATAACACAAGGTGGCATAACAGGATGCCAGGCAGACGATACCGACACTCACTCCCAAATCTCTCACATTTAGACCAAATAAATTAGTAGGGTCATCATAAATGCCAGGAATAAATCATATCAGAAACTCACCCCTCTACCGCAACCGATTCTTAATAGAAACGACAACCAAGGAAACCATTGAAACATGATAAGACACACCATTTCCAGATCGATCAAAAGAATCAAATCTTACTCACATTTAAGAGAAGAAAAAAAAATCCCAAGGTCTACTACATCGGATACCTCAGCATCCCGCCAGACTAGCAGTTCATAGAACTGCCTCTGCAGCTGAGTTGAGCCACTACCCTGATAATCCCCTTCTGAAGAACCACTGCCACCACGCTCTCAACCTCTACTGGATGGTGGCATTTCTCTTGCTGATTGAGATCTAAATGAAATCCCCTGCGACTGCGCAAATGCCTGATGACGAGAGAAAAGACGACTGCCTACTTGTCGGAGTAAGGGAAAACTCCTCAAAGGATAATCAGACTCACGATGATGATAACACATTTTCAGTGAAAATGGAAGCTGGACAGATTGTTGATGGCTATAAAGAGAAAACTGGGTCTGATCTTGACAAACTACTGGGGCACTCTGAGAATCACGCTCTACAAGCTGAGATAACATGAAAGGTGACTTCCAAAAATAATCAGAACTTTTACCTCCAAATGAGGTACCATGGTTACCCACCAGGGCCGTGGGATCTCTTACTTTCCCGCTCTAACTCTTCCCGCTCTAACTTATGGTATGCCTCGAACCTTCGAGCAATATCAAATGAAATCCCGACCTCAATCTCTCGAGCCATCTGGGATCTCAAGGAAAAAGAAAGGTCATCAATAAATCTTTGAATCTCTCGAAAGGCTCATGGACTAGTTCTAATGCATATTCAGCCATTTCATAGAATTCAATCTCATATTCTGAAATACCAACAGGCTAACCGACAGGCTACCCTATCCAATCCACTCAAACTGAAAACACTTTTCATCTCGCTCGCTACTCGAAAAGAACTTCTCCATGAATCTAGAAGAAAAACCGAACCAAGTTGACTAATAAGAGAGCGGCCCACAAATTCAAGGCTGAACCCTGAAACTGGAAAGAATAATAATCACCAGCATACCGCTTGATATAATCAAGAGCCTGAAGGATATGCTGACATCATTTCATTTTTAAAAGAATCACGGGGTTTATCTTATGCATTGCTTAAGAATATCGGAAGGTTCAACCGCGTAAAATAATGGAACCTCTTTGGGCACTCAAATGTAACCGTTACCTCGGCTTGCTAACCAGCCAGAACAAATGGTGGCGCAACACATGCTGCTTCTAGAACATAATTCACTGCAGCAATATTAAGAACTGGAATAGGAACTCTCTAAGTCCGAACATCTGCATATACGGCGACTTGATAAGCTGCCTAGGGAATAATAGGTTCTTGCAGTATCTGCGTCGCCACGATTCTCGTAAAAGCATCGTAGACAGCTAAGGGAACCACAAGGCCCTGCTCCCTTGCCAATCGCGAGCTCGTACGGCTAGGACCTCCGTAACTAGTTTGTCAGCACGATCAAAACTCTCGGAGCTTCGTCAGTGCTAGCCCAACGCTAGACTGCTTCGTCTTGAACTCATACCGTTTGTTGATTTGTCGCACGAGGGTTCACAATTACCACGAACGAATTAACGAAAATACTTTTGCATCCTAGACCGACGGAAGATCAGAAAAGAAGGAAGTGAAACTTCCTAAATGCCATCATAGCCTCTCGTAGATAAGTACGGACGTCTACGTACCCATCAGCGAGACTCTACTAGACACTGTCTTAGTCTGGATAGACTCTAAACTGGGCTCTGATACCAACTGACACGACCCGGAATCCGGTTAGGCCGTGCGGGCACCCGACATCCTCCCCTAGACCCGTCGGGCGAACCCTTACCAATTAAATTAGGAAAATAAATAAAATAATTCATATATAAGGACAATACTTAAAAACAAACACACAGACATATTGACACTTCTAAGCTGTACGAAAGAAAATTACAGCTGGCTACCCAACATACTAGGTTTAGGGCTATCCAGACCAGACATCTAAGAGTACAAAAGAAGACAAATACCTCCTGAAGGGAGCAAACTGAAACTGAAATGATAACCAATAAACTGGTGGCCATCCGAAATAAAAGCTGGCTCACCCTGACAGCTGAAGTCGTCTACGCTCCTTCACAACGTGGCGAACTCAATCCTGGAGCGAACCTGCTGAAACGAAATAGATAGACAAGAAACAAACAACAAACAAGGGTGAGTCAAAATGACTCAATAAGTGGGGCAGACTAGCCTCCTCAAAGAATAGGATAGCTAGCCAGGGAGAAAAGAAACAAATAAACCAGATTTCTCTTATTTAAATTATGAAAAGGCAGAGCCAGATAATAATTAGAAACACGTATGGGATTGCAAACTATTCAATAACCAGGAACGCAATACAGCCAGAACATATAGGTATCCCCAACACATCAACAATCAGAAATACATCCTGTTGCGGCGTGCAACCTGATCCATATATTCATCCTGTTGCGGCGTGCAACCCGATCCCCGCAACTTAGAATACGAGCCAGAAATATATAGGCAAACTGTAATATGTCCACAACATGGTGTACATACCGCATACATAAAACACAATATAATACACACAACAGTCAGTATGCGGTGCAATGAGATGGGATGAATGCGGCATGATGCAATGCAGTCACTTACTCTTGATACCTATCTCCGGCGCGGGACTCTCATCGTCTACCAGGAGATATATGCAATAGTGACCCTTCGCCGGTGCGGGACTCTCATCGCCAACCGGGAAGTATATGCAATAATGACCCTTCGCCGGTGCGGGACTCTCATCGCCAACCGGGAAGTATATGCAATAATGACCCTTCGCCGGTGCGGTACTCTCATCGCCAACCGGGAAGTATATGCAATAATGACCCTTCGCCGGTGCGGGACTCTCATCGCCAACCGGGAAGTATATGCAATAATGACCCTTCGCCGGTGCGGGACTCTCATCGCCAACCGGGAAGTATATGCAATAATCAAAACCAGAGTGCAATGCTCATATGTTTAATGCAATACCAACAACAGGGCATAACATATAATATACAATGTAAATCCAAAGCTAAGGCGTAATGAGTACGCCTATCAGCAGCTACACACGTAAGGAAACACGTGGTAGAAAATCCACGAGGCCAAGTGCCTCCAAAGAAATGCATATAAACACTTACCTCTCTCAAAAGTTAGCATTGCGACCAACAACCGCGTCATTCTTTGAATTCATTGCCAAACGATCCCACTGTGATCAATAAGCAGAAAAATATATCACATTAGGCTAAAGGCTACATTCCTCACATCTTTGGGCAATCCAGGTAGGAACCTGATACCCTATTCGCATACGCAATACGCAGGCCAGGCCTATGTACAGGGTTTAAGGCCACATAACCAAACCCCAAATAAATTACATTATAAGTTGGCCATAACTCACTGAGTACGAATATATAATCAATTTCATTATCGGGGTCCATTTGACCCTTTAAACTATCAATTTACGTCATTAGGGCGATGTCTAAGATCCCTATTTTTACCGTAAAAATATATTCAAACATACGTAATAAACTCAAACAATATATTAAGATCATTACCTGAATGTTTCAGAGTGAAAATTCTACTTTTCTCCGGCCCCTTTTCTTATTTTCTGGCATTTTCTTTTTCCACAGCGTTTTTCTCTTCTCAATTCACGTTCTGTTTCTGTTTTCCACCATTTCCATACATATCTAACCTTCTCCTTAGCTTTAAGCGAAGGACCACCGTTTCTAATTTTAATTTTAATTTAATTTTTTTTGTTTTTATTTTATTTTATTTTCTTTTCTTTTCTTTTCTCGACGAAAATTAAAACGATACCCTACGACATTCGAAATAATTCCAACTTTTGCATACAAGTTATACAAAATATATGTAACATACTCGCGAAGAGGGATCTCAAATCGGACTCTCGAAACTCATAATGCGAATTTAAATGAAAAGAAGTCAAATTATTTAACTTTCGGCATTTTAGCGGAAACTAGCCGAACAACATCGAAATTCACTTTCGAAAGATCACAAAAGTCACAAATAATCATACGAACCTAACGGCGCTTTCGGATTTCGAATCGGAGCTCATTCGCAAAAACCGAGCTCGAAAATCTCTTTTTAATATTTATCGATAAAAAATCTGAAATCTTCTTCCGATACGTACCAAACGAGGTCTGATTTAGCTCAAGTTTTACAGACAGGTCCTAATGGATATTACGAATATTTTAAAATTATTGGCAGGCCAATCGGAATCCTAACTTCCGAAACGACTAACCGAGGTCGTTTCATAAGATCATTAATGTTACTGCATGTTACATTTTTGGATAGTTTTCCTTCCTTGCTTAATATTTTTGAAGTTTAATTTATGAGATTTTTAATTTAAAATTAACAAAATTTGATTAGATATTATCTCAAAATCGATATTACGGCGAAATGAGAAAAAAATTCACTTACCTCAATTTGAATTTAGTTACCTATATTTAGGCATCATTGGCTTCACATGCACGTCTTGATCAAATAAGTACATCCACGTACCTTCAGATTCAAATCGAGAAATTTATAGCTCAGATGTTTAGTATTACCTTATTTTCATTGATAAGTGTCTGTTTTTAATTTTGTTGAATTAGTAACTCGATGAATTTAGTAGATCATTTTTGAAGATCTTACAAATCATATAGATTATACCCGTATATTCAATTGTTACAATATGATACCACTAATGTCAAGATTTCCTCCTCTTAGCCGCTAGAAGCTGATTACTTGATATTGTTTATGGATCCTTTCCATCTTAATTTTATTTTATCATCTACGGCCACATTGAGAATGATTTGATATACAACGACCAAAACCTCATAAGCACAATGAAGAGGAAAAACCTAAACTAATTCAGTCTAAGTTTATTAAGGGAGCAAAATAATGGAAAATATTGCCTCGGCTTAAAAGGATGAAATTTTTGGATTTTTATTAAATGATTTGTCTGCTAAGATGAATTCGAAACCAACAAGGAGAACTATTTGATGCAAGATCATGCCACCCTTCAACTGGAAAACAACATTTAATTTTTGCAACGATGAATTATAATGTCACACATGATAATCAATCAACGAAAAACTATACACAAGATACATTAGTTTTTGTCTTGCTAATTTAAATAACTTTGATGATCTCACGGTTGAATCTTTTGCACATGGATGTGCAACTTGATGTTATTACCAAAAAAGAGGGTTGATGAGGTTAGCTGCAATATATAAGTCCAGTATTGATACTATATATCATTATATCCATTGTCGTCGTTGTTGAAGACACAGCTGAAAGAAAGACGGTTAAGTTAATAAAAAGTGACATAATTTTTTTGATCTTTATTACTTTGGTTCTTTAAGTTTTTGTGTTTCACAAACTGTAAATAGTTAATTAACTAGCTTAAGTAGTCCATAGCTAAGCAGTTTTCCTTGTTGGTTGCCCTTGTAGGAAATTTATCTTCAATGTCACAGAGCTGTTAATTGCACTTTCAGGTGTAAACTGTGCTAGGATAAGAGTCACTATGGTGATGATATGTGTCAATGGCTGGCAACACTATATGTACCTGCAGCCAAGATTCAACAAGATTAGGCATGTTGGCTTATGATTTTGTAGCCTAAGTGTACACAACGGTCGTGTGTTTTTGTATTTGAGATTAATACAAAGTTGGTTTTTGATCTTTACGTAACCAAAGAGTGAAAAGAGTAGGCTGAGTCAAACAGAGTGTAGTCTGCCGTACAGTAAGAACGAAAATTTACCTTGTAGAGTAGCATATATCATTATGTAAAAAAATTGAATTAATTATGCATTGATGCTTGGATCAAATTATTTTTCCTTTTATTATGATCTTTGAAACTGAAAGTTTTCAAGCTCTCCATATAATTATTACTTAAAAAATTTATTATTTTTTGTTCTAATTTCTTCAGAGTCTTTACTCTTTGAATGGTTGAATTTAATAAAAGAACTTAAGGATATATGCATCAACATTAGTGCAGTCCCAGACTGCATTTCTGAGCTCACAACATAAATAAGAGAAATGTAAAGAACTTGGCTTGAAAGTCTCTCCAAAGAAAACCAGATTTTCTTCTACAAAATAGATCTAAGGCTGAGTCAAGGGTCTGGCGAAGCAAATTCATTGTTCCTAGTAGTAGTATTGATCGCCTAATTATTCACATCTAACAAGAATGTTGGTGTAGATCAACATGAATTGGGTGTTGTATGTTAACTAATCGACTCATTTGGGATGGTGAGAAATATTTTGAATTGGGTGTTGTATGTCACTACATGTTACATCTTTGGATCTTACATTCAATAGTAACATAAGGTGAATACATGTTTAAATATCTTTATTCCTACACACAATAATGAGAAGCATTCTAAGATAGTTGGACCTTGATAATCATGTTCTCCTCTCGTGGATGGCAGTAGCCCTGGCCATTGAACGTTGCTAAGGCCTAGTTATACATAGCTTAGTGAAATGGCTTCCTGCCTGTGGATATATGCAATGGCTTGGCAATTGGAAAGGACGAATCCACCATTTTTCATTTGATATGTCACAAATAATGATTTTTTCATTTTTTATTTCTCCTCCATTCTAGAGGTCAAGCAAACCTATATATGAAATAGAAAAGGAATAATTAGTTTCATTATCCTAAACTTTGTTCAAAAAGAAATATAGCAACATCGAGTCAAGACATAACCACATAGCATGTCTATATTTAACGTGTTAGGATTATGATGTAGACAAAAACACAAACAAAAATAAAATTTTGGTCGAGACATGTCATAAGAAGTTAAAGTTCCAAAGTTAATATAAAAAAAGAGACAAATTTAATAAGAATTCTCACCATACATTCATAAAGGTGGTTCTTGGGTTGAAACTTTTGACTTTGAAGATCATAGGTTTAATGCATTTTTGGGACATAAATGAAAAGCTGAAACTAAATATAATCTGTAAAATGGAGAAACTCAATAAGAGGAAGAGAGAATGCAATTGAGCTGTTAAACAAAGGAACAATAGAGGGTTTTTTTTATAGTTGGTGTGAGGGGGTTTTCCAAGATTAAATATAGAAATATTGTAAATAACTTTCTTTTTTGGTTTACAATATATAGATTTCATAAATCAAAATTACACATATCCTAACTTAAGAATCTACCAAAAACATACTTTCATATGAAATTCATTGCATGACAAAATTATTTTGTTTCTTTATCTGTCCAGTCAAATATACAAATGCCTTAAAGTTGTAGCCGTATTTCCATATATTGATTCATTTGTTGACAACTTGTTCCTTACTTTCTTCTTTATAATAAAACCTAGTTAGCTTAATTCTTTTTGCAAAGTATTTACTCAGCGTAATCTTGATTGAGTTAAATTGTTTTCCTTTTTGTGTTTTATCTTTCTTTTTTCTTTTGTAAAGAGTAGTTGTATTAATTCTACAACTTAGTAAAAAATCTCATGTTTATTTTCAAGTGGTGGACTCTGCATTTCGTAGTTAAACTAAAAATATTAACAACCGATTATGGCGATGTAAATAATATTTACACAATATGGTTAATCATAAAGTAATTAGAGAAAAAAGAGACAAAAGGTCCCCGTAAGTCTAAATAGAAGGATAACGTACAACAATTTCTTTTTATTTTTTTATTCTTGAAAAGTGTTAATTTGTCATTAGTGGGTTAATTAGTGCGGTCAAGGGTGTTCTCATCAGTTTTAAAACTTGGGGCCTTAAACTTACGTGGTCAAAGTAAACAAAAATGTTAATGAAAATGGATGCTTATCAATACATATTTTCTTGTGCATACATGTGTATTTATTTGTAATGTAGTCAAGTAGCATTTTTAGGTGTCTTTCTTGGCATTTGTCTTTTTAAGACGTCTGTGCGCTTGTTGGACGTTGTTTTATTATGCGTCACCTAGTGATGACTTAAGTCCCATCTGTAACAGATGTCTTTTGATTATGGTAGGGCCTGCGCCCATAAGGGGACGTCTTTAGCCAGTTATATGCAATGGGGCATATTTGCGTTCAAGCTAGAACAGTTGTGCTTGTTCACTTGAGTGCTTAAGTCTTTATCAACACGATGCGGGTGGGTGTCCCTAACAATAATTTGGTGCAGGTGTTGGATTGACGATTTTAGCTTACGATAATGCCTGGTGGCTTAATTAGAAGTGATCTACCTTTGAGGGAGTAGTTTACACTAAATTTATCTTCTTTCTGTAGGACTCTTATATTGTGATTTGGGATCTGATTCGAGATCCTTCTTCGTGAATAGGTCGAATATGTGTTGTATAACTTGTGTGCCATGTTTGGGGTGATTTCGAGCATCGTAAGGTCCTGTTCGAACCCAAATGCAGCACTAGCTGATGTTGGTGCACTTCTTGGAAACTTACCCTGTGCGATCGTGCCAGTCTTAGCACGATGGCACTACATGCCGCTGTTATCTCTGTGCGAAAGCACACCTTGGGGAGTGATAACACTAGCTCGTGGAATGACAGTTCTTGTCCTTTCAGTTCTAAATCAATTCTATTAATTTGGAATCAGTTAAGAGTGGATTCATGGGATATCATTAGGTAACAATCCTTGAACTTTTAATTTCTTTAATTCATGGTTTTCGGTATAGAATTTTATTGAATTAACTTGAGGAAAAAAAGGGCTTGAACCCTAGACTTGATTAATTAGGGAATTGAGTTAAATTAAACTTGATTATGTAATACAATGGTGTAATTGGAATCATGGGACGGTGAAGAGTTGCAAAATTTATTGTTTATGGGCTTTCCGCTAAGCCGGGCCATGGGTAATTTAATAATTTACTCCTATTCTATGCCTAATAGTTAAATAATCCTTCTATGAGCAGTTATATGTGTGATTATGCATCTATGGCTCAGAGGAAGGAAGTTCAAAGGGGCTCCAGAAAGGGGAGTCGATTATTCAGCAGCCGTACTGACCCCGAATTTTAGGTAGTCGATTATTCAGCAGCCGTATTGACCCCGAATTTTAGGTAAGTGGTTGTAATAAATTTCTTTGATAGCTTTAGGCCTTATGGAAATTCTACCCACATGTTCTTGCGTGCGTAGTTATCGTTAGGCATACTTACTATACCATAGCTTGTTCATATCTTTGATTGCATTACTTATTGGATTGTGTTGCCTTACACATAGTATCTAATTAAGTACTAAAGTATTCTGAGGTCATTGTAAACATAAAGTGTTAAGCTTTAAGCTCGGTATTATGTTGAGATAGAAGTTCCGGTGCGAGTATGAATGTGAAATTTGGAGAAATAGAAGTATTTAGTTAAGTTATGAATCCTTATAGGATTGTAGGGCGCGTTTACTATGCGGGGCTTGGATAGTATTGCATTGCATCCTACATTGCATGATTAGGCTTGTTAACATATGGAGAGCAGGAATATTGGCAAGAGTATTCCGCTCAGATTGTATATTATACCGCTGAAATCAATGAGCGTCCCGAGCTTGGGCAGGTTTAATATTCAAATTATGTATACCATCAGTTTTCGACGAGTGTCCCGAGCTGAGGCAGGTTTCACGTTGCGTTATGTATCTCACAGTAGTTGATGAGTGTCCCACGCCGGTAAGGGTTATAAGTCATTTGGGCACACGTGACCCCATTGAATTGTAATGCATTTATCTCATTTTCACCGCACAGATTGTTGCATACCATGCGACTGTTTGCTCTATTTTTTGTGCTTGTGATATGTGTTTTTGGTTGTTTATATGTTTCTAGTGGTTATCTTCTTCTCTCTTCCTCTAGGCTAATTTATCTGTTTCTTTGAAGTGGCTAGCCAACCTCTTCTTATTGAGTCCTTCCGACTCACCCTTTTGTTGTTTCTTTTCTATCTATTTTATTTCAGCTGGTTACGCTCCAGAATTGAGTTCGAGACGTGATTGAGAAGACGTGTTCAGCTGACAGGATGAGCTAGCTTTTGTCCGTGATTACCACCAGCTCTAGTTCTATTATGTTATCCATATTTTGCTCCCTTGAGGAGATGTATATATTTCTTGTACTCTTAGATGTCTGTTATAGGTAGCCCTAAACCTAGTATATCGGGTAGATTATTGTAGTTCCTTCTGTATAGCTTATAGTCATATATAAGTATGTTAATGTTTTCTAAGTCGTGCTTCTTATTTTGAGCACCTTAATGTTTATTTTGTTAGTTCTTTAAAAAAGAGTTCGCCCGACGGGTCCAGGGGAGAATGTCGGGTGCCCTCACGGCCAACCCAAAAATTTGGGTCGTGTCAATTGGTATCAGAGCCTAGTTTAGAGTCTATCCAGACTAAAAAAATGCCTAAATAGAGTCTCGTTGATGGGTTCAATGACATGGGTACTCATCCATGTGAGGATATGTTGGCATTTAGGTAGTTTCCCTTATTTCCGATCATGCGTCTGTTATATGAGTCTAAATATATTACGCTAACTCACTCGCAAGGTGGCGAGGATTTGTGCATTATCTCAGCAAGAAGCGGAAGAGTCAGAGGCGATAAGCGATATGTTAGCTGCTCCGTCTGATGAAGATAAGGGTGCCGACCAAGGAGAATGTGAAGCTCAACCTCAGGCTGTGGCCAAACCTAGGGGTATCAGACAAAGGTAGTAATAGCAGGTGTTATGCCTCAGGCTGTCTTACTAGACCATGTAAAGGTTCCGTCTAGGAACCCAAAAAGGTCCTGCCCCCGTGACCAGCTGCAATTCATTCTTTATCAGAATAATTTAGGATGTTATCTCTCTTATGATCCGGGTCATCATAATTTAGGATATTATCAATAGGAAAGTGGTCAAAGTCCCCGTGGTTTTGGGAGTGATTCTTGTGCCTTATCTAAGGGCGAGGGTGTTCAATATCAGGGGAGGCCGCTTTTTAAGTCAGTTCAATCCTCGTTGCTTGGTTCTTATAATATACCCCCTGCTGTCCCGAACACAAAAAACCCAAGAACTAACACCTGGATTACCTCTGGAAGCTCCATCCGTGTTACATTTGATCCACCCCACCTGAGGCGGGCTCCAAACAACCTTTGTCATAACAAGCTTAGGCGTATGATCCCTTAACATCGGTAACAAGTCTTCCGACCTACCAGGCGCATACTGAAAGTTCCTCCTGCGAACTCTCAGCGACATGATAATATGCTGACTAACAAGATATACCAACCTATGAGCTGAGGTCAACCAACCATGCCTGAAATTATTCCTCCATTTCCACAACTCCCATAAGATAAAAATGGGAATAACATGGTAAATCAACCTCTGGACCGGGCTACTAGGAGCATCCCACCACAAATTTATAACTTGTATCAAGTGCAAGCCATCAAAATTAAGACCTGCAGGTCCTCCAAAATATTTCCAGGCATAACGTGCTACAGGTGCATTCAGAAACACATGTGAAACAGTCTCCACATCAGGGTTCACACAACAATGACACCTAGAGGGGAATTGAATTTCCCACCTCTTCAATATATCATCTAAGGGAAATTTAAATTTCCACAACCTCCATAAGAAAAATGACATTTTAAATGAAATACCTTTAATCCAGATGTGCTTGTAAAGATCACTTGGATTCTTCCTTTGCCTGACCAAATCGTAAGCTGGCTTCACCTCCGGGGATCAGTCCAGCCTTGTGAAGGGAGAGGACTCTGTGGGCGGAAGTCCTCAACGGGAAGCACATCGAGATCTCTGTGGTTGCACTCTTTAAAATACCCCAAGACTCCAACATCCAAAAAGGTCTGTCCCTCTACTCAGTACAAGTAGGCGGTCTGACATTCTGAATCACGTGCTCAGCAATGTCTTCAGGTAGTAGCTCCCTAAGGCGTTGTTCCAGCCATACTCCACCCTCAGCAACTTTGTAGACACACACAACAGTCTCATCACATGCAAACTCACGAGGAACTGCATGATACAACAAACCAAGTCCAGTCCAGTTATCAAGCCAGAAGTAAGAATTGCTCCTTTTCAATTGCCAAAATATCTCATGATCCATCTCAAGCCTGCTCTGCCAAATCTTCTTCCATTCATCCATGGCGCCACCATGGAATGATGCTTTTCCAAATATTTGTTGCTCATATAATCCCTCCATAAAGACTGCTTGGTAAATTTCCACCACAACTTTGCGAATAATGCCTTGGAGATATCATACAAGCTCTTAACGCCAACTCCACCTTCATCCATAGGATGACACAAAGTCTTCCATGAAGCCCAGTGCTCAGTATCTTGACCTACAGAATTGATCCATAAAAACTTTGCAAACATCCTATGAAACTGAGCTACCACCCCAGCAAGGACGTCACAGGCCAATAATAAGTGAATATGAATACTTTGAAGCACTGAAGAAATCAGAGTCGCCGTCCACCTATGGAAAGTAATTTACCAGTCCAGGAGTCAAGCTTTTTCTACACCTTCTCCACCAATTCATTATAGTGACAATTTTTCCTCTTACCATAATAGATAGGCACGCCAAGATACTTGAAAGGAAATTCCCTCCTCGGTATCTCAATAATATCAAGCACCTTGTCAACTATCAACTACGTAACGTGACTATGCATATACACATTACTCTTCTTTATTGATTTTCCGCCCACTGGATAGTTCATAACTAGTCAGAGTCTCCATCACCAGTTTTAATGATCCCTCCTCAGCAGATGAAAAAATAATCATATCATCCACGTACGCCAGATGATTAAGATAAGGACTCCATTTTGGCATCTCATACGACACAATATTAGCATCTCTATGCAGCGCATTCAGAGCTCTAGAAAGGTACTCCACAGCAAGCAAAAAAAAGGTAGGCGATAGAGGATCACCTTGCTTCACCCCCTGGAACACTGAAAGAACCCATAGGGCTGGCCATTTACAAGCACAGAGTATCAGTTATTACACAGGGTCCTGTAGACCATGTCGATAAACACCTCACACAATCCCATCCTCCTAAAGGCCTTTGTTAGAAACAGCCATGACACTCAATCATACGCCTTAGCCATGTCTAGTTTGATTACCACATTAGCTGGCTTCCCCCTGTCAGCAATATCACACACGATTTCTTGCACCAGCAAAATATTCTTAAAAATACTCCTCCCCTTCACAAAACCAGACTGCTGCGCTGAAAGTATCACAGACATTAAAATAGAAAGCCTGTGATGAATTACCCTAGAAAATACCTTATTGCTGAAGTTGCTCAGACTAATTGGTCTCATGTCTAAAAAGGTAGCAAAATCTTTCCTTTTAGGCAATAGAACCAAGTTAGTAGCAGTGATATAACGAGCCAGAAAGTGACCCCGAGAGAATGCTTGTACCATTTTAACCACATCAGCACCAATAATATCCCAACAAGAATGACAAAAGGCACCCGTATAACAGTCAGGGCCCCCTGTAGAGTCAGCATTTAGGCTAAAAACTGCCTTCTTCACCTCCTGTTCATCTGGCTCAGCAACAACAACATCCTTCTGGTCCTATGTAACAAGACTAGGTAGGTGATCAAGTATAGAAAAATCATCTGGCTCCTGATCAGTAGATTTAGTTTGCCAACGTGATTGAGGAGCGAAGACGACTCAGCTGTCAAGTTGAGCTGACTTTTGTTCAAGATGGTCACCAGTATAGGTTCTATTATATCAGTTGTATTTTGCTCCCTTCGGGAGATGTAATTTTTTCTTCTACTCTTAGATATTGTAGTTTATCTTATTTTGCTCCCTTTGAGAGATGTGTATATTTTTTAGACTTCTTAGATGTCTGATCTGGAAACCTGTAAACTATTGTATTTTTGGTAGTTAGTTGTATTGTTCAGACAACTTGTATATATGTCTTTCATAGGGAGTAATCTTGTGTTGTTAAGGTTAGATTTATTTTATTCTCGGAATAATTCTACGCCATTTATATCGATTCGGTCAATAGGGTTCGCCCGACAGGTCTAGAGGAGGTGGTCAGGTGCCCGCATGGCCTAGCCAAAAATTCAGGTCGTGTCTGTAGGGTGTGTTATTTGCTTCCTGAATGCGAAATAATTATTGAGTAAAGGGGTGTTAACCGTATCTTGGCTTGGTTTGAGATACAGTATGGAGATTCCATCCCATGACTCTGTTCCTGTGAGGGAGTTTTCTGATGTATTTCTAAATGACCTGCCAGGACTTCCTCTTTATCGAGAGATAAATTGGGGGCATTGAGGCGGTGCTAGGGACTCAGCCTATTTCTATACTTTCCTTATCGCACGGCTCCGTTGCAGTAGGAGGAGCTGAAGAAGCAACGGTCCTTAAATATTTTAGAAATAGATCTAATCATGGTTAAATGATTTAAAGACAAGATTACATGATTTGTAATCCTCAAATAGGGACTAAGATATATGGTCCTTAAAAGTGTTCTAGGGACCATAATTGGTCTGGCCGCAAAAATGATTTAACGACAAGCTTATGAAATCATCCTAATTGACATTTATGGATGGAGGATCTAATGACGGGAGGCGACCAGAATATCTGGTCACTATTGGTGTTTTAGGGACTACAATTAAGCTTTTAAGGTTCAACTAATCAGATTTTAGCAGCTAAGGGAAAGAAATCTTGAACATTTTATTCATACAATCATAATGTAATAAGTAGTTGGATAGGTTACATGTGTATAAATTAGCGTTTACTAAATTCATCCAATTGTTATTTCAAAATACTAATATGGTTTGCTAATATTGAAAATAAGATAGTACTAAAGATATGAGCTTTACTATTTCTCAATCTTAATATACGGGTACATATCAGATGGAATGTATTTATTTGAGGTAAGAGCATTTTTCCCTCATTTCTTAAAAAAAAAACTTAATCTTTCAAAGTATTAAACAGTTTGATATTGCTAATTGTAAACAGAAATGACACGACCAAGATTTTTGATTAGGCCGTGCGGGCACGCAACATCCTCCCCTAGACCCGTCGGACGAACCCTTTACCAACTGAATTAGGAAAATAAATATAAATCCAACTCATAATAAAGAACAAGTCTTACAAAAAAACACAGACAACTGATACCTCTAAGCTGTACCAAAAAAATTACAGCTGACTACCCAATATACTACGTTTAGGCTATCAAGACTAGACATCTAAGAGTACAAAAGAATATATACGGCTCCTGAAGGGAACAAAACTAGATTACTAAAACTAAACTAGCAATAGTCACCGGTCTGGACAAGAGTTGACTCACCCTGACAGCTGAAATCGCCTCTTTTCCTCAATAGAAGACGAACTCGGTCCTGGAGCAGTACCTGCCAAAACGAATGGATGCAACAAGCAACAAATAAGGGTGAGTCAAAAGGACTCAGTAAGTGGGGGCTGGCTAGCCACCTCAAAGAAGCAGATACGCTAGCCAGGGAGAAGAAAAGCAAATAAACTAAATTTACCTTATTTCAACTATAAAAAGGCATAGCCAGATAATAACTGGAAACAGGTATGGAATCATAAAATCACAAACAATTAGGAACATAAGATAGACAAAACATATAGGTATCCCAAACATATCAACAATCAGAAATACATGACACATACACAAAACATAGCACTATAATCACAAAATACACAGCATCCAGTTCAATAAAATGGAATGAATGCGGTGTGATGAAATGGGCAGAATACTTATGCACTCTCCTGGGGCAGAATACTCCTGCACCCGATATGGTATAAAGCTGAGGCGAAATACTTCTGCACTTTCCTGGGTCGGAATACTCCTGCACCCAATATAATATAAAGCTGAGGCGGAATACTCCTGCACTTAGTATATGACATAGGAGCGGAATACTCATGCTCTTGGGGCGGAATACTCCTGCACCCGAGATAATATAAAGCTGAGGTAGAATACTCCTGCACTCTCCTGGGGCGGAATACTCCTGAACCCGATATAATATAAAGCTGAGGTAGAATACTCATGCAATCAGTATATGACATAGAAGCCCATATCAAGAAAACATAATCCATATGAATGCTCATATGCTCAATGCAATACCAACAACAAGGCATAACATATAACATACACTGTAAATCCAAAGCAAAGGCGTAATAAGTACACCTATCGGCAGATACACACGTAAGGAACACGTAGTCACTACTAAAATCAGGTGTTTTCGGACCGAAATTCGCTCCGAACACACTGTCCCACCGCTGCGGTCGGATAATCCCGTTAACTTATATCAAAAAATTATTTTTTTATATCGTCCGACCGCCGCGGTCGGAAGACCCCAAATATAACCCGACCCCTCCCCATTTCAGCGTCTCTCACTCTCTCTCTTCGAAACAAACAAACAGCGACTCCCTATTCCATTTTTCTCACAGATTCGGCCCCATTTTCCCAAATCCTCTTCCATATTCCCAAATCCTCTTCCTTCTTCTCTTTTCTCTCCCTTTAAATTGGTAAATTTCTCAATTTTTATGTTTTTTCTCTATTTCTTCACACTAAACCCTAACCCCCAATTTTTTTTCTTGCACAGATCCAGTGTGGACGGGGTGGACCAGATTCCGCCTTTTTCTCTCTCTCCCTAACAGGTTCGTTTTTCAATGTTTTTTCATTTATATGAAAAAATTGGGGCTGTGAATCTGTGATTTTTTTCCATATTTCTGAATTATTGCTATTATGTTTTTGAGTTATAAGCGTACTAATCTTATGTAGGATATATATGTCATTTGTACATGAACCATTGAGGTCTATCCGAAACTTAAGCTCTCTCTTTGTTTATTGGTGTAGATTTTTTTGCTCTTTCATAGATGAGTTAACTTAGTCTGTAGAACTTAGAGCAGCAGAAAGAATAGAAAAGGGTTGAAACTTGCATCATTTTTTGCTTTATTGAATGTTTAGAGTGAGAAAATGGGAGAGCTAAGAAGGGTCTAATAAAAATTTACTTTTTATGAATATAGAAAATGAGCAATATGCTTTTATATTGCTTGCCGCCATTCTTAATTTCTTGCTCGTGGTATATAGGAGCTTCTCTATTTGGCATAGGATTGCTCCAAAATTTATAGAGATTAAGAATAATTAACATCTATTTATATAATTTTAACCATCATCCTCAATTTTAGCTCTATTGTGATGAAATTACATAGTTACTTTATATTTGGATGAAATTACATAGTTAAAACCACTGCTAATAGAAATGCACATAGATTAAGAGTGGAATGAAGTAGATGTTGAAATTGATTATAGTTTGAGTGGAAACATAGTTAGAGAGTTAGTAATATAGGTGGAATTTTAGGTGCTTTTTATCTCCTAAATTGCTAAAGTTTGAATCTTGTTAACCATTTATTTATAATGGGATACTTGTTTTACAAATGGTGAAAATATGGAACTTTCATAGCCTAAAGATAGCAAATGAACTAGTATCACACTTAACAATAATTTAAGTGATATTAGCTATAAATAATATAGTAGCTAAACAACTTAAAATATCTTATTTTGTAAATTGATTTTAATGAATAAACTATTTTTAAATATCCATTTTGCAATTTTTGATTCTATTTCATTTCAAAGAAATAGATATAAGTTGTAAATGAGAAGTACTATTAATTACTAAACGATAATCCTAGAGAATAAATTAGTTAATAATATAAAAGTAATTGACTTAGATATAAAAGTAATATAAATGTACTTAATCTTTTTCAAATTGGTAGTGTTTTAGAATAAATTATTTTTTAGTAATTAGTAAAGAAAAAGAGAATAGCAAAAATTGATAAAATAGTAGTTACACAATTTAAAATGTCTTAATTATTTTCGTAAATTTATTTAAATGAAATAAATTTATTTTTAAATATTCATTGTTTAATCTTTTATTCTAATTCATTTAATTCTTGAGAAGTGTTACTAATTACTAAATGATAATCTTAGAGAATAGATTAGTTAGTAATATAAAAGTAATTGACTTAGAAAATTATACAATTACTTAATCTTATGAAAATTGGTAGAGTATCAAAGTAATTTTCTTTTAATCTTTTCAATTGAATATGTTTTTCAAACTTGCAATGTTTGTGTAGATATGGATTATGAAAGCCGTAGTTGGATGTATAATAGAAACACTACTAAAAAAACCGGATTTTTCGACTAGCAGTGTTCGACCGAAAATCGGTCGAACACCTATTTCGACCGATTTTCGGTCGAATAGTCCACTTGGTCAAAACTGTTTGACCGAAAATCGGTCGAAATAGGTGTTCGACCGATTTTCGGTCGAACAAAATAATTTTTTGTACCTATCGACCGAATTTCGGTCAACAGGTCAGTCGACCAACCCGATATAATTTCAGCAGCAAGCCCCTTCTTCATTTCTATCTTCTTCCCCAACTATACAAAACTCTCTCTAAACACACCCCAAACGTGAAAAATCCGAAAACCACCATAACCCACCCCAAAATCAACACTTAAACACAATCTACCCTCCTAATCAATATTGGGATACTCCCGAATTTCAGAAGAAGAGCGAACAAGGGAAGAAAGCACGAGCATCTAGTAAGGGTGGATCGCTGCATACCGGTGGCGCAGTTAGCGCTGCGACGCAGAAGATGCGCTTGGTAAAGTAATTTAATTTATAAGAATTACTATAATAGTTTATTTTTTATCTAAATTGATCTCTTCTTTAATTTGTAGGAAAAGCAAGAAAATCGGACTATTCCACTCTCTGAAATGCACAAGATCCGCCATATCAAGAAAGATAAAAAGGGCGGAGAAACATGGGTCGAGCCCCGCGCACAAGAGACCTGGGTAAGTAATTAAATTTAAACTAAAGTCGCGCCAATCCTTCAACTTTAAAACTTCATAGTTGTACCGTTGATATATTTCTGTTTTTCAGGAAAGAGCTACAAAGGCCCTTGAGGACTGGACCGCGACTCAGCAATCTGAATGTGGAAGCAGTACCCCAGTACCGCTAACGCTCGAGCAAGAAACCAACTTATGGTTGGAAGCAGTCGGAGGGGTGAAGAAGGGGTCAGCTTATGGCATTGGAACTCTGTTTTCATCTGCCAAGCATAAATCGAACTATTTGGGCTCGTGTTCAACTGCTCCTCCAAGCTCTGCTACTCCTGCAGAAATGACTCGGATGCAAGCGGAGATCGAAGACCTGAAAAGACAAAATGAAGCTATGCGCTTAGCACAGGAGGCGCATCAGAGAGAAGTGCATGAAATGATGCAAGAGCTCCTCAGGAACCAAAAAAAAGGCAAAGGAAAGCGTGATAGCTCGGGAAAGGGAAAGAGCAAGAGCAGACATCGCCACCATTCACCGTCTCAGTCTGATGTCGGGTCTAGTTCGGCTTCTAGCCAGTAGTAGTGATTGTTGAACTTTAAACTGTTTGTTTAGTTTGTTTGAATATTGTAAAACTTGAACTAATGTTGAAAGACTCCTTTCTATTGTTTGGCTTTGTTAGCCTTGTTTGAATATCGTTTATGAATGTGTTTTGTCTGGTTTTTCTGCGTGTCGCTGAATTTACAGGTGGTGTAGGGCTAATTTCAGCTTTTATGTTGCAGGTTTTTACAGGTTTTCGACCCACTTTCGGTCGAAAGTTGGTCAAGAAATATTACCAGACTTTCGACCGAATTTCGGTCGAAGAACATGTCACTTTAGTCCATGTTCTTCGACCGAATTTTGGTCGAAGTCGGTCGACGTTCGACCGAATTTCGGTCGAAGGTTGATTTTCGACCTTAATTTGGTCGACCACCACAATCGGTCGAAATACGGTCGATAGGTCGACCGCATTTTCGAATTTATTGCTAAGGCAAAAACACATGATGATTTTATAAGGAATGGTCAGATTAAGTGTCCTTGTGTGAAATGCAAGTGCACAAAAGGAAAGAATTTGGATGAAGTAGAAATGCGTCTTTATGAGAAGGGTTTTATGCCAAATTATTTTGTTTGGGTTTATCATGGAGAGTCTCGTGAGATGCGCAGTACTGTTAATTTTCAAAATGTTTGTGGAGGTGGGAGTGGTCAATTTGTGGATACTGATCTTGATAATTATCGAATGAACGATATGGTTAATGATGCCTTTGGGATGTACCCGGATGAGCCATCACAACCGGGTACATCGCAGCCAAATGTTGAGCACGTTCCCAATGATGAGGCAAAGCTCTTCTATAAACGGTTGGAGGAAGCTAGTCGTCCATTGTATGAAGGCTCGGTGCATTGCAAGTTGTCAGTTGCTGTTAGATTGTTAAGTATTAAATCTGATTTTAGTATATCTCACGCAGCCATGGATTCCATCATTGGCCTTATGAATGAACTCAATCTGACTAACATGGCATTACCAACTGATTATTATCACACTAAGAAGTTGGTTTCCACGTTAGGCCTTTTTGCACAGAGAATTCACTGTTGTGTCAGCGGTTGCATGTTGTTTTATAAGGATGATGCAGAACGAGAGACTTGTAAATTCTGTGAGGCGCCTCGTTACAAGCCGGTTCTAAATGCTAAAAAGAAGTCGATCCCTGTTAAGTCGATGCATTACTTACCCCTTATACCTAGGTTAAAGAGGTTGTATGCGTCGATGAGCTCTGCTCCTCATATGACATGGCACCATGATCGTACAAAGCAGCCGGGCATTCTAAGCCATCCGTCAGATGGTGTGGCATGGAAACACTTTGATCAGGTGTATCCGTCATTTGCTAGTGAACCAAGAAACATAAGGTTGGATCTACACTCAGATGGGTTCACTCCTTTTGATGTCTCGTCTACACCCTATTCTTGTTGGCCCGTATTTGTCACTCCGTACAATCTTCCGCCCGAAATGTGCATGACTAGTCCTTCTCTATTTTGAATTGCATAATCCCGGGTCCACATAACTCGAAAGCCTCGATTGATGTATTTTTGCAGCCTTTGATTGATGAGTTAAAGTTACTGTGGTATGAAGGTGTGGAAACATATGATATATCAACGAAACAGAACTTTCAACTGCGTGCTTCTTTGATGTGGACTATAAATGACTTTCCAGCTTATGGAATGTTGTCTGGTTGGTCGACTTCAGGTAAGCTCTCTGGCCCTTATTGTATGGAAGATACAAAAGCCTTCACTTTGAAAAATGGCGGTAAGAACACATGGTTCGACTGTTGCCGTCGATTCTTGCCAATGGACCATCCTTTTAGGAATAACAGTAGTGCATTTATGAAGAATCAGGTTGATTTTGAGGAGCCTCCACGAAGGCTGTCGGGAGTAAAAATATGGGATAGGGTTAAGGAGTACTCTAAGGTAACTGACCAACGACCATCTAAAGCACCTGGTTATGGTATTGATCATAATTGGACTAAACAAAGTATCTTCTGGGAGTTGCCTTATTGGAAGGATAATCTTCTTCGACATAATCTGGATCCCATGCATATTGAGAAGAATTTTTTCGAGGCTGTCTTTAATACTGTGATGGATGTCAGGAACAAGACAAAGGATAATGTGAAGGCCAGGTTGGACCTTCAAGAACTTTGTAGGCGACCTGAGTTACACGTATCTCAAGTAGGCAACACGATCTGGCTGCCCAAGGCTAGTTACACATTCAGATTAGATGAGAGAAGAATGATTTGTGAATGGGTAAATAATTTGAGGATGCCTTATGGATATGCGTCAAACCTAGAAAGGTGTGTTGATATGACAGACGGTAAGTTGACTCACATGAAAAGCCACAACTGTCACATCTTCATGGAAAACTTGCTCCCAATTGCATTCAATAGCTTGCCTGATAAAGTTTTGAAACCCCTCACTGAGACGAGCCTATTTTTTAAGGAGCTGTGTTCTAAGACATTGAAGGAAGAGAATCTTAAGTCTTTGGAAAGTAACTTTCCTGTTGTCGCGACTAAGTTGACAAAAATCTTTCCCCCTGGGTTCTTTAATGTAATGGAGTATCTTCCAATTCACCTCGCGAAAGAGGCACGATTGGGAGGCCCGGTGCACTGTAGATGGATGTACCCTTTTGAGAGGTAAGGTTCCTTCTATTACTCAGTAGTTTTGTTTTTTAATTCATCTTAAGTAAATTAAATAATACAATGATTTTGCAGAATTATTGGCAAGTGTAAGCGGGACGTGAAAAACAGGAACCAAATTGAGGGGTCAATATGTGAGGCATATCTGGCTAGAGAAACTTCTCATTTCTGTTCGTATTATTTCGATCAGAATGTGCCATTTTTGCGGAACAGGCCGGATTGGCATGATGTCGGAGACAATAATGATCCGAATTACCCACTATTTTCTATATTCAATCAACCTGGGAGAGGAAAGTTAACGACTGAAGTATGCAAGTTCACTGACCGGGACAGAAAAGCAGCTACAACACATGTGTTGTTGAATTGTCCCGAGGTCACGCCTTTTTACAAGTATGATTTATTTTGCATTTACGCCTAACATTCAAGTTTCATCATTATTCTAACTAATGAGAATTTCTTTGGCGCATCATCTAGTCACTTTGTTGGTGTTTTTGGTGCTGATGCTGTTTATGAAAAGTTTTCAGATTGGTTTAGAGAATTTGTAAGTGTTATATAATCAAATACTTAAGTTTTTTCCAGCTATATATGTATATATGTGTGTGTGTGTGTGTGTATATATATATATATATATATATATATATTAATGTGTACAACTATATTGGATTTGTATATAGGTACTCAATCCGGATAATGGTATAAACTTCTCATTGTTGCGTGATATATCTCACGGGCCATATTATAAATACAAGAGGATGTCTAAGTGCTTCGTTAATGGGTACAAGCTTCATACTAAAACATGGGCTGAGGGGAAGAAAACTAACAACAGCGGTGTGTGTGTGTGAAAGGTGGTACTGGTGAGCAGGATGTACACTTTGATTACTATGGTGTGATTGAGGATATTTTAGAGGTAGAGTTTACGGTAGGTTGGCCTCGTAAAAGATTGGTGCTTTTTCGGTGCAAGTGGTTTGATCCGAGTCCCAGGGGTATGATGGTAGACCCATGTTCTAAAGTAGTTGAGGTTAATCACAGAAGGTCATATGGACATTATGATCCTTTCATCATTGCCCAGAATGTGAAGCAAGTGTGGTACGTTTCTTATCCACCGACAAAGAACAAAGCCAAATCCAAAGCCAATGCCAATTGGTGGGCTGTTCTAAAAGGCAAGCCGGTGGGAAGAGTTGAAGTAGATGATGTATTAGATGTTGCATATCAAAATGAGGTTTTAACCATTCCCTTGATTGCGGATATTGAATTAGCCGACCAGTTGCAACATAGTGAAGGCATCTATGAACAGTTTGATGAATCGGTGGTTAGACGTGGAAAAAACACGACTAATTTTGGAGAATGAACATCTAAGGCAAATGAGGAGGATGAATATATGGATGATGTTGAAACAACCGAGGAAGAATTTTTCGATGACGATGAGGAAAGCGAGGAAGAAGAAATAGCCGATGATCTTGACACGAATGATGATGACTGACATGTTCGTAGTAAGCCGGTTGTCATGTTACTACAATTAATAGAACTACTTTATAAATGTACTCCGTTCTAAATTTATATTTTTTTTTCATTGTGCTAATTTATTGTGCTAATTTATTGTGCTTATTTTACAGATATGGCATCTACGGGGAAGGGTAAGGGGAAAAAAAGGGTCAAAGTACCTCTTCTGCTTCTGGTCATGTTACTCCTCCTGCTTCTGTACCTCATATGCTTCCTACATCTCCTCCGTCGACATATGATCCTGGATTTTTCACTCCACCCGGATTTTTTCCCCCGGGCATGCCACATCCTACATCGTCCGGTTATGTTGTTCGTCCACATGGCTGTCCAAGTTCTTCCATGCCTTCTGGATCTTCCAGTCCATCTCCGTCCCCTTCATCATCTACTCCTTCTGGATCTACTGTACCACCTTCTGATACATTAAGATGTACTGTACCACCGCAGACTATACCATATTGGCATGCGAGCTCGCCCTATTGCATTGGTGAAGCAGGATCACATGACGGAGGCTTGGTGATTATTTATCCTGAGGGTAATAAAGGGTAAGTATTATTTTTGTAAGTTTTTAACTATTTAATTTTGCTTTGAAGTTTAATTTTTAGTATGTTTATTAACTCTGAAATTTTTTTATCTAGTTTTACTCCCTCGCACGTGGCTACGCCCATAGTCACAACATGCATAAGATCTAGCTGGACTGATGCGTGGCCATCTTGGGGTATGGTACCTTTCCCGGTAAAGCTGAACATGTTTGAAGATTTTAAGGTAATAACTATGCATAAGATTTATTAATAATTTAGTTAAGTTTTACTTATGTTTAAATCTAATATTTTTAATTATTTCAGACAAAGTGTAAGTGGCATGTTGCCTTTGATAGCGTTATCCGAAGCCCTTTCCTCAAAAAATGCGGTGATCTAGTCAAGGGCTCCATGTATACTTGTCGGGATAGAGGACAGAAGCCCGATTGGATATTTGAGTCTCAGTGGCTACAACTGATGAAATACTGGGAGAGTGATGAATTCAAGAAGAGGAGCGCCCAAGGAAAGGCAGTGTGAGCCTCCGAAAAGGGTGGATCGCTGCACACCGAGGGCTCAGTTAGTTGCGCGACTCAGCGGATGCTATTGGTAAAGATCTTTAATTTATATATATTGTTTTTAATGTAACTCTCATTAATTTTCTATCTAACTTGTCATCTTCTAATATTTATAGGAAAAGAAAGAAGGGCAGACAGTACCCCAGCCCGAAATGTTTAAGACTAGACATATCTCCACGAACAAAAAAGGGGAAGAAGTCTGGGTCGAGCCGCGCGCTAAAGAGTTGTGGGTAAGTTATTAAATTCAAACTTTTTTGTATAATCCTTCAATATTTATACATCTAATTTTTATTATTAATTTTTTTTTTCAGGAAAAGGCCTCAGCGGCTTATGAAGCAAGGTTTGCAAGTCAAGCATCCGACTATGGAAGCAGTACCCCAGCTCCAATAACACTTGAGGAGGAAACCGCACTATGGTTGGAGGTGAATGGAGGGGTAAAGAAGGGATGTGCTTACGGTCTTGGTTCGCAGTATGCCTCGGATCGTCTGAATCCAGGTTTGTTTGGCTCTTATACTCCTACTAGCTCAGTTATTCCATCCGTAGAAGCTCGACTGATCAATGAAATTGAAGAGCTTAAGAGAAAGAGTGAAGAAGAACGTCTGCGCAATGAGGCAAATATGAATGCCATGCGGGAAATGATGCAAAACTGGATGGCTAGTCATTCTGAGAAGGGAAAGAAAAAAGACAAGGGCAAGAGCAAGAGGAGTAGCAGGAGCGGGGGGAAAGGCAAGACCAAACGTCGATACAGATCGTCGTCTGAGTCTATATCCGAGTCTAGTTCTGAGGCAACCGAGTAGTATAATGGATTGTTCATGATGTTAGACATGTGTTTGACTTGTGGATAGTTTTTGGTAAGCTTCTTTGATGATTGTAAGACTTGTAGTTGATTTGTTTGACTTGTTTAATCGTTGTGAAGTCTTGAAATTATGTATTTTGTTAGACTTTTAGTTTAAAGTCAAGTTTAGACTAATATTAAGGCTTGGTGAAGCCTATTGTTTATATGGTGCTGGTTTTTCTGCGTTTACAGGTGGTGTAGCTCTAATTACAGCTTTTATATTGCAGGTTTTACACAAAATTTCGACCGATTCGGTCGGAAAATTGAAAAAAAAATTTCCAGAAAATCATCTGTTCGTGAATAAAAAATTTTCCAGAAATTCATCTATTCGACCGAATCGATCGAACAGTGGAATATTTACTTTTCCAGAATTTCATCTATTCGACCACTCTCCCACCGAATGTCGGTCAAACAGATTTCTCTGACCACCAAATCTTCGACCACCTGTTTTGGTCGATCATCGGTCAGTTGTCCGACCGATATTTGACCGTTTTGGCGGTCGAAAAAACCCTAATTTTTAGTAGTGAGTAGAATATCCACAAGGCCAAAGGCCGTCAAAGAAATAGATATAATCACTTACCTCGTTCCAAAGTTACCGCTGCTACTCAACAAGTGTTTTTTTCCTTCGACTTCACTGCTAAACTATCCCGCTCTATTCAATAAGCAGAAAAAATATATCTAATAAGGATAAAGGCTTCATTCCTTACATCTTAGAAAAATCCGGTCAGGAACCCGACACTCAATTCAAATATGCGATACGCAGTCCAGGCCGACGTATTTGGTTTAAAATTACATAGCCAAACCCTAAATAAATTATATTTATGGGTTGCCCATATGTCCTTAAGTTCGAATATATATTCAATTCCATTATCGGGGTCTAATTAACCCTTTAAACTATACATTTAACTTATTAGAACGATGTCTAATATCCCAATTCTACCGTTAAAATATATTCAAATTGACACGACCAGAATTCTCGGCTTCGCCGTGCGGGAACCCGACCACCTCCCCTAGACCTGTCCGGCGATCTCTATTGACTGAATTTATATAAACGGCGTAGAGTTATCTTGAAAGTAAAATTGAACCTAACCTTAACAACACAAAATAACTCTCAAGGAAAGACATACATACAAACTGTCTAAATAATACAACTAGCTACCCAAATATTCATGTTTAGAGCTTTCCAGATCAGACATCTAAGAAGTCTAAAAGATATATACATCTCCTGAAGAGAGAAAAAATAAGGAGAACTATAATATCTAAAGTTGGTGGCCTCAATGAACAAGATGGCTCACCGCAGACAGCTGAGAACGTACTGCTCCTCAATCACGACGCGGGTGACTGGGTCCTGGAGCAGAATCTGCCGTTCGAAAAGAAAACACAAGAACAAATAGGGGGTGAGTCATAAGGACTCAATAAGTGAGGACAAACTAGCGACCTCGAAAAATAGATACGCTAGTCAGAGAAACAGAAGCCACACTAGTCAACTAGGTAAATCACTCAAAGATACGCTAGTCCGGCGCGGGACTCTCATCGACTATCGATAAGTATATGCAATAATAACCCTTCACCGGCGCGGGACTCTCATCAACTACCGGGAAGTATATGTCAAGCTAAACAATAGAGTACAATACTCAGATACTCAATGCAATACCAACAACAGGACATAACATATAATATACAATGTAAATCAAAGCTAAGGCATAATGAGTACGCCTATCGGCAGCTAAACATATAAGGAACACGTGGTAGAATATCCACAAGGCCAAGAGCCTCCAAAGAAATGGATATAATCAGTTACCTTATTCCAAAGCACTACTCAACAACCGCTTTATCTTTTGGTTCACTGCCAAACGATCCCGCTCTATTCAACAAGCAAAAAAATATATCAATAAGGCTAAAAGCTTCATTCCTTACGTCTTAGGGCATTCCGGTGTGAAACCTGATACCCTTTCCGCATACGCGATATGCAGGCCACACCTATGTACAGGGTTCAAAGTCACATAACCAAACCCTAAATAAATTATATTTACGGGTTGCCCATAACTCCCTGAGTACGAATATATAATCAATTCTATTATCGGGGTCCAATTACCTTTTAAACTATCAATTTAACCTATTAGAACGATGTCTAGTATCCCAATTTCTACCATTAAAATATATTCAAGCACACGTAATAAACTAAAGTAATGAATTAACATCATTACCTTGAGGTTTTGGGTAAAACTTTTACTTGTTTTCTCCTTCTCCTTTCCCTTTTTCTTTCTCTCGTTATGTTTCCTTGTTCTCAGTTGTTGTTTCCATTTTCTGCTTCTTTCTCTATCTTGGAAATATAGTTGCTAAGGATTACACTTATAATCCTTAGCTAACTGACTTCGTTCTTTCTCTTTTTTTTTTTTTTTTTGAAAACTTACTATGATGCCGACAACTAAAACGGAACTCTTCAAAACTCGAAATGATCCCAAATTTTTTGAGCAAGTTATACAAAATTTATGTGAAGTACTTGCTTAGACGGCTCTCGAATCGGATTCCCGAAACTCAAGATGCGAATTAAACGGAAAAAGATCAAATTATTTAACTTTCGGCATTTTAGCGGAAACTATCCAAACGACCTCGGAATTCACTTCCAAAAGTTCACACAGGTCACAAATAATTACACGAACCTAACGATGCTTTCGGATTTCGAATCAGAGTTCATTTGATAAAATCGAGTACGAAAACCTCTTTTTAAAATTTACCGAAATTTACCGTCAATCGAAACTCAAACCTTCTTCCGATACCTACCAAATGAGGTCTGCTTTAGCTCAAATATTATCGACAATTCTTAATGGACCTTATGAATGTTTTAAAAATTTCAGCACGCCAATCGGAGTTCTATCTCCCGAAACGGCTACGTAAGGTCATTTCATTCTCCTCCACTTAGACTCTCGTTCATCCTAGAACGAGCGAGAGTCTAGAATAGATTTCACACCATTAATGAGAATGCGTACACCAATTTTCAATGACTTTTAATAAGATATTACTACACTACTAACACAAATCATAAACAACGATAAGAACTTTTAGGCTTTATAGATCTAGATCGAACTTGAATCATCGAAGAGGTGAGAATACCTCTTACGCATAATGGACTCAAGCTCCCAAGTGTCCTCCTCACGAGGAATATTATGCTATCGCACTAGAACCATCAGAATCTGCATCGAACGAAGCTTCCGGACATCACGCGTAACTATAGATACTGGAAACTCCTCGTAAGCAATATTCACATCTAGCTGAGCAGGATCCAATTCAATCTCTTCGGAAGGATCTCGGATACACTTTCGGAGCATCGATACATGGAAAACTGGGTGAACTGGCATAGAAGCTGGCAAGTCAAGCCGATAAGCTACCTTACCAATACGCCTCTCGATGCGGAAAGGGCCAATAAACCTGGGACTGAGTTTTCTTTTTCTCCCAAATCTCTTCACACCTCACATTGGCAACACCTTAAAAAATACCATGTCGCCGACCTCGAACTCTAACTCTCGGGTCTTCCAGTTCTAGTATGAAATCTGCCTGCTCTGGGCGGTCCATAGACGATCCTTAATAACATGAACAACATCAAGAGTCTGACGAACCATATCTGAACTCATCACCTTGACATCTCGAGACTCGAATCAGCCAATAGGAGAACGACATCGACGGCCATATAAGGCCTCAAATGGAGCCATCTGAATGGATGACTGGTAGCTATTATTATTAAAAAAAACTCTGTTAAAGCCAAATGATCATCCCAGTAACCTCCGAAGTCCAATGCACAAACTCTTAGCATATCCTCTAGAATTTGAATAACCCGCTCGGACTGACCATCAGTCTGAGGATGGAATGTCGTGCTAAGCTGCACATGGGTCCCCAACTCTCTCTGAAAAGACTGCCGAAACTGGGAAGTAAACTGGGAACCACGATCTGAGATAATAGATACAGGAGTACCATGCAACCTAACCACCTGTTCAATGAAAACCCAAGCCAATCTCTGAGCTGAATCAATAGTCTTTATAGGGATAAAGTGAGCTGATTTAGTCAGCCTATCAACAATGACCTAGACCGAATCATGGCGCTGCAGGGTCTTCGGTAGACCAACTACAAAATCCATCTTGATCTGCTCCCATTCCTGAGTACAATGCCTGAGCTAACCCTGCCGGTCTCTGGTGCTCAAACTTAAACTGCTGACAGTTCAAGCAACAAGATACATAATCAAATACATCTCTCTTCATCCCCTTCCACCAATATAGCTCTCGGAGGTCCTGATACATTTTAGTATTACCAGGATGAATGGAATAACGCGAGCTATAGGCCTAGCTGAGCACTGACTGCCTCAAATCCTTAACATCAAGGAGACAGAGTCGACCATTAAATTGAAAAATTCTATCTGAATCAAGATCGGATGAGGGAACTCCTCCACTTAGGACATGACCACGCAGCTCCTGACTAACTAAGGAAGACTAAGTTGTAATATGTGCTAAGACTTGGCTAGAGTCTGGGAGAAGAAATTTCACGCTGGAGTCTCCAAGGGACTGAAACTCTCGAGCCAAAGGTCTCATGTCAGCATAAAGAAAAGCCATGCTGCCCATGGACTTCCTGCTCAAGGCATCTGCTACCACATTCGCCTTCCCAGGATGATAGTGGATAGTGAGATCATAGTCTTTAATTAATTCAAGCCACCTCTGCTGTCGGCCATTAAGATCCTTCTGAGAGAGAAGATACTGCAAGTTCTTATGATCGGTATACACCTCACAAGGCTCGCCATAAAAATAATACCTCTATATCTTCAGAGAAAACACCATATCTGCCAACTCTAGGTCATGAATCGGATAATTCTTCTCATTCGACTTCAACTATCTGGAAGCATAAGAAATTACCTTCCCATACTGCATAAGAACACAACCAAGGCCCACACGAGATGCGTCACAATAGACTACAAATCCACCGGTGCCTGAAGGAAAGGATAGCACTAGAGCTGAAGTCAATAAGGCCTTAAGCTTCTGGAAGCTCGCCTCACACTCATCGGACCATCAGAACTTAACCGCCTTTTGCGTCAGGCGAGTCAGGGGAGCTGCAATAGTAGAAAACTTCTCCACAAACCTCCGATAATAACCTGCCAATCCAAGGAAGCTGCGAATCTTTGTCAGAGTACTAGACGAGGCCACTTCTGCACTGCTTCAATCTTCTTCGGATCAATCTTGATACCCTCATTGGATACCACATGACCTAAAAATGCCATAGAATCAAGCCAAAACTCACATTTCGAGAACTTGGGCATACAACTAACAATCACGGAGGGTATAAAGAACCACCCTCAAATGATAATCATGCTCCTCGCGACTATGAGAATAGATAAGGATGTCATCAATGAAGACAATGATAAAGGAATCAAGGAATGGCTTAAACACCCGGTTCATGAGATCTATAAAGGTTGTAGGGGCATTAGTCAGCCCAAAGGACATAACTAGAAACTCATAATGGCCGTAACGAGTCCTGAAAGCAATCTTCGGGATATCTGACGCCTGAATCTTCAACTAATGATAATCGGATCGTAGATCGATCTATAGAAAATAATTTGGCACCCTGCAATTGATCAAAAAAATCATCAATGCGAGGTAAGGGGTACTTGTTCTTGATGGTGAACTTATTTATCTATCGATAATCAATACTTATCCGCATGGTCCCATCTTTCTTCTTTACGAACAAAACAGGAGCACCCTGCGGAGAAATACTCGGCCTAATGAACCCCTTATCAAGCAAAGCCTGCAACTGCTTTTTCAGCTCCTTCAACTCTGACGGAGCCATGCGATAAGGAGGGATAGAAATAGGATGTGTCCCTGGCACTATATCAATGCCAACTCGATTTATCGATTGGGAGGAAGTCCTAGTAGATCCTTTGGAAACACATCAGAAAATTCCCTCACAACAGGGACTCAATCGAGAGATGGAATCTCCATAGTGGTATCTCAAACTATGGCAAGATATGCTGAACACTCCTATATCATCATCCGCCTCGCCTGCAAGAAAGAGATAACGTGCTCTGTAGTTGGTAATTGAGAACACTGCTACACCACCGGCGCTGAGCCAGGAAGAGATAACCGAATAGACTTGGCATGGCAATCCAGAGTAGCGTAGCACGACGCCAACCAATCCACGCCAATAATGACATCAAAGTCGACCATATCCAAAACCAGAAGGCCTACTAGGATCTCATGACCCCCAAGGGATATGGTACAAGTTGGATAAACTCGATCCATAACAATAACATCTTCGATAGGAGTAGAAACACAAAATGGATCATGGATATGCAGTCATCAATATGAAAACCCGAAGCAAAATAAGGAGATACATATGAATATGTAGATCCTGGATCTACCAAATAATATGCATCTCGACCACAAACAGATAGAATACCTGTAACAATAGCTGGGGATGCTTCAACATCCTGCCTGGCTGGCAATGCATATAACTGTCTCTGCAGCTGAGCTGAGCCGCTACCCTAAGAACCACCTCTTGAGGGACCACCTGAACCACGACCACGACATCTACCGGATGGTTGTGCACCTCTAGCTGGCTGAGACCCTGGAGGGGCACCCTGAGGTTGCTGCTGCATAGGCGCTGGAGGGCGAGGGAAAGGACGGCTACTACCCTGCTGATGAAGAAAAGGAAAATCTCCCTTATGATGCCCTGGCTTACAATAATGGAAACACCCTGGGCCATACTGGCACTGCACAAATTGCTGATGACTACTAGGAGGAAGCTGGGGATGACCCTATCGAGGTCCTGGCGTATCCTGAAAACCACGCGCTGGAAACTGAGCTGGTCTGACAGGTGGACTACTCTGCTGCTGCTAACTCCTTCCTCCATACGAGGTACTAGAATGCCCTAGACAATGGAATCTCTTACTCTCCCACTCTAACTTCTCCATCTCCAATATATGATAGGCATCATACCTCCTGGCAATATCAACAACAACATCAAATAGCATACCAGCCTCAATCTCACGAGCCATCTGGGACCGCAAATGAGGAGAAAGCCCATCAATAAAACGTCTGATCCTCTCGAAGGGCTCCTGTACAAGATCTGGAGCATAGCTGGACATCTCTGTAAACAAAAGCTCGTACTCTGAGACTGACAGGTCACCATGTCCAATCCTCTCAAACTGTCTCATCTTCTCATCCTGCTGACTGCGAGAGAGGAACTTCTCCATGAATCGGTGGGAGAACTCACTACAGGTCAGCTTAGGCAAGCCCTGCCTAGCTGATCGGAGTGCAGTCCACCAAGCTAAATCCGGACCCTCAAACTGGAAGGCAGTATACTCAACTCCATACTGCTCAAGATATCCAAGGGCCTTTAAGATACGCTGACATCGATCAAGAAACTCACGGGGCATAAGCTTATCTGATATATGACCAGAGAATTTCGGAGGATCAAGTCGGATAAAATAATGCAGTCTTGCCGGATCATCAACCTAACCTGCTACCTGGACTGACTGACCAGCCTTAACAACCGGAGGCACAACACCCGCTGCCTCTGGAACATAACCACCTGGAATATAAACTGCTGGGGCTACATGTAGAGCTGGAATGGGGGCTCCCTGAACCTGAGCACCAATATCTACCATAGCCTGAGGAGCTGCCTGAGGAATATGAGCATCTACTGCAGCCTGAGGAATAGGAGCATCTACAGCAGCCTGAAGAGTAGGAGGTCCCTGGGGCATCTGCTTCACCAAGAATCTCATAAAAGCATCATGAAGTGCGGGGGAATGAATAAGCCCTGCTCCCCCTGCCCAGCAAAATCTTGCACTGCCGGAACCTCTACAGTAGGATCAACATGATCCACCATCATCATGGCCCGGAAAACTCTTCGTCTGCCTCGACCACGACCTCTACCACGACCTCTACCGCGGCCAACACCACCACCTCGTGGAGCCGCTGGCTGGCTCCTCCGCCTCTCGCCAATATTCGCGCGCGTTCTCACCATTTACTGCGAAAGAATTAAAAATATTTAACTTCAGATAAGAAGACTCACGGACGACGGGGAACGAAAGAAAGGAAACTGCCTAAATGCCACCATAGCCTTTCATAGATAAGTACGGACGTCTCCGCCCGATCAGCGAGACTCTATTAGACACCGTCATGATCTCAAAGTAAAATTGAACCTAACCTTAACAACATAAAATAACTCTCAAGGATAGACATATATACAAACTGTCTGAATAATTCAACTAGCTACCCAAAATATACAAGTTTAGAGCTTTCCAGATCAGACATCTAAGAAGTCTAAAAGATATACACATCTCCTAAAGGGAGAAAAAATAAGGAGAACTATAATATCTAAAGTTGGTGGCCTCAATGAACAAGAAAGCTCACCGTAGACAGCTGAGAACGTACTGCTCCTCAATCACGACGCGGCTGTCTTGGTCTTGGAGCAGAATCTGCCGATCGAAAAGAAAACACAAGAACAAAAAGGGGGTGAGTCATAAGGACTCAATAAGTGAGGACAAACTAGCGACCTCAAAAAATAGATCCGCTAGTCAGGGAAACAGAAGCCATAGCAGTCAACAAGGTAAATCACTCTCAGATAATCAATACAACAAATCCATAAAGCTCATAAAACATATATAAAGATATGAAATGAATGTATCGTGATGCAATAGGGTCACATGTGCCCGAAACCTATCTCTGGCGCGGGACTCTCATCGACTACCAGGAGATATATGTAATAGTAACCCTTCACAGGTGCGGAACTCTCATCGACTACCGGAAAGTATATGTAATAATAACCTTCACTGGCGCGGAACTCTATCGACTATCGGGTAGTATATGTCAAGCTCAAAGACAGAGTAAAATGCTCAGATGCTCAATGCAATATCAACAATAGGACATAACATATAATATGCAATGTAAATCCAAGCTAAGGCATAATGAGTACGCCTATCGGCAGCTACACACGTAAGGAACACGTGGTAGAATATCTACAAGGCCAAGGGCCTCCAAAGAAATGGATATAATCACTTACCTTATTCCAAAGCGCTACTCAAAAACTGTTTTATCTTTTGGGTATACTGCGAAACGATCCCGCTCTATTCAATAAGCAGAAAAATATATCAAATAAGGCTAAAGGATCCATTCCTTACGTCTTAGGGAAATCCGAGTAGAAACCTGATAGCCTATTGGCATACGCGATATACAGGCCAGGCCTATGTGCAGGGTCCAAAGTTACATAACCAAACCCTAAATAAATTACATTTACGGGTTGCCCATAACTCTTTGAGTATGAATATATAATCAATTCCATTATTGGGGTCCAATTACCCTTTAAACTATCAATTTAACTTATTAGAACGATGTCTAATATCTCAATTTATACCGTTAAAATATATTCAAGCACACGTAATAAACTAAAGTAATGAATTAACATCATTACCTGGAGGTTTTGGGGTAAAATTTTTACTTGTTTTCTCCTTCTCCTTTCCCTTTATTTTTCTCTCGTTATGTTTCCTTGTTCTCTGTTGTTGTTTCCATTTTCTGCTTCGTTCTCTATCTTGGAAATGTAGTTTCTAAGGATTATATTAGCTAACCGACTTCGTCCTTTCCCCTTTTTTTTTTTTTGAAAACTTACTACGATGTTGACAATTATAATGGAACCCTACAAAACTCGAAATGTTCCAAAAATTTTCAAGCAAGTTATACAAAATTTATGTGACGTACTCGCTAAGACGACTCTCGAATCGAATTTCCGAAACTCAAGATGCAAATTAAACGGAAAAAAGATCAAATTATTAAACTTTCGGCATTTTAGCGGAAACTATCCGAACAACCTCGGAATTCACTTTCGAAAGTTCACACAGGTCACAAATAATCATAAGAACCTAACAACTCTTTCGGATTTCGAATCAGAGCTCATTCGCCAGAATCGAGCTTAAAAACCTCTTTTTAAAATTTAACAAAATTTACCGATAACGGAAACTGAAATATTATAGACAATTCCTGATGGACCTTATGAAGCTTTTAAAAATATCGGCACGCCAATCGGAGTCCTGACTCCCAAAACGACTACCTAAGGTCGTTTCACAAATACACATAATAAACTGAAATAATGAATTAAAATCATTACTTGGATGTTTCGGGGTGAAAATTCTGTTTTTTTCCTTCTCCTTTTCCTTTCATTTCTCTATTTTCTGGCTTATTCTCTTCTTTTCGTTCTTTGTTTCCTTTCTCGCTTTCTTGTTTCTGTTCATGTTTCGTTTTTTTAGCTTTTAAAAGCTAAGGGATTAGCTATCCCTTTAGCCATCGCCTATGTTTTAATATCTTTTCCCTTTTGCTTTCTTTCTTTTTTTTTTTTGAAAACTTGATGTTGCGACTAAAATTAAAACGGAACTCTACAAAATTCAGAATGATCCCAACATTCTCAAACAAGTTATACAAAATTTATGTGACGTACTTGCTAAGATAGATCTCGAATCTGATTCCCGAAACTCGAGATGTGAATTAAATATAAAGAAATCAAATTATTAACTTTCAAAACTTTAGCGGAAATTATTCGAACAACCTCGGAATTCACTTCCAAAAATTCGCACATGTCACAAATGACCATATGAACCTAACGAAACTTTCAAATTTTGAATCGGAGCTCATTCACCACAATCGAGTTCGAAAGCTTCTTTTTAAGATTTACCGACAACAGAAATTGAAAACTTCTTCCGATACCTACCAAACGAAGTCCGATTTAGTTCAAATTTACAGAAAAAGATTTTAAAACTTTTGGCATGCCAATCAGAATTCTAACTCCCAAAATGACTGCCTAAGATCGTTTCATTCTCCTCCACTTAGACTCTCATTTGTCCTCGAATGAGCTTGAGTCTAAAGCAAAATTCACACAGATAACAAGAGAACTTGCATGACCTTCATAAACTATTTCACGGATATTGTCTCATGATTGCAGAATTATAATTATAACATGCACATCGAACTCTTGGAATAAAGTATATCCTGATAATATCATAACACCATTGCCCAACTTATTTTGACTAAGTAGACCCTTCCTCGATCATGAGAGGAGAGTTCTACATTTCGAAACAAAGATACACGGAACTCTGGATGGGTTAACATGATTCCGCCGATGAATCACCTCATCGATATACTTTTCGATATAGAACAGGTCGATGAAACTAAAAATTAGCTTACGCTTCAGCAATGCATTAGATATTTAATATTAGCATTTATTATTGGAGGAAGACTCCTCAACTTAAGGCGTAAACTTATACAACTAATTTGAATAGGAATAGCCTTCCTTGCACAACATGCTGGACTAAAGAAGACTTAGCTAAATACATAATGCGGCTAACATCTGAGCTACAAAATTACCCTCTTGAGTTGCCAAACAGCTTCAACTCTCGAGTTCACAACTCCATACCTTTGCCATTAGCACCACCGCCTGATGGATCAACTCAGGGCTCAAATGACGACTCTCATTAGCCTTAGTATCCTTAAAACACAACAATGTGCTTACCCGGCTACCTTGACACACACTCTGGCTCAACACAGGGAATATCACAAGCGACTACTAACTGCCCAAACTCACTAGTGCTGGACGAAGAAGAAATTGCAATGGACTGAGGATAGAAATAACCAGAGCTTCAGCGAGCTCATCTTCTTATTTACTTGGCTACCAGAGCTAGACTACTTCTTTGTCAGGCTAACCAAAAAATAGCAATTAAAGAAATAGACATAAAATGAGCTTTATGGAACAACATCCATTTGTTTTGTGGGTTCTTCTATATAACTGTTGGTTCTGTTTGGGCCCTTGGATATATTCATTGTGTTCTTAAATAGTTTGTTGCCTTGTGCTATAATCTGGACTGTATTAACTTGTTCTTGCATAATTTTTTAACCTTTTCGATGATGCCGAAAGGGGGAAGAAGGAAATGTTGGGATGTTTGTGACCTGACTCATCTGTTTTAAATTTTATTTCGACTATATTTTTGTTATTTTTTTCTAGGTGCTTCCATGTATAGATTCTTAGGCAATATTTGTTTGTCAGCATCAAAAAGGGAGAATTTGTTGAGATGATTGTTTTGAAGAATGACAAATGAAGGACTTAGTGCAGAACCTAGTCCTTGAGGAGAAGGGCATGACTGATCGAAAAGATTGTGAGATACAAATCCATGTAGAACTAGGAGTAGTGGCGCGTGTGCATGTGTGTATCCTAGTCAGAACAAGAAGTTGTGTCGTGGTTGTCTCATTGAAGTATGAATGGGAGTTGGTACTAAACAAGGAGTGTATCACTAGAAATCTTGACTTACCAAAGTTGAGAGGTTTCCTAGTGAAACACTGCTAGGGTTACAAAGCCCATGTAAAAGCTAGTAATTATGGTAGTCGATCTTAGTCATTCTTTACAGGAGTTGAGAGAAAACAAAAGGCAAAACAATAGTTCTTGGAGTGATTTTAACTGTGGCGACAACCATTGAAGAACTCAAAGCTCACTTAGCAAATTGTTTAGGTTCTTTATTGTAGATATCTCAGTATTATGTATTGATTGTTTTACCTATCTGCTTATCTTAGAAGCCATTGTAATAGGTAAACTTTGAGTGATTACTTTGTAAAGCTAGAGTTTAGCTTTGTGAGTGATTAGGGTCTAGAGTGTAGCCCCTTTGCTACAGAGTTTGTAATCTAACACTTGCTCTTTGTGTTAGTAGAAGTGTTTTTAAAATCCCATAGTGTGTGTTATAGTTTTTCTCCCTTAAGCAAGGATTTTTCCACGTAAAAACACCGTGTTCTTTATTTACACTTTACGTTCAGTAGTGTGTTTTTATTGGAGCAACTGCACAAGAACTGGGTTCTTGAGATCAAGAGTCAGATTCTTCGACGAAAATTGGTGGATACTATTCAACTCTCCCCTCCCCCCCCCCCCTTCTAGTGTCCCTAGGAGGTGCATAGTTTATAAAAAATATGATCTCCAAAATGGAGGAAAAAAACAGAGAGGAGGAGAGAAAATTAGCACTTGAGGAGTGAAAAAAAAGGAACGAGAGAGAGGTTTGAATAGTTGGTAAGAAAAAAAAAGGGCAGCCCGGTGCACAAAGCATCCCGCGTTCACAGGGTCCGAGGAAGGGCCCCACCCCAAAGGGTGTAATGTACGCAGCCTAACCTTATGCAAGCATAAGTGACTGTTTTCAAGGCTTGAACACGTGACCTATAGGTCACATCAAGACAACTTTACCTGTTGGTGAGAGGGTTTCTAAAAAGATAAAATGTGGGAATCTTGTAAATAACTTTTTATTTTATTTATAATGAGATTTCGCACTTTAAAATTAGGCATATGTTAATTAGGTCCTAAACAAACTTAACTAACATACCAAAAGCATCACTTCAATATAGAATGTCATATTCCTAGCATGGCTGAATTTATTTATGTCTTTATTTGTCCAGTCAAAATACAAGTACCTTAAAATTGTGGACTTATTATCGTATGCTTTCATTTGTTGACAACTCGTTCCACGCTTTCATGTCTGTAATATATTGATATTAATCCTTGGTTGATAGCTAAAATCTTTTTAGTCATTATCATACTTAATTAACATGATCATATATTGGAGTGTGTTCATTGAAACTAAGTTTATTTTTCATTTTAGCATTTTTTGTGTAAAGAATAGTCCTTATTAATTCTCCAACTTTGTAACATTTTTTATCTAATCTGTCGGGAGGGACCTCTGACTTTGTAATGAATTCACGTTTAGTATTCCCTCCGTTTCTATATATATGACACGCTTACTATTTGAGGAGTCTGCAAGTTAGTTTTTTAACCATATTTTTCTTAAATATTTTATAAATATTTATAGTATTACTTAATATGATTTATAGTACTTTTTATGTAGTTCTTAAATAAATAAAATTTATTTTCATGAACTTGAAAAATCTGTATCTGGATTTACCATCAAAGTATTAAACTTTGACCTTCGTACTCTAAACTATGTCACATAAATTAAGACGGATGGAGTAGTAATTAAGTTGAAGCCATTTTAACCCATGGATTAGAAGTTTACCTATTATAAGTTCCATGCACGTGTAAACAATAACTACACAATAAGGTCATTTATAAAATAATTACAATCATGCCGCTTATAAGTAAAAATGGTAACTAACATGCTATCATAAGTATAGTTAAAATCCCTAACAAATAAGGCCTTGCCACTAACTTTTGGCTAAGGAAGTTATCAAGAATCTATAGTTCCAAAAAAATGATTTTTCATATAATTAATTTTTAACTATTCAATAAAGCCATTACAAGCAAAAAGATACATAAATGGAAAAAGTCAACTGACAACCCGTAGCAATGGACAAAGGATTGTTGATTTTTTTTTTCTCCTGAATAAAAACTGCGATACATAATCCACCTAGAGTGTGTACAACAAAATATTTTTTAATATCAAATCAACTGCACCTCAAATCCCAAATGAGTCGACTAGTTAATATACAACACCCAATTCCATGATTGTTGATCTACACCAACATTCTTGTTAGATGTGAATAATTAGGCGATCGATACTACTACTACGAATAATGAATTTGCTTCGCCAGACCCTAGACTCGGCCTTAGGTCTATTTTGTAGAAGAAAATCTAGTTTTCTTTGGAGGGACTTTTAAGCCAAGTTCTTTACATTTCTCTTATTCATGTTGCGAGCTCAGATATCCAGTCCCGTGGAGTGCACTAATGTTGATGCATATATCTTTATGTTCTTTTGTTAAATTCAACCATTCAAAGAGTAAAGGCTCTGAAGATATTAGAACAAAAAATAAATAAATCTTTTAGGTAATAATTATATAGGGAGTTTGAAAACTTTCAGTTTCAAAGATTAGAATAAAAGGAAAAATAATTTGATCAAAGCATCAATGCATAATTAATTCAACTATTTTACATAATGATATATGCTACTCTACAAGGTAAATTTTCATTCTTATTGTACGACAAACAACGCTTTGTTTGACTCAGCCCACTCTTTTCTCTATTTGGTTACGTAAAGACCACAAACCAACTTTGTATTAATCTCAAATACAAAAACACACGACCATTGTGTACACTTAGGCTACAAAATCATAAGCCAACATATCTAATCTTGTTGAATCTTTGTTGCAGGTACATATAGTGCTGCCAGACCTTGACACATATCATCACCATAGTGACTCTCATCCTAGCACAGTTTACATTTGAAATTGCAATTAACAGCTTTATGACATTGAAGATAAATTTCCTACGAGGGCAACAAATAAGGAAAACTGCTTAGCTATGGACTACTTAAGCTAGTTAATTAACTATTTATGGTTTGTGAAACAGAAAAACCTAAAGAACCAAAGTAATAAAGATCAAAAAAATTATGTCACTTTTTATTAACTTAGTCGTCTTTCTTTCAGTTGTGTTTTCAACAACGACGGCAATGGACCTAATGATCTATAGTATCAATGTTGGACTTATATATTGCAATTAATCTTATCAACCCTCTTTTTTAGTAATAACTTCAAGTTGCACATCCATGTGCAAAGGCTTCAATCATGAGATCGTCCAAGTTATTTTAGTTAGCAAGACAAAAACTAATATATCTTGTTTATAGTTTTTTGTGCATTGATTATCATGTGTGACATTATTCATCGTTGCAAAAATTGAAGGTTGTTTTCCAGTTGAAGGGTGACATGATCTTGCATCAAACAATTCTCCTTGTTGGTTTCAAATTCATCTTAGCAGACAAGTCATTTAATAAAAATCCAAACTAAATGTAGGTACTCATAATATATAAATCTTGCAGATAATTTGTTTAAATTTCATCCTTTTAAGATGAGGCAATATTTTCCATTATTTTGCTCCCTTAATAAACTTAGACAGAATTAGTTTAGGTTTTTCCTCTTCATTGTGCATATAAATTTTTGGTCTTTGTATTTCAAATCATTCTCAATGTGGCTGTAGATGATAAAATAAAATTAAGATGGAAAGGATCCATAAACAATATCAAGTAATCAGCTTCTAGCAGCTAAGAGAAGGAAATCTTGACGTTAGTTGTATCATATTATAACAATTGAATATACAGATTTAATCTATATAATTTTTAAGATCTTCTAAAATTACCTACTAAATTCATCAAGTTACTGATTCAACAAAATTAAAACAGCCATTTATCAATGAAAATAAGGTAATACTAAATATTTGAGCTATAAATTTCTCAATTTGAATGTGAAGGTACGTGGATGTACTTATTTGATCAAGACGTGCATGTGAAGCCAATGAGACCTAAATGCAGGTAACTGAATTAAAATTGAGGTAAGTAATTTTTTTTCTCATTTCACCGTAATATCGATTTTGAGATAATATCCAATCTAATTTTTTTTAATTGTAACTAAAATATCTCATAAATTAAACTTCAAAAATATTAAGCAAGGAAGGAAATTGAAACGACCTCGGTTAGTCGGTTCGAAAGTTAGGACTCCGATTGGTGTGCCGATAATTTTAAAATATTTATAATGTCCATTAGGACCTGTCTGTAAAATTTGAGCTAAATCAGACCTCGTTTGGTAGGCATCGGAAGAAGGTTTCGGTTTTATTATCGATAAATATTAAAAAAGAGATTTTCGAGCTCGGTTTTGGCGAATGAGCTCCGATTCGAAATCCGAAAGCGCCGTTAGGTTCGTATGATTTTTTATGACTTTTATGAACTTTCGAAAGTGAATTTCGATGTTGTTCGACTAGTTTCCGCTAAAATGCCGAAAGTTAAATAATTTGACTTTTTCTATTTAAATTCGCATCTTGAGTTTCGGGAACCCGATTTGAGATCCGCCTTTAGTGTGTTACATATATTTTGTATAACTTGTATGCAAAAGTTGAAATTATTTCAAATATCGTAGGGTACCATTTTAATTTTTGTCACGAAAAAAAAATTAAAAAAAAAAAGAAAAAGGAAAAGGAAAAGAAACAAGTAAAGGCGGTGGGAGGGGGGTCCTTAGAAAATGCTAAGGATGAACAGAATGTAAACATACGTACAGAAACAGAGAAAAATGGAGGAGAAGTCGGGGACCAAGAGAAAAATGCCAGAAAATGAGAAAAGAGCCGGGAAAATAGTAGAATTTTACCCCGAAACATTCAGGTAATGATCTTAATGCATTATTTGAATTTATTGCGTGTGTTTGAATATGTTTTAACGGTAAAACTTTGAATATTAGACATCGTTTTAATAAATTCAGTTAATAGTTTAAAGGGTCAAATGGACCCCGATAATTGAATTGATTATATATTCGTACTCAGTGAGTTATGAGCAACATATAAATGTAATTTATTTAGGGTTTGGTTATGTGACCTTAAACCCTGTATATAGGCCTGGCCTGCGTATTGTGTATGCAAATATGGTATCAGGTTCTTAACCGGATTACCCTAAGATGTGGGGAATGAAGCCTTTAGCCTTATGTGATATATTTTTCTGTTTATTGAACACTGTGGGATCGTTTGGCAATGAATCCAAAGGACAAAGCGGTTATTGAGTGGCTGTACTAACTTTGTAACAAGGTAAGTGTTTATATCCTTTTCTTTGGAGGCGTCTGGCCTCGTGGATTTTCTACCACGTGTTCCTTACGTGTGTAGCTGCCGATAGGCGTACTCCTTACGCCTTAGCTTTGGATTTACATTGTATATTATATGTTATGTCCTGTTGTTGGTATTGCATTAAGGATCTGAGCATTGTACTCTGGCTGTGAGTTGGCATCTACTTCCCGGCTGTCGATGAGAGTCCCGCGCCGGTGAAGGGTTATTATTGCATAAAATTGCATTCATATGCATTATATGTCATATGCATTACATTGCATATCATATTGGGTGCAGGAGTATTCCGCCTCAGGAGCAGGAGTATTCCGCTCTATTGTATCATTCCGCCCCAGGAGAAGGAGTATTCCGCCCCAGGAGCAGGAGTATTCCACTCCATTGTATCATATAGAGGGTAGGAGGATTCTGCCCCAGGAGAGTGCAGGAGTATTCCGCCTCAGCTTTACATTATATCGGGTGCAGGAGTATTCCGCCTCTGGTTTATATTATATCGGGTGCATGAGTATTCCGCCCCAGGAGCAGGAGTATTCCGCTCCAATTGGTTATCAGATTGGATTCCCCTCGAATGCAGGAGTATTCCGCTTCGAGATGGTATGACGGGCACATGTGACCCTTAGCATCACATTTCATTTCATTTCATCTCAATTCATACCATTGTGTAGACTTGCGGTACATGACTACTGTTCTGCTTATATGTGCATTGCTTATTTGTTGATATGTTTCTTGCTCGTATTCCTGGCTGAGTTTATGGTTTCATACGCGTTTTCGGTTATTATCTGGCTCCGCCTTTTTATAATTTAAATAAGAGAAATTTGGTTTATCTGTTTCTTCTCCCTGGCTAGCTATCCTATTCTTTGAGGTGGCTAGTCTGCCCTACTTATTGAGTCCTTTTGACTCACCCTTGTTTGTTGTTTGTTTCTTGTCTATCTATTTCGTTTCAGCAGGTTCGCTCCAGGATTGAGTTCGCCATGTTGTTCAGGAGCGAAGGCGACTTCAGCTGTCAGGGTGAGCCAGCTTTATTCCAGATGGCCACCAGTTTATTGTTTATTATTTCAGTTGCATTTTGCTCCCTTCAAGAGGTATCTGTTTTCTTTTGTACTCTTAGATGTCTAGTCTGGATAACCCTAAACCTAGTATGTTGGGTAGTCAGCTATAATTTCTTTTGTACAGCTTAGAGGTATCAGTATGCCTGTGCTTTTTCTAAGTTTTGTTCTTATTTATAAATTGAATTACATTTATTTTCCTAATTTAATTGGTAAGGGTTCGCCCGACGGGTCTAGGAGAGGATGTCGGGTTCCTGCACGGCCTAGCCGGATTCCGGGTCGTGTCAGATTGTATCAGAGCCCGGTTTAGAGTCTATCCAGACTAAGACGGTGTCTAGTAGAGTCTCGCTGATGGGTACGTAGACGTCCGTACTTATCTACGAGAGGCTATGATGGCATTTAGGAAGTTTCACTTCCTTCATTTCTGATCGTGCATCGGTCTAGGACTCAAAAGTATTTTCGTTAATTCGTTAATCCCTTCGTGGTAATTGTGAACCCTCATGCGACAAATCAGCAGACGGTATGAGTTCAAGACGAAGAAGTCTAGCCTGGGGCTAGCACTGACGAAGCCCCGAGAGTTTTGATCGTGCTGACGATCTAGTTACGGAGGTCCCAGCTGTACAAGCTTGCGATGGGCAAGAGAGCAGGGCCTTGTGGTTCCCTTGGCTCTCTACGATGCTTTTACGAGAATCTTGGCGACGCAGATACCGTAAGAGCCTATTATTCGCTGGGCAGCCTATCAGGTTGCCGCATATGCAGACGTTCGGTCTCAGGGAGCTCCTATTCCGATTCTTAATATTGTCGCAGTAAAGTATGTTCCGGAGGCAGCATGTGTTGTGCCTCTAGTTATTCTGGCTGGATAGCTAACCCGAGTAATGGCTCGGTCCGAGTATCTGAAAAGGCTGCATTATTTTACCCAATTGAACTTTCCGATATTCTTAAGTAATGCATCAGATAAACCTCGTGATTTTTTAAAATAAAATAATGTCAGCATATCCTTCAGGCTCTTGATTATATCGAGCGGTATGGTGTTGATTATTCTTCTTTCCAGTTTCAAGGGTCCAGCCTTGAATTGGTGGGCCGCTCTCTTATTAGCTAACTTGGTTCGGTTTTTCTTCTAGATTCGTGGAAGAGTTCCTTTCGTGTAGCGAGCGAGATGAAAAGTGTTGCCAGTTTGAGTGGATTGGATAGGGTAACCTGTCAGATAGCCTGTTGGTACTTCAGAATATGAGATTGAATTCTATAGAATGGCTGAATACGCATTACAACTAATCCATGAGCCTTTCGAGAGATTCAAAGATTTATTGATGACATTTCTCCTTCCTTGAGGTCCCAGATGGCTCGAGAGATTGAGGTCGAGATCTCATTTGATGTTGTTATTGATATTGCTCGAAGGTACGAGGCATACCATAAGTTAGAGCGGGAGAGCAAGAGATCCCGTGGCCCTAGTGGGCAACCATGGTACCTCATTTGGAGGTATGAGTTCTGATTATTTTGGGAGGTCACCTGCCAGGTTATCTCAGCTTGTAGAGCGTGATTCTTAAAGTGCGCCAGTAGTTCGTCAAGATCAGATACAGTTTTCTCTTTATAGCTATCAACAATCTGTCCAGCTTCCATTTACAGTGAAAAGGTGTTATCCTAGTTGTGAGTCTGGTTATCCTTTGAGTAGTTTTTCCTTACTCCGTTAAGTAGGCAGTCGTCCTTTCTCTCGTCATCAGGCACCTGCACAACTGCAAGGAATTTCAGTTAGATCTCAAGCAGCCAGAGAAATGCCACCATCCAGTAGAGGTTGAGAGCGTGGTTGCAGTGGTTCTTTAGGAGGTAATTATCAGGGTAGTGGCTCAGCTCAGCTACAGAGGCAGTTCTATGAACTGCCAGTCTGGCAGGATGCTGAGGCATCCGATGTAGTAGACTCGTGTATTTCTTCTTCCCTTATCTGTGAGTAAGATTTATTTTTCCGATCGATCTGGAAATGGTGTGTCTTATCATGTTTCGATGGTTTCCTTGGATATTGTCTTAATTAAGAATCGGCTGCGGTAGAGGGGAGAGCATCTGGTATGATTTATTCCTAGCATTGGTGAGACCCTACTAATTTATCTAGTCTAAATATGAGAAATTTGACGGTGAGTGTCGCTATTGTCTGCCTGGCATCTTGTCGTGCCACCTTCTATTATTATATCAAATTAGTTTACCTCTGTTCTTGGAAATTCCGTGTTGGTTGGATTATGGGATTCTAGTTCTTCACCATAAGGGAGTGTCATGGTTTCTTCCGTAAAAATTGGTTAGTAAGTAATATTCGATCTACGTGTCTCCTCTTGGTTCGAAACGCTGGTAAAGTCTTGTTATCCTATGAGCTTGTCTGGGTTATAAAAAGAGTTTCTGGTAAATTGTCAGAGTTTCCTTCTTATTGGGAGGTCAAATTGGCATGAATGTTGTTCCATAAAGCTCAGTTAATATTTGTTTCTTCAATTGCAATTCTTGGGCTACTTTGACTCGTAAGTAGTCTAGCTTTGGTAGCCAAGAAAATAAGAAGATGAGCTTCCTGAAGCTCTAATTATTTCTATCTTCGATCCATTTCCATTTCTTCTTCATCCGGCACTAGTGAGCTTGGGCGATTGGTAGCCGCTTGTGACGTTCCTTGTGTTGAGCCAGAGTACGTGTTATTGTAGCCGGGTAAGCATATTATAGTTTTGTATACAAAAACTTACCTCTTCCAAATGATAGCACTGCTAAGAACCACGGTAAAAGATGTCCAAAATAGTAGCACAAAATGTTTCAAAATCTGGAAAATTATTTTTATCTTCGGACAGCTGTTCGTAGTTTGCGCATAACTCCTTGTACAAAATTGATATTGATATGCTTCAAGATTCCCTGGAACCCTAAGACATATATCTAAAACTTCTATGAAGACTATGAAGTCTATTACTTTGATCTACACTCTGAAAATTAGGTTGAAAATCAGGACAGTGGTGTTGTCCAAACATTCTATCTGCGGATTTGTTATGTCATCCAGTTGTCTCATATTGTTATCCATTTAATATGTTTATGTTATCAGTTTATCCGGGTATCCATTCCCATGAATAGTATAGTGCTGGTTCTGATTGTGCGGATCATCCAGTTTCATATATAGAAGTACCATCCATCAGGCGGTGGTGTTTACGACAAAGGTATGGAGTTGTGAACTCGAGAGTTGCAGCTGTTTGGCAACTCGAAAGGGTAGTTGGTAGCTTAGGTCTGCCTACGTTCAGCTTTTAGCTAAACCTTCTTTAGTCCAGCAGACTGTGCGAGGATGGTTATTCCTATTAAATTAGTTGTATGAGTTTATGCTCTAAGTGGAGGAGCCTTCCTCCAGTTTATATCGAATCCTAATATTAAATCTCTAAGGCGTTGTTCAAGCGTGAGCTAATTCTTAGTTCCATCGACTTGTTCTATATCGTAAAGTATATCGACGAGGTGATTTATCAGCAGAATCATGTTAATCCATCCAGAGTTCCGTATATCTTTGTGTTGAAAATGTAAAACTCTCCTCTTGTGATCGAGGAAGGCTAATCTTAGTCAGAATAATTCGGGCAATGATGTTATCACATTATCCAGATATATTTTATTCCAAAAGTACGATGTGTGTGTTATGATTCTGATTTTACAATCGTGAGATAATATCCGTGGAGTAGCTTATGAAGGTCGTGCAAGTTCTTTTGTTATCTGTGCGAATTTTTCTTCAGACTTAGGCTCGTTCAAGGACGAATGAGAGTTTAAGTGGAGGAGAATGAAACGACCTCGGTTAGTCGTTTCGGAAGTTAGGACTCCGATTGGCGTGCCGATAATTTTAAAATATTTATAATATCCATTAGGACCTGTCTGTAAAATTTGAGCTAAATCAGACCTCGTTTGGTAGGCATCGGAAGAAGATTTTGGTTTTATTATCGATAAATATTGAAAAGAGATTTTCGAGCTCGGTTTTGGCGAATGAGCTCCGATTCGAAATCCGAAAGCGCCGTTAGGTTTGTATGATTATTTATGACTTTTGTGAACTTTCGAAAGTGAATTTCGATGTTGTTCGGCTAGTTTCCGCTAAAATTCCGAAAGTTAAATAATTTGACTTTTTCTATTTAAATTCGCATCTTGAGTTTCGGGAACCCGATTTGAGATCTGCCTTCGCGAGAGTGTTACATATATTTTGTATAACTTGTATGCAAAAGTTGGAATTATTTCGAATATCGTAGGGTACCATTTTAATTTTCGTCACGAAAAAAAAAAAAGGAAAAGGAAAAGAAACAAGTAAAGGCGGTGGGAGGGGGGTCCTTAGCATTTGCTAAGGACGAACAGAATGTAAACATATGTACAGAAACAGAGAAAAATGGAGGAGAACTCGGGGACCTAGAGAAAAATGCCAGAAAATGAGAAAAGAGCCGGGAAAATAGTAAAAATTTTACCCCGAAACATTCAGGTAATGATCTTAATGCATTATTTGAATTTGTTGCGTGTGTTTGAATATATTTTAACGGTAAAACTTGAAATATTAGACATCGTTTTAATAAGTTCAGTTAATAGTCTAAAGGGTCAAATGGACCCCGATAATTGAATTTATTATATATTCGTACTCAGTGAGTGATGAGCAACATATAAATGTAATTTATTTAGGGTTTGGTTATGTGACCTTAAACCCTATATATAGGCCTGGCCTGCGTATTGCGTATGCGAATAGGGTATCAGGTTCTTAACCGGATTACCCTAAGATGTGGGGAATAAAGCCTTTAGCCTTATGTGATATATTTTTCTGGTTATTGAACATAGTGGGATCGTTTGGAAATGAATCCAAAGGGCAAAGCGGTTATTGAGTGGCTGTACTAACTTTGTAACAAGGTAAGTGTTTATATCAATTTTTTTGGAGGCACCTGGCCTCGTGGATTTTCTACCACGTGTTCCTTACGTGTGTAGCTGCCGATAGGCGTACTCCTTACGCCTTAGCTTTGGATTTACATTGTATATTATATGTTATGTCCTGTTGTTGGTATTGCATTAAGGATCTGAGCATTGTACTCTGACTGTGAGTTGGCATCTACTTCCCGGCTGTCGATGAGAGTCCCGCGCCAGTGAAGGGTAATTATTGCATGACATTGCATTCATAGGCATTATATGTCATTCATATGCATTACATTGCATATCATATTGGGTGCAGGAGTATTCCGCCCCAAGAGCAGGAGTATTCCGCTCCATTGTATCATTCCGCCCCAGGAGCAGGAGTATTCCGCCCCAGGAGCAAGAGTATTCCGCTCCATTGTATCATATTGAGGGTTGTAGGATTCCGCCCCAGGAGAGTGCTGGAGTATTCCGCCTCAGCTTTACATTATATCGGGTGCAGGAGTATTCTGCCCCAAGAGAGTTCAGGAGTATTCTGCCTCTGGTTTATATTATATCGGGTGCAGGAGTATTCCGCCCCAGGAGCAGGAGTATTCCGCTCCAGTTGGTTATCAGATTGGATTCCCCTCGAATGCAGGAGTATTCCGCTTCGAGATGGGATGACGGGCACATGTGACCCTTTGCATCACATTTCATTTCATTTCATCTCAATTCATACCATTGTGCAGACTTGCGATACATGACTACTGTTCTGCTTATATGTGCATTGCTTATTTGTTGATATGTTTCTGGCTCGTATTTCTGGCTGAGTTTATGGTTTCATACGCGTTTTCGGTTATTATCTGGCTCCGCCTTTTTATAATTTAAATTAGAGGAATTTGGTTTATCTGTTTCTTCTCCCTGGCTAGCTATCCTATTCTTTTAGGTGGCTGGTCTGCCCCACTTATTGAGTCCTTTTGACTCACCCTTGTTTGTTGTTTGTTTCTTGTCTATCTATTTCGTTTCGGCAGGTTCGCTCAAGGATTGAGTTCGCCACGTTGTTCAGGAGCGAAGGCGACTTCAGCTGTCAGGGTGAGCCAGCTTTATTCCGGATGGCCACCAGTTTATTGTTTATTATTTCAGTTGCATTTTGCTCCCTTCAAGAGGTATCTGTTTTCTTTTGTACTCTTAGATGTCTAGTCTGGATAACCCTAAACCTAGTATGTTGGGTAGTCAGCTGTAATTTTTTTTGTACAGCTTAGAGGTATCAGTACGTCTGTGCTTTTTCTAAGTTTTGTTCTTATTTATAAATTGAACCACATTTATTTTACTAATTTAATGGTAAGGGTTCGCCCGACGGGTCTAGGGGAGGATGTCGGGTGCCCGCACGGCCTAGCTGGATTCTGGGTCGTGTCAGATGGCATCAGAGCCCGGTTTAGAGTCTATCCAGACTAAGACAGTGTCTAGTAAAGTCTCGCTTATGGGTACGTAGACGTCCGTACTTATCTACGAGAGACTATGATGGCATTTAAGAAGTTTCACTTCCTTCATTTCTGATCGTGCATCGGTCTAGGACTCAAAAGTATTTTCGTTAATTCATTAATCCCTTCGTGGTAATTGTGAACCCTCATGCGACAAATCAGCAGACGGTATGAGTTCAAGACGAAGCAGTCTAGCCTGGGGCTAGCACTGACGAAGCCCCGAGAGTTTTGATCGTGCTGACGATCTAGTTATGGAGGTCCCGGCTGTACAAGCTTGCGATGGGCAAGGGAGCAGGGCCTTGTGGTTTCGTTGGCTCTCTACGATGCTTTTACGAGAATCATGGCGACGCAGATACCGTAAGAATCTATTATTCGCTGGGCAGCCTATCAGGTTGCCGCATGTGCAGACGTTCGGTCTCAGGGAGCTCCTATTCCGATTCTTAATATTGCCGCAGTAAAGTATGTTCCGGAGGCAGCATGTGTTGTGCCTCTAGTTATTCTGGCTGGTTAGCTAGTGTTGCTCCCAACGCACACGCAAGTATACGTGGTCGACAAGTAATAAAGTGATAAGTAGAGTATCGTTCCCACGAGGACTATTGTTATGACTGAATTCTAGCAAACAATTTCCTAAGAACTATTCAGGGATCTTTTTTCAATGGTTGAGATTTTTACTAACTAAATGCAATAATTAAAACAAGTAACTGAAATCAAGTATTCGAGAGCAAACTATAGTTGTTATCAATAAAGAAGAAACGGTCCAGGGTCAGAGTTACAAACAATCCAGTTGAGTTTTCCAGTTGATTCTACTTCTTGATTTCCTAGATTGCTAACTAACAGGTTAAATGTACCCGTGAAAACCTTTCGATTCTTCACGGTCTATGCAGGCTACTCCAATCCCGATATGTCTATGGGTTGAATCACGTGCACGCATTAAGGAACTCTGTGATTAGTTAAGCTAGGCGAGCAAGTATATGTCTATCCTACTCACAAATTGGTTCCCTGATGCCCAGGTTCACAATCTAGCCCTACTCTTTCTTATTTGCATTCACAAGTTCCCTCTGTCGAGTTCAACTTGTAAATCGTAGATAGTGTTCAATTATCAGGCCTCAATAACCAAATAATTAGGATCAAGAAAGAAAAAACAATCTGTAATGGTAAATCAATAGGAAGAAATCAACTTTCAAACATCAACCTTCATGTATTTACTCTAACCCTAGAACGAACAAGCTATAGAATTAAAGAGAAGAATAAGAGAAAGAGAGAAAGAACTTGTTAGAAGACATCTAGGGCTCCTCCCCTCTCCTCCAAAACTTGCTCAAAGGTCTGAAATTTTATGAAAAATGAAGTAAAAGAGTATTTATAGGGTTTACAAAGGCCTAGTAATAAGTTACACCTAAGCCTAGACGAAATAGGAAGTCCGAAAACGCTCCAGGGGCGCTGTAGCTGGCGCCCCGCGCCCCCGAACGCACGCACAAAGGCAGTGGACGTCAAAATCCGGGCGCCTTGGCCATGCCCCGCGCTGAGAAAAGCGCCAGAAGCTGGGCGCCTTTGGAGGCGCGGCGGGCCACATACCGCGCCAGGCATATTTTGCCTTGCCTTGCTCCGCAGCTCGCGTCGTGTCATGCCTTCGTGTGCTCGATCCAATCCTCAATCAAAATCCAACATTTTCTTGCTCGATCATGCTCTTTAAAGCTCCAATTGCACTTCATAACGACCTACACACATACGACACAAAATCAGTGCAAAATCACATTCATTAACTAGAAAACGTGGGAATAAGGTACTCAAACGTGAGGAAATATTAAGGAAATATAAGCATAAAATGCCAAACATCACCACCCCCGCACTTGAACCTTTGCTCGCCCTCGAGCAATCACAAATAACTTCCCAACCTAGGTAGAACAGGTCTGCCTATGACTATGGTTGATACCGACCATTGAACAAATGCAGACAAGACTACTATGGGTCCAACAAACATGCCACAATTTATCAAACATCAAAAACATGAGAACAACCACCCCAAGATAGCTCAAATGCACAGACTCGACTCATTGCAACCATGCTCCCACAAAGTCACACCTATCTACTCAACCAAAAAGCCACGACTTCACCTATCTCATGCAAACCATGTGCCCTCACCAAACAATGAAGCAAGAGAGTGTCCCCCAAATATCACACACAACAATGAATATCAAGAATAGAACGGGGACAATAGCATAGAAAGAATTCACTCACTCTCATGAAAATCTCACATGTCACACACGATGTACCATAGGCTTGCCCGTAGTGTAGGACTCCACTAATGTAAGCTCATTCCAATCGGGATTAACTAGGACTTTAAAAAGGTAGGCTAAGGGGCTGGTAGGATACATATGGGTAATAGTGACTACCTCCCTAAGCACGTTAATACATCACAATTAGATTAAGCACAAGTCTCATCAAAGCCACCCAAACAATAATTTTCACACACACCTTCTCAACAAGTAGCAATTTTTTTCTTTTAAGCGCACACTAGCAAGGATGGACATTCTTCTCTCTTTATTTCTTTTTCTAATTTTTTCAACTTTGCTCTTTTTATTTTTCATTCTTTTCATTACTTTCCAACCTTGCCAATGCTCATAAACAACTACTACTTTATTCATTCAAGTATTCCCCTTCATTGGTTCCACTTAAAAATCTCCCAATATTTCAACCACAACTCCACAATAAAACAACATTATCAATTAAAGTGCTTAAGGAGTAAAGGGCCAAAAGAAAATAATTTAGAACAAGTGGGTAGGCTTGCGGTGTGGGTGCCAACAAAAAGTCAAAGGGATCACAACAATCAAGTCCAAGGTGTATATGTAAGGGTAGGCAAATCAAAAGAAGGCCTGTATCATTTCCCGACTAGAGCAAACCTAGGATTTCGCTTTGCACATACACAGGGCAAGTTCTAGACATCAATATACAAACATGGAGCAAACAAGAATATGCCTCACACACACATTGCACACAGTCTACACAAAAAGGCTCCATCAACAACTCTCAATCAAGCATTTAGAGTGCAACTTGTGGAAAATTAAGCACTAATGCACAAAGGTTCACAACAAAGTCAAGCAAGTGGACTCAAGCATCTCAAGGGGGTCGTTCCATTTTTTCCTAGGCATGCATTACAATTAAAACCCAAGGACACCACAAATAGCACATGCAACAAGTTCAAGTCCACCGGTATCAAACAAGTCAAAAGCACCTAGCATTCCACCTATTCCCTTCGTCTAGGGCCATCTATCAACTAACTACTCTAATCCTAAAAATAAAAACTACCCGGTTCAAAGGCCTCCCCGTGGAAAAGAACCGAGGCCATAAGAAAATATTTTTGAAATTTTTCATTGGTTTTCTAATTTTTTTTCATATATTAAAGCAAGAAACAAATCTAAATAAAGTCAAGTGACAAAAGAAAAACCTAATGGTACATGCATCCCTAACCTCAAAAATAAAGGAGAGTTCCCCACCCCACACTTAAAACTAAGCAATGTCCTCAGTGCTCAAAATAAAAAGTGCAAAGGTAAAGGAAACTTCCCTGAAGGCTCTAGTCCTTGGTGCTAGCATCCTCCAAGCTTCCGTATCGTATGAGGTACTCAGACTTCCCTCAACAGGTCATCTATATTAGGCAGGGGTGAGGACACCTCACACTTAAACTCGACATTACATGAACCTGCAATCCAAAGAATCACCCAAAGTAATATACAACCATAAAAATAATACTAAAAATAAATAAAATTAAAGCAAGCAAATCGGGTTGCCTCCCAAGAAGCGCTTGATTTAACGTCGCGGCACGACGAAGAAACCTTCATCACTTTTTCCTCCACCTTGAACTTATGAATTGAATCCCCAACTTTACCTCAAGCTTACGACCATGGTATTGGGGTGGTGGCAAAAATACAAAAGGACCAAGTAAACAATGCCGCATTTTGCACTTCTTAGCCTTTAAATGAGGGATATCGTTTTATCTCCTCGGCATCACAAACTTTAAAATATAGACACCTTGTTCCTCCTCCCTTGGTTTCTTCATAGGCTCGGGTGGCTCAATTTTCATGTCACCATCCGAACACAATGTTGAAAAATGATTGGAATGAGGTCCAATGTGCTTCAATTCTAAGATTGCGTTACTTTTGACACCCTCACTTGCACAAACACTAGAGTCCTCAAATATGATGTTTTCTACTTCCTCACTTGACTCTAATGTAATTTTTTCAACCTTCGCATCATCAACTAATATTGGGTCGAATGGTAGGAATTCCATTTTTTGCTCCTCAAATTGGCTTCTAAGCTCTTCTATCTCAAATCTACTATCCATGACAACTGATAATTGGGCATTAGACACCTCAATCATATCACTCAAATTTGCCTCTAGATCATGAATAGCTAAACCAAATTGATCAATCTCTTGTCTGAGCTCCACTCTTTCTTCCATAAACTGTTTCGTCATATTTGTGATGTCACTCTTGAAATCCCCATAAGCTTCTAAGAGTTTGACTTGCTCCATTAGCCAAGTTTCGCTAACAACCTGCACTTTATCGCTCCTGTCAAACTCACAAACATCATTAGAATCATCACAAAAATTATTGGGGGAAGGAGCATGACACTTAGGACAATCATTCCACCGACCACCACACAATTTACAGAAATTCCAATCAAAGGTGGTAAAAAATTCACATAACCAGTCTCGTAGGGTTGAAAGAGTTGGGCAATTTTCCCACAAGTGGGTTCCTCCGCAAAGTAGACAGAGATCATCAAAATTCGAGCAATCATCATTCGACCAATTTTCATTAATAGATGCCATGATAAGACAAATAACACAATACTAAACTAAATAAAAATTAAACCTGAATAGAAAATAATAAATTGTTCTGAAGAAAACAGTCAATTATTTAGTCCCCGGCAACGGCGCCAAAAACTTGTTCCAAGGTCTGAACTTTTATGAAAAATGAAGTAAAAGAGTATTTATAGGGTTTACAAAGGCCTAGTAATAAGTTACACCTAAGCCTAGACGAAATAGGAAGTCCGAAAATGCTCCAGGGGCGCTGTAGCTGCGCCCCGCGCCCCCGAACGCGCACACAAAGGCAGTGGACGTCAAAATCCGGGCGCCTTGGCCATGCCCCATGCTGAGAAAAGCGCCAGAAGCTGGGCGCCTTTGGAGGCGCGGCGCGCCACATACCGCGCCAGGCATATTTTGCCTTGCCTTGCTCCGCAGCTCGCGTCGTGTCATGCCTTCGTGTGCTCGATCCAATCCTCAATCAAAATCCAACCTTTTCTTGCTTGATCATGCTCTTTAAAGCTCCAATTGCACTTCATAACGACCTACACAGATACGACACAAAATCAGTGCAAAATCACATTCATTAACTAGAAAACGTGTGAATAAGGTACTCAAACGTGAGGAAATATTAAGGAAATATAGGCATAAAATTCCAAACATCAGCTAGCCCGAGTAATGGCTCGGTCCGAGTATCTGAAAAGGCTGCATTATTTTACCCAATTGAACCTTCTGATATTCTTAAGCAATGCATCAGATAAACCTCGTGATTTTTTAAAATAAAATAATGTCAGCATATCCTTCAGGCTCTTGATTATATCGAGCGGTATGGTGTTGATTATTCTTATTTCCAGTTTCAAGGGTCCAGCCTTGAATTGGTGGGCCGCTCTCTTATTAGCTAACTTGGTTCGGTTTTTTTTCTAGATTCGTGGAAAAGTTCCTTTCGAGTAGCGAGCGAGATAAAAAGTGTTGCCAGTTTGAGTGGATTGGATAGGGTAACCTGTCAAATAGCCTGTTGGTATTTCAGAATATGAGATTGAATTCTATAGAATGGCTGAATACGCATTACAACTAATCCATGAGCCTTTTGAGAGATTCAAAGATTTATTGATGACCTTTCTCCTTCCTTGAGATCCCAGATGGCTCGAGAGATTGAGGTCGAGATTTCATTTGATGTTGTTACTGATATTGCTCGTAGGTACGAGGCATACCATAAGTTAGAGTGGGAAGAGTTAGAGAGGGAGAGCAAGAGATCCCGTGGCCCTAGTGAGCAACCATGGTACCTCATTTGGAGGTATGAGTTCTGATTATTTTGGGAGGTCACCTGCCAGGTTATCTCAGCTTGTAGAGCGTGATTCTTAAAGTGCGCCAGTAGTTCGTCAAGATCAGACCCAGTTTTTCTCTTTATAGCTATCAACAATCTGTCCAGCTTCTATTTTTAATGAAAAGGTGTTATCCTTGTTGTGAGTCTGATCATCCTTTGAGTAGTTTTTCCTTACTCCGGTAAGTAGGCAGTCGTCCTTTCTCTCGTCATCAGGCACCTGCACAATCGCAGGAGATTTCATTTAGATCTCAAGCAGCTAGAGAAATGCCACCATCCAGTAGAGGTTGACAGCGTGGTTGCAGTGGTTCTTCAGGAGGTAATTATCAGGATAGTGGCTCAGCTCAGCTATAGAGGTAGTTCTATGAACTGCTAGTCTTGCAGGATGCTGAGGCATCCGATGTAGTAGACCCGTGTATTTCTTCTTCCCTTATCTGTGAGTAAGATTTATTTTTCCGATCGATCTGGAAATGGCGTGTCTTATCATATTTCGATAGTTTCCTTGGATATTGTCTTAATTAAGAATCGCCTGCGATAGAGGGGCGAGCTTCAGGTATGATTTATTCCTGCCATTGGTGAGACCCTACTAATTTATCTAGTCTAAATAGGAGAAATTTGACGGTGAGTGTCGCTATTGTCTGCCTGGCATCTTGTCGTGCCGCCTACTATTATTATATCAAATTAGTTTACCTCTGTTCTTGGAAATTCCGTGTTGGTTGGATTATGGGATTCTAGTTCTTCACCATAAGGGAGTGTCATGGTTTCTTTCGGTGTAAAGTGGTTAGTAAGTAATATTCGATCTACGTGTCTCCTCTTGGTTTGAAACGCTGGTAAAGTCATGTTATCCTATGAGCTTGTCTGCGTTATAAAAAGAGTTTCTGGTAAATTGTCAGAGTTTCCTTCTTATTGGGAGGTCAAATTGGCATGGATGTTGTTCCATAAAGCTCAGTTAATATCTGTTTCTTCAATTGCAATTCTTGGGCTACTTTGACTCGTAAGTAGTCTAGCTTTGGTGGCCAAGCAAATAAGAAGATGAGCTTCCTGAAGCTCTAATTATTTCTATCTTCGATCCATTTCCATTTCTTCTTCATCCGGCACTAGTGAGCTTGGGCGATTGGTAGCCGCTTGTCACGTTCCCTGTGTTGAGCCAGAGTACGTGTTATTGTAGCCGGGTAAGCATATTGTTGTTTTGGATACAAAAACTTACCTCTTTCAAAGATAGCACTGCTAAGAACCACGGTAAAAGATGTCCAAAATAGTAGCACAAAATGTATCAAAATCTGGAAAATTGTTTTTATCTTCGGGCAGCTGTTAGTAGTTTGCACATAACTCCTTGTACAAAATTGATATTGAGATGCTTCAAGATTCCCTGGAACCCTAAGACATATATCTAAAACTTCTATGAAGACTATGAAGTCTATAACTTTGATCTACACTCTGAAAATTAGGTTGAAAATCAGGACAGTGGTGCTGTCCAGACATTCTATCTGCGGATTTGTTATGTCATCCAGTTGTCTCATCTTGTTATCCGTTTAATATGTTTATGTTATCAGTTTATCCGGGTATCCATTCCCATGTATAGTATAGTGCTGGTTCTGATTGTGCGGATCATCCAGTTTCAGGGGAAACTCTGCCGAAATTTTTATATAGAAGTACCATCCATCAGGCGGTGGTGTTTACGACAAAGGTATGGAGTTGTGAACTCGAGAGTTGCAGCTGTTTGGCACTCGAAAGGGTAGTTGGTAGCTTAGGTCTGCCTACGTTCAGCTTTTAGCTAAACCTTCTTTAGTCCAGCAGACTGTGCGAGGATGGTTATATCTATTCAATTAGTTGTATGAGTTTATGCTCTAAGTGGAGGAGTCTTCCTCCAGTTTATATCGAATCCTAATATTAAATCTCTAAGGCGTTGTTCAAGCGTGAGCTAATTCTTAGTTCCATCGACTTGTTCTATATCGTAAAGTATATCGACGAGGTGATTTATTAGCAGAATCATGTTAATCCATCCAAAGTTCCGTATATCTTTGTGTTGAAAATGTAGAACTCTCCTCTTGTGATCGAGGAAGGCTAATCTTAGTCAGAATGATTCGGGCAATGATGTTATCATATTATCCAGATATATTTTATTCCAAAAGTACGATGTGCGTGTTATGATTCTGATTTTACAATCGTGAGATAATGTCCGTGGAGTAGCATATGAAGGTCGTGCAAGTTCTTTTGTTATCTGTGCGAATTTTTCTTCAGACTTAGGCTCGTTCAAGGACGAACGAGAGTTTAAGTGGAGGAGAATGAAACGACCTCGGTTAGTCGTTTCGGAAGTTAGGACTCCGATTGGCGTGCCGATAATTTTAAAATATTTGCAATGTCCATTAGGACCTGTCTGTAAAATTTGAGCTATATCAGACCTCGTTTGGTAGGCATCGGAAGAAGATTTCGGTTTTATTATCGATAAATATTAAAAAGAGATTTTCGAGCTCGGTTTTGGCGAATGAGCTCCGATTCGAAATTCGAAAGCGCCGTTAGGTTCGTATGATTATTTATATCTTTTATGAACTTTCGAAAGTGAATTTTGATGCTGTTCGGCTAGTTTCCGCTAAAATGCCGAAAGTTAAATAATTGACTTTTTCTATTTAAATTCGCATCTTGAGTTTCGGGAACCCGATTTGAGATCCGCCTTTGCGAGTGTGTTACATATATTTTGTATAACTTAGATGCAAAGTTTGAATTATTTCGAATATCGTAGGGTACCGTTTTAATTTTTGTCACGAAAAGAAAATAAAAAAAAAGAAAATGGAAATGGAAAAGAAACAAGTAAAGGTGGTGGGAGGGGGGTCCTTAGCAATGCTAAGTACGAACAGAATGTAAACATACGTACAGAAACAGAGAAAAATGGAGGAGAACTCGGGGACCAAGAGAAAAATGCCAGAAAATGAGAAAAGAGCCGGGAAAATAGTAGAATTTTTACCCCGAAACATTCAGGTAATGATCTTAATGCATTATTTGAATTTACTGCGTGTGTTTGAATATGTTTTAACGGTAAAACATGGAATATTAGACATCGTTTTAATAAGTTCAGTTAATAGTTTAAAGAGTCAAATGGACCCCGATAATTGAATTGATTATATATTCGTACTCAGTGAGTTATGGGCAATATATAAATGTAATTTATTTAGGGTTTGGTTATGTGACCTTAAACCCTGTATATAGGCCTGGCATGCGTATTGCGTATGCGAATAGGGTATCAGGTTCTTAACCGGATTACCCTATGATGTGGGGAATGAAGCCTTTAGCCTTATGTGATATATTTTTCTGGTTATTGAACACAGTGTGATCGTTTGGCAATGAATCCAAAGGACAAAGTGGTTATTGAGTGGCTGTACTAACTTTGTAACAAGGTAAGTGTTTATATCCATTTCTTTGGAGGCACCTGGCCTCGTTGATTTTCTACCACCTGTTCCTTACGTGTGTAGCTGCCGATAGACGTACTCCTTATGCCTTAGGTTTGGATTTACATTGTATATTATATGTTATGTCCTGTTGTTGGTATTGCATTAAGGATCTGAGCATTGTACTCTGGCTGTGAGTTGGCATCTACTTCCCGGCTGTCGATGAGAGTCCCGCGCCGGTGAAGGGTTATTATTGCATGATATTGCATTCATATGCATTATATGTCATTCATATGCATTACATTGCATATCATATTGGGTGCAGGAGTATTCCGCCCCAGGAGCAGGAGTATTCCGCTCCATTGTATCATTCCGCCGCAGGAGCAGGAGTATTCCGCCCCAGGAGCAGGAGTATTCCGCTCTATTGTATCATATTGAGGGTAGGAGGATTCCGCCCCAGGAGAGTGCTGGAGTATTCCGCCTCAGCTTTACATTATATCGGGTGCAGGAGTATTCCGCCCCAAGAGAGTTCTGAGTATTCCGCCTCCGGTTTATATTATATCGGGTGCAGGAGTATTCCGCCCCAGGAGCAGGAGTATTCCGCTCCAGTTGGTTATCAGATTGGATTCCAATCGAATGCAGGAGTATTCTGCTTCGAGATGGGATGACGGGCACATGTGACCCTTTGCATCACATTTCATTTCATTTCATCTCAATTCATACAATTGTGTAGACTTGCGGTACATGACTACTGTTCTGCTTATATGTGCATTGCTTATTTGTTGATATGTTTCTGGCTCGTATTCCTGGCTTAGTTTATGGTTTCATACGCATTTTCGGTTATTATCTGGCTCTGCCTTTTAATAATTTAAATAAGAGGAATTTGGTTTATCTGTTTCTTCTCCCTGGCTAGCTATCCTATTCTTTGAGGTGGCAAGTCTGCCCCACTTATTCAGTCCTTTTGACTCACCCTTGTTTGTTGTTTGTTTCTTGTCTATCTATTTTGTTTCGGCAGGTTCGCTCAAGGATTGAGTTCGCCACGTTGTTCAGGAGCGAAGGCGACTTCAGCTGTCAGGGTGAGCCAGCTTTATTCCGGATGGCCACCAGTTTATTGTTTATTTTTTCTGTTGCATTTTGCTCTCTTCAAGAGGTATCTATTATCTTTTGTACTCTTAGATGTCTAGTATGTATAACCCTAAACCTAGTATGTTGGGTAGTCAGCTGTAATTTCTTTTGTACAGCTTAGAGGTATCAGTATGTGTGTGCTTTTTCTAAGTTTTGTTCTTATTTATAAATTGAATTACATTTATTTTCCTAATTTAATTGGTAAGGGTTCGCCTGACGGGTCTAGGGGAGGATGTCGGGTGCCCGCACGGCCTAGCCGAATTCCGGGTCGTGTCAGATGGTATCAGAGCCTGGTTTAGAGTCTATCTAGACTAAGACAGTGTCTAGTAGAGTCTCGCTGATGGGTACGTAGACGTCCGTACTTATCTACGAGAGGCTATGATGGCATTTAGGAAGTGAAACTTCCTTCATTTCTGATCATGCATCGGTCTAGGACTCAAAATTATTTTCGTTAATTCGTTAATCCCTTCGTGGTAATTGTGAACCCTCATGCGACAAATGAGCAGACGGTATGAGTTCAAGACGAAGCAGTCTAGCCTGGGGCTAGCACTGACGAAGCCCCGAGAGTTTTGATCGTGCTGACGATCTAGATACGGAGGTCCCAGCTGTACAAGCTTGCGATGGGCAAGGGAGCAGGGCCTTGTGGTTCCCTTGGCTCTCTACAATGCTTTTACGAGAATCTTGGCGACGCAGATACCGTAAGAACCTATTACTCGCTGGGCAGCCTATCAGGTTGCCGCATGTGCAGACGTTCGGTCTCAGGGAGCTCCTATTCCGATTCTTAATATTGCCGCAGTAAAGTATGTTGCGGAGGCAGCATGTGTTGTGCCTCTAGTTATTCTGGCTGGTTAGCTAGCCCGAGAAATGGCTCGGTCCGAGTATCTGAAAAGGCTGCATTATTTTACCCAATTGAACCTTCCGATATTCTTAAGCAATGCATCAGATAAACCTCGTGATTTTTTAAAATAAAATAATGTCAGCATATCCTTCAGGCTCTTGATTATATCGAGCGGTATGGTGTTGATTATTCTTCTTTCCAGTTTCAAGGGTCCAACCTTGAATTGGTGGGCCGCTCTCTTATTAGCTAACTTGGTTCGGTTTTTCTTCTAGATTCGTGGAAAGGTTCCTTTCGAGTAGCGAGCGAGATGAAAAGTGTTGCCAGTTTGAGTGGATTGGACAGGGTAACCTGTCAGATAGCCTGTTGGTATTTCAGAATATGAGATTGAATTCTATAGATTGGCTGAATACGCATTAGAACTAATCCATGAGCCTTTCGAGAGATTCAAAGATTTATTGATGACATTTCTCCTTCCATGAGATCCCAGATGGCTCGAGAGATTGAGGTCGAGATTTCATTTGATGTTGTTATTATTATTGCTCGAAGGTACGAGGCATACCATAATTTAGAGCGGGAAGAGTTAGAGCGGGAGAGCAAGAGATCCCGTGGCCCTAGTGAGCAACCATGGTACCTAATTTGGAGGTATGAGTTCTGATTATTTTGGGAGGTCACCTGCCAGGTTATCTCAGCTTGTAGAGCGTGATTCTTAAAGTGCGCCAGTAATTCGTCAAGATCAGACCCAGTTTTCTCTTTATAGCTATCAACAATCTGTCCAGCTTCCATTTTCAGTGAAAAGGTGTTATCCTTGTTGTGAGTCTGATCATCCTTTGAGTAGTTTTTCCTTACTCCGGTAAGTAGGCAGTCGTCCTTTCTCTCGTCATCAGGCACCTGCACAATCGCAGGAGATTTCATTTAGATCTCAAGCAGCCAGAGAAATGCCACCATCCAGTAGAGGTTGACAGCGTGGTTGCAGTGGTTCTTCAGGAGGTGATTATCAGGGTAGTGGCTCAGCTCAGCTATAGAGGTAGTTCTATGAACTGCCAGTCTTGCAGGATACTGAGGCATCCGATGTAGTAGACCCGTGTATTTCTTCTTCCCTTATCTGTGAGTAAGATTTATTTTTCCGATCGATCTGGAAATGGCGTGTCTTATCATGTTTCGATGGTTTCCTTGGATATTGTCTTAATTAAGAATCGGCTGCGGTAGAGGGGAGAGCTTCTGGTATGATTTATTCCTGCCATTGGTGAGACCCTACTAATTTATCTAGTCTAAATATGAGAAATTTGACGGTGAGTGTCGCTATTGTCTGCCTGGCATCTTGTCGTGCCACCTTCTATTATTATATCAAATTAGTTTTCCTCTGTTCTTTGAAATTCCGTGTTGGTTGGATTATGGGATTCTAGTTCTTCACCATAAGGGAGTGTCATGGTTTCTTCCAGTGTAAAGTGGTTAGTAAGTAATATTCGATCTACGTGTCTCCCCTTGGTTCGAAACGCTGGTTAAGTCATGTTATCCTATGAGCTTGTCTGCGTTATAAAAAGAGTTTCTGGTAAATTGTCAGAGTTTTCTTCTTATTGGGAGGTCAAATTGGCATGGATGTTGTTCCATAAAGCTCAGTTAATATCTGTTTCTTCAATTGCAATTCTTGGGCTACTTTGACTCGTAAGTAGTCTAGCTTTGGTAGCCAAGAAAATAAGAAGATGAGCTTTCTGAAGCTCTAATTATTTCTATCTTCGATCCATTTCCATTTCTTCTTCATCCGGCACTAGTGAGCTTGGGCGATTGGTAGCCGCTTGTGACGTTCCCTGTGTTGAGCCAGAGTACGGGTTATTGTAGCCGGGTAAGCATATTATTGTTTTGGATACAAAAACTTACCTCTTCCAAAAGATAGCACTGCTAAGAACCACGGTAAAAGATGTCCAAAATAGTAGCACAAAATGTTTCAAAATCTAAAAAATTATTTTTATCTTTGGACAGCTGTTAGTAGTTTGCGCATATCTCCTTGTACAAAATTGATATTGAGATGCTTCAAGATTCCCTGGAACCCTAAGACATATATCTAAAACTTCTATGAAGACTATGAAGTCTATAACTTTGATCTACACTCTGAAAATTAGGTTGAAAATTAGGACAGTGGGTAATGATCTTAATGCATTATTTGAATTTATTGCATGTGTTTGAATATGTTTTAACGGTAAAACTTGGAATATTAGATATCGTTTTAATAAGTTCAGTTAATAGTTTAAAGGGTCAAATGGACCCCGATAATTGAATTGATTATATATTCATACTCAGTGAGTTATGGGCAACATATAAATGTAATTTATTTAGAGTTTGGTTATGTGACCTTAAACCCTGTATATAGGCCTGGCCTGCGTATTGCGTATGTGAATAGGGTATCAGGTTCTTAACCGGATTACCCTAAGATGTGGGGAATGAAGCCTTTAGCCTTATGTGATATATTTTTCTGGTTATTGAACACAGTGGGATCGTTTGGAATTGAATCCAAAGGGCAAAGCGGTTATTGAGTGGCTGTACTAACTTTATAACAAGGTAAGTGTTTATATCCATTTTTTTGGAGGCACCTGGCCTCGTTGATTTTCTACCACCTGTTCCTTACGTGTGTAGCTGCCGACAGGCGTACTCCTTACGCCTTAGCTTTGGATTTACTTTGTATATTATATGTTATGTCCTGTTGTTGGTATTGCATTAAGGATCTGAGCATTGTACTCTGGCTGTGAGTTGGCATCTACCTCCCGGCTGTCGATGAGAGTCCCGCGCCGGTGAAGGGTTATTATTGCATGACATTGCATTCATATGCATTATATGTCATTCATATGCATTACATTGCATATCATATTGGGTGCAGGAGTATTCCGCCCCAGGAGCAGGAGTATTCCGCTCCATTGTATCATATTGAGGGTATGAGGATTCCGCCCCAGGAGAGTGTAGGAGTATTCCGCCTCAGCTTTACATTATATCGGGTGCAGGAGTACTCCGCCCCAAGAGAGTTCAGGAGTATTCCGCCTCTGATTTATATTATATCTGGTGCAGGAGTGTTAGGCCCCAGGAGCAGGAGTATTCCGCTCCAGTTGGTTATCAGATTGGATTCCCCTCGAATGTAGGAGTATTCCGCTTCGAGATGGGATGACGGGCACATGTGACCCTTTGCATCACATTTCATTTCATTTCATCTCAATTCATACCATTGTGTAGACTTGCGGTACATGACTACTGTTCTGCTTATATGTGCATTGCTTATTTGTTGATATGTTTCTGACTCGTATTCCTGGCTGAGTTTATGGTTTCATACGCATATTCGGTTATTATCTGGTTCCGCCTTTTTATAATTTAAATAAGAGGAATTTGATTTATCTGTTTCTTCTCCCTGGCTAGCTATCCTATTCTTTGAGGTGGCTGGTCTGCCCCACTTATTGAGTCCTTTTGACTCACCCTTGTTTGTTGTTTGTTTCTTGTCTATCTATTTCGTTTCGGCAGTTCGCTCCAGGATTGAGTTCGCCACGTTGTTCGGGACCGAAGGCGACTTCAGCTGTCAGGGTGAGCCAGCTTTATTCCGGATGGCCACCAGTTTATTGTTTATTATTTCAGTTGCATTTTGCTCCCTTCAAGAGGTATCTGTTTTCTTTTGTACTCTTAGATGTCTAGTCTGGATAACCCTAAACCTAGTATGTTGGGTAGTCAGCTGTAATTTCTTTTGTACAGCTTAGAGGTATCAGTATGCCTGTGCTTTTTCTAAGTTTTGTTCTTATTTATAAATTGAATTACATTTATTTTCCTAATTTAATTGGTAAGGGTTCGCCCGACGGGTCTAGGGGAGGATGTCGGATGCCCGCACGGCCTAGCCGGATTCCGGGTCGTGTCAGAAATCTATCCAAAGATGTAACATGTAGTAACATTAATGATCTTAAGATTAGATAAAGAAAGAGAACCGTAAGTTAATGCTAATATCAGGTTCAGTTTACCTTGATGCTATCAATCAGACCTGGAGCCCCATGTTTGATGTAGTAAATATTTTGAAGTATTTCTTCCCCAACTTCTTGTATACTTTAACCATTCCCTGAATTGAGAGCATACAAGAAGTTGGGGAAGAAATTCAAAAATATTTACAAGATCAAACATGGGGCCCCAAGCGTAATTGATAATATCCGAGCAAATCGAGGCTGATATCACTATCAACTTAGTGTTCTCTTCCTTCATCTGATTTAAAGACTATTACTATATGTGACATCTTTGGATCTTACATGCCATTCTAACATGAGAGAAGTACTTGCAGAAAGGCTTGCTTAAAGGTAAGAAAAATAAAGTGAAATTATTCCATGTTTATCTATTTCTCCTCACATAATAATGAGAAGCATTTTAAGCCAGCTCTGTATAGTTGAGATTACATAGCAAAATGATTTGGTTTCCTGCCCGTGGGTATATGCAATGGCGTGAAGATTATAGAGGATGTGTCCACCATTTCTCATTTGATAAACAGTGATCTTTTTATTTTTGATTTTTCCTCAATTTTAGAGGTCAAACAAAACTATATATGACACAAAAAAGATATTTATTTTCATTATTCTAAACATTCTTTCAAAAAAAAAAAATATATAGCAACATTCGTGTCTAGTAAGGGTGTCAATAGTTCGGTTTGGTCGGTTATTTCAAAAAGTTTATACCATACCAATTTTTCGGTTATTCTATTGTGCATAACCAAAACAAAACTTTTCAAAACCGTAACAATCATGTCGGTCACTCTTCGGTTTCGGTACGGTTCGGTTATTTTTCTGTTATTTTTTAAAAAAACTCTATAAAAAGTCATACTGTTATTAGAATATGCCATTTTTATGTAAAATACTCACAAAATTTGATGTAACACATAAAGAATGATTTAAGATGATATTTGAATTAAGTACTAACTCTTAAATGATCATAACTAATATTTAAGTACTTGACATATTTTTGCTCTCCAATATTGATCTACAAGTGATTGTCACTCTATATTAAGTAAATATTAGAACACGATGCTATATACATGACTTTGGTAAAACTTATCTAAACATTATTACTATTTAAAAGATGATAAATCAAAAGAGCATTATACTATAGTGGTACTGTAAATTTAATTAAGCAAAGACAAGAAAAATCTAAATTACACGAGTTGATAAATATTAATTGAATATAAGTCGAGAGCTAGGCTAATAGAAGATTAAGTATTCGTGAAGAAAAATTTAAACGAGTGAAAAAATATATGATACCTTAATCACTGGAAAGTTTAATGTTAAAGTTTGTTTGTCTAGGCTCTCTACTAATTTTATTTTAACTGAATTATAAAGTGCGGAATAAGTTTGGGAGTTGAGACTTCCGGTGCTACTAATTCATGCAAGCTTCTATCTGTTTTCATCACCCCATGGCCCTAGACCTCGGCCAAAAATATATTTTTATTTTCACTTTTAAACAGAACTCGTAAAATTATACACACAAACACACACACACACTATATATACATACATACATACATATAAATATTCGGTTCGGTTCGTTATTTTTTCAGTTTTTTTATCAAATAAAAAAAACCTACCCTAATTATTCGGTTCGGTTATATATTTATATTGAAACCTTCGGTTTTGCTAAAAATAACTTAAGATTCGGTTCGGTCCGGTATGGTTCGGTCGGTTATGTCGGTTTTTCAATAACCATTGACACCCTTAGTATCTAGATCCAAACACACATTGCATGTCTATATTTAAGGTGTTTAGGAGCATGACGTATATAGAAAACACAAATAAAAATATAAAGTTCGGTTGAGAAATCAAAAAAATTGAAGAACTTAAAAATGAAATCTAAGTTAAGTCGATAACATTACCAAAAGGAGACAATGTTAATAAGGATTCTAAACATATATTCCTGAAGATGGTTGTGGGGTTGATACTTTTGGGCTTTGAAGGTCATAGCTAGATTTGGGGAACTTTTGGTTGAAACTAGATATGATTTGCAAAATGGAAGAACTGAAGAGAGAGGAAGAGAGAATGAATTTGGAAGGTGGAAAGAAAGGAGAAAGAGAGGAGTTTTTATAGTTGGTGTGAGGGTTTCTCCAAGATTTTATATGGGAATCTTGTAAATAACTTTCTTTTTGGGTCTACAATATTTAGATTTCAGAAATCAAAGTTATATCTATCCTAAAACTTAAAATCAAAGTCCTTGCATGACAAATTTATTTTGCTTCTTTATTTGTCAAGTCAAAATACAAATACCTTAAACTTGTATCATTTTTTCCATATATGCTTTCACTTGTTGACAACTCGTTCCCTACTTTCCTGTCTATAATGTTATTTTTCATAACTCAAGTGTTTTGAATAATTAATTTACTCTAGATGGTATTGATCGACTTAAAAGAAATTCTTTATAGTGTTTTAGCTTTGTTTTTTCTTTTGTAGTAGTCTGATCTTATTAATTTTATATATGAATTTGTAACAAGCCCCTTGATTATTTTCATGTCGTGGATTTTGCGTACGTAGTTAAGCTGAAACTATTTTAACTCATGGATTAATTAAAAGATTACCTACTTCACTGACGATGTAAATAAATATTTGCACAATACGATTACTCACAAAGTAATTAAAATCAATCCATTAACTGTACTAACTAGTACAGTGTGATATACATGTTATCACACGATGAAATATCGGTACCAATTTACATATTTTAAATTTCACAACTAATATTTTTTTGATAAAGCCTCCTCTTTGGCTTTTAGTAGTTGAGTTACTTGTAAAATGAATAACATTAGTGTTTATCAAACCATCAAATACACATAAAATGCAAGGGTGTACTTGATCCTACAGGTTCAGGCATATATAATTAGACAGATCTTGAATTAGGTAGCCACTAACTTTTCGCATCCAAAGAGTCTATAGTTCTAAAGAAGTGACAACACAGTCATATCTTATAAACATTCAGTCATGCCATTACTAGCATAAAGATACGTCAATGGAACAAGAATTGGCAACCCTTGGAAAAGAAACCATCATTGTGACAACCCTTAAAAAAGAAACCATTATTGTAACAATGATGTCTCATTGGACAAAGCATGGTTCATTTGTCCTTTCTGGGTAAACTAAAACTGGGATGCAGCCGCCTAAGGAGTATGTACAACAGAATATTTGTTAATATCAACAAATGTGCCTCAAATTCCAAACGAGTTGGAATCCGCTAGTTAATATACAACACGAAATTACATGATTGTTGATCTACACCTATCTAAACTCTTGCCGCCTGTCAAAAATAAGTGATACAACGACTAGTAACAAGGGTAAGTTTAAAAAAGGGTCCCAAGCAAGTTATATAATAATGAAAAGGGCCTCAAGTTTTAAAAAATAGGTAGAGGGTCCTCCATTAGGATTAGTGTTAATTGGGTAAAAGATGCATTCAAACTTAACCCTCAAGTTTTTAAGTTTACACTTTGCACCCTCAAGTTAAACCCTCATTTTACCCCCCCCCCCCCCAAAATGGCAAAAAATATTTCCCACCCAAAACCTCCCCACCCCCGCCGTCCCCCACGTCCCCCATCACTGCTCCGCCGATTCCGGCGAGTTTCCGGCCGTTTTTTTTTCTTTTTTGGTTCACTATCAGCTCCCCAAAGTAGATTCAACAACTATTTACAAGTATATTGTGTATTTGCAAAAGATTCATTCCAAAAAAATTTGAGAATTGTCAAAATTTGCTCAGCCATTTACAACACGAATCTCAACTAATCGCCTTGGATTTTCAGCCACATTTGGTCTCTGGTAAGTGTTATTTAACTTTATAGTCGAGAAATTTGATTTGAAGCTAAAAGCTACCGGATTGAGAATTTTGAAGAACTGGGTTTGGTTTCTGGTCAAACATCCGTCGACGAGATGGTTGATGTTTAAACATCTCGTTGATGTTTTTGTGCACATCGTATCATATGTTTAAACATATGTGCTAATGCTGAGCGTATGTTTAAACCATTAAACATTTGGACTTATGTTTAAACATCATGCATGATGTTTGAATATAAATCAGGATTACTAAACATCATTGAGGATGTTTAAACATAAGTCCAAATGTTTAAACATATGAGCGTATGTTTAAACATTCTCAATGATGTTTAGTAATCATGCTAAATATTCAAACATCATGCATGATGTTTAAACATAAGTCCAAATGTTTAAACATTTCAACTGATGTTTAAACAACCTCAATGATGTTTAGTAATCCTGAATCATATTCAAACATCATGAATGATGTTTAAACATCTAAAAAAATGTTTAAACATTTGTGTCGATGTGTAAACACTGTAAATTTTTTTACAGAATGTTTGAAGCAGTACCTTTCATTTTTTGTGAATATGGCTTCTATAAACAATTGTATTATGAAATTTATGCTATAAGGATCTAATTTAGACCCTCTTTGTATCTCAGGACAAATAATGGGGCCCGTATTATTGGTAGTTGATTATCTCGGCGAATGGGTGGAGAAAGCTAAAAGTTTTGTTTGGGTTCCCGTTGTGAAGAGAGTAGACCTATTCTTGTTAGTAAGCAGGTTACTTATAACGAGCTGGTTGAAAAAATCATTCAAAGTTGGGGAATTCTTGATGATCCGAGGGATCTATCTATTACGTACTTGTTGAGCATTGTAAAGCAAAAGACTGCACCCTCTCACATTAGGAATGATATTGATGTCTCTCTTTTTATGGCTGATGTGGATGCATCTGGTTCTAGGCCCACTCTACGTGTAAATGTGGTTCCTCGGACTGAAAATTCTAATGAACAAAATCATGGGTTGGATGACATTGTAGAGGAGGCTTCACTAAATATGAACGTGGCTGAGAAGGAAGAAGATGAAGAAGCAAAAGAAATCCAAGAAGATAATGAGGTACAGTTTCCTGATTCAATACCATCACAAGGCAGCCACACTCGGCCGGACGGCACTGGTTTCTACACAGGGCAAACATTCACGAACAAGCGCGAGTTGGTTGTGCTGTTGAAGCTTGCTGCAGTGAGAGTGCCTTTCTATTTTCAGTATGTGAAGAATAAGAAGAATGTATTTTGTGCTAGATGTGTGGACAAGAATTGCCACTGGTGGATTCGAGCCATGAAGTACAAGAGCTGTGACATGTTTTATATCACGGTCTACAACAGCCAGCACACTTGTGGTTCTGAGCATTCTAAAAGCCATCATCCACACGCCACGTGCAATGTTGTTGGAGAGTACATGAAGAACAGATTTCATGATGGAAAAGCACCATCCACCAAAGAAATCAAGGATGCAGTTCTAGCAGAGTTGGGTTGCAAAATAAGCTATTGGAAGTGTCTCAAGGGCAGCAACATTGCAAAGTCTTTGGCAAGGGGGTCACCCGAACATGGCTATGCCATTCTTGGTGCATACAGCTATATGATTCGGCAGTCAAATGAAGGAAGCAAGACAGCATTACAGGTTGATGAACAAGGGAGGTTTCTGTATTTTTTTGTTTCTTACGGATCGTGGATCATGGGGTTTAAGACTATTAGAAAAGTGCTGGCTGTTGATGGCACTTTTTTGACGGGTCCATATGGTGGAGTGTTGTTGTCCGCTGTCGGTCAGGATGCTCAAAATCACATCTTTCCTCTTGCATTTTGTGTAGTTGACAAAGAGTGCGATGCCGCCTACGAATTCTTTTTTGAGCAATTGGTCGGAATAGTCCCGGACGATGATGAGTTGTGCATTATCTCCGACAGGCACAGAAGCATTGAAAAAGCTGTTTGTAAGGTTTTCCCATTTGCTAACTATGGTTATTGCATGAGGCACCTTGGTGAGAACCTCCGCACGACTTTTCATTGTGGAGATTTAATTGGTAAGTACATTACCGCAGCGGAGGCGTATACGGTTGCTCAGTTTGATAAGCATTTGAAAGAAATTGAAGAAATTGACCCGAGGGTATCCAACTACCTGGTTGATCTTGGGGTTGAGAAGTGGAGCAGAGCACACTTCCCTGGAAACAGGTACAGCTTATTACACCAAACATATACTTAGATGTTTGAAACATTATTATTGATGTTTGAAACATAATGTTGGATGTTTAAACATATTAACGAATGTTCCAGTATGTGTGACTGCATTTCCTGTTTATTGTTTGTTAATATTGTAGGTTCAATGTGATGACCACAAACATTGCCGAGTCGGTTAACTCAATGTTCAGGAATCACAAAGAATTTCCAATTGATGCGCTTTTCAATGCTATAAGCGAGAACTATGCTGAAAAGTTTCTTCAGAGGCGCATGGAATTTTTGAACAGTTCGAACACTTGTGTCCCCTTAATCGAGGAGGTGATAACAGCCAACAATTTATTGGGCAGCAAGCTTTTGGTGCATCGAGTGAATACCTGTTTTTTCAAAGTTAAAGGAGGAGGTCCAACAAATATGACTTATGAGGTGGACCTACACAACAGGACATGTACATGCAAGCGGTTTGATTTGGACAAGATACCTTGTCCACATGCTATGGCAGCTATGAGGTTGAAGTATCCAGATGAGTTTGGGAGGAAAATCTATGAATACACGTCGCCATATTATTATGTAGATTCCTACTTGCTTGCATATGCCGAACCAATCTATCCAGTTCCGGATGAACAATGTTGGCATGACTGTTCTCAAGAGCTTAAGGAATGGAAATTACCTAGCCCTTACTTGAAACTTGGCCGTGGAAGAAGGAGGATGAAGAGAATTCCATCCGTTGGGGAGAGATTCAAAAAGAGGAGAAACAAATGCGGGATTTGCAAAAAGCTTGGCCACAAAAAAACTACCTGCCCAACAGTTACAAGACCAAGTCAGAACGATCCCACAAGTGTTTAGCTGCTGCTTTGAACAATCCTTTTATTTGGCTGTTTGTTGTTGAATTTCTGAACCTCTTTTTAGACAATCCTTTAATATGTAATCTCTATTAAGACAATCCTTTATTTATGTTCGTATTAAGTTATTAAGGTGTGTCTTGTTTCCTTATTCTTTGCATGTTTCCTTGATCCATATAAAATGTTTGATCGCACTTGAGTCTGTTCCAAACATCCTGCACAATGTTTAAACATATAACACAATGTTTAAACATCTTGAACTATGTTTAAACATCAGTGGAGATGTATACACATTAGATCGAATGTTTAAACATAAGTTAATATGTTTCAACATCACGTGTAATGTGTAAACATATTGTGAAATGTTTGAGATTCCACCTAATATATTAAACATCCCACTGGATGTTTAAACATCACGACGGATGTTTCACAGTAACTGTGGAAAACTAAACGTCTACACTGAAAAGACGGGTTCTCCTGAAAAGTCACATTTCAAAACTGCACGACTGCACTGAAAAGACACATTCATTCCACAAGGTGCCTCTTAAAGTATAAAGGGTGACTTTTAAAAACCACATTGACATCCTATAAATACCCACCACTATATGCACCAACAGTATATGTGAATTTTCCATCACCAACAACTTCAACAACATAAATATGTCTGAAGCAGGATCAAACGACCCCTTGCAGGTTGGCAATAGTGATCAGGCATCACGTCACAACCAACCAATACAGAATGCGCCACAAGGTGAACGACGAGGCGATATAAATTGGGAAGTTGCAATTCTAAAGGACGACATGGCAGAGATGAATCGAGCCATAGAAGCAGTACGAGCAGATTTATGGCGTTTAAGGTACAGGCACGCGAGGGATCACCGAAGGGTCATGCAAATAATTGCACAAATTTTGGATGAACTGGACCTGGAGATTGAAGGCGAATGAAGTTTATGATATATTTTAAGTTGTTATATATTACCTTAGTTTCCGTATTTAACATATTATTATATTGTAAGCTTTATATCATGTAGACTTTATATCATGTAACGTATTATTATGTTATAAACTTTATATCCGTACGTCGTAAACTCTACTATTATTTAATGTAGTCGTTTAGTCTCTTTTTTACAACTGCGTCTTCAGCAGTTTAGTTAAGTACTTGCAATGTTTTAACAAGCAGGCGGAATCTTAAACATTTAACACGATGTTTAAACATATTTCGTTATGTTTACGATCTCGCTAATTTACTTAAACATAATATGTTATGTTTAAACATTTATCATGATGTTTAAACATCACGTGTGATGTTTAAACATATCATGTTATGTTTAAACATCACATGGGATGTTTAAACATATTATGATATGTTTAAACATCACACGTGATGTTTAAACATCATGGAAGATGTTTAAGATTCTGCCAAATATTCAAAACATCACCCTCTGATGTTTAACATTTCGTGAGATGTTGCACATCGTACGAGATGTTTCAAACATCTGATGGTATGTTTAAACATAAGCTAATATGTTTCAAACATATTACCATATGTTTAAACATTTTATCAAATGTTTAAACATATCATGATATGTTTGGATGAAGCAACCTATTTTTTTGCAATTATGCAACCATATGTTGAGTTATGAGACGTATAATTACACATTTTGAACGATGAACTTAATGATTAAGTATACAAAGTATAATTCCATCGATATTGAAGGTGTTTGAAATGATAACACTGATGATTGGTGTTTCTATCAATCAAGATGGAGGTGTTTGAGTGAAAGGTGTAAGTGTTATGAGTGATAACACCAACAACTAAGCGTTTACATGTATTTTTATTGAAAGGTGAACATATTGGTTGTTTAAATTCAAATAATTAGTCGTTCCTATGTGCATGTGAATGATTTTGAACAAAATTAGAGTGAGAACTCTATTTTAACTTGTTCACTCATGTAGATGAACATTAACAAAAGAGTTTGGAGTGACCTATCAAGGGATTAGAGTTAATCTAAGTTTTCATCGACAATTGAAGGGTTTAGGAGTCAAAACAGTAAAAAAAAACACTTTAAAGTAAGTATATATTGATAATTGAACTCATTCTTATTGAAAGCTCAAGCTTAAGCTTAAACATCTGTCATGATGTTTGAAACATATCATCATATGTTTAAACATATCATGAAATGTTTAAACATATCATGATATGTTTCAAACATCATGACAGATGTTTCAAACATCTGATCGTATGTTTAAACATCAATACAGATGTTTGAAACATATGACCATATGTTTCAAACATTTCATCAAATGTTTAAACATATTATGATATGTTTGGATGAAGCAATCTATTTTTTTTTTGCAAGTATCCAACCATGTGTTGAGTTATGAGACGTATAATTACACATTTTTTTTGCAAGTATGCAACCATGATTAAGTATGCAGTTATTATAATGTGTAAAAGGGAAAAGATGAAGGGGTGTACGTGGGGTTATGAAGGGGTGCGTTTGAATTTATGAAGGGGTGGATGTGAATAGGCACATACACAACTACATATGAATAGGCACCTCCTGTAACCATCACATATGCAACCGAAAAGGCACCAAATGTAGCCTATATATATGTTCCATAATTACTTCCATCCAGCCCAAACAAAATCTGAAGAAAACAACACAAACCATCACTATTAGAAAGCACTTGAATCTGCAGCAAGCAACAACTTTAACAACAACAAAGATGCCTCGCCGAGGAACGCCACCAAGAGCACCAGAACGTGATCGTAGAATGCCAAGGACCACTGAAATCGAAAATGTCCGTGAAGATATTGCAACCTTGAGCGCAGATGTGGATCAATTACCAGCATATATTGGAAATATTGAGGATCAAGTGACGCAATTAACAACTAGGTTCGACGAATTCCTTGAGGATTATAAGATAAATATACATCTTATCAAGCGTATGCTCCGTGGTATTCAAGTTGAACTCAAGATTGACCCGCAGAACTACTCTACACCACCACGTCCTCCAGCGGCACACATGTGAAGTGAAGATATAATGTAGTTTGTTTAATTTTCAGTTTGTTTACAATGCCGTGTTTTGTAGTCTTGTATTTTCATTTTCCGTTTCATTGTTTTGAATAATTATTAAGTGTTATTAAGTATTACTTATCAAAAAGAAAAACAAAAAGGAGAGATTTGGATGCCGTGTTTTGTAGACATTTGGATGATGTTTCAGCATATTCCAATTAATAATTTAAACATCTGAATTATGTTTCAACATAGTCAAGTATGTTTACACATATCATGAAATGTTTAAACATCCACACGATGTTTCTTAAATCAGTGAGATTGCACACAACCATACTATTTACATAAAACAGATAATTATCCTTACATGACTTCCAACATAACATAACATAAAATTAAGAAAGCAAGCCAAAACAAATACTTAATCATCCTTACATGCCCACAAATACTTAATTTTCCAACCATAACTTATCAAACTACGGTACCATCTTCCCACGAATTATGTCCACAGCCCATTTCATCCTAAAATCCACCAGGGTGCTGTCACAGAGCTTGTCCCAGGGAGTCTTTGTAAGAAGGTGTTCAATGAAGGCAAGGGCATAAGCACCTGATGCAGTACGAGTGGTGCTTGTCGGGAGGTCTTTCACACGCTCATATGGCCACACTTTTATGTTCAGGATATCCTCCGGCAAATTTTGGAACATCTCGCACTGTCTGATGAAAATGGGGAAAAGGGAAGTGATGGGCTTCATCAGTGTGTCAAATTCATCATCATTTATGTTGTCACTGTACATGGAGTCGTACACCCTTATCTTACCTTCCTCCACAAGGAACTCCACAGTGACAAAATGAACCCCTTTCAATTTCATAACACAGAAAACCCTCTTCACCCCAGCCCACTCCACACCCCCTGGGTTCGGCTGCTTACCTTGCGCATAGTCCAACATGTCATCCTTGAATTGAACAGTCTCAAGCTGTACTTCTAGGGGCGCAGCCAATGCATCAGCGAGTACACGCTCCTTCTTGTAAAGCTCACACAGTTTCTTAGAGAAATTCAAATCCAAAATGACATCGGATTTGAGATAGAACTGGGAGTGGGCATTCTTTTTAAGCCTCATCAGGCTCATGATTTCCTCAACATGCTGCAGAAAAGGAAAAAAAAAGGAAACAGAAAACACATAAAGAACAGGAAGAACATGTCAACATCAGGGGAAATGTTTAAACACCAGACCTAATGTTTAAACATATTGTGATATGTTGCAACATCGTATAGATGTTTAACATTATATAAACATATATGCGCTATGTTTAAACATTAACTAATATGTTTACATATTCTGTATTATGTTTAAACATATCATAAGTTATTTGTGATGTTTAAACACTGCTTGTTATGTTTGCACATCCCAATCCATGTTTAACATATCTGATCTGAAATATGCACTAAGAAAAAAGAATTAGGGTGAATTGCGTGTACCTTTTCCTTCAAACTGCTTTCCATTCTAATGATTTCTTCCAGATCCTTGTAATTGTACTCATGCCCAAGAAACAGTGGACTTTTTTCATTTTTCTTCTCTGCCAAGAAGGCATCCAATGCATCTTTGCTCTTCTTATCCACAGGCTTGTAGATATCAATCTTCCCCCTCACTGTCTTCTTCTTCCCCCTTCTTCCTGAAGCAGTAAATGGGGATTTCAGAACTCTACTAGGGAAGATGCTTCTCAAACCTACTCTCTTGGGCACCTGTGTTTTCATCATTTCCTTCAGCTCAACTAACATAGTCTCAATCCCACCAACCTTCAACAACAATTTATCACTGTCTTCCTTGCACTTTAAGCATTTGCAAGTGCACTCTCCAGTCGACGTACCCACAACTGCTTCTTCTCTCCTCACAACACCTCCTCTAGTACTTCCACCATCTTCTTTTCTTCTAGCAGGTCCTCTACTGCTGCCATCTTCTTCTCTTCCAATAACTCCTCCTCTACCCTCATCCTTCCTTCTAGCATATCCAAAAAGATCCCCAGCAATTCCAGTGTACTCTCTTCCACTTGCTCCAAAAAGATCAGCACCCTTGCCCCCACTGTATCCCGTCAACATTGCACCACGACTTAGCACAACATGTTCTAGAGGGGTGTTAAAAACAACAGCTTGTTTCCTCAACATTGTCACCCCATCTAACTCCCGCATCAAGCCATCAATCACCACGTCTTCTACATCCTCAAATGGCACAAAGTCATGCAGCACATCCCTCAACTCTTTGGGTGTGGGTACGAGGTAAGGGTGCACCTCCTACAATAAAATAACCACAAATATTAAAACTAATGTTTAAGCATTTATTGTAACATTTAAACATCAGTACCAGTGTTTAAACATCACGACTAATGTTTAAACATTTCGTGTAATGTTTAAACATCACTAATAATGTTTAAGCATTTATTGTAACATTTAAACATCAGTACAGGTGTTTAAACATCACGACTAATGTTTAAAAATTTTGTGTAATGTTTAAACATCACTACTAATGTTTAAGCAAATAATGCAGTGTTGAATGTGAAAGAACTGGGGAGTAAAAGAAATCCTACCTGGATGTCAACATGCTGGAACACTGCATCTGGGTCCTTTTCTACCTTATCCCCCAACCAACGTTTCATCCGTGGTATTGTCTTCTCCTTAGGGTATTCCCTTAGCCTAAGTGCCGGAATAGCCTCTAACACCCATGCCATGAAAGCCCATGGAAATCCATACAGTGTGTAGCTATTCTCAGGAGCCTTCCAGCTTGTAAAATCCTTCAGGATATAAAACACAGTCAAGTCAAAGCTTTTTCTTCCCCATGGGTACTTGTAAAAGTATTCAGGGGTGCTCGCAAGACAAACAACCCATTCCTCAATACCACTGTTAGTGTCCTTTGAACACAACACTTGGTGCTCGAACCAACACAAACATAAACTGAACCTTATGTCATCATCAGTCACCAGGTCTTCACTCTCTATCAGTTCCAGAATATAATCACTACTTGCAGCCTTCTTCCCCTTCCTTGAAACCAAATCCCACAAATCTTTCCCCTTGCTACGGGCTTCATCCATGAAATCATCAGGGGGAGGTAGGGCACAACTCAATCTTGTCATCAGGGCGAACTCCTGCATCCCAAAACGAAGAGGCAGTTCATGGAATTTAAACCACGCCTCAAACTTCTTCTGACAAATAACCCGGCGAAGTAAAATGTTGTGAACAAGCTTTGGAGCAAACACACACTTGGGCAAATCGATTAGGTGCCCGAAACAGCTTTCCTTGAATCTTTCCATTAGATTAAAATGATGTAAAGCTTTACGAAATTTATCCAACTTCGAGTGCAGTGATGATCTGACCGTCACCTTCTTTGTTGCGAACGCATTATTATACTCCATCCACGTCTTCATTTGACTCAAATCAGGCAGGTCAGTCTTTATGCATGGGGTAACCTCATCAGCCAACTCCACCTGAAATTGATACAAGAAAAACAATCATTACACAGTCACATTTCTAATGAAGAAAATATTTTCATGGGTAAAACATTGTTAAGATGTTTAAACATCACCCAACATGTTTCAAACATCTTATAATATGTTTGGAACATAATCTATAATGTTTGAAATAAATTCAAACATCATTTATTATGTTTGAAACATAATATAAAATGTTTGAAACATTCAGAGTGATGTTTGAACATATCCGTATATGTTTGAAACATCATACAAGATGTGTAAACATAAGCTTCGATGTTACCTCCTGTTCTATTGCCTCTACAAATTGATCCTCTGCTGTTGCTTGTGTTGTTGCTTGTGTTGTTGCTTCTGTTGTTGCTTCTGTTGTTTCTTCTGTTCTAGCAGGCAAATCATGAACAGCTTTTGTTCTTCCTTCCCTTGCCTCACTAACTCTAACTTGAGGCATAGCACTACCCCTACTTTCTCCCCTTTGTTCAATACTTGGCTCTGCTGCTTCTGCATCCTCTGTACCTTCTTCACTGCTTCTTGATCTTTGTTGTTCCTCTTCGTGTTGATTTTTGCTAAGATCCCGACTAGCTTGACTAGCACGAGTAGCACGACTAGCACGACTAGCACGACTAGCGTTTGGGCTCTCGAAAGGGACCTGTAAAAGATCCGGTACTGCCCTGCTTCTCTGTCTTTTTGCACGAGGAGATTCACTTTCAGATTCCAAGGGAATTTGCCTGTCTGTGGCTTTGGCTGTGGTCTTCTGGACCTTCTTAGCAGCAGCAGCCATAGCCTTTACCAGTTGCCTTTTTTTGGGGGGCATGTTGCCTATATACACAAATAACAAATAAGTTTCTTTACACGTATTTCCCATATTTATAAGAACAAAATATGGTTCAAAAAACTTGAGGCCTATTTCCTATTCAACATATACAACTATCATGATTGTGTACATTAGGCTTGTTATTACCACTCTTCACAAGTTTTAAGAAAAGGAAACATGTTTTAAAAATGCAGTTCAAACATCACGAGTAATGTTTAAACATCACGCTTAATGTTTGTATTCTACAGGGGATGATGTTTAAACATCTCAATTGATGTTTGAATCATCTCCGGCTAAACATCCGGCGATATGGCCAAACACAACACAGATGTTTCAAACATCTTACGGGATGTTTGAAACAAACGGATTTTGTTTAACAATATCACCGGCAACTACACAAAAAAATCAGTCAAAACTTCATCATTTCCTCGTCCCAAATCGACCCAGACAGAATCATAAACAAACATAACTTTTAAAACAAAATTCTACGGTTTTTTGTTAACAACAAAACTCGATCAAAAAATTGGTAAAATCATGAAAACAAATGAAGAAAACAACAATGTTGGTGTCGGAGAAGACTTACAATAGTGATTCGGTGACAATGGATGAGTTTGACAGTCCGATTTTGCGAAAAAAATCCGGGTCGAACTCGCGCGGGTCGCGGGTCGTATTTGATTTTTGGGAAATGTTTGGGGATGTTTGGAGTGTTTGGAGTGTTTTGATTTTTCAAAAATCTGATGTTGGGGGTAAAGGGTAGGTAGGAGTAGTGGGTAAGTTTTTATGTTTTGGGTGTTCTAATTTTGCCCCAGAATTTTTAAAAGTGTGTAATCACCCCCCCACTTACACTTAATCCCCCATTTGAGAAAAAAGAAAAGCAAAAATAAATGGAAGGACCCTTTTTTTTATTTCACACTTGAGAGGCCCTTTTTGTGGCATTTTCTCTAGTAACAAAGAATATGACCACTTAGATCTATTTTCAAGAAGAGAATCTGGTTTTCTTTATAGGAGCTTTCAAGCCAAATTCTTTACATTGCTTTTTACTATAACTAACTTAGTTGTCTTTCTGGTAGTTGTATCTTCAACGATAGTGGACATGATGATATAAAGAATCAAAATTAAATTTATCTATTGCAGTTAATCTCATCAACTCTTATTTTGAGTTACATCTTTAAGTTGAACATCCTGGCAAAAGCTTTGACCGTGAGATCCAAGTTATTTTTAATAAGCAAGACTAAACTAATGTATCTTGTATATGGTTTGACATAGATTGATTATTATGTATGACATTAAATTTGTCTTCGCAAATATTAAAGGTTGCTTTCTCGCAGAAGGGTGGCGATAGTCTTGCATCAAATAATTCTCCTTATTGGTATCGAATTCAACTTAGCTAACAAGTCACTTGATAAAAAATCAAACCAAATGTAGATACGTATAATCTCTTAAAACTTCCAGAATTGCTTAGTTCTCCTTTTTTTACTCAAATATATATATAGCGCCTAGGAAATATTTCCCAAACAATCAACTTTTAGCGGTTAAGAGAAAGAAATCCCGAATATTAGTTATATCGTACTGTAACAATTGGATATATATTCTATAGTTATTAGGGTCTACTAAAACGACCTACTATTGATTCAAGAAAAATGACAATGGTCACTTAGCTTATCGATGAAAATAAGATAATACTAAATATCTGAGCTATAAAAATTCTCAATTCTAAGCTCAAGGTACTTTGGATGTACTTATTTTATTAAGACGTGCATGTGAAACCAATGAGGTTGAACCCTTGTAACTGAATTCAAATAGATGTAAGTAAATGTTCTGTCAGTATTGATGGAAAATCATTCTACTTATTTTTGTTATGTAGCTTCTTTGGAATAGTACATAATCTAATGTTGGAATTGTGAACAAGAAAATGAACGTAACTTCCAAAATCATAAGCAAGGAAGGAAATCAATCAAAGATGTAACATGTAGTAACATTAATGGTCTCACGATCAGATAAAGGAAGAGAACAGAAAATTGAAAGTGACATGTCAGGTTCAGTGCTTAGATGTTATCAATCAGACTTGGAGCCTCATGTATGGTCTAGAAAGTATTTTTGATGTATTTCTTCCCCAACTTCTTGTAGACTCTAACCATTCCTTGAATAGAGAGTATACAAGAAGTTGGGAAGAAACTTCAAAAATACTTTCTAGATCACACATGGGGCTCCAGGTCTGAGTGATAAAATCTAAGCAACTGAGCCTAACATTAACATCTATTTATCGTTCTCTTCATTTACTAGATCTAAAGACTATTAATGTCACTACATATTACATCTTTGGATCTTACATTCAATAGTAACATAAGGTTAATACGTGTTTAAATATCTTTTTGCTTACACACAATAATGAGAATCATTCTAAGATAGTTGGACCTTGGTAATAATGTTCTCCTCTCGTGGATGGAAGTAGCCCTGGCCATTGAGCGGTGCTAAGGCCTAGTTATACATAGCTTAGTGAAATGGCTTCCTGCCTGTGGATATATGCAATGGCTTGGAAATTGGAAAGGACGAGTCCACCATTTCTTATTTGATATGTCAGAATCAATGATCTTTTTATTTTTGATTTTTTCTCCATTTTAGAGGTCAAGCAATCCTATATATAAAACACAAAAGGAATAATTAGTTTCATTATCCTCAACTTTGTTTTAAAAAAAATATAGCAACATCGAGTCCAGACAAAATTACATAGCATGTCTATATTTAACGTGTTAGGATTATGATGTAGACAAAAACACAAACAAAAATAAAATTTTGATCGAGACATGTCATAAGAATTTAAAGTTCCAAAGTTGATAATATAAAAAAGGAGACAAATTTAATGAGAATTCTCACCATACATTCATGAAGGTGGTTCTTGGGTTGAAACGTTTGGCTTTGAAGGTCATAGGTTTGGGGCATTTTTGGGACATAAATGAAAAGTTGAAACCAGATATGATCTGTAAAATAGAGGAAATGAATAAGAGGAAGAGAGAATGCAATTGAGGTATGGAAACAAAGGAATAAGAGAGGGTTTTTTTTATAGTTGGTGTGAGGGGGTTTTCCAAGATTAAATATGGAAATATTGTAAATAACTTTCTTTTTTTAGTTTACAATATATAGAATTCAGAAATTAAAATTGCACATGTCCTAACTTAAGAATCTACCAAAAACATAACTTCATATGAAATTCATTGCATGACAAATTATTTTGTTTCTATATCTGTCCAGTCTAATATACAAATGCCTTAAAGTTGTAACCGTATTTCCATATATAGTTTCATTTGTTGACGTGTCGTTCCTTACTTTCTTCTTTATAATAAAACCTTGTTAGCTTAATTCTTTTGGCAAAGTATTTACTTAGCGTGGTGTTGATTGAGTTAAAAAATTTCCATTTTTGTGTTTTATCTCTCTTTTTCTTTTGTGAAGAGTTGTCGTATTAATTCTGTAACTTAGTAACAAATCTCATGTTTATTTTCAAGTCGCAGACTCTGCATTTCGTAGTTAAGCTAAAACTAGTAACAACCGGTTATAGCAATGTAAATAATATTTACACAATATGGTTATTCATAAAGTAATTAGAGAAAAAAGAGGCAAAAGGTCCTCGTAAGTCTCAATAGAAGGATAAGGGACAATAATTTCTTTTTTCTTTTCATTATTCTTGAAAAGTGTTAGTTTTTCATTAGTGGGTTAATTTTATATGAGTGGGTTAATTTGTGGGGTCGGGGGTGTTTTCATCAGTTTTAATACTTGGGGGCTTAAACTTATGGGGTGAAAGTAAACAAAATGTTAAAACTTTCCCACATTCCCACACGCCTTACACAATTTATTCAAACAATCAAATCAATGCTCAGACCTTTCAAATTCATGCCCACACAATTTTCTACACACATTATTACTCTCCACACTTCTCTTGAACTTCTCATTTTCTCTCTTTCTTTCATTATTACTCCAACCCATATACCAACTCAAACCGAAAACCTCTCTTCAAAATCTCTGATTCTCGTCTACATCAGTGTCATTTGGTTTAATCTTAGCATAATTTGTGATCATCGTCGAGTGGGTAACATCGTAACAATAAAATCAAAGTAAAATTTCAAACTTCTTGATGAATTTTCACTGTTGGTTGATTGAAAGAATAGTTTAGTTGTTCGTGCTTTGCATCACTATTTTTTCTTATTTTTTTGTGGTTTAATTTCTTATGTAAAAACGGTACAAGTCTGGTTTTGACGTACACACATATGGCCTGATGTGTACACATATGGTAGATGTAGGAAACATCTTGATTTATGTAGAAAATATGTCCATAAATGAAAGGACCTTAGGTAGTTGTTTCGGAAGTTAGGACTTCGATTGGCGTGCCGATAATTTTAAAAACTTTATAATGTCTATTAGGACCTGTCTGTAAAATTTGAGCTAAATCAGACCTCGTTTGGTAGGCATCGGAAGAAGGTTTCAGTTTTTATTGTCGATAAATATTAAAAAAGATTTTCGAGCTCAATTTTGGCGAATGAGCTCCGATTCAAAATTCGAAAGTGTTGTTAGGTTCGTATGATTATTTGTGATATGTGTGAACTTTCGAAAGTAAATTTCGAGGTTGTTCGGCTAGTTTCCGCTAAAATTCCGAAAGTTATATAATTTGATTTTTTTCAATTTAATTTGCATATTGAGTTTCAGGAGTCCGATTTGAGATCCGCCTTACCAAGTGTGTTACATATATTTTGTATAACTTGTATGAAAAAGTTAGAATTATTTCGAATATCATAGGGTACCGTTTTAATTTTCGATTAAGAAAAGAAAATATAAAAGTAAAAGAAAATAAAATAAAAGTAAAAGGAAAAAGAAAGGCATGCGGTGGGTTGATCTTGGGATAAAATCCCAAGGCTTACGTGATAGATACAGTAACAGAAAGAAATGAGAAGCGAAGAAGCAGAAATGACGCAGAGGGAAAAGAAAAATACTAGAAAATGAGAAAAGTGCCGGAGAAAAGTCGAATTTTCACCCCGAAACATTCAGGTAGTGATCTTAATGCATTATTTTAGTTTACTACGTGTGTTTAAATATATTTTGACGGTAAAAATTGGGATATTAGACATCGTTTTAATAAGTTCAATTAATAGTTTAAAGGGTCAATTGGACCCCGATAATGGAATTAATTATATATTTGTACTCAGTGAGTTATGGGCAACATATAAATGTAATTTATTTAGGGTTTGGTTATGTGACCTTAAACCCTGTACATAGGCCTTGCCTACGTATTGCGTATGCGAATAGGGTATCAGGTTCCTAACTGGATTGCCCTAAGACGTAAGGAATGAAGCCTTCAGCCTTATGTGATATATTTTTCTGCTTATTGAACACAGTGGGATCATTTGGCAATGAATTCAAAGGACAAAGCGGTTGTTGAGTAACTGTGCTAACTTTGTATCAAGGTAAGTGTTTATATCCATTTCTTTGGAGGCACCTAGCCTCGTGGATTTTCTACCACGTGTTCCTTACGTGTGTAGCTGCCGATAGGCGTACTCATTACGCCTTAGCTTTGGATTTACATTGTATATTATATATTATGTCCTGTTGTTGGTATTGCATTAAGGATCTGAGCATTGTACTCTTGCTGTGAGTTGGCATCTACTTCCCGGATGTCGATGAGAGTCCCGTGCCGGTGAAGGGTTATTATTGCATCATATTGCATTCATATGCATTACATTGCTATATCATCTACTGAGTGCAGGAGTACTCCGATTTTGGTTTATATTATATAGGAGCAGGAGGATTCCGCTCCATTGCATCATATTGAGGGTAGGAGGATTTCGCACTAGGAGCAGGAGGATTTCGCACTAGGAGCAGGAGGATTTCGCTCCATCGCATCATATTGAGGGTAGGTGGATTCCGCCCTAGGAGCAGGAGGATTCCGCTCCGCTACATTATATTGAGGGTAGGAGGATTCCGCCCTAGGAGCAGGAGGATTCCGCTCCATTGCATCATTCTGAGGGCAGGAGAATTCCGCCCTAGGAGCAGGAGGATTCCTCTCCATTCATTTGGCACATGTGACTCTTTGCATCATATTTCATTTCATCTCATTTCATTTCATTTCATCTCATTCCATTTCATTTCATACCATACTGTAGACTTGTGGTACATGACTACTGTTCTACTTATACGTGCATGACTTATTTGTTGATATATTTTTGGCTCGCATTCCTGGTTGAGTTTATGGTTTCATACGTGTTTTCGGTTATTATCTGGCTCTGCCTTTTTATAATTTAAATAAGAGGAATTTGATTTATCTGTTTCTTCTCCCTGGCAAGCTATCCTATTCTTTGAGGGGGCTAGTCTTTCCCATTTATTGAGTCCTTTTGTCTCACCCTTGTTTGTTATTTGTTTCTTGTCTATCTATTTCGTTTCGGCAGGTTCGCTCCAGGATTGAGTTCGCCATGTTGTGAAGGAGCGAAGACGACTTCAGCTGTCAGGGTGAGCCAGCTTTTATTCCGGATGGCCACCAGTTTATTGTTTATATTTCAGTTGTATTTTTCTCCCTTCAGGAGGTATCTTTCTTCTTTTGTACTCTTAGATGTCTAGTCTGGATAGCCCTATACCTAGTATGTTGGGTAGTCAGCTGTATTTTCTTTTGTACAGCTTAAAGCTATCAGTATGACTGTGTTTTTTTAAGTCTTGTTCTTATTTATGAATTGAATTATATTTATTTTGCTAATTTAATTTGTAAGGGTTCGCCCGACGGGTCTAGGGGAGGATGTCCGGTGCCCGCATGGCCTAGCTGGATTCCGGGTCGTTTCAGTTGGTATCAGAGCCTGATTTAGAGTCTATCCAGACTAAGACAGTGTCTAGTAGAGTCTTGCTGATGGGTACATAGACGTCTGTACTTATCTACGAGAGGCTATGATGGCATTTAGGAAGTTTCACTTCCTTCATTTCTGATCGTGTGTCGGTCTAGGATTCAAAATTATTTTCGTTAATTCCTTCGTGGTAATTGTGAACCCTCGTGCGACAAATCAGCAAACGGTATGAGTTCAAGACGAAGCCCCGAGAGTTTTGATCGTGCTGACGATCTAGTTACGGAGGTCCCAGCCGTACGAGCTCGCGATGGGCAAGGGAGCAGGGCCTTGTGGTTCCCTTGGCTTTCTACGATGCTTTACGAGAATCTTGGTGACGCGCAAAAACCTATTATTCGCTAGGCAGCTTATCAGGTTGCCGCAGATGCAGATGTTCGGTCTCAGGGAGCTCCTATTCCGGTTCTTAATATTGTCGCAGTGAATTATGTTTCGGAGACAGCATGTGTTGTGTCTCTAGTTATTCTGGCTGGTTAGTTAGCTTGAGTAATGGCTCGGTCTGAGTGTCCGAAGAGGTTGCATTATTTTACGCGGTTGAACATTCCATTATTCTCAAGCCATGCATCAGATAATCCCTGTGTGAGTTTTTTTTTAAAAAAAAATAAAAAAATAAAATAATGTCCGCGTATCCTTCAGGCTCTTGATTTTAACGAGCGGTATGGTGTTGATTATTCTTCTTTCCAATTTCAGGGTCCAGACTTGAATTTTTGGCCGCTCTCTTATTAGCTAACTTGGTTTGATTTTTCTACTAGATTCGTGGAAATGTTCCTTTCATGCAGCAACCGAGATGAAAAGCATCGCCAATTTTAGTGGATTAGACAGGGTAGCCTGTCGGTTTCAGAATCTGAGATTGAATTCTTTAGGATGGTTAGATATGCACTAGAACTAGTCCATGAACCTTTTGAGAATGTTCAAAGATTTATTGGTGACCTTTCTCCTTCCTTGAGATCCCAGATGGCTCGAGAAATTGAGGTCAGAACTTCATTTGATGTTGTTGTTAATATTGCTAAGAGGTATTAGGTATACCATAAGTTAGAGCGAGAAGAGTTAGAGTGGGAGAGCGAGAGATCCCACGGCCCTGGTGGGCACCATACCCCCCTTTGGAAGTAAGAGTTCCAATTATTTTGGGAGGTTACTTCCCAGGTTATCTTAGCTTGTGGCGCGTGATTCTCAGAGTGCGCAAGTAGTTCGTCAAGATCAGAGTCAGTTTTCTCTTTGTAGCTATCAATAATCTCTTTGTAGCCTATCAATAATTGTTAGCAATCAAAGGTGTTATCATTGTCGTGAGTTTGGTTATCCTTTAGGGAGTTTTCCCTTACTCCAGCAAGTAGACAGTCATCATTCTTCTTGCCTTCAGGCACTTGCCCAGTCGCAGGGATTTCATTTAAATCTCAATCAGCCAGAGAAATGCCACGATCCAGTAAAGGTTGAGAGCGTGGTGGCAGTTATTCTTCAGAATGTAATTATCAGTGGAGCGGCTTAGTTCAGCCGCAGAGGCAGTTTTATGAACTGCCAGTCTAGAAGGATGCTGAGGCATCCGATGTAGTAGACCTATGTGTTTTTTCTTCCCTTATATGTGAGTAAGATTTGATTCATCCGATCGATCTGGAGATGGACTGTCATATCATGTTCCATTGTTTCCTTGGATATTGTTTCTTCTAAGAATCGGTTGTGGTAGAGGGGCGAGCTTCTGGTATGATTTATTCCTAACATTTGTGAGACCCTACTAATTTATTTGGTCTAAATGTGATAGATTTGGGAGTGAGTGTCGGTATTTTCTGCTTGGCATCTTGTTGTGCCACCTTTTATTATTATGTCAAATTAGTTTACCTCTCTTCTTAGAATTCCGTGTTGGTTGGATGATGGGATTCTAGTTCATCACCATCAGAGAGTGTCATTGTTTCTTCCGGTGTAAAGTGGTTAGTAAGTAATCTTCAATCTACGTATCTCCTCTTGGTTCAAAACGCTAGTAAAGTCATGTTATCCTATGAGCTTGTCTGGGTTATAAAAGGGTTTATGGTAAATTGTTAGAGTTTCCTTCTTATTGGGAGGTCAAACTGGCATGGATGTTGTTCCATAAAGCTCATTTAATATCTGTTTTTTTCAATTGCGATTCTTGGGCTACTTTGACTCGTAAGTAGTATAGCTTTGGTAGTCAAGCAATTAAGAAGATGAGCTTCCTGAAGCTTTAATTATTTCTATCCTCAGTCCATTTCCATTTCTTCTTCGTCCGGCACTAGTGAGCTTAGGCGGTTGGTAGCCGCTTGTGATGTTCCCTATGTTGAGCCAGATACGTGTTATTATAGCCGGGTAAATATATTATTGTTTTTCAAGGCTTCTAACGGTAATAGAAGTATCATCCATCAGGTGGTGGTGTTTACGGCAAAGGTATAGAGTTGTGAACTCGAGAGTTGCAGCTGTTTGGCAACCCGAAAGGGTAGTTGGTAGCTTAGGTCTGCCTACGTTTAGCTTTTAGCTAAATCTTCTTTAGTCCAGCAGACTGTGCGAGAATGGTTATTCCTATTCAAATAACTGCATGAGTTTGTGCTTTAAGTGGAGGAGTCTTCCTCCAAATATTGAATGGTAACACTAAATCTATAAGGCGTTGATACCACTTTTGTCAAGACCCAACCTAGGGCCATGACAGAAACCTACAATGAGTGTAGATCATTGTTAAACCCTCTAATAATCTATTAATGCTAGAGATAAGCTGGCAGCCTGATCATATATACGTACCTATCTGCTGAAAGCATACAGTCTGGAAAGATGACACGACTTTAACTTGCTGGAAATTAGAACACTGAGCCACAAATTTTGCTATGTCACACTTCATTCCATCCCACCAATAAATCTGCTTAAGATCATGGTACATCTTAGTCGAACCTGGATGAATACTGTATTTGGAATAATGTGCCTCTATCATAATCTGTCCACGTAAATCTACAACATCAGTGACACAAAGTCTATCTTTATACATGAGAACACCGTCAGTAGTAACCCTGTATGGTGACTCCGGTTTTCTTCTGGGTATCTGTCTGTATTCAACTAGATCTGGATCCTCATACTGACGCTGTTTTACTTCATGGAAATTTAGAATTAAAGGTCTAGTGCAACTTATCGTCCAAACATCATTGGCATATCTCCTTTGCACCTCAACTCTTTGAGAAGTTACTTTAGCGTTATAAATGCACATGTAATTAACTTTGTTGTTGTTATTCTGCCTCAGCTCATGATCCAACTACGTGCCTCTTTTATTTTCACTTTCTCAAGTCATAATATTTCCAATTCAAAGACCATACCCTGAAGTAGATGTTCAGTCTGGTGATCATTCTTGGTCTGCATCATACTATCCAGTAGTATTTGCATGATCCTTATCCTTATATGATAGACCCTGTTCAGATGAACCTTTGACATACATTAGGATATGAGTAACTACATTCCCACAAGGAGCTTGCGGAACAACACTAACATCAACTGAGATGTTGCATAGTGCGTTCGTAAAAATAATATAGCTTGCATCAAATCTTCTATAGTGTGTAGTGACAAGGTACTTCAAAAACTCCCCTATTGCATCAAGCGTGAGCTAATTCTTAGTTCCATCAACCTGTTCTATATCGAAAGGTATATCGAACAGGTGATTATCGCCTAAATCATGTTAACCCATTCAAAGTTCCGTGTATCTTTGCTTCGAAAATGTAGAAATCACTTCTTGTGATCGAGGAAGGATCAGCTTAATTAGAAAAAGCTGTGCAATGGTATTATCATATTATCTAGATATATTTTATTCCAAAAGTACGATGTGCGTAATATAATTCTAAACCTGTAATCAGGAGATAAGGCCCATGGAGTAGCATATGAAGGTTGTGCAAGTTTTCTTGTTATCTGTGCGAATTTGTTTTTTAGACTTAGGCTCTTTCGAGGACGAACGAGAGTTTAAGTGGAGGAGAATGAAACGACCTTAGGTAGTCGTTTTGGAAGTTAGGACTCCGATTGGCGTGCCGATAATTTTAAAGACTTTGTAATGTCCATTAGGACCTGTCTGTAAAATTTGAACTAAATCAGACCTCGTTTGGTAGGCATCGGAAGAAGGTTCCAGTTTTTACTGTCGATAAGTATTAAAAAGAGGTTTTCGAGCTCAATTTTGGCGAATGAGCTCCGAATCAAAATTCGAAAGCGCTGTTAGGTTCGTATGATTATTTGTGGCATGTGTGAACTTTCGAAAGTAAATTTCGAGGTTGTTCGGCTAGTTTCCGCTAAAATGCCGAAAGTTATATAATTTGACCTTTTTTCCATTTAATTTGCATATTGAGTTTCGGGAGTCCAATTTGAGATCCGCCTTAACGAGTATGTTACATATATTTTGTATAACTTGTATGCAAAATTTGGAATTATTTCGAATTTATACGGTTCCGTTTTAATTATCGCCACGAAAACAAAAAGAAAAGAAAATTAAATAAAAGAAAAGAAAGAAAAAGGGAAAAGGGTTAAGATAAACTAAAAAAAGGTGGTGGGTACATTTCCAACATAAAAATGAGAAGAAACAAAAACAAAACGAAAACGAGAAAACTTAGGAGCAAACGTAGGAAAAAAATATATGAGAAACGGCAAAAAGGGAAGGGAAAGGAGAGGAAAAAAAGTAGAATTTTCACCCCAAAACACCCAGGTAATAGTGTTAATCCATTATTTCAGTTTATTGTGTGTGTTTGAATATATTTTAACGGTAAAAATATGGATATTAGACATCATTTTACTAAGTTCATTTGATAGTTTCAAGGATTAATTGGACCCCGATAATGGAATTGAGTATATATTTATATTCAGGGAATTATGGGCAACCCATAAATGTAATTTATTTAGGCTTTGGTTATGTGACTTTTAACCCTGCACATAGGCCTTGCCTGCGTATCGCGCATGCGAATAGGGTATCAGGTTCCTAACAGGTGTTCCCTAAGATGTAGGGAATGAAGCCTTTAGCCTAATTTCATATATTTTCTGCTTATTGAATAAGCAGGATCGTTTGGCAATACATCCAAAGGACAAAGCGGTTGTTCAGTAGCAGTGGAATGAGGTAAGTGTTTGTATCCATTTCTTTGGAGGCCCTTGGCCTTGTGGATAATCTACCATGTATTCCTTACGTGTGTAGCTTCCGATAGGCGTACTCATTACCCATTAGCTTTGGATTTACATTGTATATTATATGTTATGTCCTGTTATTGGTATTGCATTGAGGATTTGAGCATTGTACTCTAGTTTTGAGTTGGCATATACTTCCCGGCTGTCGATGAGGGTCCCGCACCGGTGAAGGATTATTATTGCATTACATTGCATTCATATGCATTATATTTTCTGGTTTATATCATATTGGGTGCAGGAGTATTCCGCCTCAGGAGAGTGCAGGAGTATTCCGCCTCTGGTTTATATTATATTGGGTGCAGGAGTATTCCGCCACAGGAGAGTGCAGGAGTATTCCACCTCTGGTTTATATCATATTCGGTGCAGGAGTATTCCGCCCCAGGAGAGTGCAGGAGTATTCTGCCTTTTGTTTATATCATATTGGGTGAAGGAGTATTCTGCCCCAGCAGAGTGCAGGAGTATTCCGCCTCTGGTTTATATCATATTGGGAGCAGGAGTATTCCGCCCCAGGAGAGTGCAGGAGTATTCCGCCTCTGCTTTAAATCATATCGGGTGCAGGAGTATTCCGCCCCAGGAGAGTCCGGGAGTATTCCGCCTCTGGTTTATATCATATCGGGTGCAGGAGTATTCCGCCCCAGAAGTAGGAGTATTCCGCTCCAACTAGTTACTATATTATATTACCTTCGAATGCAGTAGTATTCCACTTCGGGATGGGATTACGGGCATATGTGACCCTATTACATCATATTGCATTCATTCCATTTCATTGCACCGGTTGCTGTGTATTGTGTGATTATAGTGCAATATTTCGTGTATGTTTCATGTATTTCTGATTGGTGATATGTTCGGAATACCTATATATTCTGCCTATCTTATGTCCCTAGTTGTTTATGAGTTTATGGTTCCATACGTATTTCCAGTTATTATCTAGCTCTGCCATTATATAATTTAAATAAGAGGAATTTTGTTTATCTGTTTCTTTTCTCCCTGGCTAGCTATCTTATTCTTTGAGGTTGGTAGTCTGCCCCACTTATTGAGTCCTTTTGAATCACCCTTGTTATTTGTTTGTTTTTTGTCTATCTATTTCGATACGGCAGGTTCGCTCCAGGATTGAGTTCGCCACGTTGTGAAGGAGCGAAGGCGACTTCAGTTGTCAGGGTGAGCTAGCTTTTATTCAGGATGGCCACCAGTTTTATGTTTATTATTTCAGTTGTATTTTGCTCCCTTCAGGAGGTGTCTGTCTTATTTTGTACTCTTAGATGTCTAGTCTGGATAGACCTAACCTAGTATGTTGGGTAGTCGGCTGTAATTTCTTTTGTACAGCTTAGAGGTATCAGTATGTCTGTGCATTTTCTAAGTCTTGTTCTTATTTATGAATTGAATTATATTTATTTTCCTAATTTAATTGGTAAGGGTTCTCTCGACGGGTCTAGAGGAGGATATCGGGTACCCGCACGGCCTATCCGGATTCCGGGTCGTGTCAACCACCTACCTCGATCCGCCAATAGCTAACTAGCCCACGATCGCCTTTTCAATGCTCAAATCCCTCCGAATGAGTTCACCCATGGAAGAAACTTGAAGAACATCCTTGAATTCTTCCAATCCCAAACTTTCAAGATGAGAAAAACTCCAAGAACATTAATAGTAAAAAATGCCAAGCTGTTGTGCCTCGTTTCTTGTGCGAAATGATCTCGAAACTCACTTTTGATGCCTCCAATGGATTTCTTGTGAAATTTCAGTTAAGTTAGCCTTTTAAATGACTCCATTTGACCTTATAATGAAGGAGATATTGGTTTCAATATTTGGAATAGTGCAGATTTTTTAATACGAATTCAGTGGCAATTTCGTAATTAATCTGAAAAAATATGGCAACCCAGTTTTTAGTAAAATGACCATAAATCCCTCATATGATGTTGAAACTTGATGATTTCAGTTGCTACGGCTCCAAAATTACGATATGGATATAATGGTTTTGTCGAAACACGAATCAAAGGCCGTTTGCTCAATATGGTAACCTTTATGCTCAAATCAACGTCGAAATCGAAAACAATCACCATACAACCCAAACTTATCCAAAACTCATTGGAATTTAACCAAACTTTGTGGACATGTCTAAAATCATCATACAAACTTATTGGAACTAAAAAATATCGACAGGCATATCGGAGCACCGGTTTACCAAAATGACCGGGTGGGTCGTTACAATCTCCCTCACTTGGACTCGTTCGTCCACGAACGAATCAAGCACAAATCCAATGGCATAACCTCCGTCCAAAGACTATCGATCGACCTCAAAAATTTTCTAAGTCTTTAAATTCTCAAAAATTTTGGCAGCACTTTCCCTAAAACTGAAGGATGCCTGGAAATACCAAACAACCACTACAACCATAACAACCACGTGGTACAACCGCTACACCCAAAATAACTCAATAATAACCGAAATGCCCCACACTGCAACAACATCAAACGATCGAACATGGAGATACCAAGATAAGAAGGAACGAGAGCAAACCTAAAATCTCAACAGCAACACAAACTTTCTAAAATTACCGCAATACCATAGATATCGCTAAGGCTCAAAATTTAAAAAATTTCGGTGGCACATTTCCGATAACTGAGCAACCACCGAACTATCAACAGCTACAACAACACAAAACGCATAACAATCAAACCAAAAGCAAACTAAGGGCATCATATGAATATCTAGAATCAAATCAATACCATGGGACTCCACGCGGTCACAACCAAAATCAGAATAATACATAAGCTACAAGAATAGCAAGGAAAGATCAAACATGAATCGACGAACACTGGGATATCCCGTCCACGCATTCAAGCCTAACCATCTAAGAAATCACATCGGCAAACGATCTCACACAGAGCAGTTTGAAGCTCATACGCCTCAACACCAAACTAGGTGGTACAAAACCAATCATTACATGGACGAATTATAACCAATTTTAACCCACATATTCGATACAACCCTCGACTGACCGAACGGTACCAACTGAGTGCACCAAGTCTAGAAGAAACAATGCCGACTTATCCTCTATCACTAACCACAGATGAAAACATGAAATCAACGGTCAAAGCACAACAAGAATTACCGATTAACAAAATTCACATAACTGGCGCCAAGTCAACTCGGGCTTCACTAACACGTCTCTAACCTTCTAAGATATAGGGTATAACACCCCTCAGAACCAAACAGAAAACCACTTGAGTACAACCAATCGAAACATCTAATCACGCGATCAAACCCAATCGAACATATCCAAACGGGTCAACAACGGTATGACTCCATGCAATCACATGATCAAATACTATCATCAAAACTACACTCACTGACCAATACAGGAGAAACAACCCGAATGAAAAAGTGGACACACCTCGTAACCCAGAAGCTCGACACATGAAACAAAGAACCAACCGGTACAAAATCAGACAACTAACACAACTGAGAATATCACAACACGCCCCGATCTAACACCGACTGAGACTCTCTTCAAAGCAGAGATAACAAGAAGAACACAATGGTAACCCACTGAAACCAACATTATAAAGCCTAACACCCTCTCTAACCGAAAACTATTAAAAAAATCTCCGAATATTTATCAGCTGCTAAGATGAACCAATCCTAGCTAAAAACAATAGAAAATACTGAACAAGATGCATCAACCTAAAATGAGGTACAACCGTAAATTTTAAATAAAAATCACTACTCGCAAACACACCAATCCTAACAAACCAACACACACCCCGAGAAAGTCGAAATCAATTTTAGCCTACAACCAACATACAACAATACCATCACTCCAACTCAGGATACAGTCCGAGACACAACCACGTTGTATAACATAATCTCAACATAGATAACGATCGACCGACAACTAAATAGTACATTAAGAACTCGAGAAAGCACAGCTCTCAAGAAAAGTCAACATACTAGCAATAGCCAGAACTAGCTCAATCTAGCCTGACGGCTACAAATCGCACCCTAACTCACACATGGTTCTATACACGAAGTCACAGCTCCAACACCGTTCCGAACTACACGGCCTCCAAAACACCACGACAAAACTCATGCACCGAAGTGTTGACCTGGTGCAAAGGTAAAGTGACACGACCCGAAATCCGGTTAGGCCATGCGGGCACCCGACATCCTCCCCTAGACCCGTCGGGCGAACCCTTACCAATTAAATTAGGAAAATAAATATAACAACTCATTAATAAGGACAAGACTTAAAAAAAGCACAGACATACCGATACCTCTAAGCTGTACAAAAGAATTTACAGCTGACTACCCAACATACTAGGTTTAAGGCTATCCAGAATAGACATCTAAGACTACAGAAGAAGACAAATACCTCCTGAAGAGGGTAAAATGCAACTGAAATAATAAACATAAAACTGGTGGCCATCTGGAATAAAAGCTGGCTCACCCTGAAAGCTGGAGTCGTCTTCGCTCCTTCACAACGTGGCGAACTCAATCCTTGAGCGAACCTGCCAAAACGAAATAGATAGACAAAAACAAACAACAAACAAGGGTGAGTCAAAAGGACTCAATAAGTGGGGCAGACTAGCCACCTCAAAGGATAGGATAGCTAGCCAAGGAAAAAAGAAACAGATAAACCAAATTCCTTTTATTTAAATTATGCAAAGGCGGAGCCAGATAATAACTAGAAACACGTATGAAACCATAAACTCAACAAGGAATACGAGCCAGAAACATATCAATAAATACGCAATGCACATATAAGCAGAATAGTAGTCATGTACCGCAAGTCTACCCAATGGTATGAAATGAAATGAAATGAGATGAAATGAAATGAAATATGATGCAAAGGGTCACATGTGCCCGTCATCCCATCCCGAAGCGGAATACTCCTGCATTCGCGAGGAATCCAATCTGATAACCAACTGGAGCAGAATACTCCTGCTCCTGGTGCGGAATACTCCTGCAGCCGATATGATATAAACCAGAGGCGGAATACTCCTGCACTCCCCTGGGGCGGAATACTCCTGCACCCGATATAATGTAAAACTGAGGCGGAATACTCCTGCACTCAGTATCTGACATAAGAGCGGAATACTCCTACTCCTGGGGCGGAATACTCCTGCACCCGCTATAATATAAAGCTGAGGCAGAATACTCCTACACTCAGTATCTGACATAAGAGCGGAATACTCCTGCTCCTAGGGCGGAATACTCCTGCACCCGATAAAATATAAATTAGAGGCGGAATACTCCTGCACTCTCCTGGGGCGGAATACTCCTGCACCCAATATGATATGCAATGTAATGCATATGAATGACATATAATGCATATGAATACAATATGATGCAATAATAACCCTTCACCTCTCATCGACAGCCGGGAAGTAGATGCCAACTTACAGTCAGAGTACAATGCTTAGATCCTTAATGCAATACCAACAACAGGACATAAATTATAATATACAATGTAAATCCAAAGCTAAGGCATAATGAGTATGCCTATCGGCAGCTACACACGTAAGGAACACGTGGTAGAAAATCCACGAGGCCAGGTGCCTCCAAAGAAATTGATATAAACACTTAACTCTTCCAAAAGTTAGCATTGCTAATCAACAACTGTTTTTTCCTTATGATTAACTGCCAAACGATCCCGCTCTATTCAATAAGCATAAAAATTATATCAAATAAAGCTAAAGACTTCATTCCTTATGTCTTAGGGCAATCCAGTTAGGAACCTGATACCCTATTCGCATACGCAATACGCATGCCAGGCCTATGTACAGGATTCAAAGTCACATAACCAAACCCTAAATAAATTATATTTATATGTTGCCCATAACTCACTGAGTACGAATATATAATCAATTTCATTTTCGGGGTCCAATTGACCCTTTAAACTATCAGTTGAACTTATTAAAACGATGTATAATATCCCCATTTTTACCGTTATAATATATTCAAACACACATAATAAACTCAAATAATGCATTAAGATCATTACCTGAATGTTTCGGGGTGAAAATTCTATCTTTTCTCCGGCTCTTTTCTCATTTTCTGGCATTTTTCCGCTGTGTCATTTTGTTTCTCGTTTTCTCTGTTTCGTTTTATTTTCTGTTGTTATGTTTCTGTTTCTCTTCTGCTTATTTATATAAGCTAAGAGGCACCACCGTCTCCACTTTAATCACTTTTCCTTTTTTGTCATTTTCTCTTTTCTTTTCTTTTATTTTCTTTTCTTTTCGTGACAAAAATTAAAACCGTACCTTACGATATTCGAAATAATCCCAACTTTTGCATACAAGTTATATAAAATATATGTAGCATACTCGCTAAGGCGGATCTCAAATCGGGTTCCCGAAATGACATGACCCGAGTGCTCGGTTAGGCCGTGCGGGCATCCGACCACCTCCCCTAAACCTGTCGGGCGAACCCTATTGACTGAATCGATATAAATTGTGAAGAATTACCTTGAAATGAGAATGAACCAAACTTTAACAACATAAGATAACTCTCAAGGATAGACAAACATACAAGCTATCTGAATAACACAACTAACTACCCAGAATACACAGTTTTAAAGCTTTCCGGATCACACATCTAAGAAGAACAAAAGATATACACACCTCCTGAAGGGAGCAAAAGTAAGGAAAACTATAATATTTGAAGTTGGTGGCCGCAATGAACAGGATGGCTCACCGTAGACAGCTGAAAACGTACTACTCCTCAATCACGACGCGACAGGCTGGGTCCTGGAGCAGAATCTGCCGAACGAAAAGAAAACACAAGAACAAATAGGGGGTGAGTCATAAGGACTCAATAATTGCGAACAAACTAGCAACCTCGAAAAATAGATACGCTAGTCAGGGAAACGGAACCAGACAACAATCAACAAATAAGCAATGCACATATAAGCAGAACAATAGTCATGTACCGAAAGTCTACACAATGGTATGAAATGAAATGGAATGAGATGAAATGAAATGAAATGTGATGCAAAGGGTCACATGTGCCCGTCATCCCATCCCGAAGCGGAATACTCCTGCATTCGAGGCGAATCCAATCTGATAACCAACTGGAGCGGAATACTCCTGCTCCTGGGGCGGAATACTCCTGCACCCGATATAATGTGAATCAGAGGCGGAATACTCCTGCACTCTCCTGGGGCGGAATACTTCTGCACCCAATACGGTATGCACTATAATGCATATGAATGACATATAATGCATATGAATGCGATATGATGCAATAATAACCCTTCACCGGCGCGGGACTCTCATCGACAGCCGGGAAGTAGATGCCAACTCACAGCCAGGGTACAATGCTCAGATCCTCAATGCAATACCAACAACAGGACATAACATATAATATACAATGTAAATCCAAAGCTAAGGCGTAATGAGTACGCCTATCGGCAGCTACACACGTAAGGAACACGTGGTAGAAAATCCACGAGGCCAGGTGCCTCCAAAGAAATAGATATAAACACTTACCGTATTCCAAAGCTAGCCCTGCTACTCAACAACTGTTTTTTCCTTATGATTAACTGCCAAACGATCCCGCTCTATACAATAAGCATAAAAATTATATCAAATAAAGCTAAAGACTTCATTCCTTATGTCTTAGGGCAATCCAGTTAGGAACCTGATACCCTATTTGCATACGCAATACGCAGGCCAGGCCTATGTACAGGATTCAAAGTCATATAACCAAACCCTAAATAAATTATCTTTATATGTTGCCCATAACTCACTGAGTACGAATATATAATCAATTTCATTATCGGGGTCCAATTGACCCTTTAAACTATCAGTTGAACTTATTAAAACGATGTATAATATCCCAATTTTTACCGTTATAATATATTCAAACACACGTAATAAACTCAAATAATGCATTAAGATCATTACCTGAATGTTTCGGGGTGAAAATTCTATCTTTTCTCCGGCTCTTTTCTCATTTTCTAGGCATTTTTCCGTTGTGTCATTTTGTTTCTCGTTTTCTCTGTTTCGTTTTATTTTCTGTTGTTATGTTTCTGTTTCTCTTCTGCTTATTTATATAAGCTAAGAGGCACCACCGCCTCTACTTTAATCACTTTTCCTTTTTTGTCATTTTCTCTTTTCTTTTCTTTTATTTTCTTTTCTTTTCGTGACAAAAATTAAAACAGTACCCTACGATATTCGAAATAATCCCAACTTTTGCATACAAGTTATATAAAATATATGTAACATATTCGCTAAGGCGGATCTCAAATCGGATTCCCGAAATGACACGACCCGAATGCTCGGTTAGGCCGTGCGGGCATCCGACCACCTCCCCTAAACCTGTCGGGCGAACCCTATTGACTGAATCGATATAAATTGTGAAGAATTACCTTGAAATGAGAATGAACCAAACTTTAACAACATAAGATAACTCTCAAGAATAGACAAACATACAAGCTGTCTGAATAACACAACTAACTACCCAGAATACACAGTTTTCAAGGTTTCCAGATCACACATTTAAGAAGGCCAAAAGATATACACACCTCCTGAAGGGAGAAAAAGTAAGGAAAACTATAATATCTGAAGTAAGTGGCCGCAATGAAAAGGATGGCTCACCGTAGACAACTGAAAACGTACTACTCCTCAATCACGACGCGACAGACTGGGTCCTGGAGCAGAATCTGCCGAACGAAAAGAAAACACAAGAACAAATAGGGGGTGAGTCATTAGGACTCAATAATTGCGAACAAACTAGCAACCTCGAAAAATAGATACGCTAGTCAGGGAAACGGAACCAGACATCAATCAACAAATAAGCAATGCACATTTAAGCAGAACAATAGTCATGTACAGAAAGTCTACACAATGGTATGAAATGAAATGGAATGAGATCAAATGAAATGAAATGTGATGCAAAGGGTCACATGTGCCCGTCATCCCATCCCGAAGTGGAATACTCCTGCATTCGAGGCGAATCCAATCTGATAACCAACTGGAGCGGAATACTCCTGCTCCTGGGGCGGAATACTCCTGCACCCGATATAATGTGAATCAGAGGCGGAATACTCCTGCACTCTCCTGGGGCGGAATACTCTTGCACCCAATATGGTATGCACTATAATGCATATGAATGACATATAATGCATATGAATGCAATATGATGCAATAATAACCCTTCACCGTCACGGGACTCTCATCGACAGCCGGGAAGTAGATGCCAACTCACAGCCAGGGTACAATGCTCAGATCCTCAATGCAATACCAACAAAAGGACATAACATATAATATACAATGTAAATCCAAAGCTAAGGCGTAATGAGTACGCCTATCGGCAGCTACACACGTAAGGAACACGTGGTAGAAAATCCACGAGGCCAGGTGCCTCCAAAGAAATGGATATAAACACTTACCGTATTCCAAAGCTAGCCCTGCTGCTCAACAACTATTTTTTCCTTAGGATTAACAGCCAAACGATCCCGCTCGATTCAATAAGTAGAAAAATTATATCAAATAAAGCTAAAGGCTTCATTCCTTATGTCTTAGGGCAATCCAGTTAGGAACCTGATACCCTATTTGCATACGCAATACGCAGGCCAGTTCTATGTACAGGATTCAAAGTCACATAACCAAACCCTAAATAAATTATATTTATATGTTGCCCATAACTCACTGAGTACTAATATATAATCATTCCCATCATCGGGGGCCAATTGGCCCTTTAAACTATCAATTTAAGTCATTAGGGCGATGTGTAATATCCCTATTTTTACCGTAAAAATATATTCAAACACACGCAATAAGCTAAGATAACGAGTTAACATCATTACCTGAAGATTTGGGGTAGAAATTCCACTATTTTTCCACCTCTTTTTCCTTTTTTTCCTCTTTCTTTTCTAGCTTTTCTTTTCCCTGTCTTTGTTCGTATGTTTCTGATTATACATAGTGACTTGCTGCTAAGCTAACCGACCTAATTTTAATTTTTTTTTTTTAATAAATTCGCTACGACGATTAAAATTAAAATGGAACCCTAGGGAAGTCGAAATGATCCCAAAATTTTCAAGTAAGTTATACAAAATATATGTAACACACTTGCTAAGGTGAATCTCAAATTGGACTCTCAAAACTGAATATGCAAATTAAATGAAAAAATGACAAATTATTTAACTTTCGGCATTTTAGCGAAAACTAGCCGAACGACCTCAAAATTAACTTTCAAAAGTTTACAAAAGTCACAAATAATTATACGAACCTAACGGCACTTTTGGATTTCGAATCGGAGTTCATTCGCCAAAAGCGAGCTTGTAAATCTCTTTTTAATATTTATCAACAATAAAATCTGAAAACTTCTTCCGATACGTACCAAACAAGGTCTGTTTTAGTTCAAATTTTACAAACAGATCCTAATGAGAATGCTTACACAAATTTTTAATGATATTTACTACGAAACAAAAATCATATACAATGATAAGAGCTTTTAGGCTTTAAAGACCAAGATCGAACCTGAATCGTCGTAAAGACCAAGATCGAACCTGAATCGTCGAAGAGGTAAGGATACCTCTCACGCATACTGGACTCAAGCTCCTAAGTGTCCTCCTCACGAGGATGATTATTCCATCGCACTCGAACCATCGGAATCTTCTTCGAGCGAAGCTTCCGGACATCACGCGCAACTATGGCAACTGGGAACTCCTCGTAAGCCAGATTCACATCTAGCTGAGCAAGGTCTAATTCGATCACTTCGGAAGGATCGCGGATACACTTCCTGAGCATCGGTATATGGAAAACTGGGTGAACTGGCATAGAAGCTGGCAAGTCGAGCCGATAAGCTACCTTACCAATACGCTTCTCGATACGGAAAGGGCCAATGAACTTGGGACTAAGCTTTCCTTTCCTACCAAATCTCTTTACACCTCGCATCGGTGACACTTTCAGAAATACCATGTCCCCGACCTCGAACTCTAACTCTCGGCTCCTCCGGTTCGAGTATGAAATCTGCCTACTCTGGGCGGTCCATAAACGATCCTGAATAACACGAACAACATCAAGAGTTTGACGAACCATATCTGAACTCATCACCTCGACATCTCGAAACTCAAACCAGCCAATAGGAGAACGACATCGACGACCATATAAGGCCTCAAATGGAGCCATCTGAATGGAAGACTGGTAGCTATTATTATACGAGAACTCTGCTAACACCAAATGATCATCCCAGTAACCCCTGAAGTCAAGTGTACAAGCTCTCAGCATGTCCTCCAGAATTTGAATAACCCGCTCGGACTGACCATCAGTCTGAGAGTGGAATGCCGTGCTAAGCTGCACCTGGGTCCCCAACTCTCTCTGAAAAGACTGCCAGAACTGAGAAGTAAACTGGGAACCATGATCTGAGATAATAGATACAGGAGTACCATGCAGCCTAACCACTTGCTCAATGAAAATCTGAGCCAATCTCTGAGCTGAATCAGTAGTCTTTACAGGGATAAAGTGAGCTGATTTAGTCAGTCTGTCGACAATGACCCAGACTGAATCATGGCGCCGCGGTGTCTTTGGCAGACCAACTATAAAATCCATCGTGATGTGCTCCCACTTCCACTTGGGAATGGGCAGTGCCTGAGCTAACCCTGCTGGTCTCCGGTGCTCGAACTTAAACTGCTGACAGTTCAAGTAACGAGATACAAAATCAAATACATCTCTCTTCATCCCCTTCCACCAGTATAGCTCTTGGAGGTCCTGATACATTTTTGTAATACCAGGATAAATGGAATAACGCGAGCTATGAGCCTCACGGAGCACTGACTGCCTAAAATTCCCAACATCAGGAACACAGAGTCGACCATTAAACCGAAGAATTCCATCTGAATCAAGCTCGAATGAGGGAACTCCTCCACTTAGGACACGACCACACAACTCCTGCAGATGAGGATCCTCGAACTGTCTTCCCTTAATCAGACTGACTAAGGAAGACTGAGCTGCAATACACGCTAAGACTCGACTGGAGTCTGGGAGAAGAAATCTCACGCCAGAGTTGCCAAGGGACTGCAATTCTATGGCCAATGGTCTCATGTCAGCATAAAGAAAAACCATGCTACCCATCGACTACCTGCTCAAAGCATCTGCTAACACGTTCGCCTTCCCAGGATGATAGCGGATAGTGAGATCATAATCTTTAATCAATTCAAGCCACCTCCGCTGCCGGCCATTAAGATCCTTCTGAGAGAGAAGATATTGCAGGCTCTTATGATCCGTATACACCTCACAAGGCTCGCCATAAAGATAATGCCTCCATATCTTCAAAGCAAAGACCACATCTGCCAATTCTAAATTGTGAGTCGGATAATTCTTCTCATTCGGATTCAAATGTCTGGAAGCATAAGCAATTACCTTCCCGTGCTACATAAGAACACAACCAAGGCCCACACAAGATGCATCACAATAGACTACAAATCCACCGGTGCCCGAAGGAAGGGATAACACTGGAGCTGAAGTCAATAAGGCCTTAAGCTTCTGGAAGCTTGCCTCACACTTATCGGACCATCGAAACTAAACCGCCTTCTGCGTCAGGCGAGTCAGAGGAGCTGCAATAGTAGAGAACTTCTCCACAAACCTCCGATAATAACCTGCCAATCCAAGGAAGCTGCGAATCTCCGTCGGAGTGGTAGGACGAGGCCATTTCTGCACTGCTTCAATCTTCTTCGGATCAACCATGATACCTTCACTGGATACCACGTGACCCAAAAATGCCACAGAATCAAGCCAAAACTCACATTTCGAGAACTTAGCATACAGCTTACGATCACGGAGGGTCTGAAGAAGCACCCTCAGATGATAATCATGCTCCTCGTGGCTACGAGAATAAATAAGAATATCATCAATGAAGACAATGACAAAGGAATCAAGGAATGGCTTAAACACCCGGTTCATGAGATCCACAAAGGCTGCAGGGGCATTAGTCAGCCCAAAAGACATAACTAGGAACTCATAATGGCTGTAACGAGTCCTAAAAGCAGTCTTCGAGATATCTGACTCACGAATCTTTAGCTGATGATAACCAGATCGCATATCGATCTTAGAAAAGAATTGGTCACCCTGCAGCTGATCAAACAAATCATCAATGCGAGGCAACGGGTACTTGTTCTTGATGGTGACCTTATTTGGCTGACAATAATCAATACACATCCGCATAGTCCCATCTTTCTTTTTCACGAATAGAACAGGAGCACCCCACGGAGAAATACTCGGCCTAATGAACCCCTTATCAAGCAAATCTTGCAACTGCTCCTTCAGCTCCTTCAACTCTGATGGGGCCATGTGATAAGGAGGGATAGAAATAGGTTGAGTCCCTGGCACTATATCAATGCCAAACTCGATCTCTCGATCAGGAGGAAGTCCTGGCAAATCATCTGGAAACACATCAGGGAACTCCTTAACGATAGGAACGGATTCGAGAGATGGAACCTCCACAGTGGTATCTCGAACGATGGCAAGATACGCTGGACACCCTTTATCCATCATCCGCTTTGCCTTCAGGAAAGAAATAACATGCCCCATGGGTGGCAAATAAGAGCCCTGCCACACCACCGGTGCTGAACAAGAAAAAGACAACTGAAGAGACTTGGCATGACAATCTAACGTGGCATGACACGAGCCAACCAATCCATGCCAATAATAACATCAAAATCAACCATGTCTAGGATAGAAGATCTACTAGTGTCTCACGACCCCCAAAAGATATGGTACAAGCTGGATAAACTCGATTCACAATGATAATGTCTCCAATAGGAGTAGAAACACAGAATGGATCACGAAGACGCATATAATCAACATGAAAGCCCGAAGCATAATAAGGAGATACATATGAATATGTAGACCCCGGATCCACCAAAGAATATGCATCTCGACCACAAACAGATAAAATACCTGTAACAACAGCTGGGGATGCCTCGGCATCCTGCCTGGCCGGCAGTGCATATAGCTGTCTCTGCGGCTGAGCTGAGCCGCTACCCTGACGACCACCTCTAGAGGGACCATTAGGACCACGTCCACGACCTCTACCGGGTGATGGTGCACCTCTAGCTAGCTGAGACCCTGGAGGGGCACCCTGAGGCTGCTGCTGCATAGGCGCTGGAAGGCGAGGGAAAGGCCGGCTACTACCCTACTGATGGAGATAAGGGAAATCCTTCTTATGATGCCCTGGATCCTGACAGATAAAGCACCCTGGAGCAAATCTACGCTGATCAAACTGAGACTGATCTCGTGGGCGAAACCAAAACTGACCCTAAGAAGAAGTAGGGGCGTTCTGAGAACAACGCGCGGGAAACTGAGCTGGTCTGACAGGAGGCCTACTCTGCTGCTGATAACTCCTACCTCCACAAGAGGTACTAGAATGCCCTGGACCACAAGATCTCTTACTCTCCCGCTCTAACTCCTCAATCTCCAATCTATGATAGGCCTCATACCTCTTGGCAATATCAACAGCGCCATTAAATAGAGTACCAGCCTCAATCTCATGAGCCATCTGGGACCGCAAATGAGGAGAAAGTCCATCAATAAAACGTCTGACCCTCTCAGAGGGCTCTTGTACGAGATCTGGAGCATAGCTGGACATCTCTGAAAACAAAAGCTCGTACTCCGTGACTGACAGGTTACCCTGTCCAATCCTCTCAAACTGTCTCCTCTTCTCATCCTGCTAACTGCGAGGGAAAAACTTCTCCATGAATCGATGGGAGAACTCACTCCAAGTCAACTTAGGTAAGCCCTGCCTTGCTGATCGGAGTGCGGTCCACCAAGCTAAAGCCGGACCCTCAAACTGGAAGGCAGTATAATCAACTCCATACTGCTCAAGATATCCAAGGGCCTCTAAGATACGCTGACATTGATCAAGAAACTCACGAGGCTTAAGCTTATCTGATTTCTGACCAGAGAACTTCGGAGGACTAAGTCGGATAAAATAATGCAGCCTTGCCGGATCATCAACTTGACCTGCTACCTGGATTGGCTGACCAGCCTGAACAACCGGAGGTATAACACCCGCTACCTCTGGAACATGACCACCTGGAACATGAACTGCTGGGGCTACATGTGGATCTAGAATGGGGGCGTCCTGAACCTGAGAACCAATATCTACCGCAGTCTGAGGAGCTGCCTGAGGGATAGGAGCATATACGACAGCCTGAGGAATAGGAACATCTACAGCAGCCTGAAGAATATGAGCATCTACAGCAACCTGAGGAATAGGAGGTCCCTGGGCATCTGCGTCGCTAAGAATCTCATAAAAGCATCATGAAGTGCAGGGGGAACGAACAAGCCCTGCCCCCCCTGCTCAGCAAGAGGTGGCACTACCGGAACCTCTGCAGCAGGATCAACATGATCCACCATCCTCGCGGCCTGGGCAACTCTACCTCTGCCTCGACCACGATCTCTACTGCGGCCAACACCGCCAACCCGCGGAGCAGCAGGCACAGGAGCGACCGCTGGCTCCTCAGCCTCTCGCTCGACATTTGCGCGTGTTCGCACTATTTACTGTGGAAAATAAAAAAATATTTAACTTCAGATAAGAAGACTCACGCACGACGGGGAATGAAAGAAAGGAAACTGCCTAAATGCCACCATAGCCTCTCGTAGATAGGTACAAACGTCTCCACCCGATCAGTGACTCTATTAGACACTGTCATGATCTGGAAAGACTCTAAACTGGGCTCTGATACCAACTGACACGACCCGAATTCTCGGTTAGGCCGTGCGGGCATCCGACCACCTCCCCTAAACCTATTGGGCGAACCCTATTGACTGAATCGATATAAATTGTGAAGAATTACCTTGAAATGAGAATGAACCAAACTTTAACAACATAAGATAACTCTCAAGGAAAGACAAACATACAAGCTGTCCGAATAACACAACTAACTACCCAGAATACACAGTTTTAAAGGTTTCCAGATCAGACATCTAAGAAGGCCAAAAGATATACACACCTCCTGAAGGGAGCAAAAGTAAGGAAAACTGTAATATCTGAAGTTGGTGGCCGCAATGAACAGGATGGCTCACCGTAGACAGCTGAAAACGTACTACTCCTCAATCACGACGCTACTGGCTGGGTCCTGGAGCAGAATCTGCCGAACGAAAAGAAAATACAAGAACAAATAGGGGGTGAGTTATAAGGACTCAATAAGAGCGAACAAACTAGCAACCTCGAAAAATAGATACGCTAGTCAGGGAAACGGAACCAGACAACAATCAACAAATAAGCAATGCACATATAAGCAAAACAATAGTCATGTACAAAAAGTCTACACAATGGTATGAAATGAAATGAAATGAGATGAAATGTGATGCAAAGGGTCACATGTGCCCGTCATCCCATCTCAAAGCGGAATACTACTGCATTCGAGGGGAATCCATTCTGATAACCAACTGGATCGGAATACTCCTGCTCCTGGGGCGGAATACTCCTGCACCCGATATAATGTGAATCAGAGGCGGAATACTCCTGCACTCTCCTGGGGCGGAATACTCCTGCACCCAATATGATATGCACTATAATGCATATGAATGACATATAATGCATATAAATGCGATATGATGCAATAATAACCTTTCACCGACGCGGGACTCTCATCGACAGCCAGGAAATAGATGCCAACTCACAGCCAGGGTACAATGCTCAGATCCTCAATGCAATAACAACAACAGGACATAATATATAATATACAATGTAAATCTAAAGCTAAGGCGTAAGGACTATGCTTATCGGCAGCTACACGTGGTAGAAAATTCATGAGGCCAGGTGCCTCCAAAGAAATGGATATAAACACTTACCGTATTCCAAAGCTAGCCCTGCTACTCAACAACTGCTTTTTCCTTTGGATTAACTGCCGAACGATCCCGCTCTATTCAATAAGCAGAAAAATTATATCAAATAAAGCTAAAGGCTTCATTCCTTATGTCTTAGGGCAATCCAGTTAGGAACCTGATATCCTATTCTCATACGCAATATGCAGGCCAGGCCTATGTACAGGATTCAAAGTCACATAACCAAACCCTAAATAAATTACATTTATATGTCGCCCATAACTCACTGAGTACGAATATATAATCATTCCCATCATCGGGGGCCAACTGGCCCTTTAAACTATCAATTTAAGTCATTAGAGCGATGTCTAATATCCCTATTTTTACCGTAAAAATATATTCAAACACACGCAATAAGCTAAGATAATGAGTTAACATCATTACCTGAAGATTTGGGGTAGAAATTCCACTATTTTTCCACCTCTTTTTCCTTTTTTTCCTCTTTCTTTTCTAGCTTTTCTTTTCCCTATCTTTGTTCGTATGTTTCTGATTATACATAGTTAATTGCTATCTTAATCCCTTAGCTAACCGACCTAATTTTAATTTTTTTTTTTAAAAAATCAATTCGCTGCGATGATTAAAATTAAAATGGAACCCTAGAGAAGTCGAAATGATCCCAAATTTTTCAAGTAAGTTATACAAAATATATATAACACACTTGCTAAGGCTGATCTCAAATTGGACTCCCGAAACTCAATATGCAAATTAAATGGAAAAATGGCAAATTATTTAACTTTCGGCATTTTAGCGGAAACTAGCCGAATGACCTCGAAATTCACTTTCGAAAGTTTACAAAAGTCACAAATAATTATACGAACCTAATGGCACTATCGGATTTCGAATCGGAGTTCATTCGCCAAAATCGAGCTCGTAAATCTCTTTTTAATATTTATCAACAATAAAAACTGAAAACTTCTTCCGATACGTACCAAACAAGGTCTGATTTAGTTCAAATTTTACAGACAGATCCAAATGGACCTTACAAATATTTTAAAATTATCGGCATGCCAATCGAAGTCCTAACTTCCGAAACGACTGACCGAGGTCGTTTCACGAAATCCAAGATGCGAATTTAAAAGGAAAAAGGTCAAATTATTTTAACTTTCGGCATTTTAGCGGAAACTAGTCGAACAACATCGAAATTCACTTTTGAAAGTTCTCAAAAGTCACAAATAATCATATGAACCTAAGGGCGCTTTCGGATTTCGAATCGGAGCTCATTCGCCAAAACCGAGCTCAAAAATCTCTTTTTAATATTTATCGACAATAAAAACTGAAACCTTCTTCTGATGCCTGCCAAACGAGGTCTGATTTAACTAAAATTTTAAAGACAGGTCCTAATGGACCTTACTAATAATTTAAAATTATCGGCACGCCAATCGGAGTCCTAACTTTCGAAACGACTAACCGAGGTCGTTTTCTAAAGATACACCAACCATCAAGAAGCGACAAGTTGAAAACACTGGCTCGCCAAGTCACACCTGCTAGAAGAAATCCGCTACTCATTTCAAACAAGCAAGCCAAAAGATTAACGACTTAACACAGACATCCTCGCACAGACTTAGCTTCCTCGCAACCTGATCACAAGATCGCAGCCGCAAGTCGCAAAAGCCTTACGGCCGACCAATGTAACCATGTGAAGAGTCCCGCGGCCGCACCCTTAGTCATACAAAGCGATGCGCCCGCGATAACTCCCTCGCGACCGCACAGGTCACCCTATACAAAAACCCAACCACACATGTACGACTTAGCCCTAGGAGGCACACAGAACTCCTCAACTTCACACAACAACACACTCGGGACAGCTTCCCGACAACATGTAAAATCAACCATCACATATATGACGAACCACCCAAAAGTAATAATTGCTAGGAATTTTACAGCACATTCCTCCAAGTTTAAGCTATAAACACCAGTATAACTTCCAAAGTCCGACACTCAACGAGGATGAGACACTGGGACTCATAACACCCAGTACAACCAATGCATAACCCACCGACTTCCAGCTCCTAGCCCTGCTAGAGCCAACCACAATGGTAAAGAGGAAAAGGTTCAAACCTTTACTGAGAAGAAGTCTTCACAGGACGGTCTCGACAATCGCAAGGGTCTCACAAGCCACCACCGACTCCCCCAGTTGGGCCTCGCCCAAGAATGAGTCATCAAAGGAATTCTAGGGTCCACGGCCGACAGGAAATACCATAAACCAGATCTTACCACTTTCAGTTTACAAAAGCTAAGGTGCTATAACCTCGCACGAATTAGGGAAAAACGGTGAAAACCAATTACGCCTTAGGTCACAAAAATTTCTAACCACTTGGCCCAGCCAAAAGAAATCCCATTCAACAACAGGAAACAATAATAGAAAGAGCCAGCACGATTCCAAGTTTCACATAATATGCTAGGCATGATTAAATTTACGCTCTCAAGAAGCAAGCACGCTGGGGATGATTGCTTGTTACAAGTACCTAGCCGGACCTCATATTCGACTGCGCCGGTCCTCGGCTCGACATCTTTCAAAACCTCAGAAGTAAATGCGCCAACCCGAAGCTAGTCGTCTTACATACAGATAAGATGCGTCGAGATCGATCCCAGTCGTCTCACGCCAACAACGCATGAAGAAAGCGACTAAAATTATAATGCAATGACATGCAACGCTGTGTCGGACTCCGCTCCAAATGCCTTACGCCACCAAAGACCTACAAATGAGTATCAATCTACGTAATCAAGCCCACTCTTGGCCAAATGTTTCACATAATCAGATAAGACCAGAAAGAGAGATCTCATATAACATCACAATAAAAGGTTGCCAAGCACCAAAAATGTACTGATGATTGGGTGGTTCAACTCAAAAGCCCAATTAAAACATACGTCCATGCTAGTCTATCTGATGCAAGGAGACATCGTTCAATTGAAACACAAAGCACGAACTTCAATTAGAAGAAGGGAAAAGACACTTTCCTAAATGCCTCTATAGCCTCCCGTTTATAAGAATGGTGCACAACATACCCATACACAAAACTCTATTAAGACACTGCTTCATGACTTATTAGGACACTAAACCTTGGATCTGATACCAAGGGTCATGACCCAAAATCTTGGATAGTCGTGAGGGCACCCGAACTAACTCCATCGGGCGAACCCACTCGTTAAATTAATATTACCGATGAAAAACAATTATAATAAATTCTAATGATATGGCTTTAACAAAAAAAATGCACGGAATATTCCTAAATATAAGAAGAAGGTCTAGTCCTCTACCATAAGTCATGAACATCTATAAGATAAATATATGAATGAAATATTTCGAACATTTGAAAGAAGTGACGACATGAATGAAATAATTTAAAGGTGCGCCACTACGAAGCAATGATTGCTGGCTCACCACTAATATGTAGGGAAATTTTAAAACTCTAGTCACGAGGTTCGCTGGTACTCGTAATCATATCTGCCCGAGCAAATAATAAGAAAACAACGTAAGTCGGAAGGACTTAGTAGGTGGGTACACTAGTTCCTCTGAAAGAAAGTAAACCAGTCTAAACAATTAATTGATAGAATAGAGGAGGGAGAAAAGAAATATATTATAACTCATTATTCTAATAATTCATCAAATCACATAATAATAGCAACTAATCTCAATCAAGGAAACTAACAATTAACCTCAACTCATAGAATAACATAATGTGTGGGGCAACTCAAAAATAGATAATAGATTTGATAGTGGACCAACCCCGAGACTATCAATTATGGACCAATTCCGACATAAATAGTGGGCCAACTCCGAAATAAAATAGTAGGTTTGATAGTAGACCAATTCTGAGACTATAAATATGGACCAACTCCGAAATACAATCAAAGCTTTGATAGAGGACCAACTTTGTGACTATCAATATGTACTAACTCCGAAATAAATAGTGGACCAACTCCGAAAAGACTTGATAGTGGACCAACTGCGAGGCTATCAAATGGACCAACTCTAAAATAGATAGTAATCTACATGTCCGAGAGCCAATATAAAAACTCGAGACATAATAACATATGCTCGTAGTAAACAATTAAGTCATAAAGAACTTAACCAAAGCCTCTAACCCGGCACATATGTCCATAGTTCCGACCATATCATCAAATATGCATATAACTTAACAATACTTCAAACAACAAGGTAACAATAACCAAAAGTAGACACGATCCAAGAAAACAATGCATATTCCAAGTATAAGCTTAAACACAATGAAAATGGTTTAAACGATTACACCTAGGGCAGTGCATATATAAGGAACGTATGCACAAAATCCCGCGTGGACAAATTCCACCAAAGAAAGTGATAGAACCACCTACCTCGATCCGCCAATACCTAACTAGCCAACGATCATATTTTCAATGCTCAAATCCCTCCAAATGACTCCACCCATAGAAGAAACTTGAAGAACATCCTTGAATTTTTCCAATCCTTAACTTTCAAGATGAGAAAAACTCCAACATTAATACTTAAAAAATGCCCAGCTGTTCTGCCTCTTTTCTTATACCAAACGATCTCGAAACTCACTTTTGGTGCCTCCAATGGATTCCTTGTGAAATTTCAGTCAAGGTAGGCTTTTAAATCACGGCATTTGACCTTATAATGAAAGCGATATGTTGGTTTCAATATTTGGAATAGTGCAGATTTTTTAATACGTATTCAGTAGCACTTTCGTAATTAATCTGAAAAAAAATCTGGCAACCCAATTTTTATTAAAATGACCATAAATCTCTCATATGATGTCAAAACCTGATGATTTCAGTTACTATGGTTCCAAAATTATGATACGGATATAATGGTTTAGTCAAAACATGAATCAAAGACCGTTTGCTCAATATGGTAACCTTTATGCTCATATCAACGTCGAAATAAAAAACAATCACCATACAAACTTATTGGAACTAAAAAAATATCGACGCGCATATCGGAGTATCGGTTGACCAAAATGACCAGGTGGGTCGTAACAAAACTAATGAGGAGCGGGGGGAAAGCCAACCCAACATTAATATGAATCGTCCAGATCAGTTGAATGAGCAGACCTCAGCAGATGTACAAGTAGATTGCGAAGCTACTATATCTGATGTGCTTGTTGCAGGTAAAGAAGCACAAAGAGCTCATGAAGGTTGCAAAAATGAATCTGATAGTGTAGGTAGGAGTATAGAAGAAGAAAGAGAAGGTGAAGCTGGAGAAATTGAAGCTGGTAAAGCTAAGAGTAGAGAAGAAGAAAGAGAAGCAGGTATAGCAAGGAGTAGAGAAGCAAGTGCATCTGTAGTAAATGAAGTAGGTGATGGTGGTAAAGGTAGGAGTACAGCAGAAGAAGGTGGCTCCGTCATACTTAAGGTTATCCAGTAGGCGTAAGTGCTTAGGCACACTGACTGGTGCAGTACTCGCCTTATACGCATGATTGAAGAACTTCTGCCCATCTACGACAGTAACCTAAGGTGGAGCACCCGGCACGTTACCGATCTAATCGTGGATGACCTTTGACTCTTTAAGGATGTCCTGGATGACAGGTGTCCTTTGATGCCTTGATTGCTAGCAACTTTGGAGCTTGCTGGGGTGGCACCCATATTGAGGCTCCGTCTAGAAATAGAAGCTGGTAAATCCTTTACGGGTGCGGGTCCTCGTAGGAATGCTTACCTCAAGAACGAACTAGCGAAGATCGCCACATGTTTCCTAGCCATGCTTTCGACCATGATGGACGAGTTCTGTTCTGCTCACTCCTTGTAAGCATTGAGGTGTCTTGGCCATGCGAAATCCAGAAAAGATCATAGTCCCTCGGGAGCTTTAGTTTATTAGGAACATCTGTTATGAAAAACGTTTTCTCAAAACAACTTGATTTTATACTGTAACAATAGCCCTTCACCGGCGCGGGACTCTCATCGACTACTGGGAAGCATATATCAAGCTCAAAGCCAGAGTACAATACTTCTATGCTTAATGCAATACTAAAAACAGGGCATAATATACAATATACAATGTAAATCCAAAGTTAAGGCGTATTAAGTACGCCTACCGGCAACTACACACGTAAGGAACATGCGGTAAAATATCCACAAGACCAAAGGCCACCAAAGAAATGGATATAATCACTTAAATTGTCCCAAAGTTAGCACTGCTACTCAACAACCGCTTTATCTTTTGGATTCTCTGTCAAACGATCCCGCTCTATTCATAAAAAATATATCAAATAAGGCTAAAGGCTTCATTCCGTACGTCTTAGAGCAATTCTGTTAGGAACCTGACGCCCTATTTGCATACGCGATATGTAATACAGGCCTACGTACATGGTTCAAAATCACATAACCAAACCTTAAATAAATTACATTTATGGGTTGCCCATAACTCTCTGAGTTCGAATATATAATCAATTCCATTATCGGAATTTAATAAACTCTTTAAATATCAATTTAACTCACTAGAACGATGTCTAATATCCCAATTTCTACCATTAAAATACATTCAAACACACGTAATAAACTGAATTAATGAATTAACATCATTACTTGGATGGTTTCGGGGTGAAAAATCTATTTTCCTTCTCATTTTCCTCTCCTTTCCCTCTTTTTTGATTTTTTATTTCCTTTCACTGCGTCTCTGTTTCTCTCATGTTCTAGTTTCTTTTCCTATTTTATATAACTTGGAAATGTAAGCGAAGGAATTATATAGTGATTTTCTTACACAAATATACAAATTTGCACTCTATATTACAAAAATATATCAATATTTTTCAAATTACAATACATAGCAATATCTTTTTAGCACATTATTGCAATAAGCAAGACATTTTATTTTTTATAATTACACTTACACCCCACTCTCTTAAAAACCCTAAAACTCTCTCTCCGCTTTCCCCAAACCAAATCAACCGCCACCCATTCTAAGATCCAAACATACAACTCAACCACCACAACCACCGATCGAAACAGAAACAAAGCCACCACTCGGCTCCCCGATGCAGACCATCACCCCCACCCTCACCACCATAACCCCACCCCAGATCCATGTCAAACAGTAACAGGGAGGAGCAGTAACGACGCAACTTCAACTGCAACTCATCGCGAACGGAACAATAATGAGGCGGAGGAGCAACGACACCACTGGCACTCAATCCCAGTTCTCCATCGCTCACCATTATCCTATCCCAGTTCTCCTACTCGCTGCTGGCGGAACACCACCGAACCATTATCATGTTATTACTTCAGCGTTCGAAATTTCAAGTACTGTCAAGAAACGGTCATAAGAAGAACAAACAATAAGTTGCTTTTAAGCATCTGCCGGATGTTAATTGGTTCTCACTAAATGTTGCTATCAAGAAGATATTTGGTTGGTGTTGGTCTGTGGACAGAAAAAAAAGAAAGAAACATCAATGACATCTGCCAATTATCAGTTTTGTTGTAATTTTGATAAATAGCCATATACTTACATTGCTCATTGGAGCTTAGCAACTGTTTCAAAAGTAAATGAAACCTAGTCACTCTATATTTATTATTGAAACTTACTGATACAGTTTGAAATGACGTTGAAATAGTATGATACGGTCTGAAACATCATTGAAACAATCTAAAATAGTTGTTGAAAAAGTGATACAGTCTGAAACTGCGTTGAAACAGTATGATACGGTCTGAAACGGCGTTGAAACAATCTGAAATAATTGTTGAAACAGTCTGACACAGTCTGGAACGGCGTGGAAAAATATGGTACGGTCTGAAACTGCGCTGAAACAATCTGAAACTGTTACGCCTCATTCAGTTGTCCCTAAAATATTTTCGTTAAATTTTAACGATAACTTAAGTTACCTACTAAGATAATTCGAGGACTTGGTATTCACGAAAATCAACAAGTATTATACCGCCTCTATGATTTATATGATAAGTGATACTAGCAAGTGGAGAATTTTTATGTTTAACTTGGGGTAATGTGATGGCAGCTTCAAGCATAGATTTTATGGGATTTTTCCTCTATTGGTTAAATTGCTATCATGATGTAGTGCTTGTTAAATTCTAGTAGTTGAGGAGGAAAATTAAGTGAACCAAGTTGATGAATTGTTATTTTATAAAGGCCACTCCCTTGGTGGTAGTCCTAACATGTTTACAAATTTTTCAATTTTGTAAAATAGAATCTTTGGCCAACAACTCACAAAATATGTATAGTAGTAATGAAATTATAAAACGATGTAAAGTGGGTCCACTACAAGCTTAAGAATTGTCCTCCACAAGCTTTCACGTAATGAGGTCATCTTTGACCATTTGAAAAAGTGGAAGAAAAGAAAATTATCCATTGGGTGAAGCCAAGCTTGTAGCAGCGAGAGCGAGGTACTGCTCCTCTTTAACGTGAGTCCAAGAAGCTTTACTGTGGAGATGGATCAACACATTAATTATCTAGTATCAAAGATGCCAACCAAGAATCCTGTATCATTGATTATTTCAAAGTAAGGTAAACGATTTGCTCATTTTGAGTTTTCTTTTTTTATCTTGAGTTATGAGAATCAATATTGAAATTTATTATAGTGTATCTTCAGTGGGATGGTGGGAATGGACTATTTGATAGATTTAATTAGGATTTAGGATTTTGCAAGAGAAATTTTGCTATTGACCCCTATGTCTTAAATCAACAAATTGGGGATAGGAACTCACTTGAGATGTCAATCGCTTAGGGTTCTATCCAATTGATTTATGGGAATAACTTGAATCTAAATTATGCTTCACCAATAAATTTCTTCCCCGATATCGCGAAATTGAAAAATCTTGAAAAGTTGATCGGGTTCTTGAGTTCGAACTCAACAATAGAGCAAAAGAGAGATTTGAAAATATTAATGGGGTCGAATTTACTTGATTTTCGAACGTATAAACTCGTGGGTTAATGGGTAATATTATATTAATATCGAATTTGAAATCCGAGATGGGGCCCGATGGGCGGGTTTGGGGCCGAGGTGGGCCCAGGCCCCAAAAATTAGGGATTTTCACCCTCCTAGCCTATTTTAACGCTCTAATTATGTTTTTGAATAATGTGATTGGATTGGACTTCGGCTTGGGTGACTTTCGAAACTTCTTCGGGTGTAGTACTTTTTACCTCTTTTCAAGGTAAGTGAGACTTGATCCTTATTTTGCTTGCTTTTCTAAATGGGCATGAATTAAAATTGTGTAATGATATCGGAGCTTCTAAACGATTAGTATGTTATGGGACAAGCGCATAATTGTCCATATACTTTAGATTGAGATCGTTTATCTTACTTGAACAATCAAGTTAGCTTAAAAGAACATGGTATTACTTCATACCTTACTATATTTGAGTAAAAGAGCACGACATTGATATGTGCATTACATGTGTATTTAACACTAGATGTGTTTCCTTCTATACTATGAAGTTATATATATACATTCCGGATTATCCTTTTTATGATTCTATTTTCTCGTTGGTATTTGGATTGTGGGCCACTGGTCTAGCCTTATATGGTGAGGGCCTATGTCATTAGATATGTTTAGCCACTGGTCTAGCCTTATATGGCGAGGGCCTATGCTATAGAGTTGATGACCCACTGGTCCAGCCACGATATGGTGAGGGCCTATGCTATTATGTTGTATTATATTATATAAAGAAAGAAGTTATAGTGAATGATGGTACTTGAGTATTCCTTTATTATATTTTGATATGTAGGCCTTATTAATGTTATCTTCTTATGTAATTTCAAAGACTTGTTCCGAAGAGTAAAGTAGCGGGCTTGTCGATGATCTTACTGGGCTTCGGCTCATGACTTACTGCTTACATGTGCAGATCCATCTTCTAGCCGGGCGGCTGGACTTTCTTGTCGAGGCTGTGGACTAGAGTTGGTTGAGGTGAGCCAACCGCATTATTCGTGGTGGCACACTGTCCTATCTTCCTTTATATTTTAGACTTTCCTTAGGTTTCGGGATATGCTCTGGATTGTATGAACTCTTAGTATGCTCCATTGACACTATGTATTGGGGATAGTTATGTCGTGATTTTTGGGATGCTTTTCTTTAAATATGGTATTACTCTTTTCTCATTTAGTTTGATCATCTTTTAAAACTATATGTTGATTTAGCCTAATTATCATTTTGAACTTCTTACTCACTTCTTGGATCGCCTAAGGGTAGAACGCTTAGGTGCCATCACGGTCCTAGAAAATTGGGTCGTGATAAATTGGTATCAGAGCCTAGGTTGTAAGTCAAGTCCTAGGGAGTCAATGGAGCAGTGCCCGAGTAAAGTCTTGTTTATGGGTATGTTGTCGACCATACTTATAAGTGAGAGGCTACAACAACATTTTAGGAAAAGTTGTTTCCCTTCATTTCACCTCTTCTCGTGCTATGTAGCTTATATAGGTACTAATCCTTCAATATTGTTATCTCATATGGTGATAATACAATCGTCCTCTTCTTTTGGAGCTGGTGATATGCCATCTGAGCCGGCCCCTGCGAGAGCCACACGTGGCACCCTGGCTGGTGCGCAGGCACCCACTCAGCCGAGATCTACTACTACTACCACAGCTTCTGTGGGCAGGCCCTCTTCTACCAGACAGACTAGTATAATACCACCTGTATCATCTGAGGTTCCAGTCGCACCTATTCCATCAGCTATTCCTTCTCTTATTCCTGGTACTACTGTATCGATTCCTGCAGAGATTCTATTGAGGATTATGGGCATGCTTGGATCGCAGGCCCCGCCTAGGAGTGATATGCCGGTACATCCTGTGTTACCTCAACCAGCTGCTCCGGCTATGAGTACACCGACTCCTGAGACTATTCCAGTGATTCCTCAGTCTACAGCAGTTATTAGTTCTGTTGGTTAGCCTTCTTCAGTGGCTCCTCAGACGGTTATTCATTTGGATCGTGCTATTCATACTCTTATTATGAATGATGAGGAGGTAGCTCAAAGGATTGAGTCCTTCATGAAGCTCAAGCCCCCCGAGTTTGATGGTACCCCAGCTACTTGCACTACCCAGAGGTATATTAAAAAATGTGAGAAGATATTTTCTGTATTGGGTACTACGGACACCCTTGGGGTGAGATGTGCTTCTTTCCGTTTGTCCGGTGATGCCGAGACTTGGTGGTCTTCTGTGATGAGACAGAGGTCGAGTGATCTTCCTCCCTTGACTTGGACCGAGTTCTTTGCTATGTTTATGAGTAGATTTGTGCCTCAGAGTCATCTCGATGCCCAGAGACACGAGTTTGAGTTGTTGAGACAGGGAGGCATGTCCGTGACTGCTTATGATACATGATTTTTACAGTTATCTCAGTATGCACCTGCTATGGTTATGCTGGAGAGAGACAAGGTTCTTAAATTTATCGAGGGTCTTCACCCTCATCTTCAGGTGGCTGTTGCCTCACATATTAGCAACAAGTCTTATTATGATGTGGTTGATATTGCGAGGCGTAGGGAGGATATTCATGCTAGAGCAGATGCAGAGAGGGCGAGCAAGAGGGTGCGATATTCTGGTACTTCTAGTGGCCCCTCGCATGGTGGCCAGGGTTTTCATGGTCATACTCAGCCTAGGCTTCCCCAGGCCATTGATTTACCATCTCAGGGTACTTCTTCAGTTGTTCAAGGGTCTCAGCCATCTCAGAGGTGTGGGGGTCCATCTTAGTCTGGTCCACCTACTTGTGGGATATGTCATCATAGACACTATGGGAAATGTAGACCAGGTGGTGGATGCGGGAGAGGTGGTAGTAGAGTCTGTTTCAATTGTGGGGATCCGAGGTACTTTATTAAGGATTTCCCTCGTGGTGCTTCATCTGGATCTGCCCCCGTAGGACGTCAGAGTTCTTCTGCTATGGTACAGTCTCCACCACAGGTAGCTAGGCCTGTCACTCAAGTTTCTCCTAGGCAGCCGGTTTAGAGAGCTCATAGTTCTAGAGGTTCAGCCCAGGTTTTTGCTATGAAACGCCAGGATGCATAGGCATCCAATGATATGGTCACAGGTACACTTTTTGTTTGTGGTTGGAGTGCTTTCGCTCTTATAGATCTGGGATCTACTTTCTCTTATGTGTCTCCTGGATTTGCACGCCTTACTTGGGCAAGGATCTTGTTTACCTTGATGATTCATTCTTGGTGGCGAGTCCTGTTGGGGATTCTATATGTGTAGATAAGAGGTATCAGGAGTGTGTGATTTCGATTTGTGCCATGGATTATTTGGTAGACTTGATGTTGTTGGATATGGTGGACTTTGATGTGATTATGGGCATGGATTGGTTGGCATCTTGTCAAACAAAATTGGATTGCCATGCCAAGACCATGACCATAGGCGTTGAAGGTGAGCCTAGAGCTATTTGGAAAGGTTCAAGGTCTTCTCCGAAGAACAAGATCATATCATTCATGAAAGCTCAAAGATGATAGCACGTGGGTGTGAATGGTACATTGCTTATATTCTGGATATTCGGATGGAAGAGGTGTCCATTGATCGAGTACCAGTAGTATGTGAGTATCCAGAGGTCTTTCCGGATGACTTGCTAGGTTTGCCTCCTATTCGAAAGATTGAGTTCTGTATTGATTTATTGCCAGGTGCTCAACCTATATCTATTCCTCCGTATCGTACGGCCCCCCACTAAGTTGAGGGGATTGAAGGATCAAATTGCAAGAATTTCTTGATAAGGGTTTCATTAGACCCAGTGTGTCTCCTTGGGGTGCTTCGGTGCTTTTTGTAAAGAAGAAAGATGGTTCTATGCGCATGTGTATTGATTATCGTCAATTAAACAAGGTGACGATCAAGAACAGGTATCCTTTACCGCGAATAGATGATTTATTTGATCAGCTTCAGGGTGCCACTCATTTTTCCAAAATTGACTTGAGATCGGGGTATCATCAGTTGAGGATTTGGTCTGAGGATATATCAAAGACCGCTTTCCGCACTAGATATGGGCACTATGAGTTTCTTATTATGTCATTTTTGCTTACGAATGCTCCAGCAGCCTTTATGGACTTGATCAACCGTGTGTTCAAGCCATACCTTGATTCTTTTTTTATTGTGTTTATTGATGATATACTTATATATTCAAGAAGCCGAGAGGAACAGGAGCATCACTTGAGAATTGTTCTTCAAACTTTGAAAGATCAGAAATTATATGTTAAATTTTCAAAATGTGAGTTCTGGTTGGATACTGTATCATTCTTGGGTCATGTGGTGATTAAGGATGGTATTAGAGTTGATCCAAAGAATGTAGAGGCTGTTCAAAATTGGCCTAGACATACTTCTACCACTGAGATTCGGAGTTTCTTAGGCTTGGCGGGCTATTATCGGCGTTTTGTGGAGGGATTTTTTTCTATATCAGAACCATTGACTAAATTGACTCAGAAGAATGTTTCTTTTCTATGGTCTGATGCTTGTGAGTCTAGCTTCCAAAGACTCAAGACTACCTTGACTACAGCTCCTGTATTGGCCTTGCCTAGTGAATCCGGGGGATTCATCGTCTATTGTGATGCTTCTGGTATTGGATTAGGTGGTGTTTTGATGCAAGATGCTAAGGTGATAGCTTATGCCTCGAGACAACTGAAAGTGCATGAAAAGAATTACCATGTGCATGATCTAGAGTTATTGGCGGTGGTGTTCGCGTTGAAATTATGGAGGCATTATTTATATGGCGAGCCTTGTGAGATTTTTACCGTCCACAAGAGTCTCCAGTATCTATTCACTCAGAAGGACTTGAATGGGAGGCTGCGCCAATGGCTGGAGTTACTTAAAGATTATGATATCACTATTCGGTATCATCCCGGGAAAGCCAATGTTGTGGCTGATGCATTGAGTAGGAAGTCTATGGGTAGTCTTACCCATCTTGATGTTTATATGAGGCCATTAGCTCGAGAGTTGCAGACCTTGTCCATTAGTAGAGTAAGGTTTGATGAATCTATGCCAGGTCGAGAATTTGCTTATATGGGGGCTCAGTCATCTCTAGCTTCCCAAATCTAGGAGAAGCAATTTGATGATTCGTATTTACGTGATATTCGAGATAGAGTCTTAAGTGGGGGAGTGACTGCATTTATGATTAGAGATGATGGTGTTCTTCGGCTGAATGGTCGGTTGTGTGTTCCGGTTGTTGGGGACTTGAGCCATCTGATATTGGCAGAGGCACACAGTTCTCGATATTCTATTCACCCTGGTATCACAAAGATATATCAAGATCTTCGAGAGTTGTATTGGTGGAAGGGAATGAAAAGAGATGTTGTTGATCATTTATCTCGGTGCTTAAATTATCAGCAGGTAAAGTTTGAGCATAGGAGACCAGTTGGGTTAGCTTAGTCTATGCCGATTCCAGAATGGAAGTGGGAGCGTATCGGACTTCGTGGTTGGATTGCCTTTGACATTGAACAAGCATGATTTAGTATGGGTAGTAGTGGATCGTCTCACCAAGTCAGTTCATTTCATCCCAGTGAGAACTACTTATACTGCTGAGCACTTGGCTCGTATCTTTATTGAGCATATTGTGAGGTTGCATGGTTCTCCAGTCTCTATTATCTCAGATCGTGGTACTCAGTTCACAGCTCAGTTTTGGAGGTTGTTTCAGAAGGAATTGGGTACGCGAGTGGAGCTTAGCACGGCATTTCACCCTCAGACTGATGGTTAGTCCGAGCGGACTATCCAGATTCTTGAGGACATGTTGAATGCTTGTGCAATAGACTTTGGAGGTCATTGGAATAGTTATTTAACTTTAGCGGAGTTTGCTTACGACAACAGCTATCAGTCTTCTATTCAGATGGCACCATTTGAGGCATTATATGGCCGCCGATGTTGTTCCAAGAAGTGCACCAACATCAGCTAGTGCTGCATTTGGGTTCGAACAGGACCTTATGATGCTCGAAATCACCCCAAACTTGGCACACAAGTTATACAACACATATTCGACCTATTCACGAAGAAGGATCTCGAATCAGATCCCCAAATCACAATGTAAGAGTCCTACAGAAAGAAGATACATTCAGTGTAAACTACTCGCTCAAAGGTAGTCACTTCTAATTAAGCCACCAGGCATTATCGTAAGCTAAAATCGTCAATTCAACACCTGCACCAAATTATTGTTAGGGACACCCACCCGCATCAATGTTGATAAAGACTTAAGCACTCAAGTGGACAAGCACAATTGTTCTAGCTTGAACGCAAATATGCCTCATTGCATATAACGGGCTAAAGACGTCTCCTTATGGGCGCAGGCCCTGCCATAATCAAAAGACATCTGTTACAGATGCGACTTAAGTCATCACCAGGTGACGCATAATAAAACAACGTCCAACAAGCGCACAAACGTCTTAAAAAGTCAAATGCCAAGAAAGACACCTAAAATGCTACTTGACTACATTACAAATAAATACACATGTATGCACAAGAAAACATGTATTGATAAGCATCCATTTTCATTAACATTTTTGTTTACTTTGACTACGTAAGTTTAAGCCCCCAAGTTTTAAAACTGACGAAAACACCCCCTGACCCCACTAATTAACCCACTAATGACAAATTAACACTTTTCAAGAATAAAAAAATAAAAAGAAATTATTGTACCTTATCCTTCAATTGAGACTTACGGGGACCTTTTGTCTCTTTTTTCTCTAATTACTTTATGAGTATCCATATTACTTTATGAGTAACCATATTGTGTAAATATTATTTACATCGCCATAACCGGTTGTTAATATTTTTAGCTTAACTGCGAAATGCAGAGTCCACCACTTGAAAATAAACATGAGATTTTTTACTAAGTTGTAGAATTAATACGACTACTCTTTACAAAAGAAAAAGAAAGATAAAACACAAAAAAGAAAAAAATTTAACTCAATCAAGATCACGCTGAGTAAATACTTTGCCAAAAGGATTAAGCTAACTAGGTTTTATTATAAAGAAGAAAGTAAGGAACAAGTTGTCAACAAATGAAACCATATGTGGAAATACGGCTACAACTTTAAGGTATTTGTATATTTGACTGGACAGATAAAGAAACAAAATAATTTTGTCATGCAAAATTTCATATGAAAGTATGTTTTTGGTAGATTCTTAAGTTAGGATATGTGTAATTTTGATTTATGAAATCTATATATTGTAAACCAAACAAAGAAAGTTATTTACAATATTTCTATATTTAATCTTTGAAAACCCCCTCACACCAACTATAAAAAAAACCTTCTCTTATTCCTGTGTTTCACACCTCAATTGCATTCTCTCTTCCTTTTATTGAGTTTCTCCATTTTACAGATCATATTTAGTTTCAACTTTTCATTTATGTCTCAAAAATGCATTAAACCTATGACCTTCAAAGTCAAAAGTTTCAACCCAAGAACCACCTTCATGAATGTATGGTGAGAATTCTTATTAAATTTGTCTCTTTTTTATATTAACTTTGGAATTTTAACTTCTTATGACATGTCTCGACCAAAATTTTATTTTTGTTTGTGTTTTTGTCTACATCATAACCCTAACACGTTAAATATAGACAAGCTATGTGGTTATGTCTAGACTCGATGTTGCTATATTTTTTTTTTGAACAAAGTTCAGGATAATGAAACTAGTTATTCCTTTTCTGTTTCATATATAGGTTTGTTTGACCTCTAAACTGGAGGAGAAATCAAAAATGAAAAGATCATTATTTCTGACATATCAAATGAGAAATGGTGGATTCGTCCTTTTCAATTGCCAAGCCATTGCATGTATCCACAGGCAGGAAGCCATTTCACTAAGTTATGTATAACTAGGCCTTAGCAACGCTCGATGGCCAGGGCTACTGCCATCCACGAGAGGAGAACATGATTATCAAGGTCCAACTATCTTAGAATGCTTCTCATTATTGTGTGTAGAAACAAAGATATTTAAACATGTATTCACCTTATGTTACTATTGAATGTAAGATCCAAAGATGTAACATGTAGTGACATTAATGATCTTTAGATCTAGTAAATGAAGAGAATGATAAATAGATGTAAATGTCAGGCTCAGTTTGCTTAGATTTTATCACTCAGACCTGGAGCCCCATGTTTGATCTAGTAAGTATGTTTTAAGTTTCTTTCCAACTTCTTGTATACTCTCTATTTAGGAAATGGTTAGAGTCTACAAGAAGTTGGGGAAGAAACACTTCAAAAATATTTTCTAGACCAGACATGAGGCTTAAAGTCTGATTGATAACATCTAAGTACTGAACCTAACATGTTACTTTCAATTTTCTGTTTTCTTCCTTTATCTGATCTTCAGACAATTAATGTTACTACATGTTACTTCTTGGATTGATTTCCTTCCTTGCTTAAGATTTTGGAAGTTAAGTTCATTTTCTTGTTCACAATTCCAACATTAGATTATGTATTATCACAAAGAAGCTACATAACAGAAATAAGTAGAATGATTTTCTATCAATACTGACAGAACATTTACTTATATCTATTTGAATATAGTTACTAGGGTTTCAACCTCATTGGTTTCACATGCATGTCTTGATAAAATAAGTACATCCAAGTACCTTGAGATTAGAATTGAGAATCTTGATAGCTTAAATATTTAGTATTATCTTATTTTCATCGATAAGCGAAGTGACCATTGTTATTATTTTTTTTTTTTTGAATCAATAACTTGATTAATTTATATAGTAGATCGTTTTAGTAGACCCTAATAACTATAGAATATATATCCAATTTTTACAGTACGATATAACTAATATTCGAGATTTCTTTCTCATGCATAATGAAGAGGAAAAACCTAAACTAATTATGTCTATGTTTATTAAGGGAGCAAAATAATGGAAAATATTGCCTTGGCTTAAAAGGATGAAATTTAAGCAAATTATCTGCAAGATTTATATATTATGAGTATCTACATTTAGTTTGGATTTTTATTAAATGACTTGTCTGCTAAGATGAATTCGAAAAAAAAACAAGGAGAATTATTTGATGCAAGATCATGCCACCCTTCAACTGGAAAACAACCTTTAAATTTTGCAACGATGAATTATAATGACACACATGATAATCAATCCTTGAAAAACTATACACAAGATACATTAGTTTTTTTCTTGCTAATTAAACTCACTTTGACGATCTTACGGTTGAAGCTTGTGCACATAGATGTGCAACTTGAAGTTATTACTAAAAAAAGGGTTGATGAGATTAATTGAAATATATAAGTCAAATATTGATACTATATATCATTAGGTACATAGTCGTCGTTGTTGAAGACACAATTGAAAGAAAGACGGCTAAGTTAAAAAAATTGATATAATTTTTTTGATCTTTATTACTTTGGTTCTTTAATTTTTTCTGTTTCACAATTCATAAATAGTTAATTAACTAGCTTAAGTAGTCCATAGCTAAGCAGTTTTTCTTGTTTGTTGCCCTTGTAGGAAATTTATCTTCAATGTCAGAAAGATGTTAATTGTAGTTTCAGATGTAAATGTTAAGTTAATTTAGAATGCATTTTGATTATGACAAAAAGAATGTGATACCTAAAAATAGTCCACGTGCTTCTCGCAGGTTTCGGGCTCTATTGCTTGAGGATTGATTCTACAGATCGTGAATTGAGGATTCTTTCGGAGTCAGCTATGGAAAGTTAGATTGACTGTTTATTGCTCTTGCCTTATTCACTGGAGATATTTATATCTCTAAGAGAATCAAATCTCTTGGGTCAAATCTCTCTATCATCCGGATCCCGTCAATCTCTCCTTTCATATCTCATCCAAGTTTCTGCCTTGATCTCCAGCAACGGTCTTCCGTCCGTGACACTATTTATTCTAGAGTTTCTGAAGATCTCCTTACGCTTCTATTCTACTGTCTACTTTTCTCCATACTTTTACTTTGCAAAAATACTGTAACAAGCTAGTGTTCAGTGATTAGAAAAGAAAAGAAGGAGAGGTTCTTGTAGAGGTAATAGTTGTGTCGAACAGAAGTTGGTTTGGTGAGCTATAAACCAAACAGTACGTTGGTGGTTATCGAGTGGTAAAAACCATCTGTGTGAAGACGTTCGTGGTTAACGATAAACCATACTTGTATTTCTGTTTACTAAAGAGCTTGAAGAGAGATCACTCCCTTGTGACCCAAGGGGACTGGATTAGGAACCAATTGGTTCTGAACCAGTATAAATACTCTGTGTCGTTCCCTGTTTACAGCTTTCATTTCTGCATTACTTATTGTTTATACCTTACAGTCAACTCACGAACTGATTAGTCGACTAAAATTAATAGTTTTAACAATTCACCAACCTCTTGTACTCATCAGTAAATTGTGCTAGGATAAGGGTAACTATGGTGATGGTATGTGTCAATGGCTAGCATCACTATATGTACCTGCAATCAAGATTCAACAAGATTAGGCATGATTTTGTAGCCTAAGTGTACACAACGGTCGTGTGTTTTTGTATTTGAGATTAATACAAAGTTGATTTGTGATCTTTACGTATCCAAAGAGAGAAAAGAATATGCTGAGTCAAACAGAGTGTTGTGTGCTGTACAGTTAGAACAAAAATTTACCTTGTAGAGTAGCATATATCATTATGTAAAACAGTTGAATTAATTATGCATTGATGCTTTGATCAAATTATTTTTCCTCTTATTCTGATCTTTGAAACTGAAAATTTTCAACCTCCCCATATAATTATTACTTAAAAAAATTTATTTATTTTTTTCTAATTTCTTTATAGCCTTTACTCTTTGAATGGTTGAATTTAACAAAAGAACTTAAGAATATATGCATCAACATTAGTGCACTCCATGGGACTGTATTTCTGAGCTCGCAACATCAATAAGAGAAATGTAAAGAACTTGGCTTGTATGTCCCTCGAAAGAAAACCAGATTTTCTTCTACAAGATAGATCTAAGGCTGAGTCCATGGTCTAGCAAAGAAAATTCATTGTTTCTAGTAGTAGTATCGATCGCCTAATTATTCACATCTAAAATGAATGTTAGTGTAGATCAACAATCATGAAATTGGGTGTTGTATGTTAACTAGTCGACTCATTTGGGATTTGAGATGCAGTTGATTTGATATTAAAAAGTATTCTGTTGTACACACTCTAGGTGGATTATGTATCCCAGTTTTTATTCAGGAGAGAGAAAAAATCAACCATCCTTTGTCCATTGCTACGGGTTGTCAGTTAACTTGTTCCATTTATATATCATTGTGCTTGTAATGGCTTTACTGAATATTTAAAAATATATATGAAAAATCATTTCTTTGGAACTACAGATTCTTGATAACATCTTTAGCCAAAAGTTAGTAGCAAGGCCTTTGTTAGGGTGTTTAACTATCCTTATGATAGCATGTTAGTTACAATTTTTACTTATAAGCGGCATGATTATAATTATTTTATAAATGACCTTATTGTGCAGTTATTTTTTACACGTGCATGGAACTTATAATAGGTAAACTTCTAATGCATGGGTTAAAATGGTTTCAACTTAATTACTACTCCATTCGTCTTAATTTATGTGTCATAGTTGAGAGTTCGAGGGCCAAAGTTCTATACTTTGATGGTAAATTTAGACACAGATTTTTCAAGTTCTTGAAAATAAATTTTATTTATTTGAGAACTACATAATAATTACTATAAATCATATTAATGAAACAACCTTAAGTAGTCGTTTCGGGAGTTAGAACGCTGATTGACGTGTCGATAGTTTTAAAAGCTTAGTAACATCCATTAGAATTTTTCTGTAAAATTTAAGCTAAATCTGACCTCGTTTGGTAGGTATCGGAAGACGGTTTCAGTTTTCGTCGGTGATAAATCTTAAAAAGAGGTTTTCGAGCTCCATTTTGGCGAATGAGCTCCGATGCAAAATCTGAAAGCATCGTTAGGTTCGTATGGTCATTTTTGACCTGTGTGAACTATTAGAAGTGAACTTGGAGGTCATTTTTGACCACGTGTGGCTCTCGCAGGGGTCGGCTCAGATGGCATATCACCAGCTCCAGAAGAAGAGGACGATCGCGTTCTCACCATCTGAGATAAGTACATTAAAGGATTAGTACCTATATAAGCTACATAGCACGAGAAGAGGTGAAATGAAGGGAAACAACTTTTCCTAAAATGACGTTGTAGCCTCTCACTTATAAGTATGGTCGACAACATACCTATAAACAAGACTCTACTCGGACACTGCTCCATTGACTCCCTAGGACTTGACTTACAACCTAGGCTCTGATACCAATTTGTCACGACCCAATTTTCTAGGACCGTGATGGCACCTAAGCATTCTACCCTTAGGCGAACCAAGAAGTGAGTAAGAAGTTCAAAATGATAACAAGGCTAAATCAACATATAGTTTTAAAAGATGATCAAACTAAATGAGAAAAGAGTAATACCATATTTAAAGAAAAGCATCCCAAAAATCACGACATAACTATCCACCAATACAAAGTGTCAATGGAGCATACTAAGGACCCGTTTGTCCATAAAAAAAATTTTGCTTTTTTTCAAAAACTTTTTCAAAAACTTGTTTCTCCATAAAAAATTGTCAGTTTTTGAAACTTTTTTGAAAAACGGTTTTTGAAAAACTAAAAAGTAGTTTTGACCACTTTTTCAGTTTTTTGAAAAAACCAACTTTCTCAACTCACAACATTTTAACTTTTATTCAAGTAAAATTCATGTCCAAAAACAATTTCAATTTCCAAATACATTTTTTCAACTCAACTTCAAAAACTCTTTTTCAAAAACTTTTTGGTATTTATAGCCAAACGGCTACTAAGAGTTCATACAATCCAGGGCACATCCCAAAACCTAAGGAAAGTCTAAAATATAAAGGAAGATAGGACAGTGTGCCACCACGAACAATGCGGTTGGTTCACCTCAACCGACTCTAGTCCACAACCTCGAACGGATCAAGAAAGTCCAGCTGCCCGGCTAGAAGATGGATCTGCACATGTAAATAGTACGTCATTAGTCGAAGCCCAGTAAGATCATCGACAAGCCCGTTACTTTACTCTTCGGAACAAGTCTTTGAAATTATATAAGAAGATAACATTAATAAGGCCTACATATCAAAATATAATAAAGGAATACTCTAGTACCATCATTCACTATAACTTCTTTCTTTATATAATATAATACAACATAATAGCATAGGCCCTCACCATCATCGTGGCTAGACCAGTGGCTCATCAACTCTATAGCATAGGCCCTCGCCATATAAGGCTAGATCAGTGGCTAAATTTATCTAATAGCATAGGCCCTCACCATATAAGGCTAGACCAGTGGCCCACAATCCAAATACCAACGAGAAAATAGAATCATAAAAAGGATAATCTGGAATGTATATATATAACTTCATAGTATAGAAGGAAACACATCTAGTGTTAAATACACATGTAATGCACATATCAATGTCGTGCTCTTTTACTCAAATATAGTAAGGTATGAAGTAATACCATGTTCAAGTCAATACCAAACTTTGTTAAGCTAACTTGATTGTTCAAGTAAGATAAACGATCTCACTCTAACGTATATGGACAAGTATGCGCTTGTCCCACAACATACTAATCGTTTAGAAGCTTGGAACTCTTTACACAATTTCAATTCATGCCCATTTAGCAAAGCAAGCAAAATAAGGATCAAGTCTCACTTACCTTGAAAAGAGCTAAAAAATACTACATCCGAAAAGTCTCGAAAGTTTCCGAAGCCGAACTCCAATCCAATCACACTATTCAAAAGCATAATTAGAGCGTTAAAATAAGCTAGGAGGGTGAAAACCCCCAATTTTTGGGGCCCCGGCCCACCTCAGCCCGTAACCCGTCCATCGAGCCCCATCTCGAATTTCAAATCCGAAATTAATATAATATTACCCATTAACCCACAAGTTTATACGTTCAAAAATCAAGTAAATCCGATCCCATTAACATCTTCAAATCTCCCTTTTGCTCTATTGTTGAGTTCGAACTCAAGAACCCTATCAACTTTTCAAGGTTCTTCAATTTCGCGATATCGAGGAAGAAATTTATTGGTGAAGAATAATTTAGGTTCAAGTTATTCACATAAATCAATTGGATAGAATCCTAAGAGATTGGCATATCAAGTGAGTTCCTATCCCCAATTTTTTGATTTAAGACATGGGGGTCAATAGATAAATTTCTCTTGCAAAATTCTAAATCCTAATTAAATCTATCAAATAGTCCATTCCCACCATCCCACTGAAGATACACTATAATAAATTTCAATATTGATTCTCATAACTCAAGATAAAAAAAGAAAACTCAAAATGAGCAAATCGTTTACCTTACTTTGAAATAATCAATGATACAGGATTCTTGGTTGGCATCGTTTACCTTAGTTTGAAATAATCAATAATACAGGATTCTTGGTTGGCATCTTTGAAACTAAATAATTAATGTGTTGATCCATCTCCACTGTAAAGCTTCTTGGACTCACGTTAAAGAGGAGCAGTACCTCGCTCTCGCTGCTACAAGCTTGGCTTCACCCAAGGGATAATTTTCTTTTCTTCTACTTTTTCAAATGGTCAAAGATGACCTCATTACGTGAAAGCTTGTGGAGGATAATTCTTAAGCTTGTAGTGGACCCACTTTACATAGTTTTATAATTTCATTACTACTATACATATGTTGTGAGTTGTTGGCCACTTAGCAAAATATCAACTTACTAACACAAATAATCATGTGAATCTATAAAGATTCTATTTTGCAAAATTGAAAAATTTGTAAAAATGTTAGGACTACCACCTGGGGAGTGGCCTTTATTAAATAACAATTAATCAACTTGGTTCACTTAATTTTGCTCCTTAACTACTAGAATTTAACAATCACTGCATCATTACGTCGCATCCTATTTTTTCCCGAACCGGTTAAAATTCGAAATAGGACTCGACTTATTGGGTAACTTACGGGTAAAGAGTTGGAATCGCCACCTAACATATTTTTAACTAGGCGTATTATGGCACCTACTTTGTTTCTAGCCAATTTTAATAATTAACTCCGAAACTTAGTCTATGAACCAAATATTCTAGGTAAGAGGTTCAAGTTAACTCGAGAGGAAGGGATTAGACACCTCTCAAGCTCCACCAAATATGGTTACAGGCCGGACTTTATAATTGGGATTCAAAATAAGTAACTAAGCAAATGGACTAGACAAATAATTAAACGACTATTATGATATGCATATTAAGATTAGATAAAAAAAAGGTTCCAATTCACTAATAGGCTTCTTACTTAAAAAATTGCACCAAGCAAAATAAAACAAATTAGTTAGTATATAATAAAAATAAATATTAAGAGAAAATAATAGCAAGTAAGAATAGAAGCATTTTTGGAGTGTTGTTTTGAAGATATTTATCCAAATGTACCTCACAAAAACAAATGAAATTAAGTTAGTAAATAATAATGGTAATAATAATAATAATAAATAATAATAATAATAATTTAAAATAAAGGGGAAAGGGATTTTTATAAAAGTGTAGGCTCAGAATGGTGTATTGCATCAAGCAGAAAATAGAGATGTCAATACGGCTGCAAATACGGAGCCCGGGCCGGTTTGCCACGCCAGATACCTTCAATCTCACCACTCCACTATCGCTTACTTTGCAAAGTGATATGCATCGTCATCGACTATTTATTTTTAGGGACGGAGGGAGTGTAACGGGACGTTTAGGCCTCCAAATGTCATTGGCCTAAGTGTAGTATCATGTTCAAATTAGTCCTAGGCCTCAAATTAAAATATTTTCATAGGCCAATTGTGTAGGGACCACCAGATCAGTGTAGCACCAGGAAACTGCAAAAAGGGTCTCAAAAGCAAAGTCAGCATCAATCAACAGTTTCAAACACGTACAAGAAAAATTGCATAACATACAAATCAATAATGTGTTAGCAACAATCATCCAATAAAAAAAAACCATTTCAAGAACAAGATAGGCAGAAACTCATATTAAAGAAGAAAGAGGCCCAAACAGCTGCGACTTTTAAATAGTCGCTGAATGACGATGACGATCAGAACCACGACGAAGCAAACGACAAAATGAGGAGCGAACACCAATGGGTGGCGTCTCTGCAACCCCAACGGCTCCTTCCAATTTCAATCACCAATCCACCAGAAACGGAGAGAAACCTTAAGCAAAAATCAGCATACTTTTCCGGCGAAGGACACGGTGGCATTGCTGCAACTCTGTCCCCATTTTTCTTATCCCCTTTCTCGTCGTCGATGGAATTTTCCGATGACGGTGGCTTATTTCCACTGCCGCTGCTCAGTTCTATAAGTACGTGGGTAATTGTGTATCGCTGTCTGCTGGTGTATGTGTAGTGGTGATGCTATATATATATTGTGGGTGTGAGTGGAAAGGGTGTTTCCAAGGTGTAAAGAAGATGGGTGTGTTTGTATCGTATGGTGTGTGTTGCTGTGTATACGAAATGTGTCCGTAATGGGTCTGTAGGCGTGTGTGTAGTGAAGGATGAAATTGAGAAGAGGGGGAGACGATGGTGCACTGTGTATATATTTGTTTGATCAGTGTGTGTGGAGTTTTATTTTATGAGTTTGTTTGCGTGTGTGTACGTATGTAATGTATCTGTTCTGCCTATTTGTGTGTGTGAACATTGAGAGAGAAATTGAGGAGGGTGTGTGAAGAAGAAAACCCAAAATAAATCAATGGGGTCTGCTTGTTTTGTGTTGTACTGATATCTGTGTGTCAGTGTGCGTATATGGCGATGAGAGGGAGTACTGTGTTTTTGGGGGTATATGTCCGTGTGTGAAGATGATATGTATTGTGGAATTAAAAAGGGAAAAGTGTATTGTGCGTCTTTGTGTTGAGTAATGAAGAAGAAGACAAGGGAAGCTTTTGATTGTACTGTTTTTGTGTGCGTCTGTGTCTGCTTGTGTGTGGGTTGTGTGTGTGTCGTTGGTTTTGCTGATAATGAGGAGAGGATGAGGATGTAAGTGAGTGGTTATGAGGAGAAGTACTGATGATTTTTGTGAGTGAAGATGATGTGCTAATTTATGAGATTTTTTGAAAAAAGAGTTGTTGGGAGTTTTCCAAAAGTATGAGAGGAAAATTGGGGATTTGGGAGCGATTTTAGGGGAGAGATTTAAAGGATTAGAGACTAATTAGGAAGGAATGTTTGAATTGGATTTAGAAGATATTTTCTTTCAATATTTAAAAGAAAATGAATTTAGACCACATTTTGTCTAGATTCAAGTAGGAATAGGAAGATTGAATTTAGGAAGAGGAGGATTCAATATAAAAAATGTATTTGGTTAGGTATCGTGGCTAGGTTCAAACGAAATTTGAAAGAATTGAAATAAAATAAAATATATTTTGTATAAGAAAAATGTATGGTGCAAAATGAACGAGTCTATACGAACACTTGTCTAGATTCAAGACAAAGGATGATTTTAAAATAATGGAAAAAAATATTTTGGAAAAATAGCAATTGATTTCTAACGGAATGGACGTACCTAGACGGACACATGTCCAGGTTCGTAGGAAATTTTAACAAAAGAGGAAGAAAAATAAGTAAATAGAGAAATGGACATTTTCTTTTTAATTGGCCAATATTCAACGTAAAGGTGCAAAAAATATAGATATACATATTGTACATAATGCACAAATAATCATTAAATAAACTCAAATAATATTATTTAGATATAGATAATCACAAATAATTACTAAGTTGCACAAATGATACAAATCGATACAAATTTTACATATAGCCTAAATGATGCAATTATATAATATTATAAATGTACTAAATTGCGCAAACAGTCACAGTTTGAAAAATAACCTAAATGATGCAAAATTACATAATATAGGCACATTTAGGTATGTAATATATAAATAGAGAATAACGCACATAAATGCATGATTTCTAATGCACATTTTGCATAAATAGTCAAATTATACCCTTAAGTTGAATTATAGCCAATTTTAGAAAAAGGAAGGACAAAATTGGGTGTCAACAGCTGCCCCTCTTTGCTCGGGGATGATGAAAGAGTCTTCGGGCAAAGATAGTTGACGGAGTAGCCAATTTTATCACGACTGGTAGGCAAAATGACAGAGAGGGGAAAATGGGAGTTTTGGGAGTGTTTTGGCCGAACCCCGGTCTCTGAGTTGCCTACATATCTCGGGTTTCATGAGAATCAGGTCGTGTGCAGTTCTAGAATGGCATGTAGCCTGAGTGAGATTTTATGGCGCACGATTTTGGATGTAAAGATTAAACATATCCCAGTATGTAAAGTTTAGATTCGTGTATGCTTTGCCTTTTGGCTGGATAAATGAAGCAAAGACACCAGCGAGTATGAGATAACATCAATAGATCGAGCGTGGGAAAAGAGGCCTATAATCATCCTAGTTATGAAAATGTGGCGCGCTACACTCACATAAAGAGGAGTTTATACGTACATAGTTTCCACTTCATCTCGATAAATGAGTAATCTTGCTTTCGCTATTGCCTTGACTGAACTGGGAAACATTCGAGAAGCGAGTTTTATAAATGCGCACAATTCAAATAGATGGGCATGATTAAGCACGAAAACACACACGATTGATGCAGATAGGCTCGAACAGGCAAAGTAGGCATTAGTAGGAAGGAAGTGCAAAATGACATCCTGATTTTTGATGAAAGACAAGGCAGATTACTTGAGAAGGCATGAAATGGTCGGCTTTGGTCGTGTCAGAATTCGACATAATAGGTAGTTTGCAGGTAGGACAAAGGCGTTGTCGAAGTCGAGATAACATCGATAGATCGAGTGTGGTGAAATAGGCTTGTAAACGTCCTAGTTATGAAGATGTGGTGCACGATACACCCATAAAGAGGGGTTTACATGGGCACATTTTCCACTATAACTTGATAGAGGAGTCATCTTGACCTAAACATTGTCTTGAATGAACCAATCGGTAAGGAAAGGTTGGGTAGATCACTGATGCGAGTACGGAACTGTAGCTTTGAACGCTTTGGAACTCGGCAAAATGGGTAGCCTGTGGGTATAGCAAGCCATTGTCTGTAGGATTAGGCTTCTCGAATTGGGTCTTGGGATGATGCTTTGTGTGTTTTTGAGGTTTTGCGGTTGCATAATTGGTATTTATTTTTGGAGTAGGCGTGGGAGTATGGCGCAGGGGTTTGTCGAGAGATTGGGGAATCCCTACAGCAAAATCAGGATAAATGCAAATAAAGATAAAGATGAAGATAAAGTAAACTTCCCTGTTGAATTGATTCTCCTTTGCCTGGTCTGCTTTTCAGTGCTCAGTGCTAGGAAATGTGTGCCTCTCCTCTGGAGAATATCCATTTGCTAAGTGCTTCTCGTCAGGAGATAATTGCTTCGTCACGCTGAGCTGTCGTTGGATCATCTTGCCAGTGCAACGCCGGATTGTGTGTCCATTGCTCTTCGTCCTTTAAATGTGTGCTTGTCACGTCGGGCTGTATACTCCTTTTGTATTGAGCTGTGTATCTTTTCATGTAGAGTTGCCTATCATTCTTTCATTTTGGTTGTGCACCCTTTGTCATGCTACCCTTTCACCGGGCTGTCTACCCTCCAGGACATCTGCCCTTTGTCATGTTGTCCTTTCGCCGGGCTGTCTACCTGTTACAATGTCAAAATTTGCCTCGGGCTGTATACCCTCCGCTGTGTTAAGTGCTAAATTCGACATCAGGCTGTGTACCCTCAGTCGGTGCATTGGGTTGTGTACCCTCCGCAAAATTAAAATGACAGAATCGACATCGGGCTTTGTACCCTAAGTCGATGCATCGGGCTGTGTACCCTCAGTTAATTTAAAATGATAAATCGACATCGGGCTTTGTACCCTTGGTCGACGCCTTGGGTTGTGTACCCTCAACTAATTTAAATGACAAATCGACATCGGGCTGTGTACCCTCAGTCGATGCTTCGGGCTGTGTACCCTCAGCTAATTTAAATGACAAATCGACATCGGGCTGTGTACCCTCAGTCGATGCCTCGGGCTGTGTACCCTCAGCTAATTTAAATGACAGATCGACATTGGGCTGTGTACCCTCAGTCGACGCTACGAACTGTGTACCCTCAGCAAATTTAAATGACAAATTGACATTGAGTTGTGTACCCTCAGTCGACACCTCGGACTGTGTACCATCAGCTAATTTAAATGAAAAATTGACATTGGGCTGTGTACCCTTAGTCGACGCTTCGGGCTGTGTACCCTCAGCTAATTTAAATGACAAATCGACATTGGGTTGTGTACCCTCAGTCAACGCTTCGGGCTGTGTACCCTCAGCTAATTTAAAATAACAAATATCGACATCGGGTTGTGTACCCTCAGTCGACGCTTCGAGCTGTGTACCCTCAGCTAATTTAAATGACAAGATCGACATCGGGCTGTGTACCCTCAGACGACGCGTCGGGCTGTGTACCCTCCGCTAATTTAAATGAAGAAATCGACATTGGGCTGCGTACCCTTCGCTAATTTAAATGACAAAATCGACATCGGGTTGTGTACCCTCAGTCGATACATCGAAAGTACAGTGTAACAAGTAGGATGCTATTGTTATGTAATGCGATGTGCTAAGGGGGCTATCGTGTTGCTTTTGTAAGGACTTTTCTTGAAATTTTTGAGGGGACCTCAAAAATTTCTGCCCTAGTGTCATGTTTGCGTCTTTGGAATTTTTGAGGAGATCCTCAACAATTCTGCCCCAGCTTTTTGTTTATGACAGATCACCGAGAAAGGAGGTTGCATTGCACTTAACACCAATGTATTGGCTAAAATCTGCATTCGTCCTTTAGTGTGACGATTGGATGTATTGATGACTATGAGTATGTGGATATTTGCATACTCAGACTGGGGTTTGATATTTTTATTTTGCCGGATTTGGAGATTGTCCAAAATTGTAGTTGTCTTAGGTTGTGATAGAATGTCTTCATGTTTCACGTTTTTCTTTTTGACAGTTATGGAGCTAACTTTGATGGATTAGTCTTTGTAGAAAGTGTGCTTCTGGTTTGGGAATTGTAGTTTTCCCTTTGTTGGTTTTTGTTGTACCGTTGTCTTGCTTTGGCCAATCGGACTCTGAACTTTATGTTTCAGTGTTGGATGTTTTGCGGTGTCATAGTATGGGATGTTTGAGTGATGAGTGTGGATCTTTGTTGGATCGAATTTTGGAGTGGATATCTAGAGAGTAGTTTGTTTATTAGGGGAAATATCTTTTGGTTGAGCTAAAGGAGTAAAGATATGAGGTCTTGTCTTTTTGTATGAGCCTGTTTGAGTGGGCTTATAAGCAGCTTATTTTAAGTGGCTTATAAGTCAAAAAGTGGCTTAACTTTCACTTTTTGAGAAGTTAGGATTTTCTAACTTCTCAAAAAGTAGCTTTTAAGCCACTTATGGCTTATAAGTCCAAAAATTTTTAAGTTACCAAACATATATTAATGGGCTTATAAGCTTATAAGCAACTTTTGAGCTCACCCAAACGGGCTCATGTCCCTTATTGTGCTGAGCCTAATATGGTTGTAGTTTGAAGTCTTGACGGCTGGGAGGTTGTTTATTGTGTAAGTTGGGTGTAGTGTGAGGCTGTGAGTTTTGCCAGCCTCGGTTGTATAGTGATCAGATTTTTTGTTGTGACTCTCGTGTGAGTGTATTGTAGGTTCTGGACTTTGTGGTAGGAGAAAGTATTTTCAGCTTGGCTTGCCGTTTTGACTTTTCTGAATGCAGATTTTTGACCAATATCGGTGTCCAAACGCGAAGCAACCGTAGCAAAGTGGTGAAATGCACAAAATAGTGTGGGCATATGAGCAAGGATTAGACGCAAAAATGACACATAAGCATAAGAGGATGCCTAGATAGCAGATGATGCATTAGCGCTTGAATTTGGAGGTTGCAATAGAACGCCTAAATATCACAAGAGATTGTCCAAGTGCTTTATGTAGCAGTCAAGGCAAGGATTTTGGTCAAACGATCAATGCTTGTTTAAATGGGAGATAAGGAATTGGATGTCAACGAAAAGTGATAAATACATTGTGTAAGGAATAGATTGTGTTGTGTGACAGAAAAAGATGTTGGCTTTTGTCGAATGCCAGGACATTAAGTGCATTTGTCATTCTTTCTTGCCAATTTATTTGTCATGACGCCTATGTGTCTTCGAAAGAGATCCTCAATGCCTTTCATGCTTTTCCAACCAATTGCTATGATTCAAACTTTACACCAATTTTCCTTGTTGAATAAAATTTTATTGCTGAGTCATTGAACTCGATGTAGGTTGCCTATATCATGTGTATTCTTAGATTGCTGCGTCCTTTTGTAGTTGTCGTCATGAGAATTCATATCACCCCAATAAAACCTTTGATCAAAATTGATCTAAGAAGTCTACTTGCATGTGCTTTTATATCAACTCAAACCTTGCTATGGTATGTGTCTCAAATAACTTCACCGTCTTTTTAGTGGACAAAGATATGCTTCCAGATGCTCCAGGGGTCTCTAGGTTTGTCATATGATGATGGCTTTGTCATTGTGTCTTTGCCTCCCATTTCAAGTCGAATTGGCTTGCCTGTTTTCGGTTGTCGTGCACAAGTATTTGCTACACTTCTGTCTTCCCAATATTATCTTTCACTGGCCCTTTGACTGCTATTTTGATCATGATAGGATTTAGTTAGAAAGTTCTTTGGGTCACAGTCATGTATTGCAGGTGGTATGACTGTGCAGACTAGAGTAACAAAGATGATCCTTGGATATTGGTGTCAAATGGTCTTAAGGCGAGCCATGTGTGCCTTCGAATTTGGACCAATATTTCTCTTGCTTTGTCAATTTTCCTTTCCATGTGCATAGTGCTTGCCGGAAAAATTGAGGTACTGGGGACAATAAGCCCGGCAGTTTCCCATCTCACGAACAATTGAATGTGGGATTCGGCTAGTGGAGTGTAGTTTCTTTCCGGTCTTTGGTTGGCATCAGGGCGAGGACTAGGAGGGTATGGTGGTGCATTTCGGTAGTCGGGTTGAGTGTTTTGCTGGTATGGCGAATGATTTGGTGCTGGGATGTGGAATATAGGTCGAGCGGGCTGAATGTTGTAAATGGAATATTCAGGTGGTATATGAGGGTAGGGATAAAATGGTAGCGGCGCTTGATACTAGTGGTTAAAAGTAGGGTCTTGAATGGTTGCAGCAAAAGGGACTTTATCTCTCTTCTTTTTAAAAAAGGCTCCATTCCAGACTGGATAGCTTTATTGGTAGTTTGTAGAGAGAGGAGAGAGCTGGTGGGAATTGCTGTGAAAAACTCCTTTATTTCGGAAAATTCCTGATAAGTGAACTCGCTTAACCATGTATTTTGCCTTGGTATTCAACTCGAGCCAACCTTTCGGGTAATAGACTTTTGAACGAACTAGAGACAATTTGGACATGCAATAGATTTTAGTGAAACGACCTCGGTTAGTCGTTTCGGAAGTTAGGACTCCGATTGGTGTGCCGATAATTTTAAAATATTCGTAAGATCCATTGGGACTTATCTGTAAAATTTGAGCTAATTCAGACCTCGTTTGGTAGGCATCAGAAGAAGATTTCAGTTTTTATTGTCGATAAATATTAAAAAGAGATTTTCGAGCTCGATTTTGGCGAATGAGCTCCGATTCAAAATTCGAAAGCGCCGTTAGGTTTGTATGATTATTTGTGACTTTTGTGAACTTTAGAAAGGGAATTTCGATGTTGTTCGGCTAGTTTCGGCTAAAATGCCGAAAGTTAAATAATTTGACATTTTTCCATTTAAATTCGCATCTTGAGTTTCGGGAATCCGATTTGAGATCTGCCTTAGTGAATATGCTACATATATTTTGTGTAACTTGTATGCAAAAGTTGGAATTATTTTGAATATCGTAAGATACCGTTTTAATTTTCGTTAAAAAAAGAAAATAAAATAAAAGTAAAAGAAAATAAAATAAAAGTAAAAAGGAAAAGAAAGTAAAATTGAATGGTAAAGTTGAAGGACAAGAAACAGAGAAAGGAACATGAACGAGAAACAGAGATGACACAACAAAAATATTGCCAGAAAATGAGAAAAGAGCCGGAGAAAAGATAGAATTTTTACCCTGAAACATTCAGGTAATGATCTTAATACATTATTTTAGTTTATTACGTGTGTTTGAATATATTTTGACGGTAAAAATTGGGATATTAGACATCGTTTTAATAAGTTCAACTGATAGTTTCAAGGGTCAATTGGACCCCGATAATGGAATAGATTATATATTCGTACTCAGTGAATTATGGGCAACATATAAATATAATTTATTTAGGGTTTGGTTATGTGACCATAAACCCTGTACATAGGTCTGGCCTGCATATTGCGTATGCGAATAGGGTATCAGGTTCCTAACCGGATTGTCCTAAGATGTGAGGAATGAAGCCTTTAGCCTAATTTGATATATTTTTCTACTTATTGAATAGAGTGGGATCGTTTGGCAATGAAACCAAAGCATAAAGCGGTTGTTGATTAGCAATGCTAGCTTTGGAACAAGGTAAGTGTTTATATCCATTTCTTTGGAGGCACTTGGCCTCGTGGATTTTCTACCACGTGTTCCTTATGTGTGTAGCTGCTGATAGGCGTACTCATTACGCCTTAGCTTTGAATTTACATTGTATATTATATGTTATGTCCTATTGTTGGTATTGCATTGAGCATCTGAGCATTGCACTCTGGTTTTGAGCATTGCATATAATTCCCAGTAATCGATGAGAGTCCCGAGCCGGTGAAGGGTCATTATTGCATATACTTTCCGGTTGGCGATGAGATTCCCGCACCGGTGAAGGGTCATTATTACATATACTTCCCGGTAATCGATGAGAGTCCCGAGCCGGTGAACGGTCATTATTGCATATACTTCCCGGTTGGCGATGAGAGTCCCGCACCGGTGAAGGGTCATTATTACATATACTTCCCGGTAATCGATGAGAGTCCCGAGCCGGTGAAGGGTCATTATTTCATATACTTCCCGATTGGCGATGAGAGTCCCGCACCGGTGAAGGGTCATTATTACATATACTTCCCGGTTGGCGATGAGAGTACCGCACCGGTGAAGGGTCATTATTACATATACTTTTCGGTAATCGATGAGAATCCCGAGCCGGTGAAGGGTCATCATTGCATATAATTCCCGGTAATTGATGAGAGTCCCGAGCCGGTGGAGGATCATTATTGCATATATCTCCTGGTAGACGATGAGAGTCCCGCGCCGGAGATAGGTATGAGGCATATGTGACTGCATTGCATCGTACCGCATTCATCCCATCTCGTTCATATGTGACTGCATTGCATCGTACCGCATTCATCAAATTTCATTGCACCGCATACTACCTATTGTCTGTATGGTGTTGTTTTTTATGTATGCGGTATGTATAATATGTCGTGGACATATCTCAGTTTGTCTATATATTTCTGGCTCGTATTCTGGGTTGCGGGGATCGGGTTGCACGCCGCAACGGTATAAATATATGGATCGGGTTGCACGTCGCAACGGTATAAATATATTGATCGGGTTGCATGTCGCAACGGTATAAATATATGGATCGGGTTGCACGCCGCAACAGTATGAATATATGGATCGGGTTGCACACTGCGACTGTATGAATATATGGATCGGGTTACACGCTGCAACAAGATGAATATATGGATCGGGTTGCACGTCGCAACATGATGTATTTCTGATTGTTGATGTGTTCGGAATACCTATATGTTCTGGCTATCTTACGTTCCTGGTTGTTAATGAGTTTGAGATTCCATATGTGTTTCTAGTTATTATCTGGCTCTGCCTTTTCATAATTTAAATAAGAGGAATTTGGTTTATCTGTTTCTTCTCCCTGGCTAGCTATCCTATTCTTTGAGGTGGCTAGTCTGCCCCACTTATTGAGTCCTTTTGACTCACCCTTGTTTGTTGTTTGTTTTCTGTGTATCTATTTCGTTTCGGCAGGTTCGCTCCAGGATTGAGTTCGCCACATTGTTCAGGAGCGAAGACGACTTCAGCTGTCAGTGTGAGCCAGCTTTTATTCCGGGTGGCCACCAGTTTATTGTTTATTATTTCAGTTGCATTTTGCTCCCTTCAGGAGGTATCTGTCTTCTTTCGTACTCTTAGATGTCTAGTCTGGATAGCCCTAAACCTAGTATGTTGGGTAGTCAGATGTAATTTCTTTTGTACAGCTTAGAGGTATCAGTATGTCTGTGTTTTTATTTTAAGTCGTCTCCTTATTTATGAATTGTTATATTTATTTTCCTAATTTAATTGGTAAGGGTTCGCCCGACAGGTCTAGGGAAGGATATCGGGTGCCCGCACAGCCTAGCCGGATTTTGGGTCGTGTCAGTTGGTATCAGAGCCTGGTTTAGAGTCTATCCAGACTAAGACAGTGTCTAGTAGAGTCTCGCTGATGGGTACGTAGACGTCCGTACTTATCTACGAGAGGCTATGATGGCATTTAGGAAGTTTCACTTTCTTCTTTTCTGATCGTGCGTCGGTCTAGGATGCAAAAGTATTTTTGCTAATTCTTTCGTGGTAATTGTGAACCCTCTTGCGACAAATCAGCAAACAGTATGAGTTTAAGACGAAGTAGTCTAGCCTGGGGCTAGAGCTACTCAAGCACCGAGAGTTGTGGATCGTGTTGATGATCCAGTTGCGCAGGCCCCAGCTGTACAAGCTTGCGATGGGCATGGGAGTAGGGCCTTGTGGTTCCCTTGGCTTTCTACGATGCTTTTACGAGAATCTTGGCGACGCAGATACCGCAAGAACCTATTATTCGCTAGGCAACTTATCAGGTTGCCGCAGATGCAGATGTTCAGTCTCAGGGAGCTCCTATTCCAGTTCTTAATATTGCTGTAGTGAATTATGTTCCAGAGGCAGCATGCATTGTGCCACCAGTTGTTTTGGCTGGTTAGCCAGCCGAGGTAACAGTTCGGTCCAAGTGCGCAAAGAGGTTGCATTATTTTACGCGGTTGAACCTTCCGATATTCTTAAGCAATGCATCAGAGGATGTCGGGTGCCCGCACGGCCTAGCCGGATTTCGGGTCGTGTCATTTAGATACCAGGATTTGGGCATAGAGTGGGGAGAGGAGGTGCCTTGGTAGGAGATTGAATTTGGAGAAAAGATTCCTTTAGAGACCTAGCGCAACAGACACATTCATGCAATGCACACATATCAAATAAGAAATGCATCCTACAATATGAAGGACCGTTTTACGCACGATGATTTTGGAAAGCGCTTTGTGCCACATGCATCATTTCATTTGCTAACAAATTGCGGAGCCTAACAGATAATATTGCATTTATTGAACTTTTATTACATTGGCTGATATTTAAATAGTACAAAAGGTGGAAACATTGCTAGAAGTTTAGAACATGGCTAGGTGAACGTCTTTCAGGCTGATCCATCCCTAGAAGATTCTCCTTCTTCTTTCTCGGACGAGTCTTCCTCGGACAAGCTTGCTTCTGATGAATATCCTTGGAAGATCATATTGTCTGCATCAGTTAAGAGCCGGGAGATGTCAAATGTGAAGTTTTTCAACATTTCCCAAGCCTTTCTTCCTTTCTCCTCTATTTCTTTGTTTGCCACAGAGTTCATTCCCTCGTTAGCCCATACGCTGATAGACTCTATGCGCTTTATCAGGAGTTCTGTCTTACTGCGCCATTTGTTTTTTTCTTCATTCTTTGCTTCGACCAAACTTTACTTCTTTGTTATTTTCCATCGTGCTCTTGCCAGTTGTTTGCGTAACTTTTTGTACTCAGATTCTAACTCATCAGCATTTCTTTTCCTTTTTGTTGTTGCTCTTGGTTGAACTGCCCTTGCTATGTCTTTCTTAAGCCAGTCTGGATAATCTTCATCACAGCCAGCGTCAAACCTGTCTCGTCCAATAGTCTCGATTCCCATTCGTTGCCTTTCTTTCCAAAGTTATATTATCTTGTCTTTAAACGGGATCACTCCTCCGAGAATATTTGCTTTGAAACTTCTGATATCTGCAATTTGGGGTACAGTCTGCTTTCTCCCTGCTTGTCTAAGTGCCCTTAAAGGAGTGTATGGGTAAACTCCTCTAAAGCCCACTAAGATGAGAAATGAGTCTCTTTCGGATCGTGTGATTACTGTTGTGCTGAGAAAGTAATCAAATATCCATTGTATGTTTTTAGGTGTTAGTTGACAAAACATGTGGTGCCAACCATTGGCAGTTGTTGGTTGGTCCCACTTCTCGAGAGCGTTGTCCATGCGGGCGGTATGAGTCAAGATGTAGTTTTCTCTTGGTATGAAATAGAAAGCTTGCTCTGTGCTATCCATCTTTTGCAAATGTTCCCTTAGCCAAATTTGTAATAGCAAATCTCAACCTTCGAAGAAACCAGCGACCTCCTTGCATCTTTCTAAAGCACGGTTCATCTCTTCGATGATCATAGGTACCAATGTGTATTTCTTGTTAATGTCTTTGAGTAAGGCATCGGCAATTGAAACCACGCAAACATCAACTCGTCCTGTGTGTTGTGGAAACACGACAGTCCCTAAAAAGCTGGTGAAAAAAGCAAGTGCTCTTCGCTCTTGCCAATCTGCCTGGTTGATGTTGAGATAGTCTTCGGATTCTTGAAATGCTTCTCTATACCCAAATTTGATGTAGAGGAAAGTTAGAGAAATTCCTGATTGCCTTATATTGTCTGTGCATAATTCGGGCTTAAACCCTACCATTTCGAAGAACTCCTCGGCTGTAGTGTTCTTAGGCATCAAGACTTCTTCACTTTCGAATGTTAATTGAGTTAACCCGCCTATTTTCTCCAGTAATGGTGTCAAATCTACTCTCTCAAAGTGAAAAACTGCTCGGTCTGCATCCCAATAATGTACTGCTGCTTCTATCATCCCTTCCACTGCAGTGTGCTCCATTAGTGAAATCATATTACCCAACACCATTTTGACTCGGTCTTTTTGATCTATGCTTAGGTTTCCCCACCAATCTCTAAGCAACTGAGGGATTTCAACAACTATGTCAAATGTTCTAGTGGCCATGATCTTTCGGAAAAGGTGAAGGATGATAAGAAAAAGGGGATAAGAAAATGCCTAAGATTTGCTTTATTGTGAGCAAAATGATCAATGCGTGGCACAGGCTTTTGAAAACAATGCAATAGAGGATATGAAGTGATGTGTCGTTGTGAGTTGAGAACCCTTTAGACAGTTTAGATGGAAGTTGCTAATGGACTTTTGACATGCCAAGGATGTCGAGTGTTTATATAATGCTTAAATGATAAACGTGCGTTATGTGTCATCCCGTCTATCGAGCGGTCATTCCTGCTTCAAATTGGGCTTTTAATTCCTCTTCGGTTACCATTTGAGCCTTTGAATAACATTGAATACAGAATGATTCCAATCCTTTGGGAATAAACAGTCATTTCTGATTCAATGTGGGCTTTTAATACCTCCTAGATAACCTTCGTGCCTTTGAATGGCATTGAACACAGAATAATTCCGACTGTTTTTGAATAAACATTCATTCCTGATTCAATTTAGGCTTTTGACGCCTCTTAGGTTACCTACGTGCCTTTGAATGGCATTGAATACAGAATAATTTCGACTGTCTATGAACAAACAATCATTTCTGATTTAATTTGGGCTTTTGACGCCTCTTAGGCAACCTCTGTGCCTGTGAATGGCATTGAATATAGAATAATTTCGACTGTCTATGAACGAACAATCATTTTTTATTTAATTTGGCTTTAACGCCCATTGGGCAACCTTTATGCCTTTGAATAGCACTGAATGTAAAACAATGCCAATAAACGGTCCACATTTTGCACGTTCAACTATTTAAGCAAATACAGATAAATCATGTTCAACGTTCTTTGGGGGTTAAAAATCCGTTCGGATTGTTTGAACAAGTTGGCCCATCGGACTTGAGAACAAGTCGACTAATGACATGTCATGACGCATGATTCCTAGCACCGCTACTAAGAAATGGAGTTAGCTAGATCGAGTTTTATTATCCTCCCAAGTGGACGGGTCGGGAGCGGGAACGTCTCAGACCAAATAGATTCCAAGTCGTTTCCCCTAAAGGAATTTTTATGTGAGGGAAGAGGTGGTTGTAACCACCGTGTTTTCAACGCACAATTTAGAAAGTTGCCAGGAGTGGCGGAAGGTATGCATGCACTAGCTAAAAATGTACGAGTTTTGAAAGAAATGCAAAAGTCCACCTCGGGGGTGGGAGCAAAACTAACACATGAACCAACAAGTCGGTGTTGAGATAGCGTATCATATTTTATAATGCAAGGAACCTCTTTTGTGCAAAGGTAAACCTAACAAGATCAATATGCATAATATGCATGATAGGCGTCATATGATGACGCTTTTGGACGAAGTTGGCTAATGGACTTTAACATGCCAAGGATGTTAAGCCTTCCTAATTTTGATTATGGTATTTAAAATTGAACGAGTATTTTGCGTCATCCCATTTGTTCTCATAACCCAAAAAAAATGAATGGAAAATAATTTTATTAAATAAATGTAGAAATACCACATTTTCTCTTTTAGGAAAATAGGAATAAATAGTGATCTTGTTACATTAAAAGTAAAAGAAATTAATTTTAAGTCTATGATTTTGTTTACATAAAAGTAGAAAAAATTGACACCAAAAATAATTTTATAAAATAATTGGTTTTGTTGTATAAATATAGAAATAACGATTTTAGGTAAATAGAAATAAATAATTTGTTTTGTTACACAAAAGTAGAAAAAACTAATTTAAAGTCTAAGTCTTCGTGACTTGTGACAACCTCCAACCAAAATAAATAATTAGATGATCCACACTTTTGAGAACAAATGGTCTACATTAGACACGTTCAATTTTAAATAAATGCACACGTAGCACATTTAAACGTCCCTCAGGGTTGGAAACCCGTTTGGTTCGTTCAAATATGGTGAACTAGTAGACTTAGATCTGAGCCGAAGTAAAAATGGTCCTAGATATGATATGATGAATGATCCCTAAAAAGAGTCTTCACTAAGAATTGGCTAATCTAGACAAGGACATGGTTCCCCTAGGCGGACAACCAAGGGGTGGGAACGTTTGGAATTGTTGGTTGTACCACGGACCAACTATACTCCAACCGCTCCCCCTAAAGGATTTTTGAGAGTGAAACGGTCCTGAGATCCACGTAACCGCTTATGGTGTGTGCAAGTGTAAACTTTTCAGGAGTGGAGGAAGTGTGAGTGACATAAATACAATTAAGAAAATATAACAAAGCAATTCAAATAATAGAACCCAAAAATTTTAAAATAATCTTTAATCCTGCAAAAAGGAAAGGAAGAAAAGTTAGTATCGAAATAAATGACAAGAAAATAAAGCAAGTAAAAAATCCCAATTTAAAGTCTGTTATAGTTTGAACCTTGATATCCACAGCGGAGTCGCCATTCTGTCGCATCCTATTTTTTTCTGAACCGGTTAAAGTTCGAAATAGGACTCGACTTATTGGGTAACTCACGGGTAAAGAGTTGGAGTCACCATCTAACATATTTTTTAACTAGGCGTATTATGGCACCTACTTTGTTTCTAGCCAATTTTAATAATTAACTCCGAAACTTAGTCTACGAACCAAATATTCTAGGTAAGAGGTTCAAGTTAACTCGAGAGGAAGGGGTTAGGCACCTCTCAAGCTCCACCAAATGTAGTTACCCGGCCGGACTTTATAATTGGGGTTCAAAATAACTAAGTAAGCAAATGGACTAGACAAAAAATTAAACGACTATTATGATATGCATATTAAGATTAGATAAAAAAAAAAGGTCCCAATTCACTGATAGGCTTCTTCCTTAATGAATTGCACCTAGAAAAATAAAACAAATTAGTTAGTATATAATAAAAATAAATATTAAGAGAAAGTAATAGCAAGTAAGATTAGAAGCATTTTTGGAGTGTTGTTTTGAAGATATTTATCCAAATGTACCTTGCAAAAACGAATGAAGTTAAGTTAGTAAATAATAATGATAATAATAATAAAAATAATAATAATAATAATAATAATAGTAATTTAAAATATAGGGGAAAGGGATTTTATAAAAGTGTTGGCTCAGAATGGTGTATTGCATCAAGCAGAGGTTAGAGATGTCGATACGGCTGCAAACACGGAGCCCGGGCCGGTTTGCCATGACAGGTACCTTCAATCTCACCACTCTACTATCTCTTACTTTGCAAAGTGATATACATCGTCATCGCCTATTTGGTTTTAGGGATGCGGGGAGTGTAACTGGACGTTCAGGCCTCCAAACATCATTGGACTAACTGTAGTATCATGTTCAAATTAGTCCTAGGCCTCAAATTAAAATATTTTCATAGGCAAATTGTGTAGGGACCACCAGATCAGTGTAGCAGCAGGAAACTGCAAAAAGGGTCTCAAAAGCAAAGTCAGCGTCAGTCAACAGTTTCAAACACGTACAAGTGAAATTGCATAACATACAAATCAATAATGTGTTAGCAACAATCATCTGATAAAAAAAACCATCTCAAGAACAAGATAGGCAGAAACTCAGAACAAAGTACCAAGAGGCCTAAACAGCTGCGACTTCTAAATAGTCGCTGAATGACGATGACGATCAGAACCACGACGAAGCAAACGGCAAAAGGAGTAGCGACCACCAGTGGGTGGCGTCGCTGCAACCCCAACGGCTCCTTCCAATTTCAAAACCTTAAGCAAAACTCAGCATGCTTTTCCGGCGAAGGACACGGTGGCGTCGCTGCGACTCCGTCCCCTGTTTTCTTATCCTCTTTCTCGCCGTCGATGGCATTTTTCAATGACGATGGCTTATTTCCACTGCCGCTGCTCAGATCTGTAAGTGCGTGGGTGATTGTGTATCACTGTCCGTTGGTGTATGTGTAGTTGTGATGCTATATATATATTGTGGGTGTGAGTGGAAAGGGTGTTGCCGTTGTAAAGTAGATGGGTGTGCTTGTATCATATGGCGTGTGTTGTTGTGTATACGAAATGTGTGCGTAATGGGTCTGTAGGTGTATGTGTATTGAAGGATGGAATTGAGCAGAGGAGGAGACGATGGTGCATGGTGTATATGTTTGTTTGATCGGTGTGTGTTGAGTCTTATTTTCTGATTTTGTTTGCGTGTGTGTACGTATGTAATGTGTCTGTTCTGCCTATTTGTGTGTGTGAGCATTGAGAGAGAAATTGAGGAGGGTGTGTGAAGAAGAAAACCCAAAAAATATCAATGGGGTCTGCTTGTTTTGTGTTGTACTGATATCTGTGTGTCAGTGTGCGTAGATGGCGATGAGAGGGAGTACTGTGTTTTTTGGGGTATATATCCGTGTGTGAAGATGATATGTATTGTGGAATTGAAAGGGGAAAAGTGTATTATGCGTCTTTGTGTTGAGTATTGAAGAAGACAACAAGGGAAGCTTTTGATTGTACTGTTTTTATGTGCATCAGTGTCTGCTCGTGTGTGGGTGTCACTGGTTTTGCTGATGATGAGGAGAGGATGAGGGTGTAAGTGAGTGATTATGAGGAGAAGTACTGATGATTTTTGTGAGTGAAGATGATGTGCTAATTTATGAGATTTTTTGAAAAAAGAGTTGTTGGGAGTTTTCCAAAAATATGAGAGGAAAATAGGGGAGGGAGCGATTTTAGGAGAGAGATTTAGGGGAGTAGGGACTAATTAGGAAGGAATGTTTGAATTGGATTTGGAAGATATTTTCTTTCAATATTTAAAAGAAGATGAATCTAGACCACATTTTGTCTAGATTCAAGTAGGAATAGGAAGATTGAATTTAGGAAGAGGAGGATTCAATATAAAAAATGTATTTGGTTAGGTATCGTGGCTAGGTTCAAACGAAATTTGAAAGAATTGAAATAAAATAAAATATATTTTGTAGTATAAGAAAAATGTATGGTGCAAAATGAACGAGTCTATACGAACACTTGTCTAGATTCAAGACAAAGGAGGATTTTAAAATAATGGAAAAGAAATATTTTGGAAAAATAGCAATTGATTTCTAACGGAATGGACGTACCTAGACGGACTCCTGTCCAGGTTCGTAGGAAATTTTAACAAAAGAGGAAGAAAAATAAGTAAATAGAAAATTTGACATTTTCTTTTAATTGGCCAATATTCAACTTAAAGGTGCAAAAAATATAGATATACATATTGTACATAATACACAAATAATCATTAAATAAACTCAAATAATATTATTTAGATATAGATAATCAGAGATAATTACTAATTTGCACAAATTATCACAAATCGATACAAATTTGACATGTAGCCTAAATGATGCAATTATATGATATTATAAATGTACTAAATTGCGCAAACAGTCACAGTTTGACAAATAATCTAAATGATGCAAAATTACATAATATAGCCATATTTAGGTATGTAATATATAAATAGAGAATAACACACGTAAATGCATGATTTCTAATGCACATTTTGCACAAATAGTCAAATTGCACCCTGAAGTTGAATTATAACCAATTTTAGAAAAAGGAGGGACAAAATTGGGTGTCAACACGTGATAGCAATTTACCCAATAGAGGGAAAATCCCATAAAATCCATGCCTGAAGCTGCCATCACATTACCCCAAGTTAAACGTAAAAATTCTCCACTTGCTAGCATCACTTTCCATATAAACCATAGAGGCGGTGTAATACTTGTTGATTTTCGTGAATACCAAGTCCTCGAATTATCTTAGTAGGTAACTTAAGTTATTGTTAAAATTTAACGAAAATATTTTAGGGACAACTGAACGAGGTGTAACATTCTCCCTCACTTAAGCTCGTTCGTCCTCGAACGACCCTTGGAACTTAACTTTTTTCAATATATCACCCTTGAACCTTAGTCACACCTCCAATAAGAAATTTGGCTAAGTCTCAAAATTTTTAAAAATTTCGGCAGAGTTTCCCCTGTAAGTGGACTATCCAAAAATATAAACCTGTCCATTTCAACAATCTGGGGATGCATACCCAGCCAGAACAATTACCAATAGCATAACATAAGCAGCTTATATACAACTAGGCTTACACGACCATCAACTAGACCCCACATGGGCATCAACTAGGAGTTGAAAGACAATAAGACAATGGCAAATACCAAATATATTAAATTTTGACATACCTGAATCTTCTCTGGGACGGTTTTTCCATAATACTTTGACTAATAGAATCTCTTTTGACCTTAGCTTACGAACCACCCTAGCCTCAATAGAAACAAGCTCTTCCGAATAAGCCAAATCATTGTCGATCTCAACTATATCTATATCAATCACATGAGATGGATCATGAACATACTTCCGGAGCATAGATACATGGAATACCGGATGAACTGACAGAGATGGAGGCAAAGCAAGTCTATAGGCAACAGCGCCAATGCGCTCCAAAACCTCAAATGTACCAATGAACCTAGGACTAAGTTTGCCTTCTTTCCGAATCTCATAATATCTTTCATCGACAATATCTTGAGAAACACCCGATCACCCTCCATAAATACCAAATCTCTACTCCTTCGATCCGCATAAGATATCCGTCTACTCTAAGCTATACGGAGCCGATCCTGAATGATTCGGACCTTATCCAAGGTCTGTTGAACTAGATCTGGACCCAAAACCTTCACCTCTCCAGGTTCAAACCAACCAACTGGAGAACAACATCGGCGGCCATATAATGCCTCAGATAGTGCCATCTGAATAGAAGATTGATAGATGTTGTTGTAAGCAAACTTCGCTAAAGTTAAATAACTATCCCAATGACCTCCAAAGTCTATTGCACAAGCTTTCAACATGTCCTCAAGAATCTTGATAGTCCGCTCGGACTGACCATCAGTCTGAGGGTGAAATGTCGTGCTAAGCTCCACTCGCATACCCAATTCCTTCTGAAACAACCTCCAAAATTGAGCTGTGAACTGAGTACCATGATCTGAGATAATAGAGACTAGAGCACAATGCAACCTCATAATATGCTCAATAAAGATACGAGCCAAGCGCTCAGCAGTATAAGTAGTTCTCACTGGGATGAAATGAGCTGACTTGGTGAGACGATCCACTACTACCCATACTAAATCATGTTTGTTCAATGTCAAAGGCAATCCAACCACGAAGTCCATAGTGATACGCTCCCACTTCCATTCTGGAATCGGCATAGACTGAGCTAACCCAGCTGGTCTCCTATGCTCAAACTTTACCTGCTGACAATTTAAGCACCGAGATATATGATCAACAACGTCTCTTTTCATTCCCTTCCACCAATACAACTCTTGAAGATCTTGATATATCTTTGTGATACCAGGGTGAATAGAATATCGAGACCTGTGTGCCTCTACCAATATCAGATGCCTCAAGTCCCCAACATCCAAAACACACAACCGACCATTCAGCCGAAGAACACCATCATCTCTAATCATAAATGCAATCACTCCCCCACTAAAGACTGTATCTCGAATATTACGTAAATACGAATCATCAAATTGCTTCTCCTAGATTCGGGAAGCTAGAGATGATTGAGCCCCCATATAAGCAAATTCTCGACCTAGCATAGATTCATCAAACCTTACTCTACTAATGGACAAGGTCTGCAACTCTCGAGCTAATGACCTCATATAAACATCAAGATGGGTAAGACTACCCATAGACTTCCTACTCAATGCATCAGCCACAACATTGGCTTTCCCGGGATGATACCGAATAGTGATATCATAATCTTAAAGTAACTCCTGCCATCGGCGCTGCCTCCCATTCAAGTCCTTCTGAGTGAATAGATACTGGAGACTCTGGTGGTCGGTGAAAATCTCACAAGGCTCGCCATATAAATAATGCCTCCATAACTTCAACGCGAACACCATCGCCAATAACTCTAGATCATGCGCATGGTAATTCTTTTCAGGCACTTTCAGTTGTCGCGAGGCATAGGCTATCACCTTACCGTCTTGCATCAAAACACCACCTAATCCAATACCAGAAGCATCACAATAGACTATAAATCCCCCGGATCTACTAGGCAAGGCCAATACAGGAGCTGTAGTCAAGGCAGTCTTGAGTCATTGGAAGCTAGACTCACAAGCATCAGACCATAGAAAAGAAACATTCTTCTGAGTCCATTTTGTCAATGGTTCTGATATAGAAGAAAATCCCTCCACAAAACGTCAATAATAGCCCGCCAAGCCTAAGAAACTCCGCATCTCAGTGGGAGAAGTAGGTCTAGGCCAGTTTTGAACAGCCTCTACCTTCTTGGGATCAACTCTAATACCATCCTTGCTCACCACATGACCCAAGATGATGCAATCGAAACTACGAAAGCGATAAAAGATAAAGAAACGAGACGAGACTCACACGAAAGTCCAAGTAGCAACGAAGAACGATGTTTCGTTACACCCTGAACGATTGGAAAGAATCACCTACGCTATGCAACTTTCCTCAAGAATTACGCGGTCCTTGCAAATAGAATGATCGGAGAGGTTTGAAGTTCAACTCGGAATCCACCAATTGAAATCAAGCCAAAATCAAGGGTTTCAATAGAGAGAATTTTCATATGTTTTGTGTATTCAAAGTAAGCTAAATGAGTTCAAGACCTAATGAAGACTTTTATAGTCTTCTACAACTTGTAATGAAAGGTCATAAATACCCCCAAAGTGGGTCTAAACATTAAAGGCCACTTAGGGCTAAAGTAGGAAGTTCATGTAAAAAGTAGCAAAATCCCGCATTGCGGTCACACGGGGTAGGCGGTCCTCCTCCCCCAACTAGGCGGTCCGCCTCCCCCAACTAGGCGGCCGCCCCTTGTAATTCTTCAGTGACTAGGCGGTCGCCCCCAATGCTGAGGCGCTCCGCCTCCAAAAGTCCAGAGAGCTGAGTTTTGGTAGGCGCTCCGCCTCATCTGTGAGGCACTCCGCCTCATCCTGGGACTTGTGAAAGAGGCTCAAAATGAGCTTGGGGTGGCTCCCCTTGGAGCCCAAGCGGTCCTCCATCCATGATGCTCCAATGCATGATCTTCAATGTGGTTCCGGAGCCCTTGTCTTCCACGTCCAAGCTCCTCCCTACCAAGTGAATGTGAGCATCATGGATTGCTTTGGCTTGACTTCTAGTAAAGGGTCTTGGCTTAGTTTGCATTGCATCATCCTCCCCTTCTTGAGAAGATTTCTTCCACGAAATTAAGGCGTCATCCTCCAAGGCCGCATCACCTACATCAAAAGAAGTCAAGTCACTAACATTGAAAGTAGTCGACACATTATACTCACCCGGTAAGTCTATCACATATGCATTGTTGTTGATCTTTGACAACACTTGGAATGGTCCATCTCCTCTTGGTGCCAACTTCCCCTTCCTATGGTTTGGAAATCTTTCCTTGCGGAAGTGCACCCACACCCAATCTCCCTTCTTGAAATCCACCTTCTTTCTTCCTTTGTTCTTCTTGGTTGCTATCTTCTCATAGGCCTCCTCCAAAGTCTTCTTCACCTTAGCATGGAGTTCAACCAATGCCTTGGCCCGAGCTTTACCTTCAAAACCAGCAACCATATTCCTTGGCAAAGGGGTAAGATCAAGAGGAACCAAAGGGTTAAAACCATAAACACACTCAAATGGAGTCATGCCAATCATTCGATACAATGTGCAGTTATATGAAAACTCCATGAGTGGTAGCTTATCAATCCAAGTCCCGGCCTTACCTTTGGTCATCGCTCGAAACAGAGCTCCCAATGTTCGGTTCACTACCTCGGTTTGCCCATCGGTTTGAGGGTGGTGGGACGTAGAGAATAGCAATTTGGTGGCAAGAGCACCCCACAAACACTTCCAAAAATGGCTAAGAAACTTGGAATCCCTATCACTAACAATGGTGCGAGGCACCCCATGCAACTTTAATACATTATCAATAAATAAAGAAGCTACATATTGTGCATCATTAGTCTTTTTGCACGAAATGAAGTGAGCCATTTTGGAGAACCTATCAACGACAACATAAATGCTATCGTGTCCTCCTCTAGTCCGGGGTAAAGCCATAACAAAATCCATAGAGATATCAACCCACGGACTAGTAGGTATGGGCAAAGGAGTGTACAAGCCATGGGCGTTGGATCTAGACTTGGCCTTCTTACAATCTAAACAAGCATTGCAAAAACGTTCCACAAGAGGCCGCATTTTTGGCTAATGGAATTGCTCCTTAAGTATGGCCATAGTCTTGTCCACCCCAAAGTGACCCAACAAGCCCCCACAATGTGCCTCTTGCACTAGCACATCTCTCCAAGAGGACTCGGGGACACACACTCTCCCATTCTTGAAAATGTAGCCATCTACCCATTTGTACTTCGCCACCCTCTCCCCACTCACTAGAGCATCATGAATGCTCTTGAGCTTTGGGTCATGCTCATACATCAACTTTATACTTTCAAAGCCCATAAGCCTAGAAGCAAGAGTGGTAGCAAGGGCGAACTTCCTAGAAAGTGCATCGGCTACAACATTTTCCTTTCCCTTCTTGTAATGAATTACATAGGGAAAAGACTCAATGAACTCCACCCACTAGGCATGCCTTTTGTTCAATTTCTCTTGGCCTCTAAGATGCTTGAGTGACTCATGGTCACTTTTGATCACAAATTCCTTAGGCCATAGATAGTGTTGCCAATGAGCCAGAGCTCTCACAAGGGCATACAACTCCTTGTCATACGTAGAGTAGTTCAAGGAGGCACCCTTCAATTTCTCACTAAAGTAGGCTATAGGTTTTCCATCTTGCATTAAAACACCACCAATTCCCACCCCCGAGGCATCACATTCAACCTCAAATGCCTTTCCGAAGTCGGGCAATTGCAATAGAGGGGCGGTACTCAACCTACTTTTCAACTCTTGGAAGGCCTTCTCTTGAGGCTCTCCCCACACAAAAGGTTTGTCCTTCTTCACCAATTTGGTGAGCGGAGCGGCAATGGAGCTAAAGTCTTTCACAAACCTCCTATAGAAGCTAGCAAGACCATGAAAGCTCCTTACTTGAGTCACGGTAGTAGGAGTAGGCCAATCACGAATGGCCTCTACCTTAGACTCATCCACCTCCACTCCTTGGGTACTCACAACTAACCTAAGAAAGACTACCTTCTCAACACCAAAGGCACATTTCTTAAAATTAGCATAGAGCTTTTCGGCTCTCAACACTTCAAGCACTTGCCTTAAATGATCAACATGGTCGTCTAATGACTTGCTATATATCAAGATATCATCAAAGTAGACGACCACAAATTTTTTGATGAATGGCTTCAACACATGGTTCATTAGTCTCATAAAAGTACTAGGTGCATTGGAGAGGCCAAAGGGCATCACCAACCATTCATATAGACCAAACTTGGTCTTGAATGCGGTTTTCCATTCATCCCCGGGTTTCATCCGGATTTGATGGTAACGGGACCTAAGGTCTATCTTTGAAAAGATGGTAGAACCACTTAGTTCATCAAGCATATCATCTAAACGAGGTATGGGATGTCGATACTTTACCGTGATCTTGTTGACCGCACGACAATCCACACACATCCTCCAAGTGCCATCCTTCTTTGGAACAAGGATCACGGGCACGGCACAAGGACTTAAGCTCTCCCTCACCAAGCCTTTAGTAAGCAATTCATCCACTTGTTTTTGTAGCTCCTTGGTATCTTCGGGATTACTCCTATAAGCCGGTTTGTTTGGAATTTAGGATCCCGGGACAAAGTCGATTTGGTGTTCAATGCCCCTCAAGGGAGGTAAACCAATTGGCATTTCATCCGGGAACATGTCCCCAAAATCCTTCAAAACATTTCAAAAGCACTAGGCAAAGGGTTAGAAGAATAATCAAATTCGGAAGTAAGAATCATACCTTTGTGCACTAGGCAAATGAGTAGTTTGTTGCCATCATTTCCTTTCAAAAGCTCACCCGGTTGCATCAATGCACATATGCTACCGGTAGAAGATGGTGGAGTTACCACCAAGCTCTCGGCCAAAGGACTAGTCTCAACAACCGACTTAGCCTTTGCCGCTTCCCTCAATTCCCTCATGCGCCTATAATCATCACTTACTTGCTTGGCCGACAAGGGTTTGAGCACAAACTTCTTTCCTTCATGCTTGACCGTGTAGGTGTTGGCACGGCCATCATGAACCACATGTCTATCAAATTGCCAAGGCCTACCAAATAAGAGGTGGAAAGCTTGCATAGGTACAACGTCAAACATGTGCTCATCCACATAGTTCCCTATCTTGAACTTAATCATGACTTGTTTTACCACATTCAATTCACCACACTCGCTAAGCCATTGTAAACAATAAGGATTGGGGTGTTTCAAAGTGGGTATCTTCAATTGGGAAACTAGTGTTTGGCTAATGACATTGGCACAAATTCCCGAGTCAATAATCATGGAACAAATAATACCCATGACTCGGCATCTAGCATGGAAGAGGTTTTCCCTTTGCAAAGTCTCACTATCCTCCACAAACATGGCACCTAAACTCCTCCTCACAACAAAAAAGGCATGAGGACCATCATCCTCAATTGCATCCTCCTCCACATCAACCTCCGCATCACCCTCTACTCCCCCATCCTCGGGCTCACTATCTTGTTCATACACCAATTCACCCTCCACAACCATAGTTTTCTGGGTAGGGCAATCTTTGGCAATATGTCCATAACCCTTACATTTATAGCATAGAGTAGAAATAGAAGTAGGATTGCTCAAGTGAGTTTTAGAGTTACCTCCTACATGTGGTGTAGACTTCTCATAAGGCTTCTTCACATCTTTGCTAGCAATTGCACCACTTGCATTTGGGAATCTTGCATTTGGAGTAGGAGTCTTCCACTCCTTCGGCTTACTCATGGGAATAGTAGTGCTACTCTTGTAGAGAGTGGATTTCTCATCTTTGAGCCATTTCTCGGCTTCAACCGCATCTTTGCATAGCTCATAGTGGTCTTCATACTTGTGAAACTTCAATTGTGAAGCTATGTCTCGGTTAAATCAACCTCGAAATCGAATCATGGCCGGTTCATTATCTTCCTCATCCAAGTTTAGGGACATCCGGATTAGCTCAAATTCATTGAAGTACTCCCCAACCGTTTTGTAACCTTGCTTCAACTCATAGAGACGTTTGTATTGGTCTACACGGTATTGGTGAGTCAAGTACTTTTCATCCATCACACGAATCAATTCACCCCAAGTAACATTGATAGCCATACCATTCCCCCTTCTATTCCTCTTGATAGACTCCAACCAAGTAGAAGCAAAGGATTCAAAAGAGGATATAGCAGATTTGGCCTTCTTCTCCTCGGGCATATCATTGGTGTCAAATATTCGCTCCATGGACAACTTCCAATCAATGTACTCAACCGGGTCACTACTCCCTTTGAAGGAAGGAATAGTGAGCTTCACACTATTAAGATTGTTGTTATCATGACCCCCTTTGTAAGGCTCCAGTTGGCCTCCAAAGTTATCTCCATAACCACCATAATCCCTCCTAGTATTCCCTCCAACATACCCTATGGGTGGCCCTCGACCTCGGCCTCTACCCCTATCCACATTACGACCCCAACTCATGGCCCTCCCATTTGGATTAGGAGCCCCATATTCACTACCACCATAATCTTCCTCTTCCCCTCCTTGGACGTCATCACCTTGCTTAAGAAGTAGAACATTTCGGATGGCTCTTGGTAGTGGCTCATTCCTTTGGGGATTGCCCAAAAGGTGGGGGTTGCCCACTAGGTGGGGAATGCCCACTCGTTGCTCATTTCTATCACAATCTTCCTTTACCTATTGTTGTCTAAGCAACTCAACAACTTGTTCCAGGGTAAAGGTGGAACAAGATGTGCCTTCACCGGTTTCAACTTGGACACTCGAGGTCCCTTTCTCAACTTGGACACTCGGGGTCTCTTTCTCGGTTTGGACACTTGAAGTCACCTTCTCAAGGTTCTCAATCCTTAGGCTCATACTATCCAATTTGGCAAGGATAGTAGCCAAGGCATTCTTCGTGGTATCATCTCCTTCGTTGGCCATTGTACCTACAACAATAAAAAACAAGCAAAAAGATTAGAGTAAAAGTCCTCACTCGCTCCCTCACTTTTGTTTGCCTCTCCGGTTCACTCAAGTTTGGGGTAGGTTCACTCTAGCTTGATTCCAAAAGTCTTCCTCGGAGTTGAACAACCACCTCAACAACCAAACAATTCAACAAGTTCCAAATGCTCTTCGGGAAGAGTGGAGTTAATGGGACTCTATGGACGTTCGGCTTTTAAGTGAGCACTTGAGCCAAAGAAATTCTACGAGTCTTCTTTCATTTCTACTCTCCTCTAAGCACGAGAACCCCATACGCTCAATGAACTAATACTAATTAAGTAGGAGTGTTACTTGAAAAGTACTAGCCGGAAGGGATACAAGCCAACAAAAAGCAAAAACCTACGAAAAACTACAATCCAGACAGCTTCCAGAAAGAGGCGCTCCACCTCACAAGGTGGGCGGTCCGCCTGGCAAAAGTCCAGAGAGCAGACCAGAAGGAGGCGGTCCGCCTCCCCAGAGTAGGCGCCCGCCTACCACTGCTTTCTGCAGTTTTGCGAAACGCGTTTTGGCTCGTTTCGCACCCAAAAATCCAACGACTTGTTTTCGATTCTAATGATACCCAAAGATGTATATGATGATTCTAAATAATCCCCAATAGGTTTTAAACCCAATCAAACAACAACAAATCGATTTTGATTCTTGAGCAAAATTCTAGGATTTTTTTGAAAATTTTTGAGATTTCAATTTTTTAAATTTTGTAATACATCACCAAATCTTGTAATTTTGGTACCAAAAGAACGGAAATCACATAAGGAACAAACCCCAATGATTTTTAATGCATGGGTGTTCCAATCCAACAAGTTCCACCAAATTTTCTGAAATTTTCAAGTTTTTTATTTTTTTGTTTTTCTTCAAATTTTCAAGAACAACAACAAGAACAATGATAAACTAACACGATGAATAAGGAATGGGGGTATGTAAGAACATAACCCGAGCGTTGCTCTGATACCAACTGATGCAATCGAAACTACGAAAGCGATAAAAGATAAAGAAACGAAACGAGACGAGACTCACACGAAAGTCAAAGTAGCAACGAAGAACGATGTTTCGTTACACCCCAAACGATTGGAAAGAATCACCTACGCTATGCAACTATCCTAAAGAATCACGCGGTCCTTGCAAATAGAATGATCGGAGAGGTTTGAAGTTCAACTCAGAATCCACCAATTGAAATCAAGCCAAAATCAAGGGTTTCAATAGAGAGAATTTTCATATGTTTTGTGTATTCAAAGTAAGCTAAATGAGTTCAAAACCTAATGAAGACTTTTATATTCTTCTACAACTTGTAATGAAAGGTCATAAATATCCCCAAAGTGGGTTTAAACATTAAAGGCCAGTTAGGGCTAAAGTAGGAAGTTCATGTAAAAAGTAGCAAAATCCCGCATTGTAGTCACAAGGGGTAGGCGGTCCGCCTCCCCCAACTAGGCGGCCGCCCCTTATAATTCTTCAGTGACTAGGCGGTCGCCCCCAATGCTGAGGCGCTCCGCCTCCAAAAGTCCAGAGAGCTGAGTTTTGGTAGGCGCTCCGTCTCATCCTGGGACTTGTGAAAGAGGCTCAAAATGAGCTTGGGGTGGCTCCCCTTGGAGCCCAAGCGATCCTCCATCCATGGTGCTCCAATGCTGGATCTTCAATGTGGTTCCGGAGCCCTCGTCTTCCACGTCCAAGCTCTTCCCTACCAAGTGAATGTGAGCATTATGGATTGCTTTGGCTTGACTTCTAGTAAAGGGTCTTGGCTTGGTTTGCATTGCATCATAAGAATGATACAGTATCCAACCAGAACTCACATTTTGAAAATTTAACATATAATTTCTGATCTTTCAAAGTTTGAAGAACAATTCTCAAGTGATGCTCCTGTTCCTCTCGGCTTCTTGAATATATAAATATATCATCAATAAACTCAATAAATAAAGAATCGAGGTATGGCTTGAACACACGGTTCATCAAGTCCATAAAGGCTGCTGGAGAATTCGTAAGCCCAAATGCCATAACAAGAAACTCATAGTGCCCATATGTAGTGCGGAAAGCGGTTTTAGATATATCCTCAGACCGAATCCTCAACTGATGATACCCCGATCTCAAGTCAATTTTGGAAAAATGAGTGGTAGGCTGAAGCTGATCAAATAAATCATCTATACGCGCTAAAGGATACCTTTTCTTGATCGTCACCTTGTTTAATTGACGATAATCAATACACATGCGCATAGAACCATCTTTCTTCTTTACAAAAAGCGCCGGAGCACCCCAAGGAGACACACTAGGTATAATGAAACCCTTATCAAGAAATTCTTGAATTTGCTCCTTCAATTCCCTCAACTTAGTGGGGGCCGTACGATACGAAGGAGTAGATATAGGTTGAGCACCTGGCAATACATCAATACAGAACTCAATCTCTGGAATAGGAGGCACACATGGCAAGTCATCCGGAAAGACCTCTGGATACTCACATACTACCGGTACTCGATCAATGGACACCTCTTCCATCCGAACATCTAGAATAGAAGCAATGTACCATTCACACCCACGAGCTATCATCTTCTGAGCTTTCATGAATGATATGATCTTGTTCTTCGGAGAAGACCTTGAACCTTTCCAAATAGCCCTAGGCTCACCTTCAACGCTTATGGTCATGGTCTTGGCATGGCAATCCAATGTCGTGTGACAAGATGCCAACCAATCCATGCCATAATCACATCAAAGTCCTCCATATCCAACAGCATCAAGTCTACCAAATAATCCATGGCACAAATCGAAATCACATACTTCTGATACCCCTTATCTACACATATAGAATCCCTAACTGGACTCGCCACCAAGAATGAATAATCAAGATAAACAAGATCCTTGCTCAAGTAAGGCGTGCAAATCAAGGAGACGTATAAGAGAAAGTAGATCCCAAATCTATAAGAGCGAAAGCACTACAACCACAAACAAAAAGTGTACCTGTGACCACATCATTGGATGCCTCTGCATCCTGGTGTTTCATAGCAAAAACCTGGCCTGAACCTCTAGAACCATGAGCTCTCTGAACCGGCTGCCTAGGAGAAACTTGAGTGACAGGCCTGGCTACCTGTGGTGGAGACTGTACCATAGCAGAAGAACTCTGACGTCCCACGGGGGCAGATCCAGATGAAGTACCACGAGGGCAATCCTTAATAAAGTACCTCGGATCCCCATAATTGAAACAGACTCTACTACCACCTCCCCCGCATCCACCACCTGGCCTACATTTCCCATAGTGTATATGATGACATATCCCACAAGTAGGTGGACCAGACTGAGATGGACCCCCACGCCTCTGAGATGGCTGAGGCCCTTGAAAAAACTGAAGAAGTACCCTGAGATGGTAAATCAGCGGCCTGGGGAAGCCTAGACTGAGTATGACCATGAAAACCCTAGCCACCATGCGAGGGGCCACCAGAAGTACCAGAATATCGCACCCTCTTGCTCGCCCTCTCTGCATCTGCTCTAGCATGAATATCCTCCATGCGCCTCGCAATATCAACCACATCATAATAAGACTTGTTGCCAATATGTAAGGCAACAGCCATCTGAAGATGAGGGTGAAGACCCTCAGTAAATTTAAGAACCTTGTCTCTCTCCAGCATAACCATAGCAGGTGCATACTGAGATAACTCTAAAAATCTGGTATCATAAGTAGTCACGGACATGCCTGAACTCAAACTCGCGTCTCTGGGCATCAAGATGACTCTGAGGCACAAATCTACTCATAAACATAGCAACGAACTCGGTCCAAGTCAAAGGAGGAAGATCACTCGACCTCTGTCTCATCACAGAAGACCACCAAGTCTCGGCATCACCGGACAAATGGAAAGAAGCATATCTCACCCCAAGGGTGTCCCTAGTACCCAATACAGAAAAACTCTTCTCATATTTCTGAATATACCTCTGGGCAGTGCAAATAGCTTGGGTACCATCAAACTCGGGAGGCTTGAGCTTCATGAAGGACTCAATCGTTTGAGCTACCTCCTCACCACTCATGATAGGAGTATGAATAGCACGATCCAAATGAATAACCGTCTGAGGAGCCACAGAAGAAGGCTAACCAACAGAACTAATAACTGTTGTAGACTGAGGAATCACTAGAATAGTCTCAGGAGTCGCTGTACTCATAGCCGGAGCAGCTGGTTGAGGTAACACAGGATGTACCGGCATATCACTCCTAGGCGGGGCCTGAGATCCAAGCATGCCCATAATCCTCAATAGAATCTCTGCAGGAATCGATACAGTAGTACCAGGCACAAGAGAATGCATAGCTGATGGAATAGGTGCGACTAGAACCTCAGATGATACAGGTGGTATTATACTAGTCTGTCTGGTAGAAGAGGGCCTGCCCACAGAAGCTGTGGTAGTAGTAGTAGATCTCGGCTGAGTGGGTGCCTGTGCACCAGCCCGGGTGCCACGTGTGGCTCTCGCAGGGGCCGGCTCAGATGGCATATCACCAGCTCCAGAAGAAGAGGACAATTTCATTATCACCATCTGAGATAACAATATTGAAGGATTAGTACCTATATAAGCTACATAGCACGAGAAGAGGTGAAATGAAGGGAAACAACTTCTCCTAAAATGCCGTTGTAGCCTCTCACTTATAAATATGGTCGACAACATACCCATAAACAAGTCTCTACTCGGACACTGCTCCATTGACTCCCTAAGCTATGATACCAATTTGTCACGACCCAATTTTCTAGGACCGTGATGGCACCTAAGCGTTCTACCCTTAGGCGAACCAAGAAGTGAGTAAGAAGTCCAAAATGATAATTAGGCTAAATCAACATATAGTTTTAAAAGATGATCAAACTAAATGATAAAAGAGTAATACCATATTTAAAGAAAAGCATTCCAAAAATCACGACATAACTATCCCCAATACATAGTGTCAATGGAGCATACTAAGAGTTCATACAATCCAGAGCATATCCCGAAACCTAAGGAAAGTCTAAAATATAAAGGAAGATAGGACAGCGTGCCGCCACGAACAATACAGTTGGCTCACCTCAACCGACTCTAGTCCACAGCCTCGAACGGATCAAGAAAGTCCAGCTGCCTGGCTAGAAGATGGATCTGCACATGTAAGCAGTAAGTTATGAGCCGAAGCCCAGTAAGATCATCGACAAGCCAACTACTTTACTCTTCGGAACAAGTCTTTGAAATTACATAAGAAGATAACATTAATAAGGCCTACATATCAAAATATAATAAAGAAATACTCAAGTACCATCATTCACTATAACTTCTTTCTTTTTATAATATAATACAACATAATAGCATAGGCCCTCACCATCATCGTGGCTAGACTGGTGGCTCATCAACTCTATAGCATAGGCCCTCGCCATATAAGGCTAGACCAGTGGCTAAATTTATCTAATGGCATAGGCCCTCACCATATAAGACTTGACCAGTGGCCCACAATCCAAATACCAACGAGAATATAGAATCATAAAAAGGATAATCCGGAATGTATATATATAACTTCATAGTATAGAAGGAAACACATCTAGTGTTAAATACACATGTAATGCACATATAAATATCATGCTCTTTTACTCAAATATAGTAAGGTATGAAGTAATACCATGCTCACTAATCATTTAGAAGCTCAGAAATCATTACACAATTTCAATTCATGCCCATTGAGAAAAGCAAGCAAAATAGGGATCAAGTCTCACTTACCTTGAAAAGAGCTAAAAAGTACTATACCCGAAGAAGTTTCGAAAGTCACCCAAGCCGAAGTCCAATCCAATCACACTATTCAAAAACATAATTAGAGCGTTAAAATTGGCTAGGAGGGTGAAAATCCCTAATTTTTGGGGCCCGGGCCCACCTCGAACCCAAACGTGACCATCGGGCCCCATCTCGGATTTCAAATTCGAAATTAATGTAATATTACCCATTAACCCACGAGTTTATACGTTCGAAAATCAAGTAAATCCGACCCCATTAACATTTTCAAATCTCCCTTTTGCTCCATTGTTGAGTTCGAATTCAAGAACCCGATCAACTTTTCAAAGTTTTTCAATTTCGCGATATCGGGGAAGAAATTTATTGGTGAAGAATAATTTAGGTTCAAGTTATTCACATAAATCAATTGGATAGAATCCTAAGCAGATTGACATCTCAAGTGAGTTCCTATCCCCAATTTGTTGATTTAAGACATAGGGTCATCAGCAAAATTTCTCTTGCAAAATCCTAAATCCTAATTAAATCTATCAAATAGTCCATTCCCACCATCTCACTGAAGATACACTACAATAAATTTCAATATCGATTCTCATAACTCAAGATAAAAAAAAAATGACTCAAAATGAGCAAATCGTTTCCCTTACTTTGAAATAATCAATAATACAGGATTCTTGGTTGATACTAAATAATTAATGTGTTGATCCATCTCCACTGTAAAGCTTCTTGGACTCACGTTAAAGAGGAGCAGTACCTCGCTCTCGCTGCTACATGCTTGGCTTCACCCAAGGGATAATTTTCTTTTCTTCCACTTTTTCAAATGGTCAAAGATGACCTCATTACGTGAAAGCTTGTGGAGGACAATTCTTAAGCTTGTAGTGGACCCACTTTACATCGTTTTATAATTTCATTACTACTAGACATATTTTGTGAGTTGTTGGCCACTTAGCAAAGTATCAACTTACTGACACAAATTATCATGTGAATCTATAAAGATTCTATTTTACAAAATTGAAAAATTGTTAGGACTACCACCTAGGGAGTGGCCTTTATTAAATAACTAGATTAATATTGCCCGTGCACAACACGGGCCCGACATGAAGAATAGTTTTTGAAGGCTTGCTCGTGCTCACACAGACCCACCAAATCGATGATAAATAATTGTAACACTTGTCACTCATACACATCAAATAAGACTTTGCAGCACCTTAGACGAAGCAGTTGACACCATAAATAAAAGCCTATGCGAGTCTATAAACAATGAACTGAAGCTTGACATGTGTTAAAACTTTTACGTAATGATAGCTTAGGAACCAAAATGAGCATCCAACAGTTTCTCCTTTTCATACACTCCTCTTTTCATATACTCCTTATCTTATATCAACTGTGAGTAGCAAGTGTGCAGTAAGCAGCAATGAAGCTTCTTTGCAATGAAGCTTCTCTTTGCAGTATCTTTTTTGGTATTGCTCTCAAGTACTGAAATCATCATGTAAAGAAGAGAGATAGGTATCAATGTTCTGTCTAAGTTTGATTCTAATGAACTTATGGTTGAAGTTGTATCTAAGTTTGATTCTAATGAACTTAGTAAAATTTATAACGATGATGTTGATTACTAAGTCTTGTGGAATTATACGGCATACCCTTTCAAATTGGGGCTGTGATGCAACCATTTGCTGATACAGAAAAGTAGTGCTCATTCTGAGAAAAGTCCACCTTGTGAGACCACAAGGTTGATATGAAAACATCTTATATATTAACAATACTCATAGAACATCAATCTGATTAAGGAACTGAAGAAGAAAACTTACTACTGTATGAACTGCAAACTGAACAAAACTTCAAACAACTTTTAGGAAAATATACTATATTTATTATCTATGACTCTCAAGAATATTACCTCTATGAATAAAGTTGCATGGACAGGAGAGCACGCTCTGTTAGCTCAAGTTCTGAAGCAGCAATCATCTAGGTTATATAGTGAAATATCCATCGGTCTTCAACTGCCATGTTCATCAGATTCTATAGTTGCAATATGAATGTAGCCAGATCTTCTAGACAAAATGAAAGTACTTCGTAATGGCTCAACTATGAAAGAAAGCATAAAGTAACTCGAGAATAATTTACTGACCAACATACATGATGCGTTCGTTATAGATTACATTCTTGTAGTCTTCATATTGCAACAGCTAACCTTCACATTCACCTAGACTTGGATTATTCTTAAAGTTGGTGGTAGGCACTGATGTGTGATCAAAAGTTTTAATTAGTAAGTAGTTGGTTATACATTGCAAACATCATAAGGGCAGAGAGATAAATGAGACAAAAATCATGTACTACATGTTTTCGCTTTATCATTACTGATCTTAAATCGCTGCAGCACAATCGTTCTCCTAGCTCTTCAAAATCAAGCAGATCCATCTTGATTAATATAGCGCAAGATGAGAAAACCTGTGCGAGAACGTGAAATATGTATCCTTGGTAACCCTGGCGACCAAAGTAACTTTATATTGACCCAACAATGAATGAGCCACTTCCAATATTGGTGCCATGTCTTTCTTGTATTGCATAATTCTTCTTGAAATGTCTACCATTTAATCTCAACCAAATATAACCAAATATGTATGCTTCAAAATTAAACAAATTTTATTTATATGACCATCTTTCTCAATCGAATATTGTAATGTAACCCTCATAGCTAGTTAGGCCATTTCTTTTATGGAAGCTAGAAAACATCTACTTCTCTTGCCGAGAGACTCACTTATACGCAAGCATTCTCCATTCACTAAGTAAAGATACAACAATATAGGCAACAATGAGTGAAGAACAAGCTGATATCATAAAAGTTGAAAAGCAAAATGAACTCGGCTCTTTTGAAATATAGGTTTAAGCTAGAACAACTCGATCTAGAGCACTAATATAAGGTACAATTTTTTAAAGGAGCCTTATGGCTCTCACGTGCACACAAAAGATTGTCTCCCTAGACTATACCTAAAGAAGCAATATCATAAAATTGAAGCCGAAGCAGGATAAGCAAAGCAGTAGAAACCAGCTAGGCGTCAACATTAAGTTCATCGCGATTGAGTTATTCTCCACCAAGAATGAAAGCTTACAGATATTGCAAACATGAAACCACATAATTAGTGCCAAATTTCATGCTAGATAGATAAAATTAGGAGTTCCAATTCTCCTAAAATTAGAGTTCTAATCCAAAATCATTAAACATTTATAGGGGATTAATTAGTTTATAACAAATAATTGCAGCAACCAAGTATTAGTATTATATTTTCTTAGTCGTTTGTGATGTTGGACTCTTACTGAATGTATGTTGATTGCCGGGTAACATACTTTGAATTTATTAATTGCATAAATTTGATAAAAAATGAAAGAGTTCAAATCTTTAAAAACATAGTGTAAATTGTTCAATGCAAGCGGTGAAGAATAAAGAACATAGATGAAGAGATGCATACCCGTTTTGTCGAGTCAGAGCTAGTGGAGCATCAGGATTCTTCTTCAGTTAATATTTCGTTGTCAAAGATTGGAACTTTGAGGTTCGAGTTGAAAGAAACTCTCAAGAAGATACTAAATTGAGCTTTCTAGAATTTTGGTGCTTGTTGAATAAAAGACACATGGACTGAGATGGAGTATTATAATCAACTATGAAGTAAATTTACTGTTTTGCCCATGGACGACCATGTTGGCTTTTCTATATAGTAGAAATAACAAATTAATCAACCTGGTTCACTTAATTTTCCTCCTCAACTACTAAAATTTAACAAGCACTACATCATGATAGCAATTTAACCAATAGAGAAAAAATCCCATAAAATCCATGCTTGAAGCTGCCATCACATTACCCCAAGTTAAACGTAAAAATTCTCCACTTAGCTAGTATCACTTATCATATAAACCATAGAGGCGGTGTAATACTTGTTAGATTTTCGTGAATACCAAGTCCTCAAATAAGCAATTAACATCCGGCAGATGCTTAAAAGCAACTTATTGTTTGTTCTTCTCATGACCGTTTCTTGACAGTACTTGAAATTTCGATCGCTGAAGTAATAACATGATAATGGTTCGGTGGTGTTCCGCCAGCAGCGAGTAGGAGAACTGGGATAGGATAATGGTGAGCGATGGAGAATTGGGATTGAGTGCCAGTGGTGTCGTTGCTCCTCCGCCTCATTATTATTCCGTTCGCGATGAGTTGCAGTTGAAGTTGCGTCGTTACTGCTCCTCCCTGTTACTGTTTGACATTGATCTGGGGTGGGGTTATGGTGGTGGGGGTGGGGGTGATGGTCTGCATCGGGGGGCCGAGTGGTGGCTTTGTTTCTGTTTCGATCGGTGGTTGTGGTGGTGGAGTTGTATGTTTGGATCGTAGAATGGGTGGCGGTTGATTTGGTTTGGGGAAAGTGGAGAAAGAGTTTTAAGGTTTTTAGGAGAGTGGGGTGTAAGTGTAATTATAAAAAATAAAATGTCTTGCTTATTGCAATAATGTGCTAAAAAGATATTGCTATGTATTGTAATTTAAAAAATATTGATATATTTTTGTAATATAGGGTGCAAATTTGTATATTTGTGTAAGAAAATCACTATATAATCCCTTAGCTTTCATTTCCAAGTTATATAAAATAGGAAAAGAAACTAGAACACGAGAGAAACAGAGACGCAGTGAAAGGAAATAACAAATCAAAAAAGAGGGAAAGGAGAGGAAAAGGAGAAGGAAAATAGATTTTTCACCCCGAAACCATCCAGGTAATGATGTTAATTCACTATTTCAGTTTATTACGTGTGTTTGAATATATTTTAATGGTAGAAATTGGGATATTAGACATCATTCTAATGAGTTAAATTGATATTTAAAGAGTTAATTGAATCCCGATAGTAGAATTGATTATATATTCGAACTCAGAGAGTTATGGGCAACCCATAAATGTAATTTATTTAAGGTTTGGTTATGTGATTTTAAACCATGTACGTAGGCCTGTACTGCATATCGCGTATGCAAATAGGGCGTCAGGTTCCTAACATAATTTCTCTAAGACGTACGAAATGAAGCCTTTAGGCTTATTTGATATATTTTTCCTGAATAGAGCGGGATCGTTTGACAGAGAATCCAAAAGATAAAGCGGTTGTTGAGTAGCAGTGCTAAATTTGGGACAATTTAAGTGATTATATCCATTTCTTTGGTGGCCTTTGGCCTTGTGGATATTTTACCGCGTGTTCCTCACGTGTGTAGTTGCCGGTAGGTGTACTTAATACGCCTTAGATTTGGATTTACATTGTATATTATATATTATGCCCTGTTGTTAGTATTTCATTAAGCATAGAAGTATTGTACTCTTGCTTTGAGCTTGACATATGCTTCCCAGTAGTCGATGAGAGTCCCGCGCCGGTGAAGGGCTATTGTTACAATATAAAATCAAGTTGTTTTGAGAAAACGTTGTTCATAACAGATGTTCCTAATAAACTAAAGTTCCCGAGGGACTATGATCTTTTCTGGATTTCGCATGGCCAAGACACATCAATGCTTACAAGGAGTGAGCAGAACAGAACTCGTCCATCATGGTCGAAAGCATGGCTAGGAAACATGTGGCGATCTTCGCTAGTTCGTTCCTGAGGTAAGCATTCCTATAAGGACCCGCACCCGTAAATGATTTACCAGCTTCTATTTCTAGTTGGAGCCTCAATATGGGTGCCACCCCAGCAAGCTCCAAAGTGGCTAGCAATCAAGGCATCAAAGGACACCTGTCATCCAGGACATCCTTAAAGAGTCAAAGGTCATCCACGATTAGATCGGTAACGTACCGGGTGCTCCACCTTAGGTTACGGTGGTAGATGGGCAGAAGTTCTTCAATCATGCGTATAAGGCGAGTACTGCACCAGTCCGTGTGCCTAAGCACTTACGCCTACTGGATAACCTTAAGTATGACGGAGCCACCTTCTTCTGCTGTACTCCTACCTTTACCACCATCACCTACTTCATTTACTACAGATGCACTTGCTTCTCTACTCCTTGCTATACCTGCTTCTCTTTCTTCTTCTCTACTCTTAGCTTTACCAGCTTCAATTTCTCCAGTTTCACCTTCTCTTTCTTCTTCTATACTCCTACCTACACTATCAGATTCATTTTTGCAACCTTCATGAGCTCTTTGTGCTTCTTTACCTGCAACAACCACATCAGATATAGTAGCTTCGCAATCTACTTGTACATCTGCTGAGGTCTGCTCATTCAACTGATCTGGACGATTCATATTAATGTTGGGTTGGCTTTCCCCCTGCTCCTCATTAGTTCTGTAACGACCCACCCGGTCATTTTGGTCAACCGATGCTCCGACATGCGCGTCGATATTTTTTTAGTTCCAATAAGTTTGTATGGTGATTGTTTTTTATTTCGACGTTGATATGAGCATAAAGGTTACCATATTGAGCGAACGGTCTTTGATTCATGTTTTGACTAAACCATTATATCTGTATCGTAATTTTGGAACCATAGTAACTGAAATCATCAAGTTTTGACATCATATGAGAGATTTATGGTCATTTTAATAAAAATTGCGTTGCCAGATATTTTTCAGATTAATTACAAAATTGCCACTGAGTTCGTATTAAAAAATCTGCACTATTCCAAATATTGAAACCAACATATCTCCTTCATTATAAGGTCAAATGGAGTGATTCAAAAGCCTAACTTGACTGAAATTTCACAAGGAATCCATTGGAGGCATCAAAAGTGAGTTTCGAGATCGTTTGGTACAAGAAAAGAGGCAGAAAAGCTGGGCATTTTTTAACTATTAATGTTGGAGTTTTTCTCATCTTGAAAGTTTAGGATTGGAAGAATTCAAGGATGTTCTTCAAGTTTCTTCTATGGGTGGACTCTTTTGGAGGGATTTGAGCATTGAAAATTTGATCATTGACTAGTTAGCTATTGGCGGATCGAGGTAGGTGGTTCTATCCCTTTCTTTGGTAGAATTTGTCCACGCGTGATTTTGTGCATACGTTCCTTGTATGTGCACTGCCCTAGGTGTAATAGTTTACACCTTTTCCGTTGTGTTTAAGTTTATACTTGGAATATGTATTGTTTTCTTGGATCGTGTCTACTTCTGGTTATTGTTACCTTGTTGTTTGAAGTATTGTTAAGTTATATGCATATTTGATGATATGGTCGGAACTATGGACATGCGTGCCGGGTTAGAGGCTTTGGGAAAGTTCTTTATGACTTAATTGTTTACTACGAGCATATGTTATTATGTCTCGAGTTTTTATATTGGCTTTCGGACATGTAATTTGGAAATTTATCATTACTATTTATTTTGGAGTTGGTCCATTTGATAGCCTCGCAGTTGGTCCACTATCAAATCTTTTCGGAGTTGGTCCACTATTTATTTCGGAGTTAGTCCATATTGATAGTCGCAGAGTGGGTCCTCTATCAAAGCTTTGATTGTATTTCGGTGTTGGTCCATATTTATAGTCTCAGAGTTGGTCTACTATCAAACCTACTATTTTATTTCGGAGTTGGCCCACTATTTATGTTGAAATTGGTCCATAATTGATAGTCTCAAGGTTGGTCCACTATCAAATTTATTATCTATTTTGGAGTTGCCCCACACATTATGTTATTTTATGAGTTGAGGTTAATTGTTGGTTTCCTTGATTGAGATTAGTTTCTATTTATTATGTGATTTGATGAATTATTAGAATAATGAGTTATAATATGTTTCTTTTCTCCCTCATCTATTCTATCAATTAATTATTTAGACTGGTTTACTTTCTTTCAGAGGAACTAGTCTACCCACCTACTAAGTCCTTCCGACTTACGTTGTTTTCTTATTATTTACTCGGGCAGATACGATTACGAGTACCAGCGAACCCCGTGACTAGAGTTTGAAGATCTCCCTACATATTAGTGGTGAGCCAGCCATCATTGCTCCGTAGTGGCGCACCTTTAAATTATTTCATTCATGTCGTCACTTATTTCAAATATTCGAAATATTTCATTCATATATTTATCTTATAGATGCTGATGACTTATGGCAGAGGACTAGACCTTCTTCTTATATTTAGGAATATTCCGTGCTTTTTTGTTTTGTTAAAGCCATATCATTAGGATTTATTATAGGTTTTTCATCGGTAATATTAATTTAACGAGTGGGTTCGCCCGATGGAGTTAGTTCGGGTGCCCTCACGACAATCCAAGATTTTGGCAGATCGAGGTAGGTGGTTGACACGACCCGGAATCCGGCTAGGCCGTATGGGCACCCGACATTCTCTTCTAGACCCGACAGACGAACCCTTACCAACTAAATTAGGAAAATAAATATAATTCAATTCATAAATAAGAACAAGACTTAGAAGAAACACAGACATAATGATACCTCTAAGCTGTACAAAAGAAATTACAGCTGACTACCCAACATACTAGGTTTAGCGCTATCCAGATTAGACATCTAAGAGTACAAAAGAAGACAGACACCTCCTGAAGGGAGCAAAATACAACTGAAATAATAAACATAAAATTGGTGGCCATCCTGAATAAAAGCTGGCTCACCCTAACAACTGAAGTCGTCTTCGCTCCTTCACAACGTGGCGAAGTCAATCCTGGAGCGAACCGCGAAATAAAATAGATAGATAAGAAACAAACAACAAACAAGGGTGAGTCAAAAGGAATCAATAAGTGGGGCAGACTAGCCACCTCAAAGAATAGGATAGCTAGCCAGGGAGAAAAGGAATAGATAAACCAAATTCCTCTTATTTAAATTAGAAAAAAGGCAGAGCCAGATAATAACTTGAAACAAGTATGGATCCATAAACTCATAAACAACTAGGGACATAACATAGGCAGAAGCGGAATACTCCTGTATTCGAGGGGAATACAATATAGTAACTAGCTGTAGTGGAATACTCCTACTCCTGGGCGGAATACTCCTGCACCCGATATAATATAAACCAATATAGTAACCAGCTGTAGTGGAATACTCCTACTCCTGGGGCGGAATACTCCTGCACCAGATATAATATAAACCAGAGGCGGAATACTCATGCACTCTCCTGGGGCGGAATACTCCTGCACCTAATATAATATAAACCAGAGGCGGAATACTCCTGCACCCAATATGATATAAACCAGAGGCGGAATACTCCTGCACTCTCCTGGGGCGGAATACTCCTGTACCCAATATGATATAAACCACATGCGGAATTCTCCTACACTCTCCTGTGGCGGAATACTCCTGCACCCAATATGATATAAACCAGAAAATAAAATGCATATGAATGCAATGTGATGCTATAATAATCCTTCACCGGTGCGGGACTCTCATCGATAGCCGGGAAGTATATGCCAACTCACAGCCAGAGCACAATGCTCAAATCCTCAATGTAATACCAACAACAGGACATAACATGTAATATACAATATAAATCCAAAGTTAAGGCGTAATGAGTACGCCTATCGGCAGCTACACACGTAAGGAACACGTGGCAGATTATCCACAAGGTCAAGGACCTCCAAAGAAATGGATACAAACACTTACCTTGTTCCACTGCTACTCAACAACTGCTTTGTCCTTTGGATTCATTGTCAAACGATCCTGCTTATTCAATAAGCAGAAAATATATCAAATTAGGCTAAAGACTTCATTCCCTACATCTTAGGGCAATCCGGTTAGGAACCTGATACCCTATTCGCATACGCGATACGCAGGGCAGGCCTATGTACAGGGTTCAAAGTCACATAACCAAATCCTAAATAAATTACATTTATGGGTTGCCCATAATTCCCTGAGTATAAATATATAATCAATTCCATTATCGGGGTCCAATTAACCCTTGAAATTATAAATTGAACTTATTAAAATGATGTCTAATATCCCAATTTTTACTATTAAAATATATTCAAACACACGCAATAAACTGAAATAATAGATTAACATCATTACCTGGGTGTTTCGGGGTGAAAATTCTACTTTTTTTCCTCTTCTTTCCCTTCCCTTTTTCTCTTTTCTCATATATTTATTTTTCTGCGTTTGCTCCTCAATTTTCTCGTTTTCGTTTTGTTTCTGTTTCTGCTCACTTTTATGTTGGAAATGTACCCACCGCCTTTTCTTTAGTTTATCTTATCCTTTTTTTTTCTTTTTCCCTTTTTCTTTCTTATCTTTTATTTAATTTTCTTTTCTTTTTCGTTTTCGTGACGACAATTAAAATTGAACCGTATGAAATTCGAAATAATCCTAAATTTCGCATACAAGTTATACAATATATGTGTAACATACTCGCTATGGCTGATCTCAAATTGGATTCCCATAACTCAAGATGCGAATTAAATGGAAAAAGATCAAATTATTAATTTTCGGAACTTTAGCCGAAATCAACCTAACAACCTCAAAATTCACTTCAAAAATTCACATAGGTCACAAATGACCATACGAACATAACGACGCTTTCAGATTTTTAATCGGAGCTTATTCGCCAAAATCGAGCTCGAAAACCTCTTTTTAAGATTTATCGACAACGAAAACTGAAACTTTCTTCCGATACCTACCAAACAATGTCCGATTTAGTTCAAATTTTACAGACATGTCATAATAGACCTTACGAAGATTTTAAAACTCTTGGCATGCCAATCGGAGTCTTAACTCTCGAAACGACTACCTAAGGTCGTTTCAGCGGTTCTATCCCTTTCTTTGGTGGAATTTATCCACGCGGAATTTTGTGCATACGTTCCTTGTATGTGCACTTCCCTAGGTGTAATCGTTTACACCTTTTTGTTGAGTTTATGTTTATACTTAGAATATGTGTTGTTTTCCTAGATCGTGTCAACTTCCGGTTGTTGTTACCTTATTGTTTGAAGTATTGTTAAGTTATATGCATGTTTGATGATATGGTCGGAAGTGTGGACATACGTGCCAGGTCAGAGGTTTTTGGCAAGTTCTTTATGACTTAATTGTTTACTACGAGCATGCGTTATTATGTCTTGGATTTTTACATTGGATTTTGGACATGTAGCTTGGAAATTTATCATTACTATCTATTTCGGAGTTGGTCCATTTGATAGTCTCGGAGTTGGTCTACTATCAAATCGTTTCAGAGTTGGTCCACTATTTATTTCGGAGTTAGTCCATATTGATAGTCTCAGAGTTGGTCCATATTTATAGTCTCGGATCTGGTCCACTATCAATGCTACTATTTTATTTCGGAGTTGGTCCACTATTTATGTCGGAGTTGATCCATAATTGACAGTCTTGGGGTTTGTCCATTATCAAATCTATTATCTATTTCGGAGTTGGCCCTCACATTATGTTATGCTATGAGTTGAGGTTAATTGTTGGTTTCCTTGATTGAGATTAGTTGATAATTATTATGTGATTTGATGAATTATTGGAATAATGAGTTATAATATATTTCTTTTCTCCCTCCTCTATTCTATTAATTAATATTTTAGACTGGTTTACTTTCTTTCAGATGAACTAGTCTATCCACCTGCTAAGTCCTTCCGACTTACGTTGTTTTCTTGGTTGTTTTCTTATTATTTATTCGGGCAGATACAATTACGAGTACCAGTGAGCCGGTGACTAGAGTTTGAAGATTTTCCTACATATCAGCGGTGAGCCAGCCATCATTGCTCCGTGGTGGCGCACCTTTCAATTATTTCATTCATGTCGTCACTTCTTTCGAATATTCGGGGATATTTCATTCATAAATTTATCTGATAGATGTTCATGACTTATGGTAGAGGAATAGACCTTCTTCTTTTATTTAGGAATATTTCGCGCATTTTGTTGTTAAAGTCACATCATTGGAATTTATTATAGTTTTTTCATCGGTAATATTAATTTAACGAGTGGGTTCGCCTGATGGGTTCGGGTGCCCTCACGACTATCCAAGATTTTGAGTCGTGACAAGTTCTTGATGGACAATCCTTACTAGAAGCTCTTTTGCTAGCCGCTTTAGACATCTTGCTTTCGTTTGCATCATCCCTCTTCCTTTTAATCCTCCGTAGCTGGATAGACCCATGTGACTGCGTCTTGTCACCCCCACCACTACGAGTACTTACAATTTTATCTATAAAGTTAATAAAAAATATAAGGAATATAAAATACATAAAAAGATTAGATGTGCACAAATGATGATGCAACAACAATTAGATGTGTACACATAATGAAATATGTGTACACATCTTCATATATGTGTAAGCATATTATAATGTGCAAAAACTACAGTGATGTTGCACATACTATAATATTTGTACGCATATTATATTATGTATACACATATTATAGTATGTACACAATTCATTAACATCAGAAGACCAAACCATTTATGGACATATTTTCTACATAAATCAAGATGTTTCCTGCATCTACCATTATGTTTACATATCAGGCCATATGTGTGTACGTCAAAACCAGACTTGTACCGTTTTTGCATATGAAATTAAACCACCAAAAAACAAGAAAAAATAGTGATGCAAAGCATAATGAAGCACAACAAATAGCAGAACAACTAAACTATTCTTTAAATCAACCAACAGTGAAAATTCATCAAGAAGTTTGAAATTTTACTTTGATTTTGTTGTTATGATGTTACCCACTTGACGATGATCATAAATTATGCTAAGATTAAACCAAATGACACTGATGTAGACGAGAATCAGAGATTTTGAAGAGAGGTTCTCGGTTTGAGTTGGTATATGGTTTGGAGTAATAATGAAAGAAAGAGAGAAAATGAGAAGTTCAGGAGAAGCGTGGAGAGTAATAATGTGTGTAGAAAATTGTGTGGGCATGAATTTGAAAGGTCTGAGATTGATTTGATTGTTTGAATAAATTGTGTAAGGCGTGTGGGAATGTGGGAAAGTTTTTACATTTTGTTTACTTTCACCCCATAAGTTTAAGCACCCAAGTATTAAAACTGATGAAAACACCCCCGACCCGACAAATTAACCCACTTATATAAAATTAATCCACTAATGACAAACCAACACTTTTCGGGAATAATGAAAAATAAAAAAAAAAATTGTCCCTTATCCTTCTATTGAGACTTACGAGGACCTTTTGCCTCTTTTTTCTCTAATTACTTTATGAGTAACCATATTGTGTAAATATTATTTACTTTGCTATAACCGGTTGTTAATAGTTTTAGCTTAACTACGAAATGCAGAGTCCGTGACTTGAAAATAAATATGAGATTTGTTACTAAGTTATAGAATTAATACGACAACTCTTCACAAAAGAAAAAAGAAAGATAAAATACAAAAATGGAAAAATTTTAACTCAATCAACACCACGCTAAGTAAATACTTTGCCAAAAGAATTAAGCTAACAAGATTTTATTATAAAGAAGAAAGTAAGGAACGATATGTCAACAAATGAAACTATATATAGAAATACGGCTACAACTTTAAGGCATTTGTATATTTGACTGGACAGATAAAGAAACAAAATAATTTGTCATGCAATGAATTTCATATGAAGTTATGTTTTTGGTAGATTCTTAAGTTAGGACATGTGCAATGTTTATTTCTGAAATCTATATATTGTAAACCAAAAAAGAAAGTTATTTACAATATTTCCATATTTAATCTAGGAAAACCCGCTCACACCAACTATAAAAAAAAATCCTCTCTTGTTGCTTTGTTTCCACACCTCAATTGCATTCTCTCTTCCTCTTATTCATTTCCTCTATTTTACAGATCATATATGATTTCAACTTTTCATTTATGTCCCAAAAATTCCCCAAACCTATGACCTTCAAAGCCAAAAGTTTCAACCCAAGAACCACCTTCATGAATGTATGGTGAGAATTCTCATTAAATTTGTCTCCTTTTTTATATTATCAACTTTGGAACTTTAAATTCTTATGACATGTCTCGACCAAAATTTTATTTTTGTTTGTGTTTTTGTCTACATCATAATCCTAACACGTTAAATATAGACATGCTATGTGGTTTTGTCTGATAATGAAACTAATTATTCCTTTTGTGTTTTATATATAGGATTGCTTGACCTCTAAAATGGAGAAAAAATAAAAAATAAAAAGATCATTGATTCTGACATATCAAATGAGAAATGATGGACTCGTCCTTTCCAATTGCCAAGCCATTGCATATATCCACAGGCAGGAAGCCATTTCACTAAGCTATGTATAACTAGGCCTTAGCACCGCTCAATGGCCGGGGCTACTTCCATCCACGAGAGGAGAACATTATTATCAAGGTCCAACTATCTTAGAATGATTCTCATTATTGTGTGTAAGCAAAATAATATTTGAACATATATTCACATTATGTTACTATTGAATGTAAGATCCAAAGATGTAACATGTAGTGACATTAATAGTCTTTAGATCAAGTAAATGAAGAGAACGATAAATACATGTTAATCTTAGGCTCAGTTTGCTTAGATTTTATCACTCAGACCTGGAGCCCCATGTGTGATCTAGAAAGTACTTTTGAAGTTTCTTCCCAACTTCTTGTATACTCTCTATTCAAGGAATGGTTAGAGTCTACAAGAAGTTGGGGAAGAAACACTTCAAAAATACTTTCTAGACAATACATGAGGCTCCAAGTCTGATTGATAACATCTAAGCACTGAACCTGACATGTCACTTTCAATTTTCTATTCTCTTCCTTTATCTGATCTTGAGACCATTAATGTTACTACATATTACATCTTGGATTGATTTCCTTCCTTGCTTAAGATTTTGGAAGTTACGTTCATTTTCTTGTTTACAATTCCAACATTAGATTATGTATTATTCCAAAGAAGCTACATAACAAAAATAAGTAGAATGATTTTCCATCAATACTGATAGAACATTTACTTACATCTATTTGAATTCAGTTACCAGGGTTCAACCTCATTGGTTTCACATGCACGTCTTGATAAAATAAGTACATCCAAGTACCTTGAGCTTAGAATTGAGAATTTTTATAGCTCAGATATTTAATATTATCTTATTTTCATTGATAAGCTAAGTGACCATTGTCATTTTTCTTGAATCTATAGTAGGTCGTTTTAGTAGACCCTAATAACTATAGAATATATATCCAATTGTTACAGTATGATATAACTAATATTCGAGATTTCTTTCTCTTAACCGCTAAAAGTTGATTGCTTGGGAAATATTTCCTAGGTTGTGTATATATATCTGAGTAAAAAAAAGGAGAACTAAGCAATTCTGCAAGTTTTAAGAGACTATACGTATCTACATTTGGTTTGATTTTTTATCAAGTGACTTGTTAGCTAAGTTGAATTCGATACCAATAAGGAGAATTATTTGATGCAAGACTATCGCCACCCTTCTGCGAGAAAGCAGCCTTTAATATTTGCAAAGACAAATTTAATGTCATACATAATAATCAATCTATGTCAAACCATATACAAGATACATTAGTTTAGTCTTGCTTATTAAAAATAACTTGGATCTCACGGTCAAAACTTTTGCCAAGATGTTCAACTTAAAGATGTAACTCAAAATAAGAGTTGATGAGACTAACTGCAATAGATAGATTCAATTTTGATACTTTATATCATCATGTCCACTATCGTTGAAGATACAACTACCAGAAAGACAACTAAGTTAGTTATAGTGAAAAGCAATGCAAAGAATTTGGCTTGAAAGCTCCTATAAAGAAAACCGGATTCTCTTCTTGAAAATGGATCTAAGTGGTCATATTCTTTGTTACTAGTCGTTGTATCACTTATTTTTGACAGGCGGCAAGAGTTTAGGTAGGTGTAGATCAACAATCATGTAATTTTGTGTTGTATATTAACTAGCCGATTCCAACTCGTTTGGAATTTGAGGCAGAATTGTTGATATTAACAAATATTCTGTTGTACATACTCCTTAGGCGGCTGCATCCCAGTTTTAGTTTACCCAAAAAGGACAAATGAACCATGCTTTGTCCAATGAGACATCATTGTTACAATAATGGTTTCTTTTTTAAAGGTAGTCACAATGATGGTTTCTTTTCTAAGGGTTGCCAATTCTTGTGCCATTGACGTATCTTTATGCTAGTAATGGCATGACTGAATGTTTATAAGATATGACTGTGTTGTCACTTCTTTAGAACTATAGACTCTTTGATTGCGAAAAGTTAGTGGCTACCTAATTCAAGATCTGTCTTGTTGAGAGCTGGTTTTGAAGTATGACAAACGAAAAGGACTCAGAGGTTCCCACAAAGAACCTAGTCCTTAAGATAAAGGGCACGCTTGATCGAAAAGATTACGGGTTGCGAATCCCTGTGGAACTAGGAGTAGTGGCGCGTGAATGTATATGCATCCTAGTCAGACTAAAAGAGGCAGTGCCCAGGCTATGTCTTTGAAGTTTGAAAAGGAGTTGGACTTCAATAAGGAAAAGAGTTACTACGAATCCTGACTTACCTTAATTAAGAGGATTCCTGGTAGAACTCAACTAGGGTTTCAAGATCCGTATAAATACAAGTAGTGGAGACAGCCGTAAATCAATTATTCACAAACAGAGAGTTGAGAGCATACAAAGGAGATCTGCAATCTTTCTACGTGAGTAAACTGGAGAAGACAACTGAGTGCATGCAGTGTATCGAGTCTAGATATTTTGTCTAGGTTCATTGAGTTGTAAGTTGTCATCGTTTGAGCTTTCATAGTTTTACCTACTTGCTTATTACAGAAGCACATGTATTAGGTGAATTCGTGTGTAATTACTAGAAAAGCTAGAGTCTAGCTTTGAATAGTGATTAGGGTCTAGAGTGTAGCCCCTTAGCTACAGAGTTTGTAATCAGAAACGTTGCTCTTGTGTTAGTGGATTTAGTTCTAAAATCCCAGAGTGTGGGTCGTGGTTTTTCTCCCGTGAGCAAGGAGTTTTCCACGTAAAATCCCTGTGTTCCTGGTGTGTGTGGTGTTGTGAGTTACAGTGTTCAAGGCAGCATAAAAGACAATATAAGAACTAGGTTCTACGATAGAAGAACAAGGTTCTTGTGACGAAAATCGGTAGACACTATTCAACCCCCCTTCTAGTGTCTTCAGGAGGTGCTTAGAGTATAACAAGTGGTATCAGAGCAGGTCTTCTCGTGTGAGGCTAACACCTTGAGAAGGATCAGGATGAGTGCACCGCCTACCATCACTGAAGGACAGTCGGTTCTGAGGCCCCCACAGTTTAATGGGCAATACTTTGCATGGTGAAAGAACAGGATGGAGAATTACATATGTGCTGAAGACTACCAACTCTGGCTGATTGTCTCTGAAGGAAATCTGATTCCTACTAAAATAGTTGGTGAAGTAGCTACTGCCACGCAAGAACCTAAACTGAAAGAAGAGTTTAATGAGACGGATTATAAGATGATAGAAAAGAATCATAAGGCCAAACGCCTGGTCATATGTGGTCTTGGCCCTGAGGAGTTCAATCGAGTATCATCTTATAAGACGGCCAAGGAGATATGGGATGCCCTACAGGTTGCACATGAAGGATCCACAGAAGTGAAGGACTCAAAAAGGAGAATTCTGAAGAGACAGTTTGAACTGTTCACCATGGGTGAAAAAGAATCAATTCAGGATATGATGACCAGGCTGACCATGATCACAAATGAAATGAGATCTCTGGATATGGAATTGCCTGAAATAGAGATGGTCGATAAAATTCTGAATGTGCTGCCTGAAGCATGGGAACCAAAGATGACTGCCATCATTGAATCCAAACCTCTGAGATCCATAAAGCTTGAAGAACTGGTTGGGAGTCTGAAAACCCACGAGATGATGAAGGACTCAAAGGCTAAACCAGCAGCAAAGAAGGACAAGACCCTTGCTCTGGAAGCAACTGAAGAAGCTGATGAATATGTTGATCTTCAATCAGTTGAAGCAGCAATGGTAAGTGCCTTAAGACAAAAGCTCAATCAGGGAAGGTTCAAAGTATTCAAAAGAGGCAACAAGGAGAGTTCTAGCAGAAAGAACATAGTTGATAGCCCAGATTACTCTGGATGTTTTAAGTGCTTCAAGAAGGATCACGCTGTCATGGATTACCCTATGTGGGAAATAGAGTGGATGAAGAATAGAGCGGCTAAGGACAAGGAGAAGGAGACGACAAAGGAATATGACAAAGACAAAAAGAAGTCAAGACGGCCTCCAAACTTCAGAGCAGAACGGAGGAAGAGGAAGGAAGCCTTCTATGCCACGTGGGGACCAACTGATAGTGAATCTGATCATGAAAAGGAGTCTGAAGATGACTCACCACTAGCACTAGCAGGTATGACAGACATTAGTTCTGATGAAGAAGACCCTCGAGAACTCAGAGGAGGAAGAGATCCATCAAGGCCACCGGTGTTCAACGGGACTCATTACAATCACTGGAAGAAACAGATGAAGACCTTCCTGCAAGCAACTGACTACAGCTTGTGGTTGATCGTGAAGAGAGGACCTCACATCCCTGTGAAGAGAGCAGCAAATGGAGTCCTGGTGCCAAAGAAAGTGGAAGAACTGGATCCTCAGGACCTAGATTGGTTACAGGCAAATTCCAAGGCTGAATGGTGCCTGAGGAGAGGACTTACCTATGATGTGCTTGCAAGGATACTTGAATGTAAGTCGGCCAAGGAAATCTGGGAAAGACTGAAGGAGCTGTATACAAATGACAACAACAGGAAGGACTCAGCTCTCATGGCAACTGATGGAGATGAAGCTGGCTGTTCAGCAAAGGTATGTTTATCTGATCTCAAGGAAACTTTACATACATACTCTTCTGAAAATTTAATTCTAATCACAGCCACCTTGATTGAAGGTTATGAAAAGGAGAAACTTGAAAAGGATAAATTAACTGAAGAACTGAGTAATCTTAGAACTAAGCACAAGAGTCTCTTAGAACAGAATATTGAACTTGAAGAAACCAATGCCATCTTAAAAGGGCAGACTCTTGTGTCAAACTCTAAGATCACTGAACTAGAATTGGAATGTAATCAGTTAAGAGAGAGTAAGAATGGTAAACAAGTTATGAGTGAAGTTCAAACCTTTCTGGAAGATGAATTGAAAAGAGCAAATGAAATTCTATATCAGGAAACTGAAAAAAACAGGATTTTAAATCAAAAGGTTGAAAACTCAAAACTTGAACTTACCAGACTGACCAAATGGAATAAATCTTCAGAGGCAATGAATTGGTTTTTTGAAAATCAGAACAAAGGAAAATAAGGGTTAGGATTCAAGAAACCTTTGCCTCCATATAATCCTAAAAGCAAATATGTGGGGTTACCTTGCAACATGTTATGCACTTTTTGCGGTGAAATCGGTCATGTTAAACAAAAGTGTGCTAATATTAGCAAGGCAAAGGCCAAAAATAAAAGATGTATTTTATCCAAATGGGCGAAACAAGATCTGATTTATCCATTCTCTCATAAGAAGGGACCCAAGCTCGTCTGGGTTCCTAAAGTTAACCTCTAATTTGTCTTGCAGGCTGGAGTGAGGGAGAACAACTCAAGCTGGATTCTTGATAGCGGTTGTTCAAGGCACATGACAGGAGATAGAAGAAACTTTCTCTCACTTGCAGCATTTCAAGGAGGCAGTGTGGCCTTCAGAGGAGGAAAAAGTGGTCAGATAGTAGGTGTTGGGAAAATTGGGAGAACTCTGGAGCATGCAATTGAGAATGTCTACTGTGTTGATGGTCTCAGACACAATCTACTGAGCATCTCCCAACTGTGTGACAGAGGCAACGAAGTGAGTTTCTCATCTGTAGGTTGCATTGTGAAGAACCTACAGAGTTGAAAATCGTTATGGAAGGAAAAAGGGTGAACAACGTATACAAGGCATCGCTGAAGTCCTTACCTGAAAATAATCTAACATGCTTGAATGTGCAAGAAAGTGACTCTCAGCTGTGGCACAAAAGAATGGGTCATGCAAGTCTCTCACAACTGAATGAGCTTGCATCAAAGGAACTGGTTCGTGGATTGCCAAGCAAGAGATTTGAAAACATAAAAATGTGCGATGCCTGCGTAAAGGGAAAGCATGTGAGGACATCGTTCAAATCAAAGAAGGTGGTAAGCACATCAAAACCACTAGAGCTTTTACACATAGATCTGTGTGGACCTATGAGAGTCAGGAGCAGAGGAGGAAAGAGATTCGTGTTCGTGATAGTTGATGACTACTCAAGGTACACGTGGACCCTATTCTTGGCCTCTAAGGATGAAGCTTTTGACAGTTTTAAAGACTGGGTTGGTGTAGTTCAGAAAAGACTAAGTCTTGAACTCATCAGTATTAGATCTGATCATGGAACTAAGTTTGAAAACTCAAAATTCTCTGAGTATTGTGCAAGGAACAGCATAGATCACAACTTCTCCGCCCCAAGAACTCCCCAACAAAACGGGGTGGTCGAGAGGAAGAACGGGTCGTTGGAGGATATGGCCAGAACTATGTTGCTGTCGAGTGGGCTGGCAAGAAACTTCTGGGCTGAAGCTGTAAACACTGCATGTTACTTGCTGAACAGGTGTTCCATCAGAGCAATCCTTGACAAAACTCCATATGAGCTACTCAGAGGGAGAAAACCAAATATTGCTCACCTAAGGCCTTTTGGTTGTAAATGCTTTGTTCACAACAATGGCAAAGAACCCTTGGGAAAGTTTGATGCTAGGAGTGATGAGGCAATATTTCTGGGATATTCTACTCAAAGCAAGGCATACAAAGTGTTTAACAAAAGAACACAAACAGTAGAAGAAAATATGCATGTTGTATTTGATGAATCAGATAAGGAAATGGGGGAAACTGAGGCAGACGATCAAGTGATTGGCTTAAGGAGAGAAGAAGGTGTAGATGAACTGGAAGACTCAGAAGAAAAGGAAACATCAAGTGAGAATCCAAGCTCACTAGAACAAGGAGTCAACTTGACAGGGGGAACTTCTGATGAAGCTGACAATCCAGCAAGTCAGGAGGACCTCATCCAAGATAATGCTGCAGGTCCTTCCGGTCAGATTCAACTCAAGCCATGGAAACATCAAAGCTCTCACCCTTTGGAGAATGTTCTATCTGAACTGGATACAGGAATCATGACCAGGTCAGCTTTGAAGAACTTCTGCGCATTCTTTTCTTTCCTCTCATCTTTGGAACCAAAGAATGTAAAGGAGGCTCTAGAAGATCCAGACTGGATTCTGGCTATGCAGGAGGAACTCCATCAATTCGAAAGAAGCAAGGTGTGGCACCTAGTTCCTAAGCCAAAGGACAGATCCATAATTGGAACAAAATGGGTTTTCAGGAACAAGTTAGATGAACATGGGATAGTAACAAGAAACAAGGCAAGGTTGGTAGTTCAAGGTTACAGTCAGGAAGAAGGAATAGACTATGATGAAACCTTTGCACCAGTTGCAAGAATGGAGGCTATCAGAATGTTAATTGCTTTTGCTACATACATGGAGTTCACACTTTATCAGATGGATGTAAAGAACGCCTTCCTAAATGGCTACCTGAATGAGGAAGTTTATGTGATACAGCCTCCAGACTTTGTGAACAATGAATTTCTTGATCATGTTTACAAACTGGATAAGGCTCTATATGGATTGAAGCAAGCTCCTAGAGCCTGGTATGAAAGACTCTCAGGATTCCTTATGAAGAATGGCTTTTCGAGGGGTAAAATCGACAACACGCTATTTCTTAAGAAGAAAGGAAAAGATCTGCTGGTGGTTCAAGTGTATGTCGATGATATTATCTTTGGAGCAACTGATGAGGAGCTGAGCAAAGGATTTGCCGATCTAATGGGAAGTGAGTTTGAAATGAGCATGATGGGTGAATTGAACTTCTTCCTTGGGTTGCAGATAAAGCAGATGCCGGAAGGAACTATGATTCATCAGCAAAAATATGTCAAGGAACTACTGAAGAAATTTGATATGGAGGGAGCAAAGGAAATGACGACTCCTATTGCACCTGGAACCAAGCTGGATATGGATGAACTAGGTCCTTCAACAAACGAGGCCAAACATAGAGGAATCATTGGCTCGCTTCTTTATCTCACAGCTAGTCGACCTGACATAGTATACAGTGTAGGACTGTGTGCCAGATTTCAGTCCAAGCCCAAGGAGTCACACTTGACAGCTGTGAAGAGGATCCTTAGATACTTGAAAGGAACTCAGGACTTTTGTCTGTGGTACCCAAGAGGAGGAACTTTTGAACTAATCGGTTTTGCTGATGCAGATTATGCAGGGCATTTGGTGGACAGGAAAAGCACGTCAGGAATGGCACACTTTCTAGGTCCTTGTTTGGTGTCGTGGGCTACAAAGAAGCAAAACTCAGTTGCCTTATCAACTGCTGAAGCTGAGTATGTGGCAGCTGCTTCATGCTGTTCACAATTGCTGTGGATCAAACAACAACTGGAGGACTTTGGTATCAAGTGTGGGGCAGTGCCAATTTTTCTGTGACAATACTAGTGCAGTGAATATTGCCAAGAACCCAGTCCAACATAAACGAACCAAGCACATTGATATTAGACACCATTTCCTGAGAGATAATGTGGAAAAGGGTCTGATTACTATGAATTCATGCAGGACTGAAGATCAAATTGCTGACATATTTACCAAAGCCTTGAACAAGGTACAGTTTGAGAGGAACAGGTTGGAATTAGGGATGACCAAAATACACGGATGACCCAGCAGGTAATCCCCTTATGATTGGTTAGTTAAGTATTCAATGTTCATGCTTAAACCTTGTCTTTACTGTCTAGTCTAACCCCGTACTTGAGTAAGTACACTCATTTAGTTCTTTTGAGCACCAGGTATGAATAATGTGATCCCATGAAGAACCTACTATGTACTGAGAAGGAACCAACAAAAAGCATGAGGAATCATGTCCAGGTACATTCACACTACTCTGTATGATAGAAGTCATAACTGAAGGTATAATTGTCAATCATACGTGTGTCATGGGAGATCATCTATGTTCTTATAACCGCCCTAAGTTATAGGAACACATTCCTTTTTCGGGTAGAATTCTATTTGATTTGTTTGGACCCCACTACTTAAAAAGGGTATATTGAATAAGTCCATAACCGTCAAATCTTTAACTCTTCCCGGTTCTCAAAAAGTTCAAAAAGCTGCTTTTCTATTCTATATCATTACTTCTTTGACTTCCCTAGATATTGTCAAATCACCAAAACCCCTTCCCTTTTGACAATACTCTCTCAATCCCTCACAATCCACCCACTTCTTCTTCTCAACACCAAAATTCTCTCTCAAGCCCTAAAAACAGAAAAACTTTAGCTACTCACAAAACCACTTCATAATGTCTAAAAGGCCACCACCATCTACTCTCGCACAAAGAATCGCGAGGGCTCGTACAAAATTTCTTCAAAAAGGGGACAAGAAACTGGTAAAGAAGATGAGGTCAAGAGCAGTTCCCACTACACCCACTGCACAAAGTTCATCACATTCACCGCATGAGGTAATCCCTGACCCTATTTCATCTACGCCTGTCGTTTCAGTTGATATAAACAGCCCTGGAATTATAGAAACTGAAACCCTAGTTACAGAACTAGACAAGATAATAGATGATGAGCAAAATGACAGAATAGATAGGGGGAACTCATGTGAGGCAGAACAAGATAGAGAAAAGGATGAACTTAGGGAAGATTTGCAAGTGCCTGGGGTTGGTGAGTCTGGAGAAAAATTGAATGTTGCAGAAAGAATGGAAGAACAACTTAGGGAACAAGACTGTGTGGACGCTCTTAGAGAAAGTGAAGTGAAATCCTGTAAAGATGTTGGTAGGTCTGAGAATAATGAAAAAGAATCTGTGCCGATAAGTCCAGTAGTTGGAGGACTTGGTCTTGCTGAAGCCTCAGAGAATTTGGTTCAAGAGCCTGTTGCTTGTCCAAATTCCACTGGGGCTGATGATGCAGATTTTGATTGGATAGATTCTGAGGAGGAAGGGAATAAGGAAGTTGTTTTAGAAAAGGAAGAGATTGCCAAGAAAACTAAAGAACTAAAAAGAAAGAGGAAGTTTGGAGCAGAGGATGAGAAAGTGGCTGGTGAGGAAGAAGAAGAGGAAGTTGTGTTTGTGAAAGAGAACATAGTGGAGCCTGAGAAAAGAAGGAGATTAGTGAAAGGGGGAAAGCCAGTGCTGAAGACAAGGCTGGTTGATGAAACTAGTGAAGAAAATGATGACAAAGTTGTGGATGAACCTATTGCTAGGAGGGTTGGCACCAGGTCTGCACTGAAGCAACAACTTGAGAAACTTGGTAAGTTGGAAAAAACAGTGACAAATGTAAGAGATAGAGAGGAAAAGAAGAAAGAAGAAGAAGCAAAGGAAGCTGGGGAAGCACAGGAGGAGAGTGAGGCTGGCAGTTATGTAGAGCCAAGTGATTCTGATACAGATAGTGAAGTGGAGACTAGGAGAAGAAGAAGAGGAAATGAAGAAGAGGTTGACAGGGAAGCCTTTTTCTCAAAGCATCAGGTGTTGCCTGGCAGCATCTTGCATGATGAAAAGGAATTCCACATGAAGTCATTACTGAGGATGATTTGTGACCAGGGTTGGCTTGGATTGTTTGCCAACAAAGACAGAAAGTTGTTTGTTAATGAGGTCAGAGAATTCTACACCAACTGCAGGGTGGTAGCTAGGAGAGTGTTCACCACAGTGAGGGGAGTAGAGGTAGAGTTTGGGAGACCTGAGCTTGGAATGATTCTTGACATACCTGCTGAAGGTTATTGCAGGTATGTGAAATTGAAATGGCCAAAGAGAACAGATGGAGTCACTCCTCTGGATGTTGTCAGGAAGTTCTCAGGAAAACCCAAGCTGAGGAAGGAGAGAAAGGTAGACAAGAAGGAGATGGAACCTGCACACCAGTTGCTGTTTGAGTTTGTGCACAGGTTCTTTCTGCCTAGAGGAGAGAGGAACTGTGAAGCTAGTGCTTTGGACCTGACATACATGGACTTGCTGGACAGGGGGTAAAGATCAATTTGCCTGTGCTGATAATTAGACATATAAAGAGGATTGCTGACACAGATCAGAAACCACATTCCCTTGTGCATTCCTACATCCTCCAGCAGGTACTTGAGCACTTTGGGGTTCCTTTAGAAGCTGGAAAGAAGCCAACCATTCATCAGATGTTTGGGCACAATGTGCTTAAAAATTGTGACTTCTTCAAGGAAAGCAGAGCTTCTAAGAGACCAATGCAGGTGAAGCAAGAGCAAGCAGAGGACAGTGAGGAATATGGACCTGAAGAGGCCATTGATGCTGTGAAGGAGCTGGAGACACATGTCCTTGAGGTTTATACAGAAAATGCAGAGCTCCATAGACAGCTGAAGTTGAAGGATCAAGAAATTGATCGTTTGAAGATAGACTGCCACAAGTATGAGGCCGAGTTAGTGATGGAGAGGGCCAAAAATAAGAAGCAACTTGAGGCGCTTGTCAAACACTTCAACATTCAGCTTTGATTCCTCCAGTCCTGTCCTCTTCCTTCTACCTGTTGCCTACCCCCCCTGTTCTGTCCTGATTGCATGTTATGGTTGTTTAAGACAATTTAAATTTTTCAGTTGTGTACTTATTAACAGGGTTGTGCTGATGTCACAACCTAGATGATGATTTTAATTTTCTTATGCTTATGACTGGTTTCTGCTTTAGTAACTGGTTCTTGATTGGGCCCTTATTTCTACATGTGTGTGCTCTTATTACTGACGTGTTGCCTTGTGCTTTAGACTGGATACAATTGACAGGTTCCTGCAGGTATTTGAATCTTTTCGATGATGCCAAAAGGGGGAAGAAGGAAATGTTGGGATGTTTGTGACCTAATTCATCTGTTTTGTTTTCTTGAACTTGTTACTTTTTGGTTTTTGTTTTTGGTCTATGTCTACTCAGGTTCTTGGGCAACATTTGTTTGTCATCATCAAAAAGGGAGAATTTGTTGAGAGCTGGTTTTGAAGTATGACAAGCGGAAAGGACTCAGAGGTTCCCACAAAGAACCTAGTCCTTAAGATAAAGGGCACGCTTGATCGAAAAGATTACGGGTTTCGAATCCCTATGGAACTAGGAGTAGTGGCGCGTGAATGTATATGCATCCTAGTCAGACTAAAAGAGGCAGTGCCCGTCGGGCGAACCCTTACCAATTAAATCAGGAAAATAAATATAACAATTCACAAATAAGGACAAGACTTAAAAAAATACAGACATACTGATACCTCTAAGCTGTACAAAAGAAATTACTGCTGACTACCCAACATACTAGGTTTAGGGTTATCCAGACTAGACATCTAAGAGTACAATAGAAAACAGATACCTCTTGAAGGGAGTAAAATGCAACTGAAATAATAAACAATAAACTGGTGGCCATCCGGAATAAAGCTGGCTCACCCTGACAGCTGAAGTCGTCTTCGCTCCTGAACAACGTGGCGAACTCAATCCTGGAGCGAACCTGCCGAAACGAAATAGATAGACAAGAAACAAACAACAAACAAGGGTGAGTCAAAAGGACTCAATAAGTGGGGCAGACTAGCCACCTCAAAGAATAGGATAGCTAGCCAGGGAGAAGAAAAACAGATAAACTAAATTTCTCTTATTTAAATTACAAAAAGACAGAGCCAGATAATAACTAGAAACACGTATGGAATCACAAACCCATTAACAACCAGGAACATAAGATAGTCAGAACATATAGGTATCCCGAACATATCAACAATCAGCAATACATCCTGTTGCGGCGTGCAACCCGATCCATATATTCATCCTGTTACGGCGTGCAACCCGATCCATATATTTATACCGTTGCGGCGTGCAACCCGATCCATATGTTTATACTGTCGCGGCGTGCAACCCGATCCCCGCAACCTAGAATACAAGCCAGAAATATATAGACAAACTGAGATAGGTCCACGACATAGTATACATACCGCATACATAAAACACAACACAATACACACCATAGTCAGTATGCGGTGCAATGAAATGGGATGAATGCGGTACTATGCAATGCAGTCACATATGCCTGGTACCTATCTCCGGCGCGGGACTCTCATCGTCTACCAGGAGATATATGCAGTAATGACCCTTCACCGGCTCGAGACTCTCATCGATTACCGGGAAGTATATGCAATGATGACCCTTCTCACCGGCTCGGGACTCTCATCGATTACCGGGAAGTATATGCAATAATGACCCTTCACCGGCTCGGGACTCTCATCGATTACCGGGAAGTATATACAATGATGACCCTTCACCGGCTCGGGACTCTCATCGATTACCGGGAAGTATATATAATGATGACCCTTCACCGGCTCGGGACTCTCATCGATTACCGGGAAGTATATGCAATGATGACCCTTCACCGGTGCGGGACTCTCATCGCAAACCGGGAAGTATATGCAATAATGATCCTTCACCGGCTCGGGACTCTCATCACCAACCGGGAAGTATATGCAATGCTCAAAACTAGAGTGCAATGCTCATATGCTCAATGCAATACCAACGACAGAGCATAACATATAATATACAATGTAAATTCAAAGCTAAGGCGTAATGAGTACGCCTATCGGCAGCTACACATGTAAGGAACACGTGGTAGATTATCCACGAGGCCAAGGGCCTCCAAAGAAATGGATACAAACACTTACCTCTTCCAAAAGTTAGTATTGCTGGTCAACAACCGCTTTATCCGGTGGTTTCATTGCCAAACAATCCCACTCTATTCAATAAGCAGAAAAAATATATCAAATTAGGCTAAAGGCTTCATTCCCCACATCTTAGGGCAATTCAGGTAGGAACCTGATACCCTATTCGCATACGCAATACGCAGGCCAGGCCTATGCACAGGGTTTAAGGTCACATAACCAAACCCCAAATAAATTATATTTATATGTTGCCCATAACTCACTGAGTACGAATATATAATCAATTTCATTATCGGGGTCCATTTGACCCTTTAAACTATCAATTTACGTCATTAGGGCGATGTCTAATATCCCTATTTTTACCGTTAAAACATATTCAAACACACGTAATAAACTCAAATAATATATTAGGATCATTACCTGAATGTTTCAGGATAAAAATTCTACTTTTCTTCGGCCCCCTTTTTCTATTTTTGGCATTTTTTTCGCCTGCGTTTCGCGTTCTCTTTTCTGCTAAGCTTTTGAGAAATATGATGGTTTCTGCTCGTAAATTGCTAAGGACCACCGCCGTTGTTAACTTTTGACTTTTTCTATTTTTTTTCTTTTATTATATTTTCTTTTCTTAACGAAAATTGAAACGGTGCCCTACAATATTCGAAATAATTCCAACTTTTGCATACGAGTTATACAAAATATATGTAACATACTCGCGAAGACGGATCTCAAATTGGACTCCCGAAACTTAAGATGCGAATTTAAATAAAAAGAAGTCAAATTATTTAACTTTCGGCATTTTAGCGGAAACTAGCCGAACAACATCGAAATTTACTTTCGAAAGTTCCCAAAAGTCACAAATAATCATACGAACCTAACAGCGCTTTTGAATTTCGAATCGGAGCTCATTCGCCAAAACTGAGCTCGAAAATCTCTTTTTAATATTTATTAACAATAAAAACTGAAACCTTCTTCCGATGCCTACCAAACGAGGTCTGATTTAGCTCAAATTTTACAGATAAGTCTCAATGGACCTTACAAATATTTTAAAATTATCAGCATACCAATCGGAGTCCTAACTTCCGAAACGACTTACCGAGGTCGTTTCATTCTCCTCCGCTTAAACTCTCATTCGTCCTCGAACGAGCCTAAGTCTAAAGCAAGATTCACGCTGATAACAAAAGAACTTGCACGACCTTCATAAACTATCCCACAGAATTTTTTTCTCATGATTACAGAATCAAGATTATAACACGAACACTGAATTCTTGGAATAAAACATATCTGGATAATATGATGATACCATTGCCCGGATTATTCTGACTAAGATAATCCTTCCTCAATCACGAGAGGAGAGTTCTACATTTTCGAAATAAAGATTCACAAAACTCTGGATGAATTAATATGATTCTACCAGTGAATCACCTCGTCGATATACTTTTCGATATAGAACAAGTCGATGAAACAAAGAATTAGCTTACGCTTCAGGAACGCCTTAGAGATTTAATATTATAATTCGGTATCAGTTGGAGGAAAACTCCTCCACTTAGAGCATAAACTCATACAACTAATTTGAATAAAAATAGTCATCCTCGCACAACCTGCTGGACTAAAGAAGATTTAGCTAAAAGTTGAACGTATGCAGACCTAGGCTACCAACTACCCTTTCGAGTTGCCAAACAGCTGCAACTCTCAAGTTCACAATTCCATACCTTTGCCATAAACACCACCGCCTGATGGATGGTACTTCTATATAAAAATTTCGGCAGAGTTTCCCCTGAAACTGGATGATCCACAAAAACAGAACCAGCACTATACTATACATGGGAATGGATACCCGGATAAACTGATATGCAAAAAAATAATATGCTTACCTGGCTACAATAACACGTACTCTGGGTCAACACAGGGAGCGTCACAAGCGGCTACCAATCGCCCAAGCTCACTAGTTTCGGACGAAGAAGAAATGGAAATGGATCGAGGATAGAAATAATTAGAGCTTCAGGAAGTTCTTCTTCTTATTTGCTTGACTACCAAAGCTAGACTACTTCCGAGTCAGGCGAGCCAAAGAATCGCAGTTGAAGAGATAGACATTAAATAAGCTTTATGAAACAACATCCATGCCAATTCGACCTCCCAATAAGAAGGAAACTCTGACAATTTATCAGAACCCATTTTATAACCCAGACAAGCTCATAGGATAACATGACTTTACTAGCGTCTCGAACCGAGAGGAGATACGTAAATCGAGTATTACTTACCAGCCACTTTACTACGGAAGAAACAACGACACTTCCTGATGGGAACGAATAAGAATCCCATCATCCTACCAACACTGATTTCCGAGGTGCGGTAAACTGAATTGACATAATAACGGAAGGTGGCGTAACAAGATGCCAAGCAGGCAATAGCAATACTCACCGTCAAATCTCTCATATTTAGATCAGATAAACTAGTAGGGTTTCATAAATGCCAAGAATAAATCGTATCAGAAACTCACTTCTCTACCGCAACCGATTCTTAATTACGACAATATCCAAGGAAATTGTCGAAACATGATAAGACACACCATTTCCAGATCGATCGAAAAAATAAATCTTACTCACAGATAAGGGAAGAAGAAATACATAGGTCTACTACATCAGATGCCTCAGCATCCTACCAGACTAGCAGTTCATACAACTGCCTCTGCAGCTAAGCTGAGCCGCTGCCCTGACAATTATTTCCATAAGAACCACAACCACCACGCTCTCGAACTCCATTGGATAGTGGCATTTATCTGGCTAATTAAGATCTAAATGAAATCCCCTGCGACTGTGCTGGTGCCTGAGGGCAAGAAGAAGGACGATTGTCTACTTGCCGGAGTAAGGAAAACTCCTTAAAGGATAATCAGACTTACGACAATGATAACACATTTTCGCTAAAAATGGAAGATGGAAAGATTGTTGATAGTTGTAAAGAAAAGACTGAATCTGATCTTGGCGAGCTACTTGCGCACTCTAAAAATCAAGTGACACAAGCTGAGATAAACTGGAAGGTGACCTCCCAAAATAATCAGAACTTTTTCCTCCAAATGAGGTACCATGACTGCCCACCAGGGCCGTGGGATCTCTTACTTTCCCGCTCTAACTCTTCCCGCTCTAACTTAGGGTATGCCTCGAACGTTCGGGCAATATTAACAACAACATCAAATAAAATCCAGACCTCAATTTCTCGAGCCATCTGAGATTTCAAGGAAAAATAAAGGTCATCAATAAATCTCTGAATCTCTCGAAAGGCTCATGAACTAGTTCTAATGCATATCCAGCCATTCTATAGAATTCAATCTCATATTCTGAACCACCAACAGGCTAACCGACAGGCTACCCTGTCCAATCCACTCAAACTGGAAACACTTTTCATCTGGCTTGCTACTCGAAAGAAACTTTTCCACGAATCTAAAAGAAAAGCCGAACCAAGTCAGCTAATAAGAGAGCGGCCACCCAGTTCAAGACTGGACCCCTGAAACTGGAAAGCAGAATAATCAACACCATACCGCTCGATATAATCAAGAGCCTGAAGGATACGCTGACATCATTTTATTTTTTAAAAAAAACTTACACAGGGATTATCTGATGCATGGCTTGAGAATATTGGAAGGTTCAACCAGATAAAATAATACAGCGTCTTCGGACACTCGGATCGAGCTATTACTTGGGCTAGCTAACCAACCAGAATAATTAGTGGTGCAATGCATGTTGCCTCTGGAACATAATTTACTGCAGCAATATTAAGAACTTGAATAGGAGCTCCCTGAGATCGAACGTCTGCACATGCGGCAACCTGATAGGCTGCCCAGCGAATAATAGGTTCTTACGGTATCTGCGACGCCAAGGTTCTCGTAAGCATCGTAGAGAGCCAAGGGAACTACAAGGCCCTGCTCCCTTGCCCATCGCAAGCTCGTACAGCTAGGACCTCCGTAACTAGATCGTCAGCACGATCAAAAACTGTCGGGGCTTCTTCAGTGCTAGCCCTAGGCTAGACTGCTTCGTCTTGAACTCATGCCGTTTGCTGATTTGTCGCACGTGGGTTCACAATTACCACGAAGGAATTAACGAATTAGCGAAAATACTTTTGAATCGTAGACCGACGCACGATCAGAAATGAAGGAAGTGAAACTACCTAAATGCCATCATAGCCTCTCGTAGATAAGTACGGACGTCTACATACCCATCAGCGGGACTCTACTAGACACTGTCTTAGTCTGGATAGACTCTAAATCGGGCTCTGATACCAACTGACACGACCCGAAATTCGGCTAGGCCGTGCGGGCACCCGACATCCTCCCCTAGACCCGTCGGGCGAACCCTTACCAATTAAATCAGGAAAATAAATATAACAATTCACAAATAAGGACAAAACTTAAAAAAATACAGACATACTGATACCTCTAAGCTGTACAAAAGAAATTACAGCTGACTACCCAACATACTAGGTTTAGGGTTATCCAGACTAGACATCTAAGAGTACAATAGAAAACAGATACCTCTTAAGGGAGCAAAATGCAACTGAAATAATAAACAATAAACTGGTGGCCATCCGGAATAAAAGCTGGCTCACCCTGACAGCTGAAGTCGTCTTCGCTCCTGAACAACGTGGCGAACTCAATCCTGGAGCGAACCTGCCGAAACGAAATAGATAGACAAGAAACAAACAACAAACAAGGGTGAGTCAAAAGGACTCCATAAGTGGGGCAGACTAGCCACCTCAAAGAATAGGATAGCTAGCCAGGGAGAAGAAAAACAGATAAACTAAATTTCTCTTATTTAAATTACAAAAAGACAGAGCCAGATAATAACTAGAAACACGTATGGAATCACAAACTCATTAAAAACCAGGAACATAAGATAGTCAGAACATATAGGTATCCCGAACATATCAACAATCAGCAATACATCCTGTTGCGGCGTGCAACCCGATCCATATATTCATCCTGTTACGGCGTGCAACCCGATCCATATATTTATACCGTTGCGGCGTGCAACCCGATCCATATGTTTATACTGTCGCGGCGTGCAACCCGATCCCCGCAACCTAGAATACAAGCCAGAAATATATAGACAAACTGAGATAGGTCCACGACATAGTATACATACCGCATACATAAAACACAACACAATACACACCATAGTCAGTATGCGGTGCAATGAAATGGGATGAATGCGGTACTATGCAATGCAGTCACATATGCCTGGTACCTATCTCCGGCGCGGGACTCTCATCGTCTACCAGGAGATATATGCAGTAATGACCCTTCACCGGCTCGGGACTCTCATCGATTACCGAGAAGTATATGCAATGATGACCCTTCACCGGCTCGGGACTCTCATCGATTACCGGGAAGTATATGCAATAATGACCCTTCACCGGCTCGGGACTCTCATCGATTACCGGGAAGTATATACAATGATGACCCTTCACCGGCTCGGGACTCTCATCGATTACCGGGAAGTATATACAATGATGACCCTTTACCGGCTCGGGACTCTCATCGATTACCGGGAAGTATATGCAATGATGACCCTTCACCGGTGCGGGACTCTCATCGCCAACCGGGAAGTATATGCAATAATGATCCTTCACCGGCTCGGGACTCTCATCACCAACCGGGAAGTATATGCAATGCTCAAAACCAGAGTGCAATGCTCATATGCTCAATGCAATACCAACGACAGAGCATAACATATAATATACAATGTAAATTTAAAACTAAGGCGTAATGAGTACGCCTATCGGCAGCTACACACGTAAGGAACACGTGGTAGATTATCCACGAGGCCAAGGGCCTCCAAAGAAATGGATACAAACACTTACATCTTCCAAAAGTTAGTATTGCTGGTCAACAACCGCTTTATCCGGTGGTTTCATTGCCAAACAATCCCACTCTATTCAATAAGCAGAAAAAATATATCAAATTAGGCTAAAGGCTTCATTCCCCACATCTTAGGGCAATTCAGGTAGGAACCTGATACCCTATTCGCATACGCAATACGCAGGCCAGGCCTATGCACAGGGTTTAAGGTCACATAACCAAACCCCAAATAAATTACATTTATATGTTGCCCATAACTCACTGAGTACGAATATATAATCAATTTCATTATCGGGGTCCATTTGACCCTTTAAACTATCAATTTACGTCATTAGGGCGATGTCTAATATCCCTATTTTTACCGTTAAAACATATTCAAACACACGTAATAAACTCAAATAATATATTAGGATCATTACCTGAATGTTTCAGGATAAAAATTCTACTTTTCTTCGGCCCCCTTTTTCTATTTTTTGGCATTTTTTTCGCCTGCGTTTCGCGTTCTCTTTTCTGCTAAGCTTTTGAGCAATATGATGGTTTCTGCTCGTAAATTTTTAAGGACCACCGCCATTGTTAACTTTTGACTTTTTCTATTTTTTTTTGTTTTCTTTTATTATATTTTTTTTTCTTAACGAAAATTGAAACGGTGCCCTACAATATTCGAAATAATTCCAACTTTTGCATACGAGTTATACAAAATATATGTAACATACTCGCGAAGACGGATCTCAAATTGGACTCCCGAAACTCAAGATGCGAATTTAAATAAAAAAAGTCAAATTATTTAACTTTCGGCATTTTAGCGGAAACTAGCCGAACAACATCGAAATTTACTTTCGAAAGTTTCCAAAAGTCACAAATAATCATACGAACCTAACAGCGCTTTCGGATTTCGAATCGGAGCTCATTCGCCAAAACTGAGCTCGAAAATCTCTTTTTAATATTTATTAACAATAAAAACTGAAACCTTCTTCCGATGCCTACCAAACGAGGTTTGATTTAGCTCAAATTTTACAGATAAGTCTCAATGGACCTTACAAATATTTTAAAATTATCGGCACACCAATCGGAGTCCTAACTTCCGAAACGACTTACCGAGGTCGTTTCAGCTTTAGATTGGTATTCTGAGCAAGAGCCTTCAAAATAGATTAATTGGAGTAGTATGCCTCACGATTTTATGGAGCGATTCAGGTTTTATGCTGAAATACCATTGGATAGGTTAGCTATCGAAAAGTTTAGAAAGAAGCCGACTGAAACTTTCAGGGAATATGCTATCCGTTGGAGGACTGAGGCTGCCAAAGTGAAACCCCCTATGAATGAAGAAGAATTGGTGGAACATTTTATTGAGACATTGGATGAATTATACTATGACCGGATGGCATCCATGACTAACTCAACTTTTGCTAACCTAGTGAAAACTGGGAAATGTATTAGTCGGGTCTAAAATCTGGAAGGATCACCAATTCGGTTGCTATAAGTAAAGCAATACAGTTTGGGTCTAGTAATGGAATTAACAAAATGAAGAAAGAGGAAGTGGGAGCTGTTGTTGCAGACATTGACCGTCGCTTGGCTAGAAGGTTGAATTTTGATAATCCATCTGCCTACCCTACCTACCAAAATGCACCTCCTCCTTACTCAAATGCATCTCCCCCGTACCCAAATGTTCTTTCTCTTTACCCAAATGCACCTCCTCCAAGTTACCTAACTCACTATCAAATTCCCCCTACTTCTTACGCCATTTATCAAGCACAACCAAGTTACTATCCACTAAAAGCACCCGCACCTCAACAATACTCTCGTCAACAAAACTACCAATCAAACACGAATTTCCAAGCACCTCAAAACTACTAACCCCATGCTCCTGTTCTTCCAAACATGCAAGGACCCAATCAGAATTATGAAAGACGAGCACCCAAATCTTATACTCCTTTGGCTGAATCATATAGTCAGTTTTTTAAAAAGTTGAGAAATGCGGGGACTGGGCAGCCTGTCCCTGACAACACTCCAAACCCTCCTCCAAGATGGTATGATGCCAACAAGCACTGTGCCGATCATTCTGGGGCTGTTGGCCACAATATTGAGAGGTGTTTCACTTTCAAAGACAAGGTTGAAGCTTTAATCAAAGTAGGCACCATCCAGCTTACGGGTACTCAACCAAATGTGCATGGCAATCCTCTTCCGGTTCATGGTAACAATGCAATCAATATGATCTCTATTGATGAAGAGTTGGATTTGAAAGGCACCATAGTCCCTGTTAGTCATGTGAAAGCTGCTGATATGGCCAAGATATCTATCCAAGTCCGAACTCCCATTTTGGTACAAGTCGGTCCTCCAAAGCAAACAATTACCATCATGGTGGCTTCCCATCCTCAGTATGATAGTAAAAGGGTTCCTTGGAACTATTCTGAAGTAATTGTTGGAAGTGGAAAGGTAGTTGTTGCTGTTGCCGCTGCACAAGGTATGACGAGATCAGGTAGATGTTATGTTCCCGAAAATCTGGGTAAAGGGACTGGGGTAAAAGAGAGCAATGTGAGAAAGATAACTGATGCTGAAGCAGAAGAGTTCTGGAGGAAGATTCAATTAAAATATTATTCTATCTTGGAGCATTTGAGGAACACTCCCGCTCGCATATCTATTATGTCCCTATTGATGAATTCTGAAATGCATCAGAATACACTGTTGAAAGTATTGAAGGAAGCAGAAGTGCCCGTTGAAGTCACAAGCGAGAGCTTAGCTATCTTGGTTGGTCAAATTCTGGAGTCCCACAAAGTGTCTTTCTTTAAAGAAGAGCTTCCACCTGAAGGTCTGGGACACAACAAAGCTTTGCACATCACCGTTAAGTGTAGAGAGAAGTTTGTCGGGAGAGTTCTAATTGATGGTGGTTTAGTCATTTGAAAACTCTGAAAGAGCTTGGAATTGATGTAGGCAAAATCTGACAAAGCAATGTCAAAGTAAGAGCTTTTAATGGGGCACAAAGATGCACAATTGGAGAAGTTGATTTAGAATTGCAAGTAGGCCCTGTGAACTTCACTGTTGAGTTTCAAGTGTTTGACATTCCTTCTACTTACAGCATGTTGCTTGGAAGGCCATGGATCCACATGGCTGGGGCAGTGGGAAACAACCCAATTCATGCCGGCACTATGATTCCTACGGTTGACAATGCTACTGAGCTGGATGGGTCTGTCTTTCATACAGTCCAATTAATGAATGTCACCCGAGCATCCAACGATGATCCAAAGAGAGGTGCATTACCTAAGGTCCCCTAAATAATTGCTGTAGAAATGTTGAAAAATGGCTTCAAACCTAGCTCAAGATTGGGAGTTAATTTGAATGGCATCACCGAACCCATTGGCTTGCCAAAGAATCTGGGTACTTTTGGTTTGGGTTACTGTCAAACTAAAGAGGAGACTGAAAAGGCCAAACCAAAGAGGAAACCAACTATTGTTATGCCAAAGCCTCCACCATCGCTATACCAGTCATTTGTGCAAGCACTGGAAGCGGTCATGCAAGATCTGGTTGAAGAAGTTGGTAACCAATTCATGGGTGATGATTTGGTATGTAGCTCTATCATTGAAGAATATGATGAAGAGCCACCCGTGCAAAATGCCGAGACAAAGGATCCGATGGCCAATTGGACCTGTGTCCCAATGGAAGAGACTTGGTGAATGAACTCACTAGTTTTGTTTTGGCATCACAATCAGATTGAGGCCCTGAACTGTGTTTTGCCTTCAGTTTGTGTTTATGTCTTTTCAAAATAACTCATTTACATTCTGCATATTTTGTTTTGATGTATCGCCTCCCTAAAACTAGATTTTTGAAATAAATAAAATGCATTGCATTCCCATATTATTATTTTGCTATACTTTAATTATTTACTTTATTTTACTCGTTTGATTAATGATTGTTTCTGTTTCAGCTTTCCATTTAACAAAACTGCCGAAACATTGCTTGTGACATATAATGAAACAACTGAACAAACTGATAATGATGCACTGAATGTTGGGGAATATGATGAAGATTTCGTTTCTGAGGAAATAACAGGAAAAGTTGATTAGTTTGAGAACAAGCCAAAGCCTAACTTGAAAGAAACCGAGTCAATCAACTTGGGAACTTCAGAATCTGTTAGAGAAACAAGAATCAGTGTTCATTTGACCTCCGAAGAAAGAAGAGCTTATATTGAATTATTGAATGAGTATATAGACATCTTTGCCTTGTCTTATGATGATATGCCCAATTTGAGTACCGATATTGTTACTCATAAGTTGCCTACTGATCCATCATTCCCGCCTGTTAAGCAGAAGAAGAGAAACTTCAAAACTTCCACAAGTAAACAGATCTTGCAAAAATTGCAAAGCAATTGACCGCTAAGGTGATTCGATCTCTCAAATACCCCACTTGGTTAGCCAATATTGTGCCGGTTTCTAAGAATGATGGGAAAGTTAGAGTTGCTGTTGATTATCGTGATCTCAAAAAAGCGATTCCAAAAGATGACTTTCCATTGCGGAATATCCATATCCTTATTTATAGTTGAGAAAAACATGAGCTTCAATCTTTTATTGATTGTTTCTCCGGTTACCACCAGATTCTGATGGATGAAGATGATGCTGAAAAGACGGCTTTCATCGCACCTTGGGGTGTGTTTTGCTATAGAGTTATGCCTTTTGGTTTGAAGAATGCTGGGGCAACGTATATGAAAGTGATGACAATTCTTTTCCATGACATGATTCACAAAGAAATTGAAGTCTACATGGATGATATTGTTATGAAGTCAAAGAAGAATGAAGATCATTTAAATGATTTGAGAAAGTTTTTCAACCGCCTTCGAAGGTATCTTGCAAAATGTGCATTTGCTGTTTCCGCCAGCAAGATGTTGGGTTTTATTGTGAGCCGAAGAGGTATAGAATTGGATCCATCTAAAATCAAGACTATCTAAGACTTGCCTTCTCCGAAAAGCCGAAAAGATGTGATGACTTTTCTTGGCTGCTTGAATTATATAAGCCGATTCATCGCACAATCCATGGTTATTTGTGAGCCAATAATCAAGTTGTTAAAGAAAGATGATGTCATTGAATGGAAGGAAGATTGTCAAAAGGATTTTGATAGGATAAAGGAGTATCTATCCAATCCGCCTTTGTTGGTCCCTCCTGAACCTGGAAGACTGTTGATTTCATACTTGTCTGTTTTAAAAAATGCTTTTGGATGTGTCTTGGGGCAACATGACAAGACTGGGAAGAAAGAGCAAGCCATTTATTATCTAAGCAAGAAGTTCACCCCTTATGAAGTCAAATATACTCTTTTGGAGCGGACTTGTTGCGCCTTGACTTGGACGGCACAAAGGTTGAGGCACTATCTCTCATACTATACAACTTATCTCATCTCAAGGATGGACCCTTTGAAATACATCTTCCAAAAGCCGATGCCCACTGGTAAGTTAGCAAAGTGGCAGATTCTGTTGAGTGAATTTGACATAGTCTATGTTACTCAAAAGGCGGTGAAAGCACAAGCATTAGCGGATCCTTTAGCTGAAACTCCTATTGATGACAATTATGAGCCATTGAGAATTTACTTTCCTGATGAAGAAGTCCTATTTCTCAGTGAGAATATCTCTTCTGAATATGACGGTTGGCGTCTTTTCTTCGATGGAGCAGCAAATTTCAAAGGCATTGGTATTGGAGCTGTCTTAATTTCTGAAATAGGCCAACATTATCCTGTTTCAGCTAAGCTCAGATATCCATATACTAACAACATGGCTGAATATGAAGCATGCATTCTGGGTCTTCGATTAGCAGTTGATATGGATATTCAGGAACTTTTAGTGATCAGAGATTCTGATTTATTGATTCAACAAGTGCAAGGCGAATGGAACACCAAGAATGCAAAGATTCTTCCTTATTTTCATTGTGTCCAAGAATTATGCAAAAGGTTAGCAAAGATTGAGTTTAGGCATGTTCCAAAAATTCAAAATGAGTTTTCCAATGCTTTGAAAACTCTATCTTCTATGATTCAACATCCTGACAAGAATTATATTGATCCGATTGATATTGCATTACCTGATCAACCTGCATATTGTTTTCAAATTGATGAAGAGCAAGATGGTAATCCCTCATATTATGATATCAAGAATTATCTCAAGGCCGGAAATTATCTTGAAAGTGCAACAAATGTTCAAAAGAAAAGCATTCGGAGGTTAGCAAATCAATTCTTCCTAAATGGTGAAATCCTATATAGGAGGACTCCAGACTTAGGACTTTTAAGATGTGTTGATGCCGCTGAAGCGAATAGATTGCTTGAAGAAGTGCACGCGGGAGTTTGTCCACCGCACATGAATGGTTTTGTCTTAGCAAAGAAGATCTTGAGGGCGTGATATTTCTGGCTAACTATGGAAACTGATTGTGTTCAATTTGTCCGGAAATGCCATCAGTGTCAAATTCACGAAGATATGATCAAAAGACCTCCATCTGAAATTCATGCAATGAGTTCTCCTTGGCCTTTTGTTGCTTGGGGAAAAGATGTTACTGGTCCTATTAAGCCGGCCGCGTCAAATGGACATCGCTTTATTTTGGTAGCTATTAATTACTTCACCAAGTGGGTGGAAGCAACTTCTCACAAGTCCGTCACCACGAGAGTGGTGTCAAATTTTGTGCGCAACAATATCATTTGTAGATTTGGAGTCCCTGAATAGATCATTACTGATAATGGTGAAAACTTGAATAGTGATTTAATGAGAGAAACTTGTGAATGTTTCAAGATTATTCATCGCAACTCTACCGCATACCAGCCCCTCAAATGAATGGAGCAGTGGAAGCGGCAAATAAGAACATCAAGCGTATTCTTCACAAGATGATTGATAATTATAGAGATTGGCATGAAAATTTGCCTTTTGCACTTCTTAAGTACCGCACCACAACTAGAACTTCAACTGGGGCAACTCCCTATCTCTTGGTGTATGGCACAGAAGCAGTTTTACCCACACAAATGGAAATTCCTTCCTTAAGGATCATTCAAGAAGCTGAATTAAAAGATGTTTAATGGTTGAAGATTAGACATGAACAGTTGATGCTAATCGATGAGAAGAGAATGAATGCAATCTGTCATGGACAACTCTATCATAATAGAATGATCAAGGCATTTGGCCAGAAAGTTAGAGTAAGGGACTTCAAACCGGGGCAAATGGTGTTGAAGAAGATCTTTCCTAATCAAGAAGAAGCAAAGGGCAAGTTTGCACCAAACTGGCAAGGTCCATATGTAGTTCATCGAGTTTTATCCGGAGGAGCACTGATTCTGGCAGAAATGGATGGTCAAGTCTTGCCAAAAGCAATCAACGCAGATGCCGTCAAAAGATACTATGTCTGAAGCAAACGCAAGTTAGCATTTTTTGAATGTAATCTTTGATGTAATCCGCATAACCTGAATCCCAAGGCGGGATACGCAGTAACTCACATGGAGTTTGGTTGCACTAGCATAGGATTTCCCCAATATCCGCTTTTATGTAAGTTTTGAACTACTTTTGACCTGATTCCTGGAATGGCAAAAGGATAAGTAGGCAATCCCCATCGGATTCGGTCAAAATATTGTAATACTTTAGGCTCGTTTATCCTTTTATGATGTAATTCCGAGCTACGCATCTGGGCAGATGTGTATGTTTTCCAATTCGGATGCGGTTTTGTACTTAGATTTCCATACTCCCCCAAAAATTTTTATGTAAGCAGAACTACGCACAGTCTGATTCCCACGAAGGGATACGTAGGTGCTCTCATTGGGCTCAACTCTATAATAATAAAATTTTCAGTTTCCCCTAAAGTAAGAAAATAGGGCAAATTTTGCAAGACGAATTGAAGATATGGAAGATATCAACTAGGGCAAATTTTGCAAAAGAAGTTGAAGGGTAGAAGGTCAAAACTGGGGCAGATTTTGCAAAAGGTGGTATTGCTTGACAGAAGATAAATTAGCCAAGTTTTGAAAGTTGTTTTGGGGATAGTGCAGAGTTGTGAAGATAAAGGACATTTAGTTGTTTTAAAATATGTCACAAGTTTAAGTTAAGACAAAAATTTTAAATGCATTCTGGCTTCCATGAATATTTGCATATTTTGCGTTACTTGCTTTGTTATTTTTATTATTAAGCTGCTTTATTTTGCCTCAATCTTAAAATATTCTATACTATTGAGTTCATAAGTCAAGTCTCTGAGTATAACTTTCAAGCCCAAGTCTAAAGAAGAAAGAGGGAGCAGCGGCATCAAGTTCAAGATGAATCAGCACAAATTAAACACCCCTCCCCAAAACTAACAAATTTTTCTTTGAGAGCAGGAACATGAAGGTTTCTAAAGGAAGGAGCATTTACATGAAATGAACAACATCAATCAAGATGAGAACACATCTGGATTGCTTGGCAGATCATGCAAATCTACTTTTGTGGCATCTAAACATTATGCTTGATTATTGCTGAACAGGCGGCATTTTTCTTTTATGATTCTTACTACTTTTAACATTATGATAGAGTTTGCTTTGTGCTGGAATTGACAAGTCGACCATGAGACACCAGGTTCGGTGTGTCTCGCAGGTTGGTTGTCCTGCAATACTCATATGTTATAGATTATAGAAATTGACAAGTCGACCACGAGACACAAGGTTCGGTGTGTCTCGCAGGTTGGTTGTCCTGCAATACTCGCATGTTATAGATTATAGAAATTGACAAGTTGACCATGAGACACCAGGTTCGGTGTGTCTCGTGGGTTGGTTGTCCTGCAATACTTGCATGTTATAGATTATAGAAATCGACAAGTCAACTATGAGACGCCATGTTCGGTGTGTCTCGCGGGTTGATTGTCCTGCAATCTGCACGTTATAGATGATAGAAATCAACAAGTCGACTGTGATACACCATGTTCGGTGTGTCTCGCGAGTTGATTTTGCTGCAATATCCGCATGTTATATTTATAGATGATAGAAATTGACAAGGCGACTATGAGAGACCATGTTCGGTGTGTCTCACCGGTTGGTTGTCCTGCAAAAGCCTTATATTTTGTATCATGCAAAAGTCATACCTGCTTTACATATTATTTTACTTTACTGTTTAAGAATAATAATCAACCTAGAGGTTCCCCAATTTGGAGCACCTCATCGGTTGATTGAAGGAAGAATTTATCAATGACATCGCAACCCGCATCTACGAACTTATGTTATCAATACTCGTTTTATTCCTTATTTCTGATTATCAAAGTCTTATTAGCAGTTGCTCACTTACCGTTTGTCAAGATTTTACTGAATTTTAGATGGACTGCAGCAGCATTTGGAGCACAACGTGGAACTTTTTCTTAGTAGTGAACTGGGGCAATCGTGGATATCAGCTAGACTCATCAACGAAGATCTGAAGAATTACGCTCGAACAAGGAAATCCTAATATTTTGTTTTGGATAAGGATGTTAGTTTGGTTTCTTTCCTGTTGGTGCTTCCGTTTTCTATCAATCGTGCTAATCCTCATGTCTAAGTATCGTCGAACAACATATGGCCTGATTCTTGTTTAGCTCAAGATATGTAGGCAACTCAGAGACCGGAATCCGGCCGTGTCCATAAGCCTCGCCTTTTGGTCCTTGGAATCAAAAGGCTTTGGGCTTTATCGTGACCAACTTGGCTTTCCCGTCAACTTCTTTACCCTGAAAACTCTTTCATCCTTTTTGGGTAAAGAGAGGCAGCTGTTGAAACCCAATTTTGTACCGACACAGCTTAACCAGTGTCTAACTATTTTAAATAAGATAAATTTTTAAGAATTAACGGTAAAGAAAAATGGTTAAAATCGTACTGCGCAGCCTTAAGTTCAGCCTACCCTTGCAATTCTTCCTTTACATTTAATCCTAAAATTGAGGCTAAAATCGCTCCTCCACTTTAGTTTCAGCCTACTTATGCAAAAGTTACCCAATATCTACCTTCACCCTAATACACTTCTACCCGACCCAAACATTTCCCCAATTCCCAACCCTAAATCGCAAACCTCGCCACCACCCTACTTATCTCTCTCAAAAAACCCTAAAGCCACAGAAAAGTCCAAGAGACCTCTCGTCACAGTGGTCCCGTGACCCTATTCCCAAACGACGTCATCTCTATACCACTCTCTCCTCTTTCTTTTAGCAAATCCGGAAGCAATCGTATCCTTTTCCTTTTTTTTTTGCTGGACGAATTAGAAGCGAGTGGTACAATCCTTCAATCCCACGCGTTCATTTCAAAAGGAGATCATTTTCCACCATTAGATCGACGAGGTAATATTTTTTCACCCTTTTTACTTATTTTCCACTTGTTTTACTCATTGTTTCACAGCATATAAGTGTTTGTTCCCACATCGAAAACTTACTGATTTTACACTCCTAAAACTAGTCTAAAAGTCCCCAAAACCTCAGTGAAAAGGGGTTGGAAAATTAAGGAATGTGAGAGGGGTTTTTCAAAAGCAAGAACCCCCAGATACTGCCCTTTGGCGTTCCTTGAATTTCCATAGTCTTTTGTTTTACTTAACAATGGTTTTTGCGCTTGTTCGTGTTGGCTCCTTTTCAGATCCACGCGTCATTTCATTGCTCGCAAATAGGTTAGTTTTCCTTACTCTTTTCCCTGTGTGTAATGTGTTTTGATTAGTTTTAATGCTTAGTTTAAATAATAAGTGTATGAATAGTTTAAGTCAAGAGTATAGTCATAAAAGTAGTAAACTGGATTTATAAATGTAGCCTACAAATGTGTGAATCATCTTTTAATATAAAATGATTATGAAAAGCATGTGAACTTAAAGACTGATTTGGGATGATAATGGATTAGTGGAGATTTCATAAAAGGAAAATTAACAATGAACATGATTAGAAGCTTAGAAGGTGGATTGGAAAGCTTTTCTTTGTTCCTCTATTTTATTTTAAAAAAAAGTAAGTTTATCTCCTTTAAAAAAGATAGTTAGTTGTATTTGTTTCTGTCTGGCTGGTGTGTGCGTGGATATGGAAGTGGTGTATGGGTGTTGTTCAGTTGAGGGGTTTCAGGTGTGTGTAGTTGATTAAAGGTGTTTAAGGGGGTGTGGGGTTCTCATATTATTTCAGGGTAGCATAAGTGATGTTTTTATGGGTATGTGTAAGTGTTAGGGGTGTTTTGTTATTTTTTTTATTTTTTGGAAGATCCTTGTGAACATGTTCCATGCCATTTGTGCTCCGATCACAAGGAGAGGTTCACTATGATCGGGGGTTAACAGGCTGATCTTCCCGAAGAGCTCACATCGATGGGATGGTTTGGCACCTCAAAGTGGAAGTTGTTGTGCAGGCGATGGTGTGCAGTTGTTCAATGTAGGTGTTGCAGGACAGTAGAGCCTTAGTTGTTGCCCCAGGATGGTGAAGGATGGTGTAGTGAGGTCTGGTGGTCTGTGAGTAGAGGAGTTAGTTTTCTGGCATGTGTGCAGGCATTTGCATGTTGTTTCAGGTGTTCAAGTATTTCAGTTCTTTGTTTGTGTGTATGTGGGGGATCTGTAGGAGTGTGAGTTGAAGAGGGTTGGTTCTAGTAAAAAGAAAAGATCACGGTGAGCTCTTTCTTTGTCTTGCTTGTCCAGGTTGTTTCCTGGAATTTTGAATATGTGAGATGGGCTGGTGTTTAGTCTAGGTTGATGGAGGCTGGTAGTATTGGAGTCTAGGGAGGTTTAGATGTGTGAGTATTCAGTTCTTTGAGTGCGATGTTCAGGTCTTGTGCATGTGCTGGGCAGTGTGTATGTGCTGTGCATGTGTGTGTATTCTAAAGGGGTCTGTCATGTATGCAGTTGTGAGAGTGGGTGCTGTGGGTATCCAGAAAGTAGTGCAGGTGTTCAAGTGGTGTTAAAGGCCTGTTAAGGGGTAGTTCTGGTTCCTGTTGGTTCTGTGAGTTCAAGGAGGGAAGCTGAGGTCTATTGAGTTGGTGCAGCAATGTAGGGATTAGGCAAGGGTTTGTGATTGTGTGTGTCTATATGTATGCAGTGTGTGCGGGTGTGAGTTCCAGAGTATGTTTGTGTTCATGTATGTGTGTTTCTTGTGTTAAGGTGTTCACATACTGAATTTTATGTCTAAGAGTTTGGATTCCCGGCTGCTGGAGTATAGTTGTGGCATTTTGTTTTCCTGGAAATCTGGGGTTAAAAATCTCGCATATAGGGTATTGATCAAAGAGTTTCTTTTAACTGGCTTAATAAAGTTTTTTGTCTGATGGTTGAGAATAAAGTTTTTCTTTAATAGAGTCTATCTGAGTGTTCCTTTACTGAAAGTTTGCAAAGATGCCTCGGTATATTTTAAGTATGTGCTAATACTTTCCTTATTTTATTTTCTTGACATGTATCACCTTGGGAACGAGTTCGGCTAAAAACTCGTAAAATGGGATGGCTTATGTTGCGTTGCATTGGAGTTGCATTGGGGTCAAGCTCGCAAATCAGGCTTTCTAAAAGTGAAGACTATAGAAACTTTAGAAAAAAAATGCTTTGTTGAGCCATATGATGTTTTAGGCTCATGGGCATGTAAAATTAAATAAATTCAAGGATCCCATGAGTTTGTCAATTTCCGGGTTCTTCTTCTAAACCTCGTCTTTCCAAATCCTTTAGAATTTGCATGCCATTAGGAATTGTCAATTTTATTAGTTGTAGAATAGTTAAATTGTTTATCTGTTAATGAATATTTATTTTTGAGCTATTTATTGTGAATAAAATCATTTTCTTTGGAATTGCCATCTTATTTATGAATTGTGAACCTTTAAGTTAAATAGCGCGTGCAATTAAATCTGGAAATAATTAAATAAATAACTTGATTTTTAATCCAATAAGTTGCAACTTTTCAATTAATTAGATTTCCTATTTTAGCAAAATTGCATTTTTTTTTCATGTCTAAGTTCATTTAAATCCCTATTTCTTTAACAACATAATTTATTTTAGCATTAATTTTAAAGTCTTTACATTAATATTGAAAGTTTGCATTTACTTAACTATTTTGTGAAAACCGAAGGATTAACCGCTTTTACCGGATTTTCGAAAGTTCTTTTCAAATGAAAACCTTCTTTCGAAAATAATTGAACCTCTTACTTATAATCTCTGAAAAAGGCCATTTTCTTAAAATGGAGTAATTGCACGCTCTATTTAATTACTTGGTTCCTAATTCTCCTAAATTAGGTGGCGACTCCAAAGAAACCTTTTGGAGTCCCATATTGTTGAAATATACCCGAAATCAATCGTTTCTTATGAAAGGTTATATTTTTGGGGTGAAACAAGTAGTTTAAAATCAATTATCCTGAGCAAAACACATTCGTGGCTCAATTAAGTACAGACCACAAAAACACAAATTGTCTTAAATGTGCATCAGAAAGGAGAGATAGGGAGAGGTTTTGGACAAGGACTGGGCAGGCTATAGGCTCAAAGTTTTAAGTGCTTGACAAGTGCTTCCACGTTCTTGGCCCTTTCAACAACTAGCTCGGCCTGATGCCTGTTGCACTCAATAGTCAAGCGATCAATTTCTTGATCCTTAAACTTCAGCTGCTTCTTCAACTCTTCATTTTCCTCATTTAGCTCCAGCAAGTGATGCTCCAATTTCTTCACAGCTTCCTCTGGTCCAAATCCTTCACTCTCATCAGCTTTTTCCATCTTTACTTGCATAGGACATTTGGATATCGTAGGTCTTCAAGACATTCATGCCAAACTTCTGATAATGTGTAGCTTTCTTCCCATTTTTCAAAGGCACCCTAAAGTGTTCAACTACCTACTGCAGGATGTAGGAATGCACAAAAGAATGAGGCTTCTTATCTGTGTCTGCAATCCTTTTAATATTCCTTATGATCAGCATAGGCAGGTTAATTTTAACACCCTTGTCCAGCAGGTCCATGTATGTCAAGTCAAGAGCACAAGCTTTCATTATTCCTTTCTCTTCTTAGCAACAGGAACCTGTGCACAAACTCAAATACCAGCTGATGAGCTGGTTCCATCTTCTTTTTCTCTATCTTCCCCTCCTTCTTCAGTCTGGGATTACTGGAGAACTTCCTTACTACCTCCAAGGGAGTAACGTTGTCATAGTTTTTGGGCTATTTTAACTTCATGTACCTGCAATAACCTTTAGCAGGCACCTCTAAGATCACACCCAACTCAGCTTTCCCAAACTCAATTTCTACAGCTCTAATCATAGAAAAAATTTGCCTTCCAGCCACACTATAGTTCACATAGAACTCCCTCACTTCATTTGCATACAAACATCTATCTTTTTTGAGAACAGCTTGGTCCAACCCTAAGCATTCGCCCTCTCAACCAAAGGTTTCATCTTGGGCTCTTCCAGATCACACCACACACTCCCAGGCAGCACCTGATGCCTAGCAAAGAAAGCCACTCTGTCTACCTCTACTCTTTTTTCTTTCTTCTTCTTCTTTGAATCCTTAGAGGTTTCAGAGTCTGAGTCATCACTTCTTGTTTGTCATCAACAGCCTGCTTCCTTTTAGCCTCTTTGGTTTTCTTTTTCTGAGCAAATTTCTCCAAGTTTTCAACCTGCTGCTTACGAGCTGACTTGGTAGCCACTTTCCTAGGAACCACTGGCTCCTTCATGCTCTCATCATCAGACTGAGAGTCTCCTTCATCATTACTCTCATAAAAAAGCCACCCTATTTCCTACAACTTTTCCTCTTTCATCAACTTCCTCTTCTTCTCTTTCACTGGCTTTGTTTCACTTACAAATATTACATCCTGCTCCTCTTCTTCTAACATCTTCTTATTCTCTTCACTGAACTTCCTCTTGACACTTTTCTTTAGAACCTCCTCTAATTTTCTAGAACCTACATCTTCTTCCAATGTATCCTCCTCCTTCTCAGCCACAGAATCAGTCCATTCCAGTTCTGTATCATTAGTTGCAATTGGAACTGAAGAAGAACCAGGTTCTTTCTTAGGTTCCTTAGTACCTTTAGAAGAGCTTGGCCTCCACCAACTGGAGCACTAACATCTACTTCCACATGCTCATTTTCTAAGGGAGCAGCCTCCGAACTAGGTTCGTCGACTGGGCCCTTCTGAGATTCTACAGACTCCTCCGTACTCAACTTTTCAATGACAGATTTCAAAGTATCTACACTAGCTATCCCTTGAGCCATACTTGAAACATTTACTTCTACCCTTGGTTCAATAACTCCTACTTCAACATTTCTCTCTTTCTCCTCTACACCCTTCCCCCTATCAGTTTCACTACCTAACTCCACAACATTCACAGTTTTAGCAATTTCATCCATACCAGTCACAAAGATTTCAGTGCTCAATTTTTCAGAGCTAAAAATAGAATCTAAGATGGTAGAAATAGTTTGAGTCATGTCAGGTCTTACCTCTACAAATTGCATGACATGAGACAGTGGGTTGGGTGCAGCTGACGGACCAGTTGATTTTGAAGTCGATTTCCTAGGTGCTTTCTTTCTAACCTTCTTTTGAACCTTTAACCATGCCCTAGCGATTCTTTCAGCCAAAGTGGTAGGCGTAGGTTTCATTAAAGGTTTTTTAGAAGTTTGGGTTTCAGAAGTCTTAGTGGGTGAGGCTGAGGATGATTGTGCTTGAGACATTTTTTAGATTTTTGGAAGATATTGAAAGATAGGATTTTCTTTATTTCGGATGATTTGTATGAGAGAGAATTGAGAGAAAGTGTTTTTTTTAATCTTGGAAAGACAATATAATGATGACAATTAAAAAATAGAACACCTTTTAAGTGTTTGGGAACCGGGAAAGTGGGCGATGTGACAGTTATGAGGGAATTGACATTAAGTCTCCTGTTTCAAGTATGGTAGGATTAAGTTTAAATGTGTAACTGATAAGGAATGTCCAATAAAGACAGGGCGGTTACACATAAAAGGAAGGTTTTAGGATGCACGTTCAAGAACAATTCAATAAGTCAAATACTTAGTATAATAACCACATAGGCTTACCTGGACATGCTTCCTTGTCTTGTTCATGGTTTCTTCAATTTACTTAATAAGTTCTTCACTTGGAGCTCATTAAATAATTCACTGTAGGCTTAGTCAAACAAGTATACTTACAAAAATAAAATTTTAGGCTGGACTATAGTAACAAAATTCAAATACAGAATAAAAGAACACTTAACTAAGCAAAATCTTGGGAATTAGGTGCTGGGTCATCCATGTATTTTGGTCATCCCCAACTCCAACCTGTCCTTTCAAACTACACTTTGTTCAAAGCCTTGGTGAAGATGTCAGCAATTTGGTCTTCATTCCTACATGAGTTCATAGTTATTAGACCATTTTTTACATTATATCTCAAGAAATGATGTCTAATATCAATATGCTTGGTTCTCTTGTGTTGACTGAGTTCTTGGTTATGTTCACAACACTTGTATTATTACAGAAGATAGGCATAACTCTACATTTAATTCTAAAGTCCTTCAGTTGTTGTTTAATCCACAGCAGCTGAGAACAACATGAAGCAGCAGCAACATACTCATCTTCAGCAATGGAGAGAGCTGCTCACTTCTGCTTCTTTGTAGCCCAAGAAACCAGACATGGACATAGGAAATGTGCCATTACTGATGTACTTTTTCTCTCAACTAGATGCCTTGCATAATCTACATTTGTAAAACCAATTAACTCAAATGTACCACCCCTGGGGTACCATAGACATGAGTATTGAGTTCCTTTCAAGTATCTCAAAATCCTCTTAACACCAGTCAGGTGGGACTTATTGGGTTTAGATTGAAATCTGGCAAGGAGTCCTACACTATAGACAATATCTGGACAACTGGCTGTGAGATAGATGAGAGAACCAATGATTCCTCTATACTTGGTCTCATTTGTAGAAGGACCAAATTCGTCCATATCCAGCTCTATTCCAGGAGCAATAGGAGTAGTCATTTCCTTAGCTCCTTCCATGTCAAACTTCTTCAGCAGCTCCTTAAAATAGTTTTGTTGATGAATCATTGTTCCTTCAAGAGTTTGTATGATCTGCAACTCCAAGAAGAAATTCAGTTCTCCCATCATTCTCATATCGAACTCACTGCCCATCAATTTAGCAAATTCCTTGCACTAATCCTCATCAATGGCACTAAAGGTAATGTCATCAACATAAACTTTGACACGACCCGAAATCCGGTTAGGCCGTGCGGGCACCCGACATCTTCCCCTAGACCCGTCGGGCGAACCCTTACCAATTAAATTAGGAAAATAAATATAACAATTCATAAATAAGGACAAGACTTAAAACAAAAACACAGACATACTGATGCCTCTAAGCTGTACAAAAGAAATTACAACTGACTACCCATCATACTAGGTTTAGGACTATCCAGAATAGACATCTAAGAGTACAGAATAAGACAAATACCTCCTGAAGGGAGCAAAATGCAACTGAAATAATAAACATAAAACTGGTGGCCATCCGGAATAAAAGCTGGCTCACCCTGACAGCTGAAGTCATCTTCGCTCCTTCACAACGTAGTGAACTCAATCCTGGAGCGAACCTGCCGAAACGAAATAGATAGACAAAAACAAATAACAAACAAGGGTGAGTCAAAAGGACTCAATAAGTGGGGCAAACTAGCCACCTCAAAGAATAGGATAGCTAGCCAGGGAGAAAAGAAATAGATAAACAAAATTCCTTTTATTTAAATTATGAAAAGGCAGAGCCAGATAATAACTAGAAACGCGTATGGAATGACAAACTCATCGACAACAAGGAACGTAAGATAACCAAAACATATAGGTATCCCGAACACATCAACAATCAGAAATACATCCTGTTGCGGCGTGCAACCCGATCCATATATTCATCCTGTTGCGGCGTGCAACCCGATCCATATATTCATCATGTTGCGGCGTGCAACCCGATCCCCGCAACTCAGAATACGAGCCAGAAATATATAGGCAAACTGAGATATGTCCACGACATAGTATACATACCGCATACATAAAATACAACACAATACACATAATAGTCAGTATGCGGTGCAATGAGATGGAATGAATGCGGTATGATGCAATGCAGTCACATATGCCTGATACCTATCTCCCGCGCGGGAATCTCATCGTCTACCAGGAGATATATGCAATAATGACCCTTCACCGGCTCGGGACTCTCATCGATTACCGGGAAGTATATGCAATGATGACCCTTCACCAGCTCGGGAATCTCATCGATTACCGGGAAGTATATGCAATAATGATCCTTCACCGGTGCGGGACTCTCATCGCCAACCGGGAAGTATATGCAATAATGACCCTTCACCGGCTCGGGACTCTCAACGATTACCGGGAAGTATATGTAATAATGACCCTTCACCGGCTCGGGACTCTCATCGATTACCAGGAAGTATATGCAATGCTCAAAACCAGAGTACAATGCTCATATGCTCAATGCAATACCAACAACAGGGCATAACATATAATATACAATGTAAATTCAAAGCTAAGGCGTAATAAGTACGCCTATCGGCAGCTACACACGTAAGGAACACGTGGCAGAATATCCACAAGGCCAAGGGCCTCCAAAGAAATAGATATAAACACTTACCTCTTCTAAAAGTTAGTACGGCTAATCAACAACCGCTTTATCCTTTGGTTTCCTTGCCAAACGATCCCACTCTATTCAATAAGCAGAAAAATATATCAAATTAGGCTAAAGGCTTCATTCCTCACATCTTAGGGCAATCCAGGTAGGAACCTGATACCCTATTTGCATACGCAATACGCAGGCCAGGCCTATATACAGGGTTTAATGTCACATGACCAAACCCTAAATAAATTATATTTATATGTTGCCCATAACTCACAGAGTATGAATATATAATCAATTTCGTTGTCGGGGTCCAATTGACACTTTAAACTATTAACTGAACTTATTAGGACGATGTCTAATATCCCAATTTCTACCGTAAAAATATATTCAAATACACGTAATAAACTCAAATAATATATTAGGATCATTACCTGAATGTTTCAGGGTGAAAATTCTACTTTTCTCCGGTCCCTTTTCTCATTTTCTGGCATATTTTCTTCTGCATGTTTCCTATTTTGTTTCTCTGTTTCTCGTTCATCTTCATTCTCTGTTTTCTGTTCATTCAGCTTATTGCCTCAGTTATATACTACTACTTGACCGCCTAACATTTGTCTTCTTTTCCTCTCTTTCTTTTTTGGGTCTTTTTCTCTTTCTTTTCTTTTTTATATAATTCCTTTTCTTAACGAAAATTAAAATGGTACGCTACGATATTCAAAATGATTTCAACTTTTGCATACAAGTTATACAAAATATATGTAACATACTCGTGAAGGCGGATCTCAAATTGGACTCCCGAAACTCAAGATGCGAATTTAAATAGAAAAAGTCAAATTATTTAACTTACGGCATTTTAGCGGAAACTAGCCGAACAATATCGAAATTCCCTTTCGAAAGTTCATAAAAGTCATAAATAATTATACGAACCTAACGGCGCTTTCGGATTTCGAATCGGAGCTCATTCGCCAAAACCGAGCTCGAAAATCTCTTTTCAATATTTATCGACAATAAAAACTGAAACCTTCTTCCGATGCCTACCAAACGAGGTCTGATTTAGCTCAAATTTTACAGACAGGTCCTAATGGATATTACGAATATTTTAAAATTATTGGCACGCCAATCAGAGTCCTAACTTCCGAAACGACTGACCGAGGTCGTTTCATTCTCCTCCACTTAAATTCTCGTTCGTCCTCGAACGAGCCTAAATCTAAGGAAAAATTTACGCGGATAACAAGAGAACTTGCACGACCTTCATGAGTTACTCCACGGGCATTATTTCCTGATTACAGGATCATAATTATAACACGCATATTGAACTTTTGGAATAAAATATATCTGGATAATATGATAAAACCATTGCACAGCTTATTCTGACTATGCTGATCCTTCCTCGATCACGAGAAGAGAGTTATACATTTTCGAAATAAAGATACACGAAACTCCGGATGGATAATCATGATTCCGCCGATAAATCACCTCTTCGATATACCTTTCGATATAGAACAAGTCGATGAAACTAGGAATTAGCTCACGCTTGATGCAATAGGGCATGCTTTTGAAGTACCTTGTCACTACACACTATAGAAGATTTGATGCTGCCATATTATTTTTACGAACTCACTATGCAACATTTCAGTTAATGTTAGGGTTGGTCCGCAAGCTCCTTGTGGGAATGTAGATGCTCATATCCTAATGTATGTCAAAGGTTCATCCGTACAGGGTCTATAATATAAGGATAAGGGTCATGCAAATACTATTGGATAGTGTGATACAGACCAGGAATAATCTTCAGACTGAACATCTACTTCAGGGTATTGTCTTTGAATTGGAAATATTATGACTTGAAAAAGTGAAAAAATAAAAGAGACATGTAGTTGGACCATGGACTGAGGCAGAATACCAACAATAAAATTGATTACATGTGCACTTATAACGCTAAAGTAACTTCTCAAAAAGTTGGGGTGTGAAGGAGATATGCCAATGATGGATGGACGAAAAGCTGCACTAGATCTTTAACTCTAAATTTTTCATAAAGTAAAACAACGTCAGTATGAGGATCCAGTTCTGGTTGAATACAGACAGATAGCCAGAAGAAAAACGGAGCCACCATACAGGGTTAGTACTGACGGTTTTCCCATGTATAAAGATAGACTTTGTGTTCCTGATGTTGCAGATTTAGTTTATGATGAAAGAACATTATTCCAAATACACTGTTCATCCAGGTTCGACTAAGATGTACCATGATCCTAAGCAGATTTATTGGTGGTACGGAATGAAGTGCGACATAGCAGAATTTGTGGCTCAATGTTCTAATTGCCAGCAAGTTAAAGTCGTGTCATCTTTCTAGACTTTATGTTTTCAGCAGATAGGTACGTATATATGATCAGATTGCCTGCTTATCTCTAGCATTGATCAACACTTATTGTAGGTTTCTGTCGTGGCCTTACTTTGGGTCGTGAGAAAAGTGGTATCAACACCTCAGAGAATTAGTATTACCATTCAGTATTTGGAGGAAGACTCCACCACTTAAAGCACAAACTCATGCAACTATTTGAATATGAATTACCGTCCTCGCACATTCTGCTGGACTAAAGAAGATTTAGCTAAAAGTCTAACGTAGGCAGACCTAATCTAACAAACTACCCTTTCGAGTTGCCAAACAGCTGCAACTCTCGAGTTCACAACACCATACCTTTGCCGTAAGCACCACCGCCTGATGGATGGTACTTCTATATAAAAATTTCGGCAGAGTTTCCCCTGAAATTGGATGATCCGCAAAAACAGAACCAGCACTATACTATACATAGGAATAGATACCCAGATAAACTGATATCCAAAATAATAATATGCTTACCCGGCTACAATAACACGTACTCTGGCTCAACACAGGGAACGTCACAAGCGGCTACCAATCGCCTAAGCTCACTAGTGCCGGACGAAGAAGAAATGGAAATGGATCGAGGATAGAAATAATTAGAGCTTCAGGAAGTTCATCTTCTTATTTGCTTGGCTACCAAAGCTAGACTACTTCCGAGTGAGGCGAGCCAAAGAATCGCAATTTAAGAGATAGACATTAAATAAGCTTTATAGAAAAACATCCATACCAATTTAACCTCCCAATAAGAAGGAAACTCTGACAATTTACCAGAATACCCTTTTATAACGAAGACAAGCTCATACAATAACATGACTCTCGACAATGATAACAGGAAAACTCCTCAAAAGATTATCAAACTCACGACAATAATAACACATTTTCGCTGAAAATGGAAGCTGGACCGATTGTTGAAAGCTACAAAGAGAAAGCTGAGTCTAATCTTGATGAACTACCCGCGCACTTTAAGAATCACGAGGTTTATTTGATGCATTGCTTAAGAATATCGGAAGGTTCAACCGCGTAAAATAATGCAACCTCTTCGGACACTCGGACCGAACTGATACCTCGGCTGGCTAACCAGCCAGAACAATTAGAGGTACAACACATACTACCTCCGGAATATAATTTACTGCGGCAATATTAAGAACTAGAATAGGAGCTCCCTGAGACCGAACATCTACATCTGCGGCAACTTGATAAGCTGCCTAGCGAATAATAGGTTTTAGCAGTATCTACGTCACCAAGATTCTCGTGAAAGCATCATAGAGAGCCAAGGGAACTACAAGGCCCTGCTCCCTTGCCCATCGCGAGCTCGTACAGCTGGGACCTCCGTAACTAGATCGTCAGCACGATCAAAACACTCGGGGCTTCGTCAGTTCTAACCTCTGGCCAGACTGCTTCGTCCTGAACTCATACCGCTTACTGATTTGTCGCACGAGGGTTCACAATTACCACGAAGGAATTATCGAAAATACTTTTGCATCCTAAACCGACGCACGATCAGAAAAGAAGGAAGTGAAACTTTCTAAATGCCATCATAGCCTCTCGTAGATAAGTACGGACGTCTACGTACCCATCAGCGAGACTCTACTAGACACTGTCTTAGTCTTGATAGATTCTAAACCAGGCTCTGATACCAACTGACACGACCCGAAATCTGGTTAGGCTGTGCGGGCACCCGACATCCTCTCCTAGACCCGTCGGGCGAACCCTTACCAATTAAATTAGGAAAATAAATATAACAATTCATAAATAAGGACAAGACTTAAAATAAAAACACAGACATACTGATGCCTCTAAGCTGTACAAAAGAAATTACAGCTGACTACCCATCATACTAGGTTTAGGGCTATCCAGAATAAACATCTAAGAGTACAGAAGAAGACAAATAACTCCTGAAGGGAGCAAAATGCAACTGAAATAATAAACATAAAACTGGTGGCCATCCGGAATAAAAGCTGGCTCACCCTGACAGCTGAAGTCGTCTTCGCTCCTTCACAACGTGGTGAACTCAATCCTGGAGCGAACCTGCCGAAACGAAATAGATAGACAAAAACAAACAAGGCTGAGTCAAAAGAACTGAATAAGTGGGGAAAACTAGCCACCTCAAAGAATAGGATAGCTAGCCAGGGAGAAAAGAAATAGATAAACAAAATTCCTCTTATTTAAATTATGAAAAGGCAGAGCCAGATAATAACTAGAAACGCGTATGGAATGAGAAACTCATCGACAACCAGGAACGTAAGATAACCAAAACATATAGGTATCCCGAACACATCAACAATCAGAAATACATCCTGTTGCGGCGTGCAACCCGATCCATATATTCATCCTGTTGCGGCGTGCAACCCGATTCATATATTCATCATGTTGCGGCGTGCAACCCGATCCCCGCAACTCAGAATACGAGCCAGAAATATATAGGCAAACTGAGATATGTCCACGACATAGTATACATACCGCATACATAAAATACAACACAATACACATAATAGTCAGTATGCGGTGCAATGAGATGGAATGAATGCGGTATGATGCAATGCAGTCACATATGCCTGATACCTATCTCTGGCGCGGGACTCTCATCGTCTACTAGGAAATATATGCAATAATGACCCTTCACCGGCTCGGGACTCTCATCGATTACCGGAAAGTATATGCAATGATGACCCTTCACCGGCTCGGGACTCTCATCGATTACCGGGAAGTATATGCAATAATGATCCTTCACCGGTGCGGGACTCTCATCGCCAACCGGGAAGTATATGCAATAATGACCCTTCACCGGCTCGGGACTCTCATCGATTACCGGGAAGTATATGTAACAATGACCCTTCACCGGCTCGGGACTCTCATCGATTACCGGGAAGTATATGCAATGCTCAAAACCAGAGTACAATGCTCATATGCTCAATGCAATACCAACAACAGGGCATAACATATAATATACAATGTAAATTCAAAGCTAAGGCGTAATAAGTACGCCTATCGGCAGCTACACACGTAAGGAACACATGGCATTATATCCACAAGGCCAAGGGCCTCCAAAGAAATGGATATAAACACTTATCTCTTCCAAAAGTTAGTACGGCTAATCATCAACCGCTTTATCCTTTGGTTTCCTTGCCAAACGATCCCACTCTATTCAATAAGCAGAAAAATATATCAAATTAGGCTAAAGGCTTCATTCCTCACATCTTAGGGCAATCCAGGTAGGAACCTGATACCCTATTTGCATACGCAATACGCAGGCCAGGCCTATATACAGGGTTTAATGTCACATGACCAAACCCTAAATAAATTATATTTATATGTTGCCCATAACTCACTGAGTACGAATATATAATCAATTTCGTTGTCGGGGTCCAATTGACACTTTAAACTATTAATTGAACTTATTAGGACGATGTCTAATATCCCAATTTCTACCGTAAAAATATATTCAAATACACGTAATAAACTCAAATAATATATTAGGATCATTACCTGAATGTTTCAGGGTAAAAATTCTACTTTTCTCCGGTCCCTTTTCTCATTTTCTGGCATTTTTTCTTCTGCATGTTTCCTATTTTGTTTCTCTGTTTCTCGTTCATCTTCATTCTCTGTTTTCTATTCATTTAGCTTATTGCCTCAGTTATATACTACTACTTGACAGCCTAACATTTGTCTTCTTTTCCTCTCTTTTTTTTTGGGGGGGGGGGGTCTTTTTCTCTTTCTTTTCTTTTTTATAATTTCTTTTCTTAACGAAAATTAAAATGGTACGCTACGATATTCGAAATAATTCCAACTTTTGCATACAAGTTATACAAAATATATGTAACATACTCGCGAAGGCGGATCTCAATTGGACTCCCGAAACTCAAGATGCGAATTTAAATAGAAAAAGTCAAATTATTTAACTTACGGCATTTTAGCGGAAACTAGCCGAACAACATCGAAATTCTCTTTCGAAAGTTCATAAAAGTCATAAATAATCATACGAACCTAACGGCGCTTTCGGATTTCGAATCGGAGCTCATTCGCCAAAACCGAGCTCGAAAATCTCTTTTCAATATTTATCGACAATAAAAACTGAAACCTTCTTCCGATGCCTACCAAACGAGGTCTGATTTAGCTCAAATTTTGCAGACAGGTCCTAATGGATATTACGAATATTTTAAAATTATTGGCACGCGAATCAGAGTCCTAACTTCCGAAACGACTGACCGAGGTCGTTTCAAACTTGTACCACTTATAGATCCTTTCCTTTCTTTTTCAAGAACAGTGTGTTGTCAATCCTTCCTCTTGAGAAACTATTTTTAAGCAAGAAACCTGACAACCTCTCATACCAAGCTCTGTGTGCTTGCTTCAAACCATAGAGAGCTTTGTCAAGTTTGTATACATGGTTAGGAAAATCACTACTTATGAAACCAGGTGGATGTATGACATATACTTCTCATTCAGATAGCCATTCATGAATGCACTCTTCACATCCATCTGGTACAGTGTAAACTCCATGTAGGTCACAAAGCAATCAACATTCTTATAGCCTCCATCTTAGCCACTGGTGCAAAGGTTTCATCATAATCTATTCCTCCTTCTTGACTGTAACCTTGAACTATCAAACTGGCTTTGTTCCTGGTAACTATGCCATGTTCATCCAGTTTATTTTTGAACACCCACTTGGTTTAAATAATTGATATATCCTTTGGTCTAGGAACCAAGTTCCATACTTTGCTTCTCTCAAATTGGTGTACCTTCTCCTGCATGGCTATCACCCATTATGGATCCTCAAGAGCTTCCTTAACATTCTTTGGTTCCATAGAAAATAGGAATGCAAAGATTGCACAGAAGTTTTTCAAGGCAGACCAGGTCATAATCCAGTGTCCAATTCAGATAGCACATTTTCTAGAGGATGCGAGCTCTGATGTTTCTAGGTTCTTCGCTGAATTTGATGAGGAGGACATGCAGGTGAATTGTTAATAGGTCCTTCTTCTTCATTTTGTTCATAATCTTGATCAGCTGTTCCCCCTAACATGTTGACTCATTGTTCCCCTTGAGTCAATTCTCCATCTCCTTCACTTGATTCTTTTTTTTCCTCTGAATTCTATGTGCCTTCAGCAGGGTCTTCTCGAGCAAAACCTATATCTTGATCATCTCCTTCCTTCTTAACCACTACCTTGTCTGATTCATCAAACACCACATGCATGCTTTCTTCAACAGTCTGAGTTCTTCTATTGAATACTTATAAGCTTTGCTTTGAGTAGAATAACCTAGAAAGATAGCTTCATCACTTCTTGCATCAAAATTTTCAAGTGGCTCCTTGTCATTGTTGTGTACAAAGAATTTGCATCCAAATGGCCTCAAGTAGGCAATATTGTGTTTTCTTGCTCTGAGTAGCTCATATGGAGTTTTGTCAGGAATTGCTCTTATGGAACATCTGTTTAACAAGTAGCAAGCTGTATTCACCGCTTCAGCCAAGAAGTTTCTTGCTAGACCACTTGACAACAACATGGTTCTTGCCATATCTACTCAAGATATGTTCTTCCTTTTGACAACTCCATTTTGCTGTGGAGTTCTTGGTGCAGAGAAATTATCATAAATGTTGTACTTGAAATAGTACTCAAAGAATTTAGCATTCTAAAATTCCGTGCCATGATCAGATCTAATGCTCACAAGCTCCAAACTCAACCTTTTTCTGCACAATGCTAGCCCACTCTTTGAAGCTATCGAAAGCTTCATCCTTGGAAGCAAGGAACATAGTTCTGTGTATGTTGAATAATCATGAACTATCACAAACATAAACTTCTTTCCTCCTCTGTTTCTAACCCTTATTGGTCCACATATGTCTATGTGTATCAGCTCGAGTGGTTTTGAGGTACTCAGCATTTTCTTTGACTTGAAGGATGATCTCACATGTTTCCCCCTGACACAAGCATCACACATCTTGATGTCTTCGAACTTCTTTGTAGGCAAACCACGAACAAGATCCTTCGATGCAAGCTTGTTAAGCTGTGAAAGACTGGCATGTCCCAACCTTTTGTGCCATAGTTATGAGTCACTCTCTTGAGCATTGAAACAAGTCAAATTGTTCTCAGGAAGTAATCCCAACGATGCCTTGTATACATTGTTCACCATTTTTTTCTTCCATGATCACTTCTCCACTCTGTAGGTTCTTCATAGTGCATCCTATAGATGAGAAGCTAACTTTATTTCTTCTGTCACATAGTTGAGAGATGCTTAGTAAATTGTGTCTGAGACCATCAACACAATATACATTTTCAATATCATGATCCGGTGATCTCCCAACTTTTCCTTTGGCAACAATCTGACCACTCTGTCCTCCTCCAAAGGCCACACTGCCTCCTTGAAATGCTGCGAGTGAGAGAAAATTTGTTCTATCTGCTGTTATGTGCCTTGAACACCCACTATCTAGAATTCAGCTTGGGTTGTTCACTCTCACTCCAGCCTGCAAAATAGATTAAGGGTTAGCTTTAGGAACCCTGACAAGCTTGGGTCCCTTCTTATGAGAGAATGGATGAATTAAGTCCTTCTTAGCCTAATCAAGTAAAACAAATTTCTTGTTCTTAGTTTAGCCTTACTCATTGCCATGCAATTTTCTTTAAAGTGACTTGTATTACCACAGAAAGTGCAGAGCATGTTGCAAAGTAGACCTACATATTTGCTTTTGAGATTTTACGGAGATAGTAGTTTCCTAAAACCTAGACCTTTCTTTCCTTTGTTCTAGTTTTCAAGAACCCAGTTCATTGCCTCAGAAGAATTATTCCATTAGGTTAACCTGGTTAGTTCATAATCAGCCTTTTTCAAACTTCTCTTTGAGAATTTTGTTCTTTTCAGTTTCTTGATAAAGAATCTCATTTGTTCTCTTTAGTTCATTCTCAAGAAAGGTTTGAACTTCACTAATTATTTGCTTTCCATTTGGTTCCTTCAGTTTTCCAATTTCTAGTTCAAGTTCTAAGATTTTTAAATTTGATACATGAGTTTGTCACTTTTTAGAACCATTAAATTCTTCAAATTCAGCATTAACTTCTTCATGATTCTTGCATCTAACTTTTAAATCCGACACAGCTTCAGATAGTTGGTCTTTCTCAGACTTTAACTTTTCATAACCCTCAATTAAAGTGGCAGTTATTAACAACAAGCTATCAGGTGAGTCTGTGTGCAAATTATCTTTCATATCGGAGAGACCCTCAGCAGTGTGAGTTGTTTCTTCACTATCAGTCACCATGAGAGCAGCTTCCTTCTTCTAACTATCTCCATTGTAGATCTCCTTCAGTTTTTCCCATATTTCCTTAAAAGACTTGTATTCTATCACTTTGGCTAGAACATCAATGGTCATTCCAGCATTAGCATAGCTTTTCCATTTGCTTGAAGCCAGTCTAAATCTTGAGGATCCAGTTCTTCTACTAACTTAGGTACTAAGGATCGATTAACAGCTCTTTTTACAAGTACATGGGGTCCTCTTTTCACGATTAGCCAAAGACTATAATCTGTAGCCTGAACAAATACCTTCATCACTCTTTTCCATTCTTTTTAGTTGACCCCTTCAAACAATGGAGATCTACATGGATTCCTTCCTTCAGAGATTTCAAAAGAACCAATTTCCCTCGAGTTTTTATTTGTCAATCCCATCAGTGCTAGTGGTGGCTCTTCATCTGAGTCCTTTTCTCCATCAGATTCACTATTAGTTGGTCCCTAAGTTGCATAGAAGGCTTCCTTCTTCTTTCTTCTTTTAGCTTTGAAATTAGGAGGGCGTATGAATTTCCTTTTGTCATTGTCTTTGTCTTTGCAAATGTCCTTCTCTTTCTCCATTGTTGCTCTGTTCTTCATCAACTCAACTTCCCACATTGGACAATCCATAATTGCATGATCCTTCTTGAAGCATTTAAAGTAGCCTGAGTAGTATGAACTATCGACTATGTTCTTCCTCCCATAGTTGTTCTTTGTATTCTTCTTGAATCCTTTCAACTTCCCAAGATTGAACTGTTGTCTAAGTGCACTAACCATTGTCGATTCAACAGTTTGCAAATCAACCTCAGGTTCATTAGTTGCCTCAAGAGCAAGAGTCTTTTCCTACTTGGTCCTGGCTTGTTCTTGGATTCCTTCATCATTTCATGAGTCGTCAAGCTGCCAACTAATTGCTCTAGCTTGATAGATTTTAGCGGTTTTGACTCAATTATAGCAGTCATCTTTGGTTCCAAAACATCTGGAAGAACATTTAGCACTATATCAACTATTTCGACTTCTGGAAGTTCCATGTCTAGAGATCTCATATCATTTGTGATAATGGTCAGCCTAGTCATCATATACTGAATGGACTCCTTTTCACCCATTGTGAACAACTTGAATTGTCTTTTCAACATTCTTTTCTTTGAGTCCTTGACTTCAGTGGTTCTTTCATGAGTAACTTCTAAGGCATCCCAGATTTCCTTGGCAGTCTTGTAAGATAAGACTCTGTTGAATTCCTCAGGACCTAGTCCACAGATTACAAGTCTCTTGATCTTGTGATTCTTTCAATCATCTTGTAATCAGCTTCATTATATTCCAATCTTTCCATTGGTTCAGTATGAGCAGCAACTCCTTCACAAACCGTCTTAGTTGGGATCGAATTCCCTTAAGAAATGATTATCCATAGTTGATAATCTGCAGCACAGATATAGTTCTCCATTCTACTCTTCCACCAAGGATAGTATTGCCCATTAAATTTTTGCGACCTTAGCACGGACTGTCCTTTAGTGATGGTAGGTGGTGCACTCACAGTTAGATCCTTCTCAAGGTGTTAACCTAGCAACGAGAAGACCTACTCTGATACCACTTGTTATAATCTATGTACCTCCTAGGGACACTAGAGGGGGGGGGGGGAGGGGTTGAATAGTGTCCTCCAATTTTCGTCGAAGAACCTAACTCTTGATCATAAGAACCCAGTTCTTGTGCAGTTGCTCCAATAAAAACACACTACACTAAAAGTAAAACTGAAAATAAAGAACACGGTATTTTTACGTGGAAAACTCCTTGCTCAAGGGAGAAAAACCACGACCCACACTCTGGGATTTTGAAAACACTTTCACTAACACAAAGAGAAAGTTTTAGATTACAAACTCTGTAACCAAGGGGCTACACTCTAGACCCTAATCACTCACAAAGCTAAACTCTAGCTTTATAAAGTAATCACTCAAAGTTCACCTATTACAATGGCTTCTAAGAGAAGCAGATAGGTAAAACAATCAATACATAAAACTGAGACAACTTCAATAAAGAACCTAAACAATTTGTTAAGTATGCTCCGAGATCTTCAATGGTTGTCGCCACAGTTTAAAATCACTCCAAGAATTATTGTTTCGCCTTTTGTTTTCTCTCAACTCTCGTAGTGAATAACTGATATCTGCTGCCACAATTACTAGCTTTTATATGGGCTTTGTAACTCTAGGTGTTTCACTAGGAAACCTCACAATTTTGGTAAATAAAGAATCCAGTGATACACTCCTTGTTTAGTACCAACTTCTGTTCATACTTCAATGAGACATCAATGACACAACTTCTTTTGCTGACTAGAATACGCACATGCACACGCGCCACTACTCCTAGTTCTTTATGGATTTGCATCCCATAATCTTTTCGATCAGTCATGCTCTTCTCCCTGAGGACTAGGTTATGCACTAAGTCCTTCGTTTGTCATTCTTCAAAACAATCATCTCAACAATATTTTATCTTCGATTATGTTTCGAGAATACCCCAAATCTATAACCTTCACAAACTAAATTATTCAACACCACAACCACCTACATTAATATATGGTGAGAATTTCTATTAAGTTTGTCTTTTTTTTTTAATATTATAAAATTAACTCAAATTTCATTTTGAGGAACTATTATTTTATTTGGAATCTCTATGACAAAATTTTATTTTTGTTTTTATTTTTATCTACATCATGGTCCTAACACGTTAAACTTAGATGCATACAATGTGTTTTTGTCTACTAGACTTAGATGTTGCTACATTTTTTTCTTTTTGGAAAAAGATGACGATTTAGTAATCATTTTTTATTTATTAAACTAATTTTTTTGTCATATAGATTAACCTCTAAAATGGAGGGGGAAATCAACAACAAAAAAAGTTCATTGTTTCTAACATATCAAATAATAAGGCCTTGGCACAATTTAGCGTCCATGACTGCTCTACATGGGGAACATCAATTTCATGGTCCAGTTATACATAAAGCTAGCAGTTCTCATTATTGTGTGTGGACAACTAGATAAACATGTACTAGTAGTACTTCTTTTTTACTTTTTCTTACCTGTACGTCATGATGCATCTTCCTTCAGATGGTCCAAAGATCAGATAAAAGAGGAGAACTATGATAAATTGATCAGATTTATATCTTCCTCTAGTAAAGACTTGATGCATCTGATGATGATGACTACAAGGTGGAGATGATCAGTGATCGAATGCAAGACAAATCAATGATGTTGCTGACAACACCTCATGAAGATGCTATCAGACTCTTCATCTCGTATTAGTTTTGTTCGTCACAGTGGACCATACATGTACATAATATATTTTTTAGCAACAAAATAATTGTCTCTTCAATTAAACCATGGGCACAACAGAGATTGATCTTAAGAGAACATGATGTTTGTACATGATATCATGTTCTCTTAAAATAAATCTCTCTTCCCATATTGTTTAATTGAAGAAAAAATTCTATTATTTCTAAAAAATCAAAAAGAAGCTTATAAAAATTGAGATGTAATTGATTGATAGACTGATTTCGATATTTAATATGGCTTTTCTATGACAAAGTATGCTACATTTAACATAAACTTATTTTGATTTATTTCCTTCCTTACTAGCTCAATATTATTTGAGGAATTTTCATAAGGTTTTCTGTTTACAATTAACTATATCAAACTATTCAACACTTTAAAAGATTAAATTTTTTTAAGAAATGAGAGAAAAATGCTCTTACCACAAATAAATACATTCCATCTGATATGTACCTGGAGATTAGGATTTAGAAATAGTAAAGCTCATATCTTTAGTATTATCTTATTTTCAATATTAACTAACCGTATTAGTATTTTGAAATAACAATTGGATGAATTTAGTAAACGCTAATTTATACACATGTAACCTATCCAACTACTTATTACATTATGATTGTATGAATAAAATGTTCAAGATTTATTTCCCTTAGCCGCTAAATTCTGATTAATTGAACCTTAAAAGTTTAATTGTAGTCCCTAAAACACCAATAGTGACCAGATATTTTGGTCGCCTCCCGTCGTTAGATCCTCCATCCATAAATTTCGATTAGGATGATTTCATAAGCTTGTCGTTAAATCATTTTTGCGGCCAGACCAATTTTGGTCCCTAGAACACTTTTAAGGACCATATATCTAGTCCTCAATTGAGGATTATAAATCATGTGATCTTGTCTTTAAATCATTTAACCATGATTAGATTCTATTTCTAACATATTTAAGGACAATGCTCATTAAGCTCCTACTCCAACAGAGCCATGCGATAAGGAATGTATAGAAATAGGCTGAGTCCTAGCACCACCTTCATGCCCCACTTTATCTCTTGATCAGGAGGAAGTCCTGGCAGGTCATTTAGAAATACATCAGAAAACTCCCTCACAAGACCAGAGTCATGGGATGGAATCTCCATACTGTATCTTGAACCAACGCAAGATACAGTAAACACCCCTTTACTCAATATTTATTTCGCATTCAGGAAGGAAATAACACACCCTATAGTAGGCAATTAAGATCCCCACTGGCAGTGAATTAAGAAGAAAAAGGCAAACATAACTTTGTATGACAACCAAGGATAGCATAACCTGATGCCAACTCATCCATATATTAATCTCATCGAAATCCTTCATATTTAAGACTGGAAGGTTAGCTAGGGTCTTATCACTCCCAAAGGACAACAGATTATGAACATACCCCTTTACCATGATAAGGTCTCCGATATACATGTTAATATAGAAGAATAAAAAAGATGCATTGAGATATATGAGTAATATTCTGATAAAAAGACACTTCAAATCACTACATTGGGTGCCTCAGCATCCTTCCTAAACTGCCTCTGCAGCTGTGCAGATGTTTCATGTCAAGGGAAAGAATGACGGTCCCCCTGCTGATGTAGAGGACACTCATTTTTATAATGTCCAGCATCGCGACATCGGAAACACCTCAAACCATAATGTCGCTGAAAAAACTTCTGATGGCCAAGAAGAAATAGATAAACTAGCCAAGAAGAAGAGAGAAGAAAATAACCACCAGAAACATATAAACAACCAAAAACATATATAACAAGCACAAAATATAAAGCAAACAGTCACATAGTATTCAACAATCTATGCGGTGAAAATGAGATAAATGCATTACAATGCAATGGGGTCACATGTGCCCAAATGACTGATAACCCTCACCGGCGTGGGACACTCATCAACTACTGTGAGGTACATAACACAATGTTAAACCTGCCTCAGGTCGGGACACTCGTCGACAACCGATGGTATATATAATCTCAATATTAAACCTACCCCGGCTCGGGATGCTCGTCGATTTACGCGGTATAATATACAATATGAGCGGAATAGTCCTGTCAATATTCCTGCTCTCCATAAGTTACCAAGCCTAATCATGCAATGTAGGATGCAATGCAATACAATCCAAGCCCCGCATAGTAAATCTGCCATACAATCCTATAAGCATTCATAACTTAACTAAATACTTCTATTTCCCCAAATTTCACATTCATAATCGCACCAGAACTTCTATCTCAACATAATACTGAGCTTAAAGCTTAACAATTCATGTTTACAATAACCTCATAATACGTTAGTACTTAATTAGATACTATGTCTAAGGCAACACAAATCAATAAGTAACGCAACCAAAGATATGAACAAGCTATGGCGTAGTAAGTATGCCTAAAAACAACTAAGCACGCAAGAACACGTGGGTTGAAGTTCCATAAGGCCAAAAGCAGCCAAAGAAATTGATTAAAACCACTTATCTCGAATTCGGTGTCAATACGACTGTTGAATAATCACCTTTCCTTTTCGGAGCCTTTCTAAACTACCTTCTTCTGTGCTATAGATGCATAATCACACGTATAAGTGCCCATAGAAGGATTATTTAACTATTAGGTATAAAGTAGGAGGAAATTATTAAATTTTCCATGGGCCTAGCTTTGCGGAAAGCCCATAAAAGATAAATTTTCCGCTTCTTCATAGTCCCATGATTCCAATTACGCCACTGTATTACATAATCAAGTTTAATTTAAGTCAATTCCCTAATTAATCAAGTCTAAGGTTCAAGCCCCTTTTTACCTCAAGTTAATTCAATAAAATTCTGTCCCCAAAACCATGAATTAACGAAATTTAAAGGTCAAGGATTGTTACCTAATGATTTCCCATGAATTGGTACCATGAATCCACTCTTAACCGACCCCAAACTGATAGAATTGTCTTAGAACTGAAAGGACAGGCACTGTCATGCCATGAGCTAGTGTTATCACACCCAAGGTGCGCTTTCGCACAGAGATAACAGCAGAATATAGTGCCATCATGCTAAGACTGGCGCGATCGCACAGGGTAAGTTTCTAAGAAGTGCACCAGCATCAGCTAGTCCTGCATTTGGGCCCGAACAGGACCTTACAAAGCTCGAAATCACCCAAAACATGGCACACAAGTTATACAACACAGATTCGACCTACTCACAAAGAAGGATCTCGAATTAGATCCCTGAATCACAAGATGAGAGTCCTACAAAAGGAAGATAAATTCAGAGTAAACTACTCGCTCAAAGCTAGATCACTTCTAATTAATCCATCAGGCATTATCATAAGCTGAAATCATCAATTCAACACCTGCACCAAATTATCATTAGGGACACCCACCCGCATCGTTTCGGTAAAGACTTAAGCACTCGAGTGGACAAGCAGAGCTGTTCTAGCTTGAACGCAAAAATTCCCTGTTGCATATAACGGGCTAAAGTCATCTCCTTGTGGGCGCGGGCCCTGCCCTAATCAAAAGACGTCTGTGACACGGCCCGGATTTTCAGCTAGGCCGTGCGGGCACCCGACATCCTCCCCTAGACCCATCGGACGAACCCTTAACAACTGAACTAGGAAAATGAATATAAATTCAACTCATAAATAAGAACAAGACTTTGAAAAAGCACAGATATACTGATACCTCTAAGCTGTACAAAAGAAATTACAGCTAACTACTCAAATACTAGGTTTACGGGGTATCCGGGCTAGACATCTAAGAGTACAAAAGAATATATACGCCTCTTGAAGGGAAGAAAATACAACTGAAATAATAAACATAAAATTGGTGGCCATCCGGATTAAAAGCTAGCTCATCCTAATAGCTGAAGTCATCTTCGCTCCTTAACAACGTAGTGAAATCAATCCTGGAGCAAACCTGCCGAAACGAAATAAATGGACAAGAAACAAACAACAAACAAGGGTGAGTCAAAAGGACTCATTAAGTGGGGCAGACTAGCCACCTCAAAGAATAGGATAGCTAGCCAGGGAGAAGAGCTAAACCAATACAGAGTAGAAGCGCATAAAACTAAAGCGTATAAACCAATTAGTGCATTTGAGAGGAATGCAATATAGTAACCAACTGGAGCGGAATACTCCTACTCCAGGGGCGGAATACTCCTGCACCCCATATGATATTAACCAGATGCAGAATACTCCTGCACTCTGCTGGGGCGGAATACTTCTGAGCCCAATATAATATGAATCAGAGGCGGCTCCTGTACTTTTCTAGGGCGGAATACTCCTGCACCCAATATAATATGATTCGGAGGCTGAATAATCCTGCACTATCCTAGGGCGGAATACTCCTGCACCCAATATAATATGAATCAGAGGCGGAATACTTCTGCACTCTCCTGGGGCGAAATACTCCTGCACTCTCTTGGGGCGGAATACTCCTGCACCCAATATGATATAAATAAGAAAATATAATGCATATGAATGCAATATGATGCAATAATAACCCTTCACCGGTGCGGGACTCTCATCGACAGCCGGGAAGTATATGCCAACTCACAGCCAGAGTACAATGCTCAGATCCTCAATGCAATACCAACAACATAACATAACATATAATATACAATGTAAATCCAATGCTAAGGCGTAATGAGTACGCCTATCGGCAGCTACACACGTAAGGAACACGTGGTAGATTATCCACAAGGCCAAGGGCATCCAAAGAAATGGATACAAACACTTACCTTAGTTCAAATTGCTACTCAACAACTGCTTGATCCTTCGGATTCACTGCCAAACAATCCTGCTTATTCAAGAAGCAGAAAAATATATCAAATTAGGCTAAAGGCTTCATTCCCTACATCTTAGGGCAATCCGGTTAGGAACCTGATATCCTATTCGCATACGCAATACGCAGGTCAGGCCTATGTACAGGGTTCAATGTAACATAACCAAACCCTAAATAAATTACATTTATGGGTTGCCGATAATTCCCTGAGTATAAATATATAATCAATTCCATTATCAGGGTTCAATTAACCCTTGAAACTATCAATTGAACTTATTAAAATGATGTATTTTACTGTTAAAATATATTCAAACACACGTAATAAACTTAAATAATGGATGAAGACTATCACCTGAATGTTTCGGTGTAAAAATTCTATTTTTTTCTGCTCCGTTTACCTTTCCTTTCTCATTTTTTGGCGTTAGTTTACTCTTCTGCGTTTCTCTGTACCTTTCTCGTTTATGTTTTGTTATTTTAGAAGCAACTGCTAAGGGATTATATCCCTTAGCAAACCGACTTTGTCATTTCCGTTTTCCTTTTTTTTCTTTTCTTTAATTTTATTTTCTTGATGAAAATTAAAACGGAATCCTACAAAACTCGAAATAATTCCAAATTTCTCAAGAAGGTTATACAAAATATATGTGACGTACTCGCTAAGACGGATCTTGAATCGAATTCCTAAAGCTCAAGATATGAATTAAATGGGAAAAGCTCAAATTCTTTAACTTTCGGCATTTTAGCGAAAACTATCCTAACGAACTCAAAATTCACATCTAAAAGTTCACACAAGTAAGAAATAATCAGACAAACCTAACGATGCTTTCAAATTTCAAATCGGAGCTCATTCACCAAAATCGAGCCCGAAAACCTCTTTTTAAGATTTGCCGACAATAAAAACTAAAACCTTTTTCGGATACCTACCAAACGAAGTCCGATTAAGCTCAAATTTTACAAACCGGTCCTAATGGACCTTACGAAGATTTTAAAATTATCGGCACACCAATTGGAGTTCTAACTCCCGAAACGACTATCTAAGGTCGTTTTAGTCTGTTACCGACGGAACTTAAGCCATCATCTGCTGATGCATAGTAAAAAAATGTCTAGCAAGCGCACAAACATCTTAAAAATACAAATGCCAAAAAGACATCGAAAAATGCTACTTAACTACATTACAATTAAATACGCATGTATGCATAAGAAAAAATGTACTGATAAACATCTATTTTCATTAATATCAAATGCCTGAAGGCTACAATATACAATCAAGTTCTTTTGAGCACAATGTTATTCATAATAGATGTTCCTAATAAATTAAAGGTCCCGGGAGACTATTATCTTTTCTGGATTTTGCATGGCCAAGACACCTCAAAGCTTACTAGGAGTGAGCGGAACAGAACACGGCCAACATAGTGGAAAGCATGGCCAGGAAACATAAGGCGATCTTCGCTGGTTCCTTCCAGAGGTAAGAATTCCTACAAGGACTCACGCCCGTAAATGATTCACCAGCTTCTATTCCCAGATGGAGCCTCAATATGGGTGCCACCCCAGGAAGCTCCACAGTGGCCAGCAATCAAGGCATCAAAGGACACATGTTATACAGGACATCCTTAAAGAGTCGAAGGTCATCCACAATCAGATTGGTAACGTGCCGGATGCTGCACCTCAAGTTACAACCGTAGATAGGCAGAAGTTCTTCAAGCATGTGTATAAGGCGAGTTCTGCACCAGTCCGTGTGCCTAAGATCTTACGCCTACTGGATAACCTTAAGTATGACAGAACCACCTTCTTATTATGTACTCCTACCTTTACCACCATCACCTGCTTCATTTACTATAGATGCACATGCTTCTCTATTCCTAGCTGCACCTGCTTCTCTTTTTTCTTCTCTATTCCGAGCTTCACCAGCTTCAATTTCTCCAGTTTCACCTTCTCTTTCTTCTTCAATACTCTTACCTACTCTATCAGATTCATTTTCACAACCTTCATGAGCTCTTTGTGCTTCTTTACCTACAACAAGTACATCAGATATAGTAGCTTCGCAATCTTTTTGCACATCTGCTAAGGTCTGCTCATTCAACTGATCTAGACGATCTATATCAATGTTGAGTTGGCTTTCCTTGCTCCTCATTAGTTCTTGATGGACAATCCTTACTCGAAGCTCTTTTGCTAGCTGCTTTAAACGTCTTGCTTTCATTTGCATCATCCCTTTTCCTCTTAGACCTCCGTGGTTGGATAGACCCCTGTGACTGTGTCTTGTTACCCGCACCACGACAAGTACTTACCATTTTATCTACAAAGTTATAGAAAATATAAGGAACATAAAATACATAAAAGATTAGATGTGCACAAATGATGATGCAACAACAATTAGATGTGTACACATAATGAAATATGTGTACACTTCTTCATTTATGTGTACACATATTTATATGTGCAGACACTACAGTGATGTTGCACATACTATAATATGTGTACACATATTATATTATGTGTACACATATTATAGTATATTCATAATTTATGAACATCAACAGACCAAAATATTTATGGACATGTTATTAACATAAATCGAGATGTTTCCTACATCTATCATTATGTGTACACATCAGGCCATATGTGTGCACATCAAAACCGGACTTGTACTATTTTTGCACAACAACGACGATTATTTACAACAACAAGACTTGTACCTTTTTGAATGTGAAATTAAACTACAAAAAGCAGAAAAAATTGTGATACAAAGCACAATGAAACACAAAAAATAGCAGAACAACTAAACTATTTTTTAAATCGACCAACAGTAAAAATTCATCAATAAGTTCAAATGTTTACCTTGGTTTTGATGTTACGATGTTACCCACTGGATGATGATCACAAATTCTACTAAAATTAAACCAAATGATACTGATGTAGACGAGAATCAAAGATTTTGAAGAGAGGTTCTTGGTTTGAGTTAGTATTTGGTTTGGAGTAATAATGAAAGAAAAAGAGAATAATGAGAAGTTGAAGAGACGTGTGGAGATTAATAATGTGTTACAAAATTGTGTGGGCGTGGATTTGAAAGGTCTCAGCATTGATTTGATTGTTTGAATAAATTGTGTAAGGCGTGGGAAAGTGGGAAAGTTTTAACATTTTGTTTACTTTGATCCTGTAAGTTTAAGCCCCAAAGTTTTAAAACCGACGAAAACATCCCCGACCCCAACAACTAACCCACTAATGATAAATTAACCTACAAATGATAAATTAACACTTTTCAAGAATAAAAGAAAAGCAAAAAGAAATTGTGTTCCCTTATCCTCCTATTGAGAATTACGGGGACCGTTTGCCTCTTTTATCTCTAATTACTTTATAAGTAACATGACCCGGAATCCGGTTAGGCCGTGCGGGCACCCGACATCCTCCCCTAGACCCGTCGGGCGAACCCTTACCAATTAAATTATAAAAATAAATATAATAATTCGTAAATAAGGACAAGACTTTTTAAAAAAACACAGACATACAGATACCTCTATGCTGTACAAAAGAGATTACAACTGACTACACAACATACTAGGTTTAGGGCTATCCAGACTAGACATCTAAGAGTACAAAAGAAGACAGATACCTCCTGAAGGGAGCGAAATGCAACTAAAATAATAAACAATCAACTGGTGGCCATCCGGAATAAAAGCTGGCTCACCCTGACAGCTAAAGTCATCTTCGCTCCTTCACAACGTGGCGAACTCAATCCTGGAGCGAACCTGCCGAAACGAAATAGATAGACAAGAAACAAACAACAAACAAGGGTGAGTCAAAAGAACTAAATAAGTGGGGCAGACTAGCCCCCTCAAAGAATAGGATAGCTAGCCAGGGAGAAGAAACCGATAAACCAAATTTCTCTTATTTAAATTATAAAAAGGCAGAGCCAGATAATAACCGGAAACACATATGAAACCATAAACTGAACCAGGAATGCGAGCCAGAAATATATCAATAAATAAGCAATGCACGTATAAGCAGAACAGTAGTTATGGACCACAAGTCTACACAATGATATGAAATGAAATGAGATGAAATGAAATATGATGCAAAGGATCACATGTGCCAAATGAATGGAGCGGAATCCTCCTGCTCCGAGGGCGGAATCCTCCTACCATCAATATGATGCAGTGGAGCGGAATCCTCCTGCTCCGAGGGAGGAATCCTCCTACCCTCAATATGATGCAATTGAGCGGAATCCTCCTGCTCCGAGGGCGGAATCCTCCTACCCTCAATATGATGCAATGGAGCGGAATCCTCCTGCTCCGAGGGCTGAATCCTCCAACCCTCAATATGATGCAATGGAGCGGTATCCTCCTGCTCCGAGGGCCGAATCCTCCTACCCTTAATATGAGGCAATGGAGCGGAATCCTCCTGCTCCGAGGGCGGAATCCTCCTACTCCGAGGGCCGAATCCTCCTACCCTCAATATGATGCAATGGAGCGGAATCCTCCTGCTCCGAGGGCGGAATCCTCCTACCCTCAATATGATGCAATGGAGCGGAATCCTCCTGCTCCGAGGGCGGAATCCTCCTACTCTCAATATGATGCAATGGAGCGGAATCCTCCTGCTTCGAGGGCGGAATCCTCCTACCCTCAATATAATGCAATAATAACCCTTCACCGGCCCGGGACTCTCATTGACTGCCGGGAAGTATATGTCAACTCACAGCTAGAGTACAATGCTCAGATCCTCAATGCAATACCAACAACAGGACATAACACATAATATACAATGTAAATCCAAAGCTAAGGCGTAATGAGTACGCCTATCGGCAGCTACACACGTAAGGAACACGTGGTAGAAAATCCACGAGGCCAGGTGCCTCCAAGGAAATGGATATAAACACTTACGTTGTTACAAAGTTAGCACTGCTAATCGAAAACCGCTTTGTCCTTTGAATTTATTGCCAAACGATCCCACTCTATTCAATAAGCAGAAAAATATATCAAATTAGACTTAAGACTTAATTCCTTACGTCTTAGGAAAATCCGGTTAGGAACCTGATACCCTATTCGCATACGCAAAATGCAGGCCATGCCTATGTACAGGGTTTAAGGTCACATAACCAAACCCTAAATAAATTACATTTATATGTTGCCCATAACTTACTGAGTACGAATATATAATCAATTTCATTATCGGGGTCCAATTGACCTTTTAAACTATTAATTGAACTTATTAAAACGATGTCTAATATCCCAATTTTTACCGTCAAAATATATTCAAACACACGTAATAAACTCAAATAATATATTAAGATCATTACCTGAATATTTCAGGGTAAAAATTCCACTTTTCTCCGGCTCTTTTCTCATTTTCTGGCATTTTTTTCTTTCTCCTTCGCGCTCTCGTTTTATGTTTCTGAATGTTTTTATGTTTCTATACGTTTTCTCTGTTTCTATTCATTTTAAGCATTATATAAGCTCAGCCACTACCTCATTCCTTTACCATTTTCTTTCTCTTTTGTCTTTTCCTTTTTGTCTTTTCTCTATTTTTTTATTTTTTCCTTTATTTTCTTTTCGCGACGAAAATTAAAACGGAACTCCATGAAATTCGAAATAATCCAAAATTTCTCAAGTAAGTTATACAAAATATATGTAACACACTTGCTAAGACGGATCTGAAATCGGACTCCCGAAACTCAATATGCAAATTAAATGGAAAAAGGTTAAATTATTTAACTCTCGGCATTTTAGCGGAAACTAGCCGAACAAACTCGAAATTTACTTTTCAAAAATCACAAAAGTCACAAATAATGGTACGAACCTAACGGCGCTTTCATATTTCGAATCGGAGCTCATTCGCCAAAACCGAGCTCGAAAATCTATTTTTAATACTTATCGACAATAAAAACTGAAACCTTCTTTCGATGCCGACCAAACGAGGTCTGATTTAGCTCAAATTTTACAGACAAGTCCTAATGGATATTATGAAGTTTTTAAAATTATTGGCACGTAAATCGGAGTCCTATCTTCCGAAACGACTGATCGAGGTCGTTTCATTCTCCTCCACTTAAACTCTCGTTCGTCCCCGAACGAGCCTAAGTCTAAAAACAAATTCGCACAGATAACAAGAGAACTTGCAGAACCTTCATGAGCTACTCCACGGGCATTATTTTCTGATTACAGGATCAAAATTTTAACACGCATATCGAACTTTTGGATAAAAACATAATTGGATAATATCATAACGCCATTGCCCAGCTTATTCTGACTAAGCTGATCCTTCCTCGATCACGAGAAGAGAGTTCTACATTTTCAAAGCAAAGATACACGGAACTTTGAATAGGTTAACATGATTCAGCCGATAATCACCTCTTCGATATACCTTTCGATATAGAACAGGTCGAATGAACTAAGAATTAGCTCACGCTTGATGCAATAGGAGGAGCTTTTGAAGTACCTTGTCACTACACACTATAGAAGATTTGATGCAAGCTATGTTATTATTACAAACGCACTATGCAACATCTCAGTTGATGTTAGTGTTGTTCCGCTAGCTCATTGTGGGAATGTAGTTACTCATATCCTAATGTATGTCAAAGGTTCATCTGAACAGGGTCTATCATATAAGGATAAGGATCATGCAAATACTACTGTATAGTATGATGCAGACCATGAATGATCTCCAGACTAAACATCTACTTCAGGGTATTGTCTTTGAATTGGAAATATTATGACTTGAAAAATTGAAAATAAAAGAGACATGTAGTTGGACCTTGAGCTGAGGCAGAATACCAGCAATAAAGTTGATTTGCTGTGCACTTATAACGCTAAAGTAACTTCTCAAAGAGTTGAGGTGTGAAGGATATATGCCAATGATGGATGGACGACAAGCTGCGCTAGACCTTTAACTCTAAATTTTCATGAAGTAAGACAACGTCAGTATGAGGATCTAGTTCTAGTTGAATACAGACAGATAGCCAGAAGAAAATCGGAGTCACCATACAGGGTTACTACTGACAGTGTTCTTATGTATAAAGAGAGACTTTGTGTCCCTGATGATGCAGATTTACATGGACAGATTATGATAGAGGCACATTATTCCAAATACACTATTCATCCAGGTTCGATTAAGATGTACCATGATCTTAAGCAGATTTATTGGTGGGACGGAATGAAGTGTGACATAGCAGAATTTGTGGTTCAGTGTTCTAATTTCCAGTAAGTTAAAGTCGTGTCATCTTTCCAGACTTTATGCTTTCAGCAGATAGGTACGTATATATGATCGGGTTGCCAGCTTATCTCTAGCATTAATAGATTATTAGTAGGTTTAGCAATGATCGACACTCATTGTAGGTTTCTGTGGTGGCCCTTAGGTTGGGTCGTGACAAAAGTGGTATCAACACCTTAGAGATTTAGTATTACCATTTAGTATTTGGAGGAAGACTCCTTCACTTAAAGCACAAACTCATGCAGCTATTTGAATAGGAATCCCCGCACAGTCTGCTGGACTAAAGAAGATTTAGCTAAAAGCTGAACGTAGGCCGACCTAAGCTACCAACTGCCCTTTAGAGTTGCCAAACAGCTGCAACTCTTGAGTTCACAACTCCATTCCTTTGCCGTAAACACCACCGCCTGATGTATGGTACTTCTATTACCCTTAGAAGCCTTGAAAAACAATAATATGCTTACCCGGCTACAATAACACGTACTCTGGCTCAACACAGAGAACATCACAAGCGGCTACCAACCACCCAAGCTCACTAGTGCCAGACGAAGAAGAAATGGAAATGGACCGAGGATAGAAATAATTAGAGCTTCAGGAAGCTCATCTTCTTATTTGCTTGGCTACCAAAGCTAGACTACTTACGAGTCAAGGTAGCCCAAGAATCGCAATTAAAGAAACAGATATTAAATGAGCTTTATGGAACAACATCCATGCCAATTTGACCTCCCAATAAGAAGAAAACTCTGACAATTTGCCAGAAACCCTTTTATAACCTAGACAAGCTCATAGGATAACATGACTTTACTAGCATTTTGAACCAAGAGGAGATACGTAGATCGAATATTACTTACTAATCACTTTGCACCTGAAGAAACGATAACACTTTCTGATGGTGACGAATAAGAATCCCACCATCCTATCAACACTGAATTCCAAAGAGAGAGAGACTGCCTTGACATAATAAGAGAAAGTGGTACAACAGGATACCAAGCAGACAATACTGATACTCACTCAAAAATCTCTTACATTTAAACCAGATAAACTATTAGGGTCTCACAAATGCCCTGAATAAATCATACTAGAAGCTCACCCCTCTACCGCAACTGATTCTTAATAGAAATGACATCTCAGGAGACCATGGAAACATGATAAGACAACTATTTCCAAATCGATCGGAAGAATCAAAGCTTACACACATATAAGTGAGGAAGAAATACTTGTGTCTACTACATCAGATACCTCAATATCCTGCCAGACTAGTAGTTCATAAAACTACCTCTATAGCTGAACTGAGCCACTACCCTGACAATCACTTACTGAAGAACCACTTCCACCACAGTCTCAACCTCTACTGGATGGTGGCATTTCTTTTGCTGATTGAGATCTAAATAAAATCTCCTGCGACAGTGCAGGTGCCTGATGACGAGAGAAAGGACGACTGCATACTTGCTGGAGTAAGGGAAAACTCCTCAAAGGATAACCAGACTAATGACAATGATAACACCTTTTCGACTAAAAATGGAAGCTGGAAAGATTGTTGATAACTGTAAAGAGAAAACTGAATCTGATCTTGACAAGCTACTGGCGCACTCTAAGAATCACGTAACACAAGCTGAGATAACCTGGAAGGTGACCTCCCGAAATAATCAGAACTTTTACCTCCAAATGAGGTACCATGGTTGCCCACCAAGGCTACGGAATTTCTTGATCTCCCACTCTAACTCTTCCCCCTCTAACTTATTGTATGCCTAATACCTTTGAGCAATATCAACAACGACATCAAATGAAGTCCCAACCTCAATTTTTTTTTCGAGCCATCTGGGATCTCAAGGAAGGAGAAAGGTCACCAATAAATCTTTGAATCTCTCGAAAGGCTCATGGACTAGTTCTAATGTATATTCAGCCATTCTATAGAATTCAATCTCATATTCTAAAACACCAACAGGCTAACCGACAGGCTACCCTGTCCAATCCACTCAAACTGGCAACACTTTTCATCTCGCTCGCTACTCGAAAAGAACTTTTCCACGAATCTAGAAGAAAACCGAACCAAGTTAGCTAATAAGAGAGCGGCCCACCAATTCAAGGCTGGACCCTGAAATTGGAAAGAAGAATAATCAACACCATACTGCTCGATATAATCAAGAGCCTGAAGGATACGCTGACATCATTTTATTTTTAAAAAACACAGGGATTATCTGATGCATGGCTTGAGAATATCGGAAGGTTCAACCGCGTAAAATAATGCAACCTCTTTGGGCACTCAGACTGAACCGTTACCTCGGCAGGCTAACAAGCCAGAACAATTGGTGACGCAACACATGCTTCTTCTAGAACATAATTTAGTGGGCCAACATCAGGAACTGGAACAAGAGCCCTCTAAGTCCGAACATCTGCATCTGTGGCAACCCGATAAGCTGCCTAGCGAATAGTAGGTTATTGTGGTATCTGCGTCCCCAAGATTCTCATAAAAGCATCGTAGAGAGCCAAAGGAACCACAAGGCCCTGCTCCCTTGCGCATCACGAGCTCGTACGGCTGGGACCTCCGTAAACTAGATCGTCAGCACGATAAAAATCTCTCGGGGCTTCGTCATTGCTAGCCCCAGGCTAGACTGCTTCGTCTTGAACTCATACTGTATGCTGATTTATCACACGAGGGTTCACAATTACCATGAAGGAATTAACGAAAATACTTTTGCATCCTAGACCGACGCACGATCAGAAATGAAGGGAGTGAAATATCCTAAATGCCATCATAGCTTCTCGTAGATAAATAAGGATGTCTACGTACCCATCAGCGAGACTCTACTAGACACTGTCTTAGTCTGGATGGACTCTAAACTGGGCTTTGATACCAACTGACACGACCCGGAATCCGGTAAGGCCGTGTGGGTACCCGACATCCTCCCGTCGGGCGAACCCTTACCAATTAAATAAGGAAAATAAATATAACAATTCATAAATAAGGACAAGACTTTAAAAAAACACAGACATACTAATACCTCTAAGCCGTACAAAAGAGATTACAACTGACTACCCAACATACTAGGTTTAGGGCTATCCAGACTAGACATCTAAGAGTACAAAAGAAGACAGATACCTCCTGAAGGGAGCAAAATGCAACTGAAATAATAAACAATCAACTGGTGGTCATCCGGAATAAAAGCTGGCACACCCTGACAGCTGAAGTCGTCTTCGCTCCTTCACAACGTGGCGAACTCAATCCTGGAGCGAACCTACCGAAACGAAATAGATAGACAAGAAACAAACAACAAACAAGGATGAGTCAAAAGGACTCAATAAGTGGGGTAGACTAGCCACCACAAAGAATATGATAGCTAGCCAGGGAGAAGAAACAGATAAACCAAATTCCTCTTATTTAAATTATAAAAAGGCAGAGCTAGATAATAACCGGAAACACATATGAAACCATAAACTCAACTAGGAATGCGAGCCAGAAACATATAAACAAATAAGCAATGCACGTATAAGCAGAACAGTAGTTATGTACCACAAGTCTACACAATGATATGAAATGAAATGAAATGAGATGAAATGAAATATGATGCAAAGGGTCACATGTGCCAAATGAATGGAGCGGAATCCACCTGTTCCCAAGGTGAAACCCTCCTACCCTCAATATGATGTAATGGAGCGGAATCCTCCTGCTCCGAGGGAGGAATCCTCCTACCCTCAATATGATGCAATGGAGCGAAATCCTCCTGCTCCGAGGGCCGAATCCTCCTATCCTCAATATGATGCAATGGAGCGGAATCCTCGTGCTCCGAGGGCCGAAACCTCCTACCCTCAATATGATGCAATGGAGCGGAATCCTCCTGCTCCGAGGGCCGAATCCTCCTAACCTCAATATGAGGCAATGGAGCAGAATCCTCCTGCTCCGAGGGCGGAATCCTCCTACCCTCAATATGATGCAATCGATCAGAATCCTCTTGTTCCGTGGGCCGAATCCTCCTACCCTCAATATGATGCAATGGAGCGGAATCCTCCTGCTTCGAGGGCGGAATCCTCCTACCCTCAATATGATGCAATGGAGCAGAATACTACTGCTCCGAGGGCGGAATCCTCCTACCCTCAATATGATGCAATGGAGCGGAATCGTCCTGCTCCGAGGGCGGAATCCTCCTACCCTCAATATGATACAATAATAACCCTTCACCGGTGCGGGACTCTCATCGACTGCCGGGAAGTATATGTCAACTCATAGCCATAGTACAATGCTCAGATCCTCAATGCAATACCAACAACGGGACATAACATATAATACACAATGTAAATCCAAAGCTAAGGCGTAATGAGTACGCCTTTCGGCAACTACACGCGCAAGGAACATGTGGTAGAAAATCCACGAGGCCAGGTGCCTCCAAGGAAATGGATATAAACACTTACCTTGTTACAAAGTTAGCATTGCTAATCGAAAACCGCTTTGTCCTTTGGATTTATTGCCAAACGATCCCACTCTATTCAATAAGCAGAAAAATATATCAAATTAGACTAAAGACTTAATTCCTTACGTCTTAGGACAATCCGGTAAGGAACTTGATACCCTATTCGCATACGCAATACGCAGGCCAAGCCTATGTACAGGGTTTAAGGTCACACAACCAAACCCTAAATAAATTAGATTTATATGTTGCCCATAACTCACTGAGTACGAATATATAATCAATTTCATTATCGTGGTCCAATTGACCCTTTAAACTATAAATTGAACTTATTAAAACGATGTCTAATATCTCAATTTTTACCGTCAAAATATATTCAAACACACGTAATAAACTCAAATAATATATTAAGATCATTACCTGAATGTTTTAGGGTAAAAATTCCACTTTTCTCCGGCTCTTTTCTCATTTTCTGGCATTTTTTTTCTTTCTCCTTCGCGCTCTCGTTTTATGTTTCTGAACGTTTTTATGTTTCTGTACGGTTTCTCTGTTTCTATTCATTTTGAGCTTTATATAAGCTCAGCCACCGCCTCATTCCTTTACCATTTTCTTTCTCTTTTGTCTTTTCCTTTTTGTGTTTTCTCTATTTGTTTTTATTTTTTTCTTTTCTTTTCGGGACGAAAATTAAAACGGAACTCCACGAAATTCGAAATAATCCCAAATTTCTCAAGTAAGTTGTACAAAATATATAACACACTTGCTAAGGCGGATCTGAAATCGGACTCCCGAAACTCAATATGCAAATTAAATGAAAAATGGTCAAATTATTTAACTTTCGGCATTTTAGCGGAAACTAGTCGAGCAACCTCGAAATTGACTTTTGAAAAATCACTAAAGTCACAAATAATCCTAAAAACCTTACGGCGCTTTCAGATTTCGAATCGGAGCTCATTCGCCAAAACCGAGCTCGAAAATCTCTTTTTAATATTCATCGACAATAAAAACTGAAACCTTCTTCCGATGCCTACCAAAACGAGGTATGATTTAGCTCAAGTTTTACAGATATGTCCTAATGGATATTACAAAGTTTTCAAAATTATTGGCACGTAAATCGGAATCCTATCCCCCGAAATGACTGACCGAGGTCGTTTCAATGAGTAACCATATTGTGTAAATATTTTTTACATCGCCATAACCGGTTGTTAATAGTTTTAGGTTAACTACCTAATGCAGAGTCCACGACTTGAAAATAAACATGAGATTTGTTAATAAGTTATATAATTAATATGACTCTTTACAAATGAAACCATATAAGAAAATACGGCCACAACTTTAAGGCATTTGTATATTTAACTGGACAGATAAAGAAACAAAATAATTTTGTCATGCAATGAATTTTATATGAAGTTATGTTTTTTGGTTAATTCTTAAGTTAGGATATGTGCAATTTTAATTTCTGAAATCTATATATTGTAAACCAAAAAAAAAAAAAGTTATTTATAATATTTCCATATTTAATCTTCGAAAACCCCCTCACACCAACTTTAAAAAAAAAACCCCTCTTGTTCCTTTGTTTCCATACCTCAATTGCATTCTCTCTTCCTCTTATTCAGTTCCTCCAATTAATAGATCATATTTAGAAGCAGCTTTTTATTTATGTCCCAAAAATACACCAAACTTATGACCTTTAAAGCCCAACCACCGTCATGAATGTATGGTGAGAATTCTTATAAATTTGTCTCCTTTTTAATATTATCAACTTTAGAACTTTAACTTCTTATGACATGTCTCGATCAAAATTTTATTTTTGTTTGTGTTTTTGTCTACATCATCCAAACACGTTAAATATAGACATGCTATGTGATTTTGTCTAGACTCGATGTTGCTACTTTTTTTTACTTTGAAACAAAATTGAGGCTAATGAAACTAATTATTCCTTTTCTGTTTCATATATAGGTTTGCTTGACCTCTAAAATGGAGGAGAAATAAAAAATAAAAAGATCATTGTTTCTGACATATCAAATGAGAAATGGTGGACTCATCCTTTTCAATTGCCAAGCCATTGCATATATCCACAGGCAGGAACACATTTCACTAAGCTATGTATAACTAGGCCTTAGCACCGCTCAATGGCCAGGGCAGCTGCCAACTACCAGAGGAGAACATTATTATCAAAGTCCAACTATCTTCGAATGCTTCTCATTATTGTGTGTAGGAAAAAAGATATTTAAACATGTATTCACCTTACGTTACTATTGAATGTAAGATCCAAAGATGTAACATGTAGTGATATTACTGGTCTTCAGATATAGTAAATGAAGAGAACGATAAATAGATGGTAATGTCAGGCTCAGTTTGCTTAGATTTTATCACTCAGACCTGGAGCCTCATGTTTGATCTAGTAAGTATTTTTGAAGTTTCTTCCCAACTTCTTGTATACTCTCTATTCAGGGAATGGTTAGAGTTTACATGAAGTTGGGGAAGAAGCACTTCAAAAATACTTTCTAGACCAAACATGAGGCTCCAAGTCTGATTGATAACATCTAAGCACTGAACCTGACATGTTACTTTCAATTTTCTGTTCTCTTTGTTCTCTTCCTTTATTTAATCTTGGGACCATTAATGTTACTACATGTTACATCTTGGATTGATTTCCTTCCTTGCTTAGGATTTTGAAAGTTAAATTCATTTTCTTGTTTACAATTCCAACATTAGATTGTGTATTATCACAAAGAAGCTACATAACCAAAATAAGTGGAATGATTTTCCATCAATACTGATAGAATATTTACTTACATCTATTTGAATTCAGTTACCAGGGTTTCAACCTCATTGGTCTCACATGCCCGTCTTGATAAAATAAGTACATTCAACTACCTTGAGCTTAGAATTGAGAATTTTTATAGCTCAAATATTTAGTATTATCTTATTTTCATCGATAAGCAAAGTGACCATTGTCATTTGTTTTGAATCAATAACTTGATTAATTTATATAGTAGGTCATTTTAGTAGACCTAATAACTGTAGAATATATATTCAATTGTTACAGTATGATATAACTAATATTCGAGATTTCTTTCTCTTAACCGCTAAAAGTTGATTGCTTGGGAAATATTTCCTAGGCTGTATATATATTTGAGTAAAAAAAGAAGTAGAACTAAGCAATTCCACAAGTTTTAAGACACTATGTATCTACATTTGGTTTGATTTTTTATCAAGTGACTTGTCAGCTAAGTTGAAGTCGAAACCAATAAGGAGAATTATTTGATGCAAGACTATTGCCTCCGTTCTGCGAGAAAACAACCTTTAATATTTGCAAAGACGAATTTAATGTCATATATGATAATCAATCTATGACAAACCATATGCAAGATACATTAGTTTAGTCTTGATCATTAAAAATAACTTGGATCTCACAGTCAAAGCTTTTGCCAGGATGTTAAACTTGAAGATGTAACTCAAAATAAGAGTTGATGAGATTAACTGCAATAGATAAATTCAATTTTGATACTTTATATCATCATGTCCACTACCGTTGAAGATACAACTACCAGAAAGACGACTAAGTTAGTTATAGTGAAAAGCAATGTAAAGAATTTGGCTTGAAAGCTCCTATAATGAAAACCAGATTCTCTTCTTGAAAACGGATCTAAGTGGTCAGATTCTTTGTTACTAGTCATTGTATCACTTAGTTTTGATAGGCAGCAAGAGTTTAGGTAGGTATAGATCAACAATCATGTAATTTCGTGTTGTATATTAACTAGCCGATTCCAACTCCTTTGGAATTTGAGGCACAGTTGTTGATATTAACAAATATTTTGTTGTACATACTCCTTAGGCGGCTGCATCCCAGTTTTAGTTTACCAGAAAGGACAAATGAACCATGCTTTGTCCAATGAGATATCATTGTTAAAATAATGGTTTCTTTTTTTAAGTGTTGTCACAATAATGGTTTCTTTTCTAAGGGTTGTCAATTCTTGTTCCATTGCTGTATCTTTATGCTAGTGATGGCATGGCTGAATGTTTATAAGATATGATGTGTGGTCACTTCTTTAGAACTATAGACTCTTTGGATGCGAAAAGTTAGTGGCAACCTAATTCAAGATCTCTCTAATTATATTACAGACATGAAAGTGTGGAACGAGTTGTCAACAAATGAAATCATACGAAAATAAGTCCACAACTTTAAGGTACTTGTTCTTTGACTGGACAAATAAAGAAATAAATAAATTCAGCCATGCTAGGAATTTGACTTTCTACATTGAAGTGATGCTTTTGGTATGTTTTTTAAGTTTGTTTAGGACCTAATTAACTTATGTCTAATTTTGATATGCGAAATCTAATTGTAAACAAAAATAAAAAGTTATTTAAGAGATTCCCACATTTTATCTTTTTAAAAACCCTCTCACCAACTATTCAAACCCCTCTCTCGTTCCTTTGTTTTTCACTCCTCAAGTGCTAATTTTCTCTCCTCTCTGTTTTTTACCTCCATTTTGGAGATCATATTTCATCTTTGTTTATGTTTCGAAAATACCCCAAATCTATAACCTTCACAAACAAAAATATTCAACACCACAACAACCTACATGAATGTATGGTGAGAATTTCTATAAATTTGTCCTTTTTTTAATATTATCCAATTAAGTCAAATTTCATTTTCAGGAACTATTATTTTATTTGGAATCTCTATGAAAAAATTTTATTTTTGCTTTTATTTTTATCTACATCATGGTCCTAACACATTAAACTTAGATGCATACAATGTGTTCTTGTCTACTAGACTTACATGTTGCTACATTTTGTTCTTTTTGGAAAAAGATGACGATTTTGTAATCTTTTTTTATTTATTAGACTAATTTTTTTGTCATATAGATTAAACTCTAAAATGGAGGGGAAATCAACAACAAAAAGTTCATTGTTTCTGACATATCAAATAATAAGGCCTTGGCACAATTTAGCAGCCATGACTGCTCTCCATGGGGAGTATCAATTTCATGGTCCAGTTATATATATAAATCTTGCAGTTCTCATTATTGTGTGTGGACAACTAGATAAACATGTATTAGTAGTACTTCTTTATTACTTTTTCTTACATGTACGTCATGATGTATCTCTCCTCAGATGGTCCAAAGATCAGATAAAAGAGGAGAACTACGTTAAATTGATCATATTTATATCTTCCTCTAGTAAAGACTTGATGCATCTGATGATGATGACTACAAGGTGGAGATGAGCAATGATTGAATGCAAGCAAAATCAATGATGTTGCTGACTACACCTCATGAAAATATGCTATCAGACTCTTCATCTCGTATTAGTTTTGTTCATCACAGTGGACCATACATGTACATAATATATTTTTTAGCAATAAAATAAATGTTTCATCAATTAAACCATGGGTGCAACAGAGATTTATCTTAAGAGAGCATGATATTTGTACATGATATCATGTTCTCTTAAAATAAATCTCGGCTTCCCATTTGTTTAATTGAAGAAACAATTCTGTTGTTTCTAAAAAAGCTAAAAGAAGCTTATAAAATTTGATATGTAATTGATTGATTGACGGATTTCGACATTTAATATGACATTCTATGAAAAAGTACGCTACAGTTAATTAACCTAAAATTACATGTTTTGATTTATTTCCTTCCGTTCTAGCTCAATATTATTTGAGTAATTTTCATAAGGTTTTCTTGAAACGATCTTAGGTAGTCGTTTCGGGAGCTAGGACTCTGATTCGCGTACTGACAGTATTAAAATTTTTATGGACCTGTCTGTAAAATTTTAACTAAATCGGATTTTATTTGATAGGTACCGAAAGAAGGTTTAAGTTTCTGTTGTCGATAAATCTTAAAAACATGTTTTCGAGCTCGATTGTGGCAAATGAGCTCCGATTCAAAATTCGAAAGTTTTGTTAGGTTTGTATTGTCATTTGTGACATGTGTGAACTTTTGAAAGTGAATTTCGAGCTCGTTCAGATAGTTTCCGCTAAAGTTTCGAAATTTAATAATATGATTTCTTTCTAATTAATTTGTATCTCGTGTTTTGGGAATAAGATTCGAGATTTGTCTTAGCAAGTACATTACATAAATTTTATACGACTTCTTTGAGAAAGTTGGGATCATTCCGAATTTTGTAGAGTCCCGTTTTAATTTTAGTCGCAGCAGCAAGTTTAAAAAAAATAAAAAGATTAAAAAAAGAAAGAAAGCAAAAGGGAAAAGATATTACAACATAGGCAGTGGCTAAAGGGATAGCTGATCCCTTAGCTTTTAAAATCTAAAAAAACGAAACATGAACAGAAACAAGAAAGCGAGAAAGGAAACAAAGAACGCAAAAAGAAAAATAAGCCAGAAAATAGAGAAATGAAAAGAAAAGGAGAAGGAAAAAAATATAATTTTCACCCCGAAACATCCAGGTAATTATTTTAATTCATTATTTCAGTTAATTACGTGTGTTTGAATATATTTTAACGGTAGAAATTGGGATATTAGATATCGTTCTAATAAGTTAAATTGATAGTTTAAAGAGTTAATTGGATCTCGATAATAGAATTGATTATATATTCGAACTTAGAGAGTTATGGGCAACCCATAAATATAATTTATTTAGAGTTTGTTATGTGATTTTGAACCATATACGTAGGCCTGGACTCTGTATCGCGTAAACAAATCGAGTGTCAGGTTCCTGACCGGATTATTCTAAGATGTAAGGAATGAAGACTTTATACTTATTTGATATATTTTTTATTTTTATTGAATAGAGCATGGTAGGTTGGCAGTGAATCCAAAGGAAAAAACGGTTGTTGAGTAGTAGTGCTAACTTTAGAACAAGGTAAGTGATTATATCCATTTTTTTGGTGGCCTTTGGCCTTGTGGATATTCTAATATGTGTTCCTTACATGTGTAGCTGCCGATAGGTGTACTTATTACTCCTTTGCTTTGGATTTACATTGTATATTATATGTTATGCTCTGTTGTTGTTATTGCATTGAGCATTTGAGCATTGTACTCTTGTTTTGAGCTTGACATATACTTCTTGGTAGTCGATGAGAATCCCGCACCGGTGAAGGGTTATTATTGCATCATACCGCATTCATATGTTTTATGTTTTCTTGATACGGGTTTCTATGTCTTATACTGAGTGCAGAAGTATTCTGCCTCAGCTTTATATTATATCGGGTGCAGGAGTATTCCGCCCCAGGAGTAGGAGTATTCCGCTCCTATGTCATATACTGAGTGCAGGAGTATTCCGCCTCATCTTTATATTATATTGGGTGCAGGAGTATTCCACCCCAGGATAGTGCAGGAGTATTCCACCTCAGCTTTATATTATATCGGGTGCAGGATTATTCCGCCCCAGTTGGTTATTAGATTGTATTCTCCTCGATGCAGGAATATTCCGCTTCGGGATGGGATTGCGGGTACATGTGACCCTATTGCATCACACCGCATTCATTCTATTTTATTGCACCGGTTGCTGTGTATTGTGTGATTATAGTGCGATGTTTTGTGTATGTGTCATGTATTTCTGATTGTTGATATGTTCGGGATACCTATATGTTTTGTCTATCTTATATTCCTGGTTATGTTGTGAGTTTATGATTCCATACGTGTTTCCAGTTATTATCTGGCTATGCCTTTTTATAGTTGAAATAAGGTAAATTTAGTTTATTTACTTTTCTTCTCCCTGGCTAGCGTATCTGCTTCTTTGAGGTGGCTAGCCAGTCCCTACTTAGTGAGTCCTTTTGACTCACCCTTGTTTGTTGTTTGTTGCATCCATTCGTTTCGGCAGGTTCTGCTCCAGGACCGAGTTCATTGTTTGATTGAGGAAAAGAGGCAATTTCAGCTGTCAGGGTGAGCCATGTCCATACCGGCCACCAATTCTAGTTTTGTTTTAGTAATCTAGTTTGGCTTCCTTCAGGAGGCGTATGTATTCGTTTGTACTCTTAGATGTCTAGTTTGGATAGCATAAACCTAGTATGTTGGGCAGTTAGCTATAATTGCTTTTGTACAGCTTAGCGGTATTAGTATGTCTGTATTTTTTCTAAGTCTTGTTCTTATTTATGAATTGGATTTATATTTATTTTCCTAATTCAGTTGGTAAAGGGTTCGCCCAACGGGTCTAGGGGAGGATGTCGGGTGCCCGCATGGCCTAACTGAAAAATTGGGTCGTATCAGTTGGTATCAGAGCCCGGTTTAGAGTCTATCCAGACTAAGACAGTGTCTAGTAGAGTCTCGCTGATAGGTACGTAGACGTCCGTACTTATCTACGAGAGCCTATGATGGCATTTAGGAAGTTTCTCTTCCTTCTTTTCTAATCGTGAGTCGGTCTTCCTGTGGATGCAAAAAAAAAATCTTTAATTCCTTCGTAGTAATAATGAACCCTCCTGCGACAAATCAGCATAGGGTAGGAGTTCAAGACGAAGCAGTCTAGCCTGGGGCTAGCGCTGGCGAAGCCCCTAGAGTTTTGGATTGTGCTGACGATCCAGTTACTGAGCTCCTAGTTGTGCCAGCTCGCGGTGGGCAATGGGACCTCGGCCTTGTGGTACCCTTGGCTCTCTATGATGCTTTTACGAGAATCTTGGCGGTGCAGATACCGCAAGAACCTCCTATTCCCTTGGCAGCTCATCAGGTTGCCGAATATGCAGATGTTCGGACTCAGGGAGCTCCTGTTTCGGTTCCTGATGTTGCCCCAGTAAACTATGTTCCAGAGGCAGCATCTGTTGTGCCTCCATTTTTTTCTGGCTGGTTAGCTAGCCTAGGTAACAGTTATCTCTGACGATTTGGAACCTTCACTATAATCTCGGCAGCCATGGCTGCTCATGATGGTGGGCAGCACCCTCCAGGGGTTGTCCATCCAGTTGTGCCCTCTACTAATACACCTACTGATCCTCCAACGTCATATGCAGCTATATTAGCGCCTTCATCCACCCCAAACCCTTTAATTCCTAGTTCAACCTCGGCTAATGCCCTCCCACTTAAGAATCCAGAGAAAATTAATGGTTGCATACAAATTTTTGGAAACCTAATGAAGTTAAACAATCCATTGCAGTCATAAAGTTGCAATATGGTGTGGTGGGTAAATTCACTTATGGAGCATCGGATTTGTATGAGTTGAGGAGAGTTGTTCCTGTTCAATGTGAAATTAAAGGTCAATGTGTTATTGGTGCGCTTGATAATAGAAATATTCTCATTCGATGTTCATTGGTGGAAGATTATATTCACTTGCTCTCCAAAGGTTTTTGGCTTAAAGTTGGTAGTACTAGTAACTTCATGCGAACATTAAAATGGGGTATTTGGGATGATATTAGAAAAGAAACTTCAATGGAAATTGCTTGGCTATCGTTTCTTAATTTGCCTCCCAATTGTTTTGCACAAGAATGTCTTTTTTCTTTCGCTTTGGCCGTTGGAAAACCCTTATATGTTGATGCAGCAACAAGAAATCATACGAGGCCTAGTTGTGCTCGTGTCAAAGTAGAAGTTGATTTGCTTGGTGAATTCCCTCATGAAATTGATATTGTTGAAGTAGATGAGGAATCGGGCAAGAAACATTCCAAAACTGTTAAGATTAGGTATGATTATCTCCTAAATATTGTAGAGAGTGTTGTTTGCAAGGCCATAGTGATGATGAATGTCATGTTCTACACCCTTAATTATATGTTGATAAGGCGAAAGTTCCTACTAATGCTGAAGGGTCACATGTTGAACAAGGCGTGCGAGCTGTTGACAAAGGAAAGGGTGTGGTGCAAGTTGCTAATAATCAGGAGGTTAAAAGGAATTTAAAGGTTCACCCTAATAGGGATCCCAATGCATGGAGGGTTGTTGGCAAAAAGAATAGGGCTGTTGATAGGGAGATTGATCAAACTCACGTCTCAAAAAACAATTTTGCTGCCTTGGAGAATATTGACGAAGATGGGGAGATCATGGCAGTGTCTAATAATGTTGTTGATCAAGAAAAGAATATCCAGAACGTTGATAAGGAGCTGAAAGATAGTCGTGAAAACAATGAATTTGAGGCAGTGGTTGATAGTTCTGTGGGTAAGGTTACGCAGCCGGCAAGTCATGTGAGTCAAAAAGCTGTGGGAAATAGGTTGTCTACACAATGTGTTATTAGTATGGGAACTGGGAATGGTAATATTGGGAGTTTACAAGGAGTTAAGGATGTGGGGATTCAAGGTAATAAAGGTGACAATGTTATTAATGTAGGTAGGGGGTCATCGAGTAATCAAGCTGGGAGATTTGAAGCTGGGATATCGGGAAAAGAGGTTGAAGCTGTGGGTGTTAGTGTGCCTGCAGGTCTGCATGTTAATGAGGAGGGAAGGAAATACGAGGTTGTTAATGATGCACAAGGATTATTAAATGTGTACACAATGGCGGCTGATGTAGGTGGTCTTTTAAATTTAAGGGGAGTAATTAATGATAAGGGAGCTAAGAAGTCTGAAGCTGGGAATATTAATTCTGCAGTTAAGCTGGGAGCTGTACAAAGAGTTAATGATGTAGCTTGCAGTCAACAACGTGTGAATGACCAGCCCATTATTGTTTCTGATTCACCCGTGGACAAAATAAATGAGGCATTGAAGCTGGGAGATTATCATGATATTAATACCCGTCGGGGCAATCAACAGGGAGTTTATCAAGTTGAGCGTATTGAAGCTGGGAGTTCAAATTTGGGTGGAGTTAACGCTGCATTAAAGCTGGGAGTTGAACATGCTTTTAATGTTGTTGGTGGCAGTTAACAGGGTATTAAAGCTCAAGGTGTTAATTTGGTTGAGGAATCTGCAGGTGCGAGTATTAATGAGCAGCCGAGTTTGGACAAATTTAATGCGACCTTGTTAAAGATGTCTGACGTATCTGTGGGATCCAAATTAAACATGGATTGTGGTGTTGACAAAATTAATGTGACTTTAAACACGGAAGAGCTTTCTAGTCCGTCTCAGAATTCACAATGAGAAGATGTTCCTAATTCTTCTAAAAGTCTGGTGGTCACTACACATCTGTACCCGTCTCCTCAGCATAGTAGGAACACTCTTGAGTTAAAATCTCAGTTGTTTTCTGCTCAACAAGTTCAGGTTCATAATGATTTGGAAAATAGTTTTGCGCCTAAGCAGCTTGTGGGTGAATTAAATTTGAAGCAGCATGTGACACATAATGCTATTGTTCCAGTTGGAGATGCATTGTCTGATGCAAACACGAATTACTCCCTTTCCACTGTGAACAAGGAATTGTTGATTCGAGAACTCAATGAGAGGCAGGCTATAGCGAGAAGTGAGGCAGCTAACCTGGAGATCGATAAAGGCGTACCAACAGATGATGAACTCATAGCCAACATGAGTGAAGTGCCTAATATTATTGTTCCTAATCCAGCCATGGTGTACAGGCTACAAGATGGTCCTTTAAGCCCGGGAAGATTATTAGAGAAGGAAGAGGATGAGTCCACAACTCACAATTTCAATGAGGCAGCAGCTAGGGCGCAGATTTCTCCTAGAAAACAAACAAGCAGGTTGAGTCCTTTGAAGGCGTTGGAGAAACCAAGTGGAGATAACAATGAGCAGGAGAAGACTGTGAAGAAGTAGAGGCGGACAAAGAAAGACCTTGCTATTGCTCCACAACGAGTTCAACCAGTGAGGTCCGGCTCGACAAAAAGAATTAATCTATGGATAAAGCTTTGATATGGAACATTAGGTCGGTCAAGAACAAAAAAGCTTTTCAGCGTCTTACAACAATGCATAATAGATATAAATTCAATTTTGTGGGGTTGATGGAACCATTTCAAGTAGCTAGGCATATTGATCGTTATAGAAGGAGATTGGGGATGCCGTTTGCTATTGCTAATTGTAGTAATAAGGTGTGGGTGTTTGTAAATGATGGGTTTGAGGTGACTGTAGTTAAAGATCATGTTCAACATCTCACTAGTCAGGAGCTGGATCAAGACTTCTTGTGTACGTTTGTTTATGCAAAATGTTCAAGTGTTGAAAGAATTAATTTGTGAGATTCTTTATACTCTTTGTCTCAGGGCGTTGATAAACCTTGGATGGTTGGTGGTGATTTTAATGTGATTCTTTCTGATGAAGAAAAATATGGTGGGCTGCCAGTGCTTCTCCTAGAGTATGAAGAATTTGCAAACATGATTGCGAATTGTGGGCTTATTGATTTGGGTTATATAGGCAGCATGTTTACTTGGTGGAATGGGCGCTTTGATGATGAGTTTATTCTTAAACGACTTGATAGATGCTTGTGTAATCAAGAGATGAGGGAGTTTTTTACTTCCATTGAGGTGGAACATCTTCCCAGAGTTGGCTCAGATCACGCCCCTTTGCTTTTTTCATTCAAGATTGGCACGCATTCTATTGTCAAACCTTTTAGGTTGTTGAATATGTGGTTACAGCATGCTGAATTTTTGGAGGTGGTGCGCCAGTGTTAGGGTGTTCGTGTGGAGGGTAGCCCTTTTTTTAAATTTCACTCCAAGTTGAAGAAGTTGAAGGTTGTACTCTCTAGATGAAGCAAAGGCACATTTGGCAATATTTTTGACAGAATTAAATCGCTTGAAGATATTGTTAAAATTCATGAATTACAATTGCAAGATACTCCTAGTGCAGCTAACAGGGAGGCGCTAAAGAGAGCTGAGGCTCAATTCATTAAATATCATGCTCTGGAAGAAGATTTTTGGAGGCAAAAAGCAGGTATCCAATGGTTTCAGGAAAGTGATAAAAAATCCAGATTTTTTCATGCTCATGTCAAAGGTAGAAGAAATAAGCTCTAGGTGCACAGAATTAAAAATAGATGGGGTAATTGGATTAATTCTAAGGAGGCAATGGCGAATGAGGCTGCTTTTTTTTTTTTTTATGAACAACAATTTAAGCAGGATGAAGAGCCTTCGAATTTTGATCCTCTTATGCATGTTCCTTCCATGGTTTCTGAGGTGCAGAATGATGATTAAATTAAGGCTCCTTCTTTAGATGATGTTAGGAGGGCAGTGTTTGGCCTGAATGGTGATAGCGCAGCTGGTCCCGATGGTTTCGATGGTAAATTCTTTCAGGTTTGCTGGGACATTATTGGTGAAGATCTCACCTTATTAGTGAAAGCTTTCTTCTCCGGGCAATTTTTACCTAAGTATATTACTCACACTAATTTGGTTCTTTTACCTAAGAAAAATGATGTCGCTACTTTTTCAGAGTTAAGACCAATTAGTTTGAGTAATTTCATTAATAAGGTGATTTCTAGAGTTATTCATGATCGACTTGCTCCTATTCTTCCTACTCTAATTTCTCCTACTCAGGCTGGTTTTGTGAAGGGCAGGAGTGTTATTTCCCACGATACACCACTTTACTGTTTTAAGGACCAGTTCCTTAAAATGTGTTCCTTTACTATACTATATGCGGAATTAAATCTGTAAGTAAATAAACACCAGATTTTAGCGTGGAAAAACCCCTTGACTCGGGATCAAAAAACCACGACCTACTTCTCAAGTAGGATTTCAACTTCACTATGTAAAAAGACCCACTTGGTTACAAGACTCACTCTTACTAACCTAGGACTAACTCTAATCCTTTAGTGATCTTTCTCACGATCAGTGAAGTTGTGTCAAGTCCACGACTTGAACCAGAAAGTTTACAACTCGATTTTTACTTACTACAACTGAACTAAGACTTGAACTTTTACAAGATTCAATCTAAGGAACAGGTTCTAACTTAGTTCTACTGTAGCTAACTGATTACACAAATAAGCTAATAACTCTTTTAAGCTTTTGCTCGATGCTCTCTGTATTTGTGCTTAACTTCTATGGCTGATATGCACCTCGTTTTATAGCTCCAGCAGCCAAGAAGTCTTCAATAATTAGAACTCCAAAGCTCCCATGAGTTTGAGTCCTAATTGGATTCTTCTCTTGAGAATCCGGATCTTCTATCATTTATCCTTGTTTATGCAATCTTTTCATATCCGTTTAGACCTACATAATTATCAAGATAAACATTAGTTTTAGGATAATTAATAATATCTCAACTTAAACGATTTTGCATGAATTATCTATTTAGCTGCAGTAATTCAAAGGAACAGGTCCTTTGAATCCGTTCCTCAGTCATCAGTCAAAACTCCAAGCTTATCCAAGCTAACATTTTCCCCCTTTTTGATGATGACAAATTCATAAGCATAGCTGCATATCCTTAATGTCCTGAAGTACAACTTAAGCTCAAAAACAATCAATCAGTGGAGATTTTATTCATCATTAAGGAACAGATTTTCAATTAGGTATAACTTCATGCTAAAATCAGACTTACTCTTAGCCCTTTTGGCATCATTGAAAAGGTTGCATATAAAATATAACTCAAGTGTTAGAATGAATCAGCACATGGCCATTGAGGCAACTCAAAATGCAAACATAAATCAGATTAAAGCAACTGCAAAACAATGATATTAGCCATCAAAGACAATTCATTAAATCAAAAGATGAAACCAGGGGATACAAGCAAGTACTACAGAATTATTCAAAGACTAAAGAAGGAAAAGACTAAGGCACTAAACTAGGCTAAATCCCACTGGACAAAAGATGGCTAAAGGCTAAGGTGGTCAGGATGTGGAAGGACCAGGTCCCTGAGACTTGTTAAGCAATTCAAACATTTGCTTGAGCATTTCCTCATTGGTCTCCTTTGCTTTTGTGGCCTCTGCCTTCCAGTAATTCTTCTCCTCTTCCAACCTTGCTATCTCAGCAGCCTGAATAGCAACCTGTTGCCTAAGTGCCCTCACTTTGTTGCTCAATGGCTGCCTCCCAACACCAGCCTGTGGAGGATCAGCCTGAACTGGCAAATCATAACTTATCAATGTGGCACAGCCAAAGTTTTCCTTCTTTGTAGCCTTTACTACCCCTTCCAAGGGAATCTTCAGTTTTGCAAACACATCAGTTAAAATAAAGCCAAACGGCAAGGAATGCTTTCTCTTCCCAGCAATCACCCTTTTTATCAGGTGGATCATAAAGCTGGGCCAATTGATCTGCTTTTCAGTGTCCAACAGTTCCATAAGGACCAGGTCCATGAAACTGGCAATTCCTCTTTTCTCCTGCCTTGGCATCACAACCTTGTTCATAAACTCGAATAACACTTGGTGCTGTGGATGTATCTCACTCTTCTGCACAGCCCTGGGTTTCTCCTCCCCATCATTCTCAGCAAACTTCCTAGTGATCTCCAGATCAGTTGGCAAGTTTGTCAAGTCAGGCCAAACCTTCTTGACATATCTGTCATACCCAGTAAAAGGAATCCCCAACAGCTCACCAAGTTCCCTGGTATCAAATATAATCACATTTTCATTGACAGAGGTAGTAATTTGGTCACCTCTGATGGAGCAGTTCTTGTAGAACTCCTGCACCATCCCTTTTGCACATCTACCAGAAATCTTAAGGACCATGTCCCTCCAGCCCTGAGCATGCAGTTTTTGCAATAACCATAGCATCCCTTCTTCTTGCACATCAGACAATACTCTACCCTTCAATACCTTCCTGCTAAGCATGTCATCATGAACACAGTGTACAGTCTCATCTCCCTCAGCTTCACTGTCACTTTCATCTCCATCAAACGATTCATCACTGTCACTATCAGAACTTTCAGTCACAACTCTTTTAGAGGACCTGGTCCTCTTAGCAGACTTTTCTGCAGCCTTAGCAGAACTTCTTGTTACCTGTCCTTGAACAACTTTTCTTTTCTTAGATTTAGGAGGAATCTCCTCAGCATCTGCCATCTCATCATCCTTACCAAAATCATCAAATTCAATATCCTCCACTTCCTCTTCTTCAACCACCTGTTTTCCTTTCCCTTTTCTGCTCCTTTCTAAAGCAGCAGCTAATTGTTCATCAGCAGCTTTAGCAGCACTTCTTGTTCTCCTAACCCCAGAAGCAGGGGTTGAGGCAGAAGGAACAGGTCCTTTTCCCTTGGAGGAACTTTCAACTTTCTTCTTATTTCCTGGCCTGTAACTAACACCTATTTTCTTCAACTTAGCAGCAATTTCAGCAGTCACTTGGTCATCAATGGGTCCCTTTCTAGCTAATTTTCTTTTCAAACTCCTAATGTTGATCAAATCCACCAAGGGCCTATCACTATCACTAATAGCCTCATCAACATCTATAACATCCTCCATGGGGGCTCTAAAAGCAACCTCTGGAGACCCCGATGACCCATGCATGGGTGCTTCCAACTTTTTAATAGTTTCCCCCTCAGGAACATCCTCAGACCCCTCTTCCTTTTCTTCCTCATCTACCACTACATTCAAGGGATAAGCAAAGTTTACCTGATACTGAAATAGAACCATAGCTCTTAACAAATCCTCAACCTACTCAGCAATTGATTCAGCCGTGGGAACTGGTCCTTCCCCTTGAATTTCAGGTTCAGGAACTTCTGGGATTATTTCAGGAATTTCAGGGTTTGGATCAGTGGTTTCAATGGGTGAAGGAGGGTTGAGGTTTTGTAGTTGTTCAGTAGTAGGTGCAGATGGAGAATTATCAGAAGAAAGAGACATTCTTGCAATTCGAATTAAAAGATAATGGACAATTCTTTCTGAAATTTTGAGAATTTAATTGATGAACAAGGTAAAAGAATAATGGGGGAGAATGAGTGTATTTATAGTGTGAATTAGGTAGTGTAATTAGAGTAGGAAACGATCACACTAACCTCAGCAACACATGCAACGGTTATGGACTCTTGGGAGTCTCCCGGAGAAATAGAGCCGTTAGGCTGTTGCAGTCTCCTTTTCAGAATGGGAACAGTTCCTCCGATGGGACTCTTTTGCAATTTGGATATGGTTAGGAAACTTAGTGGGATTTATCCTAATTACAAGTTACCTATAGCCTTTGCACTTCTAAAATAACTGAATAATAACGAGTACATACCTGATTTTAACACAAAAATTCAGTGTCCTTCCAATTTGCAACATTTTGATCATCTGAAATTCTAAGAGCATAAGGGTAACATCATTCAATTTTAGCAACTCTAAATAAGAGATATGGCATAAGAATATACATTTAAGTATTAAGCTGGACTGAATCATTCATAATGACTTGAATAAAATTCATTTTAAGTGAAATTTTCTAGCCAATTATGAAGTAAAGCATTGATGATTTTATGTGAATTTAATCATCCCTAATTCCAATCTATTTCTTTCAAAATCATCTCTACCTAGAGCTTTTGTAAAAATGTCAGCAATTTGCTTTTCAGTGGGACAAAATGCTATGGTGATCAAACCTTTTTCATAGTTGTCTCTTAGGAAATGATGTCTTATGTCAATGTGTTTAGTCCTTTTGTGATGCACTGGATTCTTTGTCATATTAATAGCACTAGTGTTATCACAATAGATAGGAACAGTTCCTACATCAACACCAAAATCCTGTAATTGTTGTTTGATCCATAACAACTGTGAACAACATGAAGCAGCTGCCACATATTCAGCTTCAGCAGTGGAAAGTGCCACTGAATTTTGTTTCTTGGTTCCCCAAGAAACCAAACACTCACCAAGAAAATGTGCCATACCTGAGGTACTTTTTCTGTCAACAAGGAAACCTGCATAGTCAGCATCAGTATATCCATCAAGATTAAAACTACCACCTTTTGGATACCAAAGTCCCAAGGGACCTGTTCCTTTCAGATACCTCAATATTCTTTTAACAGCTTTCAAATGAGATTCCTTAGGATCTGATTGAAACCTAGCACACAAACCAACACTGAACACAATATCAGGTCTACTAGCAGTTAGATAAAGTAGAGAGCCTATCATACCCCTATACAATTTTTTATCAACTGATATTCCATGTTCATCAAGATCCAATTTTGTAGCAGTGGCAATAGGTGTGTCAATTTCCTTAGAATTATCCATATCAAATCTTTTAAGTAATTCCTTAACATACTTTTGTTGATGGATCATAGTTCCATTTGAGGTTTGCTTAATTTGTAAACCCAAAAAGAAATTGAGTTCACCCATCATGCTCATCTCAAACTCACTCCCCATCAAGTTTGCAAATTCCTTACTTAAATTTTCACAAGTAGCACCAAAGATTATATCATCTACATAAATTTGAACAATTAAGAGATGCTTACCTTTTTCTTTCAAAAACAATGTGCTATCAATTTTACCTCTCTTATACCCATGCTGGAGTAAAAATTTTGATAGCCTTTCATACCATGCTCTTGGTGCCTGCTTGAGCCCATACAAGGCCTTGTCCAACTTGTACACATGTTCAGGGAACTGTTCACTTTCAAAACCTGGTGGTTGCTTGACATATACTTCTTCTTTCAAGTAACCATTCAGAAATGCACTCTTGACATCCATTTGATGTAGATTAAATTCCATGTATGTAGCAAAAGCTATAAGAAGTCTTATTGCTTCCAGTCTTGCAACTGGAGCAAAAGTCTCATCATAGTCGATGCCCTCCTCTTGACTATATCCCTGAACAACTAACCTGGCCTTATTTCTAGTTACCATGCCATCCTCATCGAGTTTGTTTCTGAAAACCCATTTTGTTCCAATTATGGACCTGTTCCTTGGCTTAGGTTCCAGATGCCAAACTTGACTTCTTTTGAATTGATTCAATTCCTCCTGCATAGCATTTATCCAATCTGCATCCTTCAGTGCTTCTTTCACATTTTTGGGTTCAACAAGCGATAGGAAAGCACTAAAGGCACACAGATTGTGATTTTTGACTGCTGATCTAGTTTGAATCCCAGCATTCTTGTCTGAGATTATTTGATCCACAGGATGTGACCCTTGATACTTGTAAGGCTTGGGTGTCAATCCATTATCAGAAGTCCTCTGCTGAGGAACAGTTCCTGATAGAGTAGCACTACCAGTTTGTGAGGTGGAACCAACATTTGTTCCCCCTGTATCTGTGCTACTCTTCTCAGTTCTGTCCTGAGGAACAGTTCCTTGCGGTTCACTTCTCATATCCAGACTCTGCATTTGTGGATCAAGTTCATAAGCTTTCAGCAGTCCAATTTCTTCATCCTCCTGTACCTGTTCTTGAGTGAGACTGTCAGTTTCATCAAATTTAACATGCATGCTTTCTTCAATTTTCAATTTTTTCTTGTTAAACACCCTATATGACTTACTATTTAAAGAATAACCAACAAAGATTCCCTCATCACTTCTAGGATCAAATTTTCCTAAGGCATCTTTCCTATTGTTGTGTATAAAACAATTGCAACCAAAAGCCCTAAGATGAGAGATGTTTGGTTTTCTTCCCTTAAGCAACTCATATGGGGTCTTTTCTATTAATGGTCTAGTCATACATCTATTTATTATGTAGCATGCAGTATTAATAGCCTCAGCCCAGAAGTTTTGTGGAAGATTTCCAGATATTAATATAGTTCTTGCCATTTCCTCTAGAGTCCTATTTTTCCTTTCCACTACACCATTTTGTTGTGGAGTTCTAGGTGAAGAAAAATTGTGATTGATGCCATTTTCATTTCAAAAATTAAAAAACATATGATTTTCAAATTCAGTTCCATGATCTGACCTAATAGCTACAATATGACTATCTAGAGTTCTTTGAGCTTTCTTAGCAAAAATTGAAAATGCATTAAATGCTTCTTCTTTAGATGCAAAAAATATAGTCCATGTAAATCTAGAGTAATCATCCACCAATACCATAACATACTTCTTACCTCCACGACTCATTGTTCTCATTGGACCACATAAATCCATATGGACCAGTTCCAAAGGTTTAGTGGTACTTACCTGTTTCTTCGGTTTGAAGGAGGATTTTACCTGCTTCCCCCTGGTACAAGCTTCACATACTTTTTCATCATTAAACTTGATGTTAGGAAGACCTATCACCAAGTCCTTGGACACAAGTTTGTTCAATTGTGAAAGACTGGCCTGTCCTAGTCTTTTGTGCCATAGGAGGGGATCATTTTGCACCACACTTAAGCAACTCAAGCTTCCATCAGAAAGTGTCAGCAAGTCTACTTTGTAGATGTTTCCATGCCTATTTCCCTGCAAAATAATCTCTCCAGAAGTTTTGTTAGTTACAGTGCATCCAGTAGATGAGAAATTAACATTATTACCTTTGTCACACAATTGAGATATACTCAATAAGCAATGTTTCAGCCCATCTACTAGAAACACATTATCTATACAGTGTGAATCAGACCTTCCTACCTTTCCAATTCCAATGATTTCCCCTTTCTTACCATTACCGAAAGAAACACTTCCTCCTTGAAAGGCTGAGAGTGAAAGGAACAGTTCCTTATGTCCTGTCATGTGTCTTGAGCAACCACTGTCCATATACCATTTGTGGTTTATCTCCTTCACTCTAGCCTCAGCATCTTCTTCATTTTCTGAATCTCGAAGAGCCATTAGAGCAAGATCCTCATCCAGATCATCATCAGTTATTTCGTCTTCACTGTCTTGCCATCCTGCAACCATTGCTTTGGGATTTCCACTTTTCTTATGGACCTGTTCCCTAGCCTTTTTTCCTTTCCTCAATGAATCTCTTCCTCCATTCTCCTTCCATAATTGGACATTTGCTGATGTAGTGCTCCGAGCTTCCACATTTGTGGCATTCTCCAGCCTGTTTCATGTTAGTAGACCTACCCTGTCCACTAATTGCCTTTTTCTTAATCAGGTATTTCTGGACACTTTTAGCGATAAGGACCAGTTCCTTATCATCAATGATCTTATCACCAGCAGTCAAGGCTAGGTTAGGTTCAGTTTTAACTGGTGCTCCTATGTTTTTAACCTTTTTCCTTAGTTCATAAGTCTTTAAATTGCCTATAAGCTCATCTAAGGATAGAGTAGTTAAATCTTTGCTTTCTATGATAGCACAAGCTTTGATCTCCCAATAATCTGGAAGAACCCTAGTTAAAATCTTTTCTACTCTATCTTCCACAGTTAAAACCCTTCCCAAAGAGATAAGTTCAGAAGCAATGGCATTAAATCTAGTATACATTTCAGAGATTGACTCTTTCTTCTTTCATTTTAAAGCTTTCATATTCAGCATAAAGAAGTGTACCTCTGGACCTTTTTACCTGACTTGTTCCTTCGTGTGCAACTTGTAGAGCATCCCAAATCTCCTTTGCAGTGGCATACCCTCTGATTTTAGTGCATTCGTCAGGACTAAGTCCACCAACCAGCCACTTCCTTGCCTTTGCATTCTTTTCCCATTGCTTTATGTCTTCAGCATTGCATTCCTTCCTGGTTTTGGGAACATCATTTCCCTCAGCATCCTTCTTCATTGGGATCATGGGACCTTCAGTTACTATATCCCACAATTCATAGTCCTCTGCTTGAAGGTGATCACGCATCCTCTCTTTCCACCATGAATAGTATTTCCCATTGAAATAAGGAGCTCTAACCATTGACTGACCCTCACTGTTCTCTCGTGATGTACTCATCTAATCCTAGGTGTTAGCCTTTTCAAAGATAACCTGCTCTGATACCAATTGTTATTTCCCACGATACACCACTTTACTGTTTTAAGGATCAGTTCCTTAAAATGTGTTCCTTTACTATACTATATGCGGAATTAAAACTGTAAGTAAATAAACACCAGATTTTAGCGTGGAAAAACCCCTTGACTCGGGATAAAAAAACCACGACCTACTTCTCAAGTAGGATTTCAACTTCACTATGTAAAAAGACCCACTTGGTTACAAGACTCCCTCTTACTAACCTAGGACTAACTCTATTCCTTTAGTGATCTTTCTCACGATCAGTGAAGTTGTGTCAAGTCCACGACTTGAACCAGAAAGTTTACAACTCGATTTTTGCTTACTACAATGGAACTAAGACTTGAACTTTTACAAGATTCAATCTAAGGAACAGGTTCTAACTTAGTTCTACTGTAGCTAACTGATTACACAAATAAGCTAATAACTCTTTTAAGCTTTTGCTCGATGCTCTCTGTATTTGTGCTTAACTTCTATGGCTGATATGCTCCACGTTTTATAGCTCCAGCAGCCAAGAATTCTTCAACAATTAGAACTCCAAAGCTCCCATGAGTTTGAGTCCTAATTGGATTCTTCTCTTGAGAATTCGGATCTTCTATCCTTTATCCTTGTTTATACAATCTTTTCATATCCGTTTAGACCTGCATAATTATCAAGATAAACATTAGTTTTAGTATAATTAATAATATCTCAACTTAAACGATTTTGCATAAATTATCTATTTAGCTGCAGTGATTCAAAGGAACAGGTCCTTTGAATCCGTTCCTCAGTCATCAGTCAAAACTCCAAGCTTATCCAAGCTAACAAGGAGTATTATTGAGAATGTGTTACTGGCTCAGGAGATTGTTCGTGATATAAATGAAAGGGTCAAGGTTGCGAATGTGGTCATTAAGTTAGATATGATGAAAGCTTATGATCGGGTCTCATGGTTATTTCTCTCTAAAGTTTTAATGAAGATGGGTTTTTTCCATGCCTTTGTTGATATGATTTTTAAGTTGGTGAGCAATAATTGGTTTTCAGTTCTTTTTAATGGTCAGGCCACTGGTTTTTTCCATTCTTCTCGGGGTTTAAAGCAATGTGATCCGCTTTCACCTTCACTTTTTATCCTAACTGCTGAGGTGCTCTCTAGAGGTATGAATTCTCTTTTTCAGAATAATTTGTATAAGGGGTATCAAATGCCTAAGTGGAGTCCTTTCATCAATCATTTGTCGTATGACGATGATACAATTTTATTCACTTCTGCGGACAACAATTCTTTGAGGTTGGTAATGGATGTGTTGGATACCTATGAGGAGGCCTCGGGGCAGCGTGTTAATAAAGAAAAAAGCTCCATTTATCTTCACAAAATGTTGAGGAAGAGGTTGTTCAGTTGGTGCAAGGTGTTACGCAGATTTCTATTGGTAGTTTTTCTTTTAATTATTTGGGGTGTCCCATTTTTTATGAAAGGAGGAAAAAGGATTACTACAATGATATTCTTGATAAAATTATGAGGAGGCTTCAATCATGGAAGGCCAAGATGCTATCATTTGTAGGTCGTGCAGTTTGATCAAATCTGTGTTACAGAGCTTGCAAATTTATTTGTTGTCAGCCATAGGTCCTCCAAATTGTGTCATAAATCAAATGCATAAATTGTTTGCTAATTTTTTCTGGAGAAATTCTCAGAAAACTCGGTGCAGGCATTGGGCTTCTTGGAACACTCTTTGTCTTCCTCCAGGTAAGGGAGGACTTGGTTTTAAATCACTCAATGATGTTTCGATGGCATTATTTAGTAAATTATGGTAGAATTTTAGAACAAGATCATCGTTGTGGGGTACTGTCATGGCAAATAAATATTGCAAGAAGATTAATGCAGTTGTTGTTCCGTAAAAGAAGGGGTCAAATATTTGGAAAAAAATGCTCTTGACAAGGGACCTTATTGATCAACAAATTTTTTTGCAAGTTAAGGGCGGAAAGTCGCACTTTTGGTATAATAATTGGAGTGGTTTGGGTCCTATTCATAAGCTTCTTCCTGATGGTTGGATGGTTGATGGATGGTTTAATTTGGTTGAAGATTATGTTGTTGATAATAATTGGAATGAGCAGCTAGTTCGTGAAATAGTCCCGGGCTTTATTGCAGATCATATTTTGCATTTGCCTTCTATCATTTAGGATGGTGGCATTGATAAATCATGGTGGAAATTGACTCCAAATGGTAAATTTTCGGTTAATTCGGCTTGGAATTCTATTAGGCAGAGGGGTACTTTGAATGATTGTTACAAGAAGATGTGGGTGAAAGGCTTGCTGTTTAAAATTTCCTTCTTAGTGTGGCATTTGTGGAAATTTAAACTTCCATTGGATGAAGCTCTTAGGAAGATGGGGTATTCTTTAGCATCGAGGTGCTATTGTTGTAGAAGTCCCAGGGAAGAAACTAGTGAGCATGTATTCTTTACAAGTACGTATGCAAGGCGATTGTGGGGTTATTTCTCGTCTACTGTTGGCATTGCGCTTGTCAGTTGTGACTTGCGACAGGGTATTACAAAGTGGTGGTCTGCTCGTGCTAAACCGTTGTTAAAGTTATTGTTGAATGCTGCACCTTCTATTATTGTGTGGGTATTATGGAAGCGACGCAATACTCTAATGCATGGGGGTCAAGTTTCTTATGCGCGCCTTGAGTTTGAGGTTACTTCTACCCTTCATAAAATGCTCGCTTCTGCACATCCATGTATGAAAGCTTTACCTTTGTCTTGGATTGTTATGGTGGATCATTTAAAAGCTTTTGTTCCGAGGTTGCGATACACTTTGGTGCGATGGACTCCTCCACAGATTCGGTGGTACAAATATAACACCGATGGGGCTTGTCGTGGGAATCCAGGCTTGGGTTCATTTGGTTTTTGTATTAGAAACTCTAATGGGGATGTTGTCCGGGCTATGGAAAATCCATTAGGAATATGTACTAATGTTTATGCAGAGGCGAAGACTATCTTGGAAGCTTTGAGATGTTGTTTAGCGTTGAGTTTTTTCCAACAATTTTGGAGACGGACTCGCTTTTATTGAAGAATATTATTGAAGGTTGCTGGGAAATCCCATGGGCTGAAGCTACTGTGGTGGACGATATTAAGGAGATTATGGGGTGGCAATTTAAAATCGTCCACACGTTTAGAGAAGGGAATCAATTTGCGGACTATCTTGCGAACAAGGTTCTAGATGATGGGGGAGAAATTTGTTACGCAAGTTTTCAGGAATTCTCATTCAATGGAAGGCAGTTTATTAATTTGGAAAAAGTTCAATATCCAACAATTCGATCCGTAGTGGTGAAAAGATGATTGGGAAAAGGAGGAGTGCGCTGGACCATTTTTACTCTCACAGTTTTTATTGTTTTGCAGGTACATTGGAGGCAATTCCAGTCATTAATTGTTGCTGTTTCAGGACACTCTGTAATTCTATAATTTTCATGGCTGATGGATTTACAGGGCCCTACAAAAATTCATTCAAATAGAAGCCTAGAGCAGCATCTTTGCGCACGAGTTTCGACGCTATGCTGCATGTCCCTTGAACCAGTTTTGTCACATGTTTCGGCTTCTAGGGTGGAGCTTTAATTGTGTTATTTCTCAGAGGTGTGAACTTGTATTGATGCACTGCATAAATTTGACGAAGAGATGGCCTGGACGTCCGAGGATTCCATTAGAGGATGAACCTGCTTCACTTATGTTACTGCTTGTTTTTCGTGCAGCTGCAGGGAGGTTATTTTATGCAGTTGTGCAGCTCGTTAATGGAGTTGTCAGCTTTGCATTATGTTATTGTCAGTGCCAAAGAACAAGCAGAGATGTAAGCTCTAGGAACTTGTTTGATTGTTTTTTCCAGGTGGTACAGCCCACAAGGCGACGCGAGTTACACTGTTTGGGATGGGATTTGGCGCTGAAGTTAAGCAGTGTTGTAGAACCATGGCACCGGGTGCTGCATTGTGCACGAGTCTCATGGTTTAAATCTTGATTCAAGATTTGAGCAAAAATTTTCAAGGGTTTCAAGAATTTTTGAGATTCAAAATTTCGATTTTTATTCTGCAACACCAATTGACGTAATAGGGGTATCAAAACAACGGGTTAACATCATAGAACAATCTCCAATATCAAATATCCAAGAAATTATTACAACCAACAAGATCTAGCAATTTTTTTTGCAATTTTTGAGTTTTTGAATTTTTTTTATTTTTCTTCAAACTAAAACACCAAGATGATAGGGATAAAATTAACAAGAAAAAACGATGAACAAGGAATCGAGGGTTTGTAGAAACAAAATCTGAGCCTTGCTATGATACCAACTGATGCAATGTAAATACGGAAGCGATAAAAGTAACGATAAAAGTGAGACGCAACTTAAACAATTTACGAGGTAGCACCGAAGAATGATGTTTCGATATACCCTCGCTCGAGTCAAGAAGAACCTACGCTATGCAACTATCCTCAAGAGGCACCCGGCCCTTGCAACTAGAATGATCAAGGAGGATTGAAGTTCAACTTGGATTGTTCCAATTGATTTCAAGCCAAAAATATTACAAGATTTTGAGAGTGTTCTCATCAATGTAGTGTATTCAATGTGAAGTAAATGACAATAAATGATGAAGGGGTGTATTTTATAGCACCCCTTTACATGTTATGAAAAATCTAAATAGCCCTCAAACTAGGTTAGAATACATTAGAACACTTAGGGCTAAACTTGGAAGATCACACAAAAAGTCGTAGAAATCATCCTTGTAGGCGCTTGGCCTAAATCCAGGCGCTCCGCCTGGTGGAGCTACTGAACAGTGTTAACACCCAATTTTATCCCGACACAGCTTAACCAGTGTCTAACTATTTTAAATAAGATAAATTTTTAAGAATTAAAGGTAAATCATTGATTTTGAAAGAAAAATGGTTAAAATCGTACTGCGCAGCCTTAAGTTCAGCCTACCCTTGCAATTCTTCATTTACATTTAATCCTAAAATTGAGGCTAAAATCGCTCCTCCACTTTACTTTCAGCCCACTTATGCAAAAATTACCCAATATCTACCTTCACCCTAATACACTTCTACCCGACCCAAACATTTCCCCAATTCCCAACCCTAAATCGCAAACCTCACCGCCACCCTACTTGTCTCTCTCAAAAACACCCTAATGCCATAGAACAGCCCAAGACCTCTTGTCACAGTGGTCCCGCGACCCTATTCCCAAATGGCGTCGTCTCTATACCACTCTCTCCTCTTTCTTTTAGCAAATCAGGAAGCGATCGTACCCTTTTCCTTTTTTTGCTGGACGAATTAGAAGCGAGTGGTACAATCCTTCAATCCCACTGAGTCACAAATACACCAAATCGTAAAAAAATAATATTGTCATCAGTTTAATTTCTTTGCTAATTAGTTTCCGTAGACCAGGTATATGTAAGGAATGGCATACTAAGATTCTTATTAAATGTAAATTATGTAACGGTTGTTGAAATCTGTGTATCCTAAAAACTGATTTCAGGTATTACAATTAAATTTATATTTAGTTGAGCTTTAGGCGACCGTTTATATCTTGATTCGATCGGTTGATAAGCAATTTACATTGACAAGTGATCGATTTAACAAATGCAATGTCGAAGATAACATGAAAGCAGTAGATTCGATGGAACAGATGACGACGAACTCTACAACACACAATATAACTAGTTGATTCGAAGGCAGATATGACCAAATAAATGAAGACAAGCAACAAATTTATCGATTACTATGATACAACTATTGAATCACAAACGATCGATTCCTACTGATTTCGAACAAATGAATTACGAGCAGGATAAAAAGATATTGATTTATCGAACGCGTGCTTCAAATATCAAATTACTTCGTATTAAGCAAATAATTTAAACTAGAATTCGATGAAGGATGCTGCGATAGAATTACGATGACAACCACGAGAAGTAGATAAAATAATACAGATTAACTGATGATATGCTTAGTTAAAACGATGAAGTTATGATTTATGGATTGCACAGTAATCTTCCTAAACCAGTATTACGATCAGAGTGATGACAAGTAATTAACAAGATCGATGATGATAAACAGACACGTCAAACAGTGAAAACAACAAGAAAATGATAGAACAAATAATGAATCAATAAATGAAAGCAGTAAAGCTTATTGTATTGATCGATCGAAGGTTGATGCTTCGTTGAAAGGTGAATCCTCCTTCAGAGTTGAACCAAACAGCGATTTGCACTGATACAATGATTGTAATGGTGGCGGCGTAATGATAGTAATGGTTGAGATATGGCAGTAAAATAAAAAGGGGTTGCTTTGTTCAGTAGAACGTAAGCTTAAAAATGGGGAAATAGGGGGATATTTATAAGACGAAAAATGTGGAGTCTCCAACCCTAGAAGGACTCCATTCTCCCACATCTCTCCATCAGTCGCGCAACAGTAGTTGCTCATATTTAACCAACTCCGCTGTGTTCGTTCCGACAAAATCGGAATAAGATCAATCATCCTTATCTGGCAAAGCAACTGTCTTCGAAATCTTCCGATCACGATTCAGTTCAATCGATCACACTCTATCGATCAATGCTATCCTACTCCGATGTTGCTTTATGCTATCTCTGATAATTGCTCTCATCTTGCAACGCAGTTGGCCACGTGTCACTTGCGTGATTGGACAAAATCCGACCAATACAGATAGTCCCCCCACTTGCCAAGCGTGTGTTTAAAAAACATGGCAAGTGGCTTGAAACTTAAGGTGAGAAAACACGTGGAGCATTTGTGGCCCTTTATTTTGAAATGCCAAACCGTCATTTCAACTTCCCATCATTGCACGTGTCAGGCATCGTGCGGACGGCGGTTTTTTTACCAATTACCGAGGCAATGATGACTCTTTGCCTTATAAGTATCACCCTCAAACCAAATTCCCAAACTTTTCAACTTCTTCACCAAACCATACTCTAAAATTCTTACTGTGTTCTTCAAACTCTTGCTGCAAATCTGCTTTGATCTCTCTGCAAATCCTTAAGTTAAGTTCGTTCAAATACTAAGTTAAATCTGCTCAAGATATTGGCGATGTTACTGCTTCCACGACTCTAGCCGCCGTAGCACCACTGCAGTCTGCCGTGGTGGTGGAACAAGTCGCCACCGCCGTCGGCCCTTCTGAAGATAAAAAGGGCAAAAAGCAGAAGGAAAGAAAACCAAAGGATTTTGGCCCCAAAAAGATGTACTCAGAGATTCTTCCGAAGAAATTCACTTTCGACAATGATTGCAAGGTTAATGTCCAAAACGACGCAGAAAAGAGGAAGAAGAAAAAACATCCCCATTGATTCTGTATATAGTGCAATTACTCCCGACTCGATGTCAAGAGTTCGGGACGAATGTGATTGGAAAGCAGATACGGTCGACGTATTATGCCCTCCGAGGAAGTCCACATTGGCCACTCACCACGAAGATCATTCGGTGGTTTAACTTATCCATTTACAATCGGCTTCACTCTTCCGATCGACCCTCTGATCGAAGAGTTTTATCGAATGTATAATGTGTGTGTTTGAAAACTTTCTCTATCGATATGGAGAATGGTGGTGATAATGCGTTTCATTGCGAGGAGGGCTGAAGTGGAACTTACACTTCATCATATTCTCAACATTTACTCCCCTCGAGTTTACAAAGCGGGGGTGATAAATCTTGCTAAACGAGGCCAAAGGGCTCTAATTTCTGATAAAGATGACGATCTCCAAGGATGGGATCAACATTTTGTTTTCATCCCCACGGACCAGCTGACCGCCCCCGGAGCAGAGCCATTTCCTAGCACATGGAACCGAACTCGTAAGTATTCGATTATTTTGTGCCTTTTTCAAATCATCCATCCTTCTAAAAACTTATCGTATTTTTTTATCCTCAGCCGATAAAGTTTTGTTCGATCTGGTTCCCGACATCGAACAATGATTGATAAAAGTCTTGGACAAGGCAACCAACAATGAAAGGGCCTGGAAGCCGATCACGGCTTTGTTAACATTGAAGGCCAAAAACCATGGTATGCTTTGATCCTTCAAAACTGTAGTCGATTTATTCCTTCTGCTAATATGAGTTTTTGTAGGCATTACAGGCGCTGGAGGTGAGCCCAGCGATGAAGAGGACGACGTCGAGGAGGAGGAAAAAGTCGACGACGTTCCCCCTCCAAAGAAGAAGAAAAAATCATTCAAGGATTTAACCAGCAAGTACCTTCCAAGGACCATGGGAAAAGAGCAAGGAGGCGGCTCGTCGACCAAGTCCCAGTCTATCGAGGAAGTGATTGCTGGGACGACCTCAGCTGTTGCAGCAGCAAAAGCTGCCGGAGAGGTGGCTTTGGTTTGTGTTGTCCTTGGTGATGAGGCAGGAGAGGAATCAGGATTCGATCGGTTAGTTAGGCACCCCAAGAATCCGGTGAAGGAGAGGCTTCAAGAGACGGCTATTCAACTCAAAGCGGCGGAACAAATCGAAGTCCTTTCAGCTGATCTTGGGGGCGAAGGTTTTCAATTGTCTCCAATAGCCGAAGGTTTGGAAGTTACTTCGGGATCTGGGGGTCTGCCTAGCAGAGATGGCGCCATCGTTTCCTTAGGCATTGTTCCTGGGATCGAGGAGATAATGATCGAGGCGATGGATCAAAGCCTCGAGGAAAGGGACTCGATGAAAGGAAAGATGTCGGCTTTAGATCAGCCAATGGTCACGACGAAATCCAAATACGATGAGAGTACAGGTTCATCGTTTTTCGTTGTGGATCATGCTGACCCAATAGTTCCTCTTCCTTGAGGTGAGGATGCTGCAGCCTTCGCCGCTTTGGGCGCGTCCGAAGAATTGGGTGATAGATCAGTTACAGTGAACGTGCCTCACAACGTCGACCTTCTCAGATGCCCAAAGCGCCTTGCTGACTATCTCTTCGAGGTGATGGGCCTAATGGAGCAAGCCCGATTGAATGTGCACAGTGATTTAAGACTCCCTTCACAAATGGCTTTTGCTGGTTTCAGGGTAATCTCCCTTGAGCCCTTATTCCTTTTATTTCTTTCGAATATAGCCCATTTATTAAATCCAACTATGGTTTGCTTTCGGAATACAATAATGACGACCGAAACAACTGATCGAATTCGCCAACTCAAAGATGGGGCCAAGGTTCTGAACGAGCAGATTGCCCAACTTACTTCGGCGGGGGAGGAGTGGCACAGAAATTGAAGGCTTTAGAGACTGAGCATGTTGAGCTTGCAGCTAACTTTGACAAGAACACGAAGGAACGCGCTCTTCGTGAATCTGAGTTGGAATCTCATATTCAAGCCTTGAATGAGCAGCTCAGTCAGCACGAGGCCAATATGGAAATCAAGTGTGCCGAACTCACCTCTGTCTTGGAGAGCAAAGATCAAGAACTTGTCAGAGCGTCCGACGAACTTCAAACTCTCCGTGGGAGCAATGAAGACCTAACTACTCAAGTCAACAGCTTAACGGAGAGAAATCAAGTTCTTCAATGGGAATCGGTCAATCTCAGGTGCGACCTCGAGGGAATTAAGACCTAACTGCTCAAGTCAACAGCTTAACGGAGAGAAATCAAGTTCTTCAATGGGAATCGGTCAATCTCAGGTGCGACCTCGAGGGAGAATTTAAGAAAAAGAAGGATTTGATCCTTACTGAGCCGAGGCGCGATGTGCTAAAAGAGATGCTCGATCGCAGTGTTGACATTCCTACTGAATTGGACGAAGCTATAGCCATTGTAAGGCTTGCTCGTGAAGATCTCGGTCTCCCTCCAATCTCCTCTGATGAAGGCTCTGATGGAGACGATGAATGAATCATAACTTAGTCCATTTTGCTTTTGTTTCGCTTTTTTGACCAGTAGTTTGTTCGTTTTTGTTTAGAAACGATGAGGCTGTTTGGCCGATTAATGTAAATATTTTATTCTGATGAATGAATTGTGTTTTATGAATTTCCTTTTATCACTTCAAGCATCGTTTTTCGAAGATAGAATTTTGTCTTGGGTTTTTTAAAAGACAGGTTGATTTGACCGTTCGAAGTTTTGACGTTTTAGCGATAGTTGTCGGAAAAAGATGAAATGATTGGGGCCCTATGTACTTAGCGCGTAGTGAAGAATGACGTCTCATTTTCACGTAGTGCACTCTTCGAACATTTCAAGTTCGGAAATTTGCGATTGAACACTTAGTCAGAAATTGAAATTGTAAAATTCAATAGTGTAAAGACCGATAACACGAAATAATAAAAGTGTTGTAAAGATCGATATGATGGGATGACAAAAGTGTTGTATTTTATTGAAGTATTGGCTGTTGTTGGGCGCTTGATACATCATTCGATCAACTAACTCAACCGATTACAAGAATGTGGCCGTTCAAAGGCGCTGATACTTAAAATGATTCTTTGATCGCTAATGGATCGTTTACATATTGCATGTCTTATCTAAACGAACAGTCCCCAGTGTGAGTGAAAACATTGGAGCTTGAGCTTTTCCATCGAATTTGAGCGAGTCCTCAGTTTGAGTGAAAACTTTGGGGCTTGAACCTTTTCATCGAACTCGAACGAGTCCACGGTTTCATCTTCAAATGATCTCGTCTTCATTTGCGAAAAAAGTCCCCGGTTTCTGGGCAGTCTCCAGTCCTTGAGTGCGCGATTATCTTACTACCTCCATCCCCCCAGTGTTTTGGTGCGAAGTATGAGCAATCAAACACTGAACTTCGATTTTCGATATCTAAAACGAACATGTTGAAAGAAAGAAACAACGGGGAGAAGCGTTAAAGATAAAGACCGCGTTAGAGTATTCGTCAGACTTATCGACCCCGATTGGAGCGTTTTAAGCTCAAGTATTCGTGGGTGATATTTGTCATCATTCGATTCCAACTATGCCTATCATCTAAAAGTGTTAGTACCAAATAATCAATAATCAAATGTGGCCGATGGAGGGAAAATGAAATTTATGTAAAGAAAAGTAAAATTCGGTCATACGATACCGTGGCATTTTCAGAGATAATATTTCTTCAATTGTGTGATGTTCCAATTGAAGTCGACTGGTTTTGAGTCTACTGTTTCGAGCTGATATGAGCCCTTTCCGACGACTACCTAGACTCGATAGGGTCCCTCCCAATTTGCTCCCAATTTGCCATCGTTAGGTTCATCTTTCTTCGGTCGCTTTATCTTAAACACATAGTCACCTACGTTGAAATTTCTGCACTTGAGTTTTTTGTTGAGATAGTTTTCTGCCCTTTGTTTTTGTACCTGTATTCGAACCAAAGCTAGGTCACTTTTGCCTTCGATTAGGTCCAACTTTACCAACATTGCCTCGTTATTTGATTCATCCATTGAGTGTGCAAACCATAAACTTAGTTCGCCAACTTCGATCGGAATCAAAGTTTCTGCTCCGTAGACAAGTGAAAATGAAGTTTTACCAGTGCTGTTTTTCACCGTGGTTCGATGAGCCCACAATGCACCTGGGAGTTCGTCCGGCCAACTGCCCTTCGATTCATCCATTCGTTTCTTCAAGTATTCCATTATTGTCTTGTTTGAAGACTCAGCTTGTCCGTTTGCGCTTGGGTAATATGGGGTCGATGCAATCCTCTTAATTCCCCATTTCTTAAAGAAAGCTGTAATTTTTTTCCCAACAAATTGTTTCCCGTTGTCACAGGTAATTTCCTTCGGTATCCCAAAAGTACAAATGATATTCTGATGAATGAACTTGATAACTTCCTATTCATGAATTTTAGCCAAGGCAATTGCTTCTACCCATTTAGAGAAATAATCTGTTAAAATTAAGATAAACTTTACCCCACAGGGCGCTGTTGGAAGCAGCCCAACCAAATCCATCCCCCACTTTATGAACGGCCACGGTGACGTGACTGAATGAAGGGGCTCTGCTTGTTGATGTATGAGGTTTCCGTATCGTTGACACTTGTCACACTTTCGGACGAAGTCCTTTGCATCTTCTCCCATTGTTGGCCAATAGTATCCAGCTCTGATTAGCTTTCGTATCAACGACTTGCTACCGGAATGATTGCCATATTCACCTTCGTGAACTTCCCTCAACACATAACTCGTGTCATCTGGCCCAACACACTTTGCTAAAGGGCCATTGAACATTCGCCTATAGAGTTGGTTGTCTAAAAGGCAATATCTGGCCGCTTTAACTTTGAGTGATCGGGCAGCTTTTTTGTCTTCGGGTAGAACACCTGCCTGCAAATAAGACAAATATTTGTTTCTCCAATCCCAAGCACGATTGATATTGTTTACCTCTTTGATGCTCCGACAGAGTGGAGATTCGAACAAGTGCACAACTGTTTCATCGAGTTCTCCCTCGATGGCTGCTGTAGAACCGAGGTTAGCCAAGGAACCTGCTTCGATGTTCTCTTCCCTTGGGATTTGAGCTATCTTCCACTCCTGAAAAGAAGCAAAAAGATTTTGTGTTTTGTTTCAACAATTGTTGCATCCTTGTGTCCCGAACACTAAAGTCTCCTTTGATTTGGTTCACCACTAGTTGGGAATTGCTTTTGATGTCCAACTGCTCGATTTTCAAATCCTTCGCAATCTTTAGACCTGCAACGAGGGCCTCATATTCGGCCTCGTTAGTTTTGGCATGTAGTTTGATCGCATACCTTAGTGTTTCACCGGTTGGTGCTATCAACAAGACTCCGAGGCCAGTCTCTTTTACGTTCGAAGCTCCATCGGTATACATCATCCAGATTCCGGGGTCTGGATCCCTCATCATAAGTTCTTCCTTTTTCGCCTCCGGAAAATGTTGGCACTAAAATTTGCTACAAAATCAGCCAAAACATATGATTTGATGGCGGTGCGAGTCTGGTAAGTGATATTGTACTCACTCAGCTCGACCGCCCATTTCATCAATCGTCCGGAGAGATCCGGCCGATGTAAAATACTTCGTAAAGGAAAAGTACTTATAACAGATATAGCATGACATTGAAAATATGGTCTTAGTTTTCGTGCTGCTATAACTAGTGCGAGTGCGAGTTTTTCTAGGTGTGGATATCTTGTTTCCACATCAAGTAATATTTTGCTAATAGGAAATTGGTTGCCTCCATCCTCGCGAACGAGGACAACACTCACAACCACTTTGGAAACAACCAAATATATCAACAACGCTTTTCCTTCGATCGGCTTTGAAAGCAATGGAGGATTGGACAAGTATTGCTTCAACTCTTTGACGGCTTGTTTGTATTCCAGTGTCCAATAAAAGCTAGTGTTCTTACTTAGCACCGAAAAGAATTTATGACATCATTCAGATGACCTTGAGATGAACCTGCTGAGATAGGCTACTCGACCAGTCAGCTATTGAACTTCCTTCACCGTTGTCAACTCTTTGGGTATTCTCTCTATCGCTTTGATCTTCTCCGGATTGGCTTTAATCCCTCTCTGCGACACGATAAATCCCAAGAACTTGCCGGATCCGACCCCAAACGCATATTTCTCTGGGTTCAGCCTCATGTTGAACTGCCTCAATATCGTAAGCGTTTCTTTCAAGTGACTCAAATGATCTTTCCTCTCCAATGACTTAACCAACATGTCATCATTGTAAACTTCCATCGTTTTCCCGATCAAATCCTTAGACATGGTGGGAACCGACCGTTGATAGGTAGCCCCAATATTTTTGTGATTGAAGGGCATGACCGTATAACAGTAAGTCCTCATGTCTGTGATAAAAGAAGTCTTCTCCTGATCTGTTGGGTCCATCGAAATCTAATTGTAGCCTGAATAGGCGTCCAAAAAACTTAACATTTCGTGTCCTGCCGTCGAATCAATCAGTCTGTCGATGTGAGGCAATGAGAATGAATCTTTCGGGCAAGCTTTGTTAAGATCGGTATAATGGACACACACTCTCCACTTTCTATTCTTCTTCGGTACGACGACAGTGTTTGCCAACCACTCCGGATACTTAACTTCCTTGATGAACCCATTCATCAACAACTTGTCTACTTCATCATTGATAACTTTCCTTCGAAAACCACCATTCGGTCGCTTCTTTTGCTTCACCGGCCTATGTTTTGGATCGACGTTTAACTTATGTGTAGAAACTTTAGGATCGATTCCTATCATGTCCGTGTAGGACCAAGCAAAACAATCAGAGTTATCCTTGAGAAAAGATATGATTTTTTCCTTCGTTTCTGGATCTAATTCTACCCCGACATACGCTTTTCGATATGGCTTATCATCGAAGAATACTACTTCCTCCAATTCTTCTATCGTAGAGTCTCCCGCTTTCTGTTTGTTCAGTTCCCTAACGCATGCCGGAATCGTGGAGAAGTCCTTACCCATTGCACTTGGCTCCGTTTCATCATCTTCGACCACAGATTCCGGTAATTGTGATTGCTACTTCTTAGCGCCGTCCTTGACGGCCACTGAGTAACATTCTCGAGAAGTCTGATGTTCACCTCTAACTTCACACACTCCCCATGGAGTAGGAAATTTCACAACTTGATGAAAAGTCGATGAAACTACTCCCATAGCATGGATCCATGGTCGACCGAGTATCACGTTGTAAGCCATATCTTCTTTCATCACTTGGAACAAAGTATCATTTTCGACGCCTTCCGCGTATGTTTTTACCGTAATTTCTCCAATGGTTACTTCGCTCGAATTGTTGAACCCCGATAAGACCATCGATCGAGGTACGATCTCATCGTTCAACTGCAGCTGTTCCACTACCCTAGAATGAATTATGTTGACCGAACTGCCAGCATCGATTAACACTCTTCTTATATCGGCATCATCAACTCTCATTGTAACTACTAAGGCATCATGATGGGGATGAATCCTTTCGTTGAAGTCGAATTCCCCGAACACGATCTCATCGTTCATATCGTCTCGTGTCCTTTTATCTCGTGTAAACGAAACCTTTGCATATTTCTTTGTGGTATAAGTTACTCCACAAACATCATCTCCTCCAGTGATGACATTCACCGTTTTCCTCGGAGCAGGAGGTTTTGGTGGTTCATCATCCTTCTTCTTATTGAAATTATTTCGCCCCCTTTCGGTCAAGACTTCCACCAAGTGTCCCTTTTCCAACAAACTGGCTACCTCATATCAGAATGCCTTACACTCTTCGGTCGTATGACCAAAATCGTGATGAAATGCACACCATAAATTTTCATCTCTTATGTTTGGATTCGTCTTCATGCGGCTGGGGAATTTCACAAATTCTCACCCATTCGCCTCAAATGATTCACTAGATTAGACGTTGACGGACAAAAATTATACTCTATCAGTTTAGGAGGCAGTAGTCGATCTCTTGGAGCCGAGGATTGACCCAACTGCTCCTTCTTTGGTTGACTCCTCGAACTACCAGCTTCGTGGTTGTTTCTTCCCAAACTGTAGGGTTCCCATCGTTGATCCCTATAGTTTTGCCTATCAATTTCAACTCTCCGTGGTGGTCGTTCATACCGACGATTGTATCGGGCTAAATGTAACTCCTCTTCCTCAGCCCTAATCTTTGGTTCACACTCACGATGCAAATCATCAAATGTCCATGGAGTGACTCCCTCAACCGATCTTTCAACTTTGCACATGCATCCGTTGAATCGTTACTCAGATTATTTGCAAAAGACAAACAAGCCCACCTCTCCTCGACATTTGGGATGTTAATCTTTTCATCGTTAAACCGCTTCAAAATCTGTTTGATCGTTCTACCGGGTCGTTGCTTAATGTTCAAGATATCCTCCACTCCGTTCTATCTTTTTAGCTCCAGTGTGTACTCAAATGAATTTAGCTGACATGTCATCGAAATCTGATATCCCGTTTTCGGGTAACTACAAATACCATTTCAACGCTCCTCCCCTCTGCGTTTCACAGAACTTCTTCAAACTGACTGAATTGATCTCATTCGATGTCAAATCGTTCGATTGAACTGCAATCGAAAACATATCGATGTGATCCCTCAGATCTGTAGTTCCGCCGTACCTCAAACACTCCGGTAACTTGAAAGTTTTGGGAATCGGTAGTGGGGCTGCACTTGGTGGAAACAGACGCTTTGAGATCGATTTCTTAGCGACGTCGTCCGTTAATTTTTGAACTCCTGGCAATTTCTCCATGAACGATTTCATCTCATTGAATTTCTTCTCCACTGTATCATTCAACAACGTCTGCATTGTAGCCAACATTCTTGCTACTGTCACGACGGAGGCCGGAGCTCCCATAGCCACGGCGGCCGTACCTGATCCTCCGGATCCAACCCCCATTGCAAGTCCCCCTGTTACGGCGCCCTGAGGAACCGAAGTGAATGCTTGCGCAGGGGGAGGGGGTGTGATCGGGGAGGTAGGCGCTCCATTTCCGATAGAGCCAGATAGAATCTCCAATTGTCTATGTATCATCTCAAACTGCGCATCGTGTTTCTTCAAATATTCCATCAACACAATATTAGTATCCACTGATGTAACTTCGACCGCGGGTTCCTTACCGGGTCGACGTCCTTGAGGCGTGTTCAACTGTGAACTAGTCGGAACGTGGTCGTGAGGCGGATCCTGCTTGTGCTGGATTGATTCACCGACCGCTTCGTCAGCCGCTAGAGCATGAACCCCGCCATCGGTATTAAGCTGTTGTTGTCCGTTCAAAGCGGTGGTAGCATCAACGTTGTGTTCGTCTGCCATTGTAAAGCAAGAAAACGAACGTAAGTAGTATCAACGATCAAATCTCGGAACAAATCAATTGCCTACGCCCCACGGTGGGCACCAAATTGTGTATCCTAAAAATTGATTTCAGGTATTACAATTAAATTTATATTTAGTTGAGCTTTAGGCGACTGTTTATATCTTGATTTGATCGGTTGATAAGCAATTTACCTTGACAAGTGAACGATTTAACAAATGCAATGTCGAAGATAACGTGCAAGCAGTAGATTCGATGGAACAGTTGATGACGAAATCGACAACACATAATATAACTAGTTGATTCAAAGGCAGATATGACCAAATAAATGAAGGCAAGCAACAAATTTATCGATTACTATGATACGACTATTTAATCACAAACGATCGATTCTTACTGATTTCGAACAAATTAATTACGAGCAGGATAAACAGCTATTGATTTATCGAACACGTGCTTCAAATATCAAATTACTTCGTATTAAGCAAATAATTTAAACTAGAATTCGACGAAGGATGCTGCGATAGATTTACGATGACAACCACGAGAAGTAGATAAAATAATATGGATTAACTGACGATATGTGTTGACACCCAATTTTGTCCCTCCTTTTTCAAAAGTCGGCTATAATTTAACTTAAAGGTGTAATATGACTATTTGTGCAAAATGTGCATTAGAAAACATGCATTTACGTGTGGTATCATCTACTTATATATTTAATATTTAAATATGGCTATATTACGTAATTTTGCATCGTTTAAGCTATTTTTCAAAATATAGTTATTTTCGCATTATTTACGGCTATTTATGCTTAATTAGTTTAATTTGCATTTCAATTTTCTTTTATGTGTGCATTTTACTATGTGTCCACCTATTTTATACAATATATATAAACATATATATTTATATTTTTTATTTATTTAGCACCTTTAAGTAAAATAATAGCCAAATACATAATCAATTCATTTCAACTCCTTAATTTGTCATATTTGAGTTCCTTTTGAATTTAAATATGTGCAAGTCTTCCTTTTAAAGCGTTTATCTTGAAAACTTTCCTATGAACCTAGACAATAGTCTGTCTAGGTACGTCTATTCTGTTAGAAATCGATTGCTATTTTCTTCCAATTATTTAGTTTTAATTTAGATATTCTCATAATTCATATAATTATTATTTACATTTCAAAATATTTCTTTTCCATTATTTTAAAATTCCTTTTGAACCTAGATGAGTGCTCGTCTAGATACGTTCACGGTTGTATTTAAAATCTCATTATCTTCCTACTTTATTTTTGAATTAAGTCATTCCTAAATTCCTAATTATTTTCTTATCGAACCTAAACAGGTTTCTTAACTAAAATACATTCTCTTTATTTGAATTTTTCCAAATCTTCTCCTTGATCTAACTATCTTTTTCAAATCTCCTGTTACCTAAATTCCTCCCTAAAATCATTCCCAAATCCCCAATTTCCCTCTCATATTTTTGGAAAACTCCTAATAACTACTTTTTTCAAATTCTTTATTATAATTGATTCTCTTCTTCACAACATCATCACTTATTGACATCAGCACATATCCACACAAATAGAACAATACATACGCGCCCGACCCCACACAACTTCACCTCCACCATTTCTTTTACACCAAAACTAAAGCCAAAATAATTCTACACAGGTAGGTCCCACTGATCTTGGTCCCTTCTTCCCCGCATACCACACACTAAAAGAGCAGAAACACACACAAAATCAAAAACAAAAGACACTGGATACCAATTCTTTAAACCTTCATCCTCATCACCACTGATCTTCGTCTCAACGCACACACATACCACCAACCCCCTTCCTCCCTCGATTACACAATACAAAGAACACCATACACAGAGCGCACAAACCAGTCACACCCATACCCCCTATTTCCTCATCTCCTTCTCCACTGCATACACCCCAATTTATACACACACCCATCAGAAAACCAGATCAGAAACATACGCCGTTCGCAACACCATCATATACAATCGTGGAAACACACAGAAATAACAAGACCCCACACACACACAATTCCTCATATCTTCTCGTTATACAATACCCATACACGACACCTCCATTTTCCTTACACAGAATCAACACGCAGACAAACCTAATCGAACAGAAAATGGGGTAAAAAGGAAAGGGGAGATCTGACGCAGAGGGGATCGAAAGAGGGTTTGGGGAAGCGGGTCCATGGCTGTAAGACCACCATTATCGAAGTAGTCCCCCGCTACCAGAGTGGTAGCAACGCCGCCGGTGTCTCCTCGCTGGAGAAGCCGAGCCAGCAGTTGCTCCTCTGATTCGCCGCCATGGTTCAGCTCACTGTTTTAATGGGTTTCCTTAGTAGGGACTCGCTTCTAGTATTTGTTTTGAATTATCTATTTGGTTTTGAGAATGGGTTAGGTTCGGCCGATGCTCTGTCGGCGACCCCCGCTCTCTGTCTCGTTTGCTATGTGCATATATTTTGACGGTGTGAATTCCATTAGGCTTGGTCTGTTGCTTAGTTTTGCAGGTGTTGAAACTACTGATTGGACTAATCCCGGCCTGTCACTTTGTTGGGATATTTTTGGCTATGCAGCGGGACCCCCTTTTCGTGTTAAAACTACTGGATTATTGTTGTTTGCTATAGAACTGCACGTTGGTGAAGATTTGGCATAGCTGGATTTTACAGTTACTGGTTATTTATGGCCAAGGAAAATAAATATGCACATTTATTTGAGGCCTATTGATTGGATACTACACTTGAACAGCTCCGTGCCCATGTCCCTAAAACAAATAGGCTATGATAACTTGTATGAGCCGTAATTGCAAGACGAGCCGGCGATGGAGTGGTGGGACCGGCACTTGGCAAGACAACATGACCGGCCGACGTGTTTGCAGTCGTACCGACGTCCCTAACCTCTAGCCGAATCATACATACCTGAGCCTACACTTTTAAAAATCCCTTCCCCCTTCATGTTAAAACTACTACTACTACTATTATTATTATTATTATTATTATTATTATTATTATTAATATTATTATTATTATTATCATTTTTATTATTATTATTATTATTGCTATTATTATTATTATTATTATTCATTATTATTATCTATTAATATTATTATTATTATTTACTAAATTCCATTTGCTTTTTGCGAGGCACGTATGGATATATACTCTCAAGACGACGCTTTGAAATGCCTTTAAATTCAATTTGTTATTTGCATTCTTTAAAATTTGTCATTACTAGTTTGTCTCGAATTACTAACGACTTGATTTTATTTTGCAAGGTGTAATTCTCCGAGGAATAAGCCAATTAGAAAATTCATATCTTTTGTTAAATTTTACATACTATACGCATATTATTTAAATTATTTTTTAGTTAGTTAGTCTATTTGCTTATTTACTTGTTCGAATCCCAATTATAAGTCCGGTCGGTAACCACATTTGGTAGAGCTTGGGAGGTGCCTAACCCGTTCCTCTCGAGTTAACTTGAACCTCTTACCTAGATTTCTAGTTCGTAGACTAAGTTTCGGAGTTAATTGTAAAATTAGCTAGAAACAAAATAGGTGTCCTAATACGCCTAGTTAAAAAATATGTTAGGTGGCGACTCCAACTCTTTACCCGCGAGTTACCCACTAAGTCAAGCCCTATTTTGAACTTTAACTGGTTCGGAAAAAAATAGGATGCGACAGAATGGCGACTCCGCTGGGGATTTTTTTAAGGTTCTAACCATAACAGACTTTCTAATTGGGATTCTTTGCATTTATTTATCGAAACTAAAATTTCTTCCTTTTTCCTTTTGCAGGTTTTAAGCTTAACTTTCTGTTTTATTGGCATTTTCTGTTAATTTATTGGTATTTTGTTCTGTCTATCATTTTTCATCATATCCGCCACTTTGGCAAAGTTTACTCGTGCGCTATATTTGAAAGACGGTTGCATCGGTTTAACGGCTGTTCTCACTCCTAAAAACACACATTTGAAAAAGATTTGGGATAGATCGAGTCCGTGGTACAGCCGACGGTTCCAAACTTTTCCACTTCCAAACAGTCCATATGGGAGAACCTGGTCTAAACCCACTCTTGGAAGATTCTTACAACACGTCTCACACTTCAAATCTTCCATAAATTTTGCAAAATCCTTTTTTTTTAAAAAACAATTTCACGTCATAATTCTTTTTGTATTTTTTTATTGTCTAGTTTCTATTATCCTATCTTTTTTTTTTAAAACTAACTTATTTATTTCATTTTCCTTTTACTCCTCCCTTTTTAAAATCATTTTTTGAAATACTTCAAATTGTGCATCATTTCCATAAAATTGCTAAATTCCTTTCTTTTAAACAATTCTACTTAATTCAATATTGTCTAGTTTCTATTAATTCTATTTTTCGAAACTAATGTGTGTTTGTTTTGTTATCCTTTTTTAAAAACTTATTTTGTGAAACATTTCTATACGTGCATATTTACAGCACTTAAGCATTTTTAGGGAACATGTGCATTTCTTTTAAACTTGCGCATTTCTTTCAAAACTCGTACATTTTTTGACTCGTGCATGCATACCTTCCGCCACTCCTGGCAAATTTCTAAATCATGCGTTGAAAACACGGTGGTTACAACCACCTATTCCCTCACATAAAAATTCCTCTAGGGGGAAGGACTCGGAACCTATTTGGTCCAAGACGCTCCCGCTCCCGAGCAGTCCGCTTGTGGGGATAATAAAATCCGGTCTAGCTAACTCCATTCTTTAGTAGCGGCGTTAGGAATCATGCATCATGACATGCCATTAGTCGACTTGTTCTCAAGTCCGATAGGCCAACTTGTTCAAATAATCCGAACAGGTTTTTAACCCCAAAGAGCATTGAACATGATTTATTTGTGTTTGCTTAAAGGGTTGAACGTGCAAAATGCGAACCGTTTATTGGCATTTTTCTACATTCAGTGCTATTCAAAGGCACAAAGGTTACCTAAGAGGCGTCAAAAGCCAAAATTGAATCAGAGTTGATTATTTATAGACAGTCGAAATTATTCTATATTCAATGCCATTCAAAAGTACGTAGGTAACCTAAGAGACGCCAAAAGCCCAAATTGAATCAGAAATGATCGTTTATTCATAAACAGTCAGAATTGTTCTGCATTCAATGCGATTCAAAGGCACTAAGGTTACCTAAGAGGCGTCAAAAGCCCAAATTGAATCAGAGTTGATTGTTTATACACAGTCAAAATTATTCTGTATTAAATGTCATTCAAAGGCACGTAGGTAACCTAAGAGGCGTCAAAAGCCTAAATTGAATAAGAAATAATTGTTTATTCATAAACAATCGGAATTGTTCTGCATTCAATGCCATTCAAAGGCACGAAGGTAACCTAAGTGGCGTCAAAAGCCTAAATTGAATCAGAAATAATTGTTTATTCATAAACAGTTGGAATTGTTTTGCATTCAATGCCATTCAAAGGCACGAAGGTAACCTAATAGGCGTCAAAAGCCCAAATTGGATCAGAAATGATTGGTTATTCATGAACAGTCAGAATCATTCTGTATTCAATGCCATTCAAAGGAACGAAGGTTATCTAAGAGGCATTAAAAACCCAAATTGAATCAGAAACGACTGTTTATTCCCAAAGGATTGGAATCATTCTGTATTCAATGCTATTCAAAGGCTTAAATGGTAACCGAAGAGGCATTAAAAGCCTAATTTGAAGCAGAAATGACCGTTCGATAGATGGGAGGACACATAACGCACGTTTATCTTTTAAGCATTGCATAAAGACTTGACATCCTTGGCGTGTCAAAAGTCCATTAGCAACTTCCGTCTAAAGTGTCTAAAGGGTTCTCAACTCACAACGACACATCTCTTCATATCCTCTGTTGCATCATTTTCAAAAGCTTGTGCCACACGTTGATCATTTCGCTTAGGCATTTTTCTTCTCCCTTTCCCTATCGTCCTTCACCTTTTCCAAAAGATCATCGCCACTAGAACATTTGACATGGTTGCTGAAAATTCCTCAGTTGCTCTTAGATTGGTGGAGAAACCTAAGCATAGATCAACAAGACCGAGTTAAAGTGGTGTTGGGGAACCTGATTTCACTAATGGAGCACACTGCAGTGGAAGGGATGATAGAAGCAGCGGTACACTATTGGAATGCAGACCGAGCAGTTTTCCACTTTGGGAGTGTAGAGTTGACACCATTACTAGAGGAAAAAGGCGGGTTAATTCAATTACCATTTGAAAGTGAAGAAGTCTTGATGCCTAAGAGCATAACACCCGAGGAGTTATTCGAAATAGTAGGGTTCAAACCTGAATTGTGCACAGACAGTATAAGGCGGTCGGGAATTTCTCTGACTTCCCTCTATATCCAATTTGGGTATGGAGAGGCATTTCAAGAGTCTGAAGATTATTTTAGCATTAACCAGGCAGATTGGCAAGAGCAGAGGGTACTTGCTTTTGTCACCAGCTTTTTAGGGATTCTCGTGTTTCCACAACACAAAGGACGAGTTGATGTTTGCATGGTTTCAATTGCTGATGTCTGCATGGTTTCAATTGCTGATGTCTTACTCAAAGACATTAACAAGAAATACACTTTGGTACCGATGATTGTTGCAGAAATGTACCGAGCTTTAGAAAGATACAAGAAGGGTGCTAGCTTTTTCGAAGGTTGCAATTTGCTGTTACAAATTTGGCTAAGGGAACATTTGCAAAAGATGGATAGCACAAAGCAAGCTTTCCATTCCATACCAAGAGAAAACTACATCTTGACTCGTACCGCTCGCATGGACAACACTTTTGAAAAGTGGGACCGACCAACAACCGCCAACGGTTGGCAGCACATGTTCTGTCAGCTAACACTGGAAACATACAATGGATGTTTGATTACTTTCCCAGCGTAACAGTAATCACACAGTCCGAAAAAGTCTCATTTCTCATCTTAGTGGGTTTTAGAGGAGTTTATCCATACACTCCTTTAAGGACACTTAGACAAGCAGGGAGAAAGCAGACTGTACCCCAAATTGCAGATATCAGAAGTTTCAAAGCAAATATTCTCGGAGGAGTGATCCCGTTTAATGACAAGATAATAGAACTTTGGAAAGAAAGACAACGATTGGGAATCAAAACTATTGGACGAGACAGCTTTGACGCTGGCTATGATGAAGATTACCCAGACTGTCTTAGAAAGACGTAGCAAGGGCAATTCAACCAAGTGCAACAACAAAAAGGAAAAGAAATGCTGATGAGTTGAAATCTGAGTACAAAAGGCTACGAAAACAACTGGCAATTCAAACAAGTGCAACAACAAAAAGGAAAATAAATGCTGATGAGTTGAAATCTTAGTACAAAAGGCTACACAAACAACTGGCAAGGGCACGAGGGAAAATAGTAAAGAAGCAAAGTTTGGTCGAAGCAAAGAACGAAGAAAAAAGCAAATGACGCAGTAAGGCAGAACTCCTGACAAAGCGCATAGAGTCTATCGGCGTATGGGCTAGCGAGGGAATGAACTCTGTGGCAAACAAAGGAATAGAGGAGAAAGGAAGAAAGGCTTGGGAAATGTTGAAAAATTTCACATTTGACGTATCCCGGCTCTTAACTGATGCAGACAATATCATCTTCCAAAGATATTCATCAGAGGCAAGCTTGTCCGAGAAAGACTCGTCCGAAGAGGAAGAAGAAGAATCTTCTGGGGAAGGATCAATATGAAAGACGTTCATCTGGCCATGATCTAACCCTCTAGCAATGTTTTCCATCCTTGCACTATTTCAATATCAGCCAATGTAACAAAAGTCCAATAAATACAATACTATCTTTTAGGCTCCGCAATTTGTTAGCAAATGAAATGACGCATGTGACACAAAGCGCTTTCCAAAATCATCGTGCGTAAAACGGTCATTCGCATTATAGGACGCATTTCTTATTTGATGTGTGTGCATTGCACCAATGTGTCTGTTGCGCTAGATCTCTAGCGGAATTCTCTCTCAAAATTAAATCTCCTTCCTAGGCACCCCCTCTCCCCACTCTATGCCCATATCCTTGTATCTAAAATCATTCGCATGTCCAAACTGTCTCTAATTCATTCAAAAGTGTATTACCCTAAAGGTTGGATCGAGTTGAATACCAAGGAAAACAACATGGTTAAGCGAGTGCACTTGTTAGGGATTTTCCGAAATAAAGGAGTTTTTATAGCAATTCCCACCAGCTCTCTCCTTTCTCTACAAACTACCAATAGGGCTTGCCAGTCTGGAAATATGAACATTTTCAAGAAGAAAGATGAAGTCTCTTTTGTCGCAACCATTCAAGACCCTACCTTCAACCACTATAATCAAACATCGCCACAATTTTATCCCTACCCTCATATGCCACCTGATTATCCAGCTTACAAAACACTCAGCCCACTTGACATTATTCCATACCCCAGTACCAAATCATCCACCATACCAGCAAAACACTCAAGCCAATTACAAAAATACACCACCATGCCCTCCTAGGCCTCGCCCTGATGCAAACCAAAGACCAAAAGAAACTAAACTCCACTAGCCGAATCCCACACTCAAATGTTCGAAAGATTTGAAACTATCGGGCTTATTGTCCCAGTACCTCAATTGTTCCAGTAAGCACTATGCACACGGAGAGAAAAATTGACAAAGCAAGAAAATGCTAGTCAAACTCAAAGGCACACATGACTCTCCCTAAGACCTTTTGACACCAATATCTAAGGATTATTTTTGTTGCACCTGTCTACACAGTCACACCACTTACAAGACATTACTGTGACCCAAAGCAATTTCCAACTCGCTCCAAGCATTCAAAGGACCAGTGAAAGATAATATTGAAAAGACAGAGGTGTAGCAAATCCTTGTGCACAACAACCAAAACAAGCAAGCCGATTCAACTTGCAAAGGAGAGACAAAACACAATGACAAAGCCATCATTATATGACCAACCTGGAGACCCCTGGAGCATTTGGAAGCCTATCTCTATCCACTAGCAAAGATAAAGCAAGACGATGAGGTTATTCGACACACTTACCATAGCAAGGGTTGAGTTGATATAAAAGGACATGCGAATAGGCTTCTCGGAGAAATTTCGGTCGAAGGCTTTATCGGGGTGATATAAATTCTCGTGACGACGACCACAATAAGATGCAACAATCTAAGAATGACCTACATCGAGCTCAACGACTCAGCAACAAGATATTATCCAACAAGGAAAGTTGGTGCAAGAACTATATTGCAGCAGTTGGTCAACGAGTATGCAAGACGTTGAGAACCTCTTTGAAAGACACATAGCCGTCATGATAGACAAATTTTGAAAGATGACAAATGCACTCAAGGTCATGGTGTTCTACAAAAGCCAACATTCCTTTATGTCCCACAACACAGTCTATTCCTTATACAACATCTTTACCACCTTTTATTGACATTCAACTCCTCGCCTCCCGCTTAAACAAGCATCGGTCGTTTGACAAAAAACCTTGTCTTAACTGCTACATAAAGCATCTAGGCAATCCCTTGTGATATCTATGCACTCTATCACAATTCAAGCGCTAGTCCGTCATCCACGGTCTAGGTATTCTCTTAAGCTCATGTGTCATTTTTGCTTCAAGTCTTTGCTAACATGCCCACACTATTTTGTGCGTTTCACCACTTTGTTAAGGTTGCCCTGCATTTGAACACTGAAATCGGTCAAGAATCTGCATTCGAGAAATTCGAAATGGCAAGCCGAGTTGAAAACATTTTCTCCTGTAACAAAGTCCTTTGAACCATCAGCACATGACACCAAGAGCATTCAGAGGATCCCAATACCATACAACCTGTATTATACTCACACGAGAGTCACAACAAAGAAATCCAATCACTATACAACCAAAGCTAGCAAAACTCACAACCTTATGCTGCACCCAACTTACACAATAAACAACCTCCTCTCTGTCAATACTTCCAATCAGAACCTTATCAGGCTCAACACAATCAAAGACATACAAAAGGCAAAACCTCATGTCTTTATTCCTTTAGCTCAGTCAAAAGGTATCGCATCCAACAAACAAACTACTCCCACAGGCCAAAAAGATCCCGACTTCAACTAAACAAACTGTGAGGCACAAGCAATCTGCAAAGACTCAAGACAACGTAAATATAATGCAAACAACTAATGATTTTGAAGTGCTAATGGAGCAACCAATTCAACGGAAAGAGAGTGTAGTAAATGAAGTGCAGCGAGTTGAGCAAAACCACGCGGAATTAGGCAAAACACCATCAGTTCATGGCCAAGGAATATTGAAGGCGTCGTTTCCCTCACCGCATGGCCCAAACAGTAGAGGTAAAATTGTGGGAGATGATCACCAGGCGCCGCCTGCAATACAGCGTCTAGTTTTTCCAATTTCAACGGGGAAGGAGGTACATGCTATTTCTTCAATTGAAAATCATGAAACCAAGGTATGCCATGAAAATAGATCATCACAAACAACTCCCTTGCGAACTCTTAGTGTTGAAAAACAACTTGAATATGGTACTTGTCATGGTGTGAATATGTTGATTCCTACTTCACAGCTTGAACTCATGTGCAAAGGTCTTAATGATAATGTTGGGGAATTGGCTAGTGACAAGGCAGCAGATTTTGTCAATGAGTGTTTTGACAATAATCTGGAACAAACTGGGAGAGGTAGCATATTTGGTGACCATAATGCTTTAATTAATATTGAAGTAGATCCTGCTGACTCGGTTCATGATATTGATACAAAAGAGTCTGATTCTGATGAGTCACAAGGTAAGGAGTAGGAAAGGGCAAAAAGTGCTAGGAATTGGGCAGCTATGGTGGAGGAGGATGAACAAGTAGCACAAAAGACCCCGGGTAGTACTTTGAAAGCTACGGCACCAGAGTTTATTCCTTTTCAATTGGCTAATGTTAGCCTGATGAACACAATTCAAAAGATATTGAGGGGGTTATGGGTAGGTCCATTGGCTGCAAAATAATTTGAGCTAAATCCTTTGATCCCACATCATAAGACTGAAGAAGAAAGCAAGTAGGTTGACATTGGAGAGGACTTATAAGAAGATGAGCAGCACTAATGGATGATGCTAGAGAGAGGGCAGCCAGGGCGGCTGACATCTCACCAAGGAAACCAAGGAAGAAGGCTCACAGAAGAACAACAAGTGATGATACCACGACTACAGGCAGAACAAACCCTCAAATGGTTGTAAAAAATGTGTTTAAATCATATACGTATTGATGAGTTTTTTTTGGATAATTGGGAAAACAAGTTAATTTTTCAAGAGGAGCAAGATGGTTTTCAGAATTTGAGCGGGCTACAAGCATTACATCAATTCACTTGCATGAAGAAGGAGGAATTTAGTTTCACTTTCTTACTTACTTGTATATTTCTTCATTTTAGTAGTATTATTATTTGTAATATCATTATAGAATTCATAATAGACTCTATGATGATCACAATGTATCTAGTACTCTCGAGTTCTTTCTTTTTACATAGTTGTTAGCTAGTTGAGGTTGTGCCTCATTAGGAATAATAAGGTAAGGCCTAGCCCCCCTTATTTGTATTCTTCTGATTGAGATGATACTATTATTAATAAAATTAGTCACTAAGCACCCTGCTTAGTAACCTTTGCTAAAAAAAAATAATGTATAGAGGTTTCTTTTCAAAAATAATCAAAGAAGAAGAGCTTTAAGGTGAAATTCTCACATTTTTATTAATGAAATGGGGTATTTATACAAGTGTATGTTTAACCTAAACTTGGCGCTTAAGTCAATAATAAATAAAGGAAATGAAATATCTATTTTTATAATTAACTACAGACCCACTCTAATTATAGGGATATATTTACACTATATGCCATTATCTCCCTCAAGTTGGAGCATGAGGATTTTAAATGCCCAACATCAAAAGAAAATAATCTAACTGAGTTCTCCCTAGAGCCTGCGAAAAAATATCAGCTAACTGAGTGTCTGTGGGCACGTGTTCGGGGCTTATCGTTCCACAAATAGTCTCATCACGAACAAAGTGACAATCAACTTAAATGTGTTTTGTTCGTTTATGAAACACCAAATTTCATGCTATATACAAAGCTGGTTGACTATCACAATTCATCTGCACCAAAGACTGATGATTTATTCCAAGATTCCAAAATACTCCTTTAAGACATTTTAATTCACATACCACCATAGCCATAGACTGATATTCAACTATCGCAGATGATCTAGGCATTGGATGATATGTTTCTTAGTTCGCCAAGAGATAAGCATGTCTACAAGAGAAATATACCACCCGGTTAGTGGTCGACGAGTCAGTGGGCATCCAGCCCAACCGAGTAAACACCATTTGTATAATCGGAGATCACAACTAGAATTCATCGCAATTCCTCTTCTCGGACTACCTTAAAATAACGAACCGCCCGGAGAGTCGTATCCTGGTGATCAATCCATGGTTTTTGCATAAACATAGACAACACATGAACACTATAAGATCTATCTGGAGGCATCAAATAGAGATAAATCAATCGTCTAACAAGTCTTTGATAACGTTCCAGATCATCAAACCGGCCAATAGCAAGAGCTAACTGGTAATTTTGCTTCATAAAGACACCAACTGGTCGGGCTCTCAATAAACCAACCTCAGAATGTATATCTAAGGCATACTTTCTTTAGCATAGAAGTATCCATTTAGTACCTCTCGCTACTTCAACTCTCAAAAAATATTTTGAATACCAAATCCTTCATATGAAAAATAATTAGAGAGATACATCTTGAATATTTGAATAGCTCGAGAATTAATGCATAAGCTAATCAAATCGTTCATATAGACGAGCACGATTAACTCTATTGTTCCTTTCTTGAATGTTTATAGAGAATAATCAAAATATGTTTGGCGAAAACTATAGTTCTTCAATCTTTCCAATAACTTTGAAAACCAACAATGTGGTGTCTATGTTAATCTATACAATGATTTCTGAAGGTGAAAAATCTTCTTGGAGTTGTCATTCTAATAAACTGGAGGCAAATTCATATTAACTTCTTTGCAAAGATCACCATGAAGAAATGCATTGTGGACATCCACTTTATGCAATTCCCAGTGTATCAACAGTAGCTACCACCAAGAATATCCAGACAGTTACCATCTTGGAAACCAAAGCAAAAGTCTCTATATATTCAATTCCTTTTACTTGGTGATTATCGAAAATGATCAACCTCTCCTTGTACCGCTCGATGACACCATAAGAATTGTATTTAATCTTGTATACCCATCTACATCTGAGTGCTTTATTTCTTGGAGTCAAATGTTCGATACGCATATTCCATCAGTTTTTAATGCTTACAACCCTCGTTGCATGGTTTTTCTCTATATTTCATGCTTTATCGCTTTTAAGAATGAGCTCGGCTTACGGCAGGATATGATAGATGCAAGAAAACTGACATGTCCTAGAGAAAAGTTATTGAAACTAACATAGTGTGCTAAAGGATATGACGTACTTGAGGTTCGTTTAGGCTCGAGTGAACGAATAGTTTATCAGACATCAATTGATACTCGGTTACTAAATTTCAAACCATATTTGTAAAAAATCACGTAAAAGAATATTATCCTTCTTAATTCGCTTTCCTCGGCCTAACTCTTCATCTACTACTCCTGCACGCGAGTTTTTGGAAAGAATTTCAGCATCCGAATTATCTTGTACCAGTATATTAGTTTTCAAATTTGTTTCATCCTCACTTGAGTTTTGCCCATCATATCCTCGGGTACAGTCTGTGCCAAAAGAGTCTCACAACCCCCCTCCACCCTCACCTACTTCAATATTGTCCTCTTCTCCGGCCACACCATCATCTTAGACAGTATCTTGATACAGGGACTTATTTTATACAATTCTTGGGTGTAAAGGGAAATTTTGTCTCATAAAAGGTGATATTTCTCGACACCAAAAATTATTTAGTGTCCAAATCACATCCTTTTCATGCCATCTTTCCATATGGATACCCAACAGAAACACACCGATAACTACTACTTACAAACTTATATCCCGTTCATCCTTACTTATGGGCATACAACAAACATTCAAATACTCTCACGTGATCATAACTCGGTGTCATACCAATCAATATATTGTAAGGGGTCTTCCTATGCAATACTAAAGATGGAGTGCGATTAATTAAATAACAGACTGTCAAGACACACTCTCCCCAAATTCAATCGAAAAGTGGATTTGAAACCTAAGAGCCTAGGCTACATTTAGGATGTGCCAATTTTTTATTTCTACTATCCCATTTTGCTTTGGTGTCTCAGCAAAGGATGTCTGAAAAATAATTTCTTGTTCAAGGAAATACATTTTCATACTCGTATACTCTATTTTATTATCACTCTTGACAATCTTGACTTATTTACTAAATTTTTATTCCACTATAATAAAGAAATTTTTCAATGTTTGACAACCTTCTTTCTTATTAATTAATAGAAACTCCCACACAACCCAAGAGAAATCATCAACAATTATCAAAAAATAAGGCGCACATGAAAATTCAGTTCTATAAGGACTCCATAAATCATAATAAACTTAAATAATTTGGTAACTTCTCGGAGGGTCATAAAGAACTTTTTTGAGGTTTGATATATCCTTCTCTAATAGCTATAGAGCTGCTTCTATTGTGCAGACCTATCGGACACTGTGACATTTTTAGGCCGCCCAAAATATTCAACTCTCTGATCATATGATTTGACACTCTCATGTCAATTATTCACGAAAAATGAGCTATCTTACCACTAATTTGGTTACTTGTGGCCGGCTTCTTTTGATTCACCAATCCAGTCAACATTTGTCATCGCTCACTATTTAGTTTGGGCAGGGCTGTCTAGATTTCATACCTAATTAGGACACTGTTTGAGCCACATTAGCAATGAGTACCACAACGTCCGCGCCCGTGTCCAGCACACAACCCATTCTTCCTTGGTGGTTGTTGTCCACAACCCCAATCACCCACAACATTCTCATTCATACCTCTACCACGACCACCCGGCTTGTTTCATATGTAGGAAAATAGTTCCACCAATCTAGATACTTAATGACTTCATAACAACGTTTAGGAGGATGACCAAAATGATCACAGTAGGTACAAATCAGAGTTTTGTCTATGCTTTAAAAAATTCTCCAATGGGTGGATGCACTTTGAGCTATGGTTATTCCTTGCCAAGTTAGGAGTTGTTTCTAGACATTACTTGCATATTCACATGTGAAGAACATGTGATTGAGACTCTCATCCTCAAATGAAGGCCATAGCTTCTAGTTTTTCTTCAAGTCCCCATGCAACTCCCTTGAGTCTTTCATCTTGCACCAATTTTTAATAAACCTAATTCAAGGATGGCAACAGATCTTGTGCCTTCAAATTGGAACGAACTGCCCCATAGATATTTTCATCTAGACTCATAAGGTAAAAATGCACCTTTTCTTCTTCTTCCTTCTTTTTCAAGGCAACTTGTGAGGTTACACATGCATTTCCCACATGACCACTTCAAAAACTGTTCATAGTCTTCGAGCTCTTCCCAACAAAGAAGTCAACTTTTCGTAATATTTCACAATATATTCAATTCTTGATTCTCCGTTCCGACTGAGAAAAATTCTTGGATACTCTCTCACAGGGCAACCTTCATATGCGAGATGGGGTTCTTGGAGAGTGAGTTTAATAGAATTCTAGATCCAAGCTACCAATAATGAATTTATAGTCTACCAATCTTCAAGATTTGGTGAATCCTCATCGGGTTCCTTTAACTATTCTATATACAAAGTCAGATCTCTTTCATGGGCTAACGGTTGTCCGATTAACCGCCCCCATTCATCATAATTCTCACTCGTCAATACCACTTTGGTGATGAGGAGTCTAGGATTATTATTAGAGGTAATATTGTACGAAGAGGCTGTTTTTCGGACGATTCCTCTGTCTATGGCGACATCGGTACCTCCTGGTGCTACATCCATGAATAATGAACTCAACAATTTTACTGAAGAAGTTTCACAAAATCAAGGTAGTGGGTCGGCCATTGGCTCTATTACCATAATAAAATCACAATTTAGCACCCTTGTGCTTGAGCTTAACTCAACTCCAAAAGTTATTAAAGCGAGGAGGATTGTACAAGCCTTATAAAGGGACAAATTACCCCTATCTCACAACCAATGTATGATTCATTCAGGCCCCTCCTCACACGCCCATATTCAGACCCATTATGGGTGGGGCATGGACGATGTCATGTGGTTGAGGCTAACGATCCAAAGCTAACCTAGATTTAATGCCATGCAAACAATAAACAAAGAAAAAGAGCTTTTGGGAGTGAAATTCTCACATTTTCTCATTAATAAAGTAGGATATTTATACAAGTGGATGATCTAACCCTAAACTTAGTGCTGGGGAAAACTCTCTGCCCAAGACAACAATAAAATAAAGCAAAACTAAACAACTAGTTTCCTAATTACAAAAATAGACTACATGCATATTCTAATTACGTGTATATATTTACATTATATGCCATTATTTCTCAATTTGCAAGTAGAGTAGTAATTTTCTCTAGCTTATTCGTCAGCATAGAGATATCCTTTCCGTTTTTTAACTTTCTCGCTTTTTCTTTACATATAGTCTGAGCTCTAAAGTGGTTCAAGTTCTTGAATAATATTTTAATTTGCATTTTGCAAGTAATGAGCCTCTTAGCTTGAACCTGTTAGGCTGTTTCCTCACTTTTTTGTACTATGGCTTTGTTTTGGATACATAATGGACTAAATTAATTTTGCGGTTTGGCAACGGACTTGCTCGCATTTGGTTTAAATCTACTAATCCAGGAGTTACAAGTTTAGTTACGAGTTATAAGATTAAAAAAATATAAAATTCACCACAAAATGTCAAATGACGTTAAATATTTTGACAAAGGTAACGCGTAGCGCGGTGTGGACAAAAGGTTAAAAACACATTGCTGTTTACTAAGGTCTCCAAGAGAAAATGTACGCTAGCTTCTCTAGTGAAATTCGTTCCGTTATGTTAAGTTTTGTACAATGGACATTCAGATTGGGAGCAAAGACTTTCTTCTGAAAGTTCAATAAACAAAGTTTTTCCATAGAAAAGGTTGCATTTCGTTCTTTGTCCATTTGTTGCAGGCTTGCAGTAGTGACTTGGTTTATATCAACCATAACTGTCTCTAGTTAACTCCTCCATTAATGGACACGTCATATCTACAAGATTCCATATCAACTAAGCTTGATCATCCATAACTGACCTTGCCAATATGGAATATTACTTCGCTACAGTTACCAACTTACCATCTTTTAATTTAGTTTTGATCCAAAGAAACCTTTTCTTTTCTATTATTATTTCTTCATATGTAGCTTTCAAACGTGTTATTGTGGCCGGTAGTCCTTCTGGTAATGAAACCACCTTTTGGTAGTTTCATCTAACTTCCGCACTGGTCTTGGTAGAAATGATTTTTCATCGTCGGAAAAGAATAAAGTTTGCTGCTGTATTATCCTAAATTGAGTGACTTTGCACTCTTATTAAATTTTTGGTCTAATTTTACGATGTTGGGGCATATATCTTGTGTTTTCGACACTAATTCCTTATTATTTTTACTTGTTTTTGATTGATTATGTGTCCAACAATGATTGAATTGTGATATATTGCTAACTTGTATATTTGGATGTTTTAGGAATGAAAGTAATAAAATTAGGCACCAGGCGCCCATACACCCGGGCACAACAAACTCGGGCGCCCATCACATGGGCACCCACACACACATGGGCGCCCACATAAGTTTGGACCTAACTCACACCCCAAAAGCTAGCTCAAAGAGTGGAAGATTGTCCAAAGCTTATATGAGCATCTTGCCCCCTCTCTCTCACCAATATGGGACTCTTCCCACATTCCAACACCCCCTACACGGCCAGCCATACCCACATGGGTAGCCCGTGGACCACATGCTCAAAGGGGCCCAGGGTCTTTCTCTGGCTCTGATACCATGATAAAATTAATAAGACAAGACACAAATTTGGGTGAAGAACCTCTCACCTTTTCAATTCATCAATAAGCTTATATGTACAAGTGTAAAATAAAAAACCAAACTTAGTCCCTAAGTTACTCCTAATGGGCTTGGCCCAATATACACTTGGTCTAGACTGCTACAATTTACATAAATAAACCTATTTACAATAATAACATTCATTATTATTGTAATGATACCACATGTAAAATAATCGAGAAAGTGATCCGAATAGTGAAAACTTCTCTTTTAAAAATGTTAGGAAAAAGTGTGGTGATGGCCGCTCGACGAGAAGGATGTAGTGTCACCATCGCGAGTGTCTGTGTCGACGAGTAAATAGTTGGCAACAGAAGAGGTTGTAGGAGGACATGGAGTCCAATGTTGAAAGGGCGAGATTGCAATCTTGAATGCCTTGAAGAAGATAGGTTTCAGAGGTGAAGCAATTAAACGAACCAGAAAGGGTTCAGCAGATACGTTGAATAAGCAAGTGCGAAGTGAAGATCGGAGACAGATCGACCGGGAGAGAGTTGTGAATTGTGTCGTGAATAGAACAATGTTATCCCGCAGAAGTGTGAAAAAAAAAGTGGAAAGGGGTGATGTGTCCGAAATGTGATCATTCGGGACATAACTCAAATTATTGCTATGAGGTTATTGGGTATCCAAAGTGGTAGAAATTTGACTCAGGGAATGAGAAGGGACCTTCTAATCGAGGTACGATATTGTCAAGCGGCCGTGCAGAGACACGAGCACATATGGCTCGTCCGGTGAATGAAGTTGGATTCGGGAGCTCTAGTGCCTCCAGGTTGAGTAGTGAACAGGTGCAGGTGTTGGTGAGTTTGTTGAATTAAAAGAAGTCAGATGCGGATCGAGTGAAAAATAAGACGGCTAATGGTCCGTGGATAATTGATACTTGAGCTTCGAACCATATGACCGGAGAGTTGAATGTATTGAGCAATTTGCAGGATATTGTACACAGTCTGGTGGGTTTGCCTAACAGAAGCAATACAATGGGTCAACCCAGCTTAATGAATATATGACCCCCCAAAATGTTCTTTATGTGCCCAGAATGACGTGCAATTTGATTTTAGTGTCTCAGTTAATCGATCAATTTGAGTGTGATGTGCAGTTTACTGGGGACATGTGTTTTGAAGGATAAGACGACGAGCAAGTTGATTGGCACGGGTAAACAAACGGATGGTTTGTACTACTTTTGACCGGTGTCACCGGTAAAGGCTTTGAAAGTAGATGTTTTGGATATGTAGCACTATAATTCGAGAAGTTAGGAATTGTAGTGGCAAGAAAAATGTAAAAGCATGTGATATATGTCATCAGGCAAAACAAACTAGGAATGTGTTTCCATTGAGCGAAAACATAGCCTCCTAGAGTTTTGAATTGATACACTATGGCTTGTGGGATCCATATAAGACTGAAACTTCGTGTGGTGCCTCCTATTTTTTAACAATTGTTGATGGCTTTTTCCGAGCTATGTGGGTATTTTTGTTTGATGATAAGAAAGAGGCCAGAAGAACTTTGAAAGATTTCTTTGCAATGGTCGAAATACAATTTCATAAATATGTCAAGATTGTTTGAAGTGATAATGGGATCGAGTTTATTAGTATGAAAGCCTATTTTCAGGAACAAGGAATTCTCTTTGAAACCTCATGTGTAGGGACACCACAACAAAATGAAAGAGTTGAAAGAAAGCATCGACATATCTTGAATGTAGCTCGGGCGCTCCAATTTCAAGCACGTTTGCCGATTGATTTTTGGGGCGAGTGTATAATGACAACCGTTTATTTGATCAATTGTACGCATTCATCAGTGTTGAATAGGAAGACACCGTATGATGTTCTGATGCATATGACACCAAAATATGATTACTTGAGAGTGTTGGGGTGCTTATGTTTTGTGCGCAATCACGGACGAATGACTGATAAGTTTGAGAGCAGAAGTCGTCGCTGTGTATTTTTAGGCTTTCTGAATGGGAAAAAGGCATGGAAGATGTATGATTCGGATACCAAAGAGTACTTTATGTCTCAGAATATTACGTTCTATGAGAACGAGTTTTCGTATGCACCAACGGATGGTGTGAAACAATGTCCGAGTCCAAGTATTGAGACCGACCGAGTAGATGAAGCTGTTGAAGAAGAGAACAATTTTGGAGTGAGTGAGGTATTGAGATTCCCCCAGTCCATGTTGTGGATGAAGCTCAAGTGGAAGAAAAAATGAATTCGGACATTGAGGGGCCGAATCAAGATGACCTAAACCAAGGTGTCTTTCTCGGACACTTGGAAGCGGAAGAAATGGAAGAAGAGTTGGGCCATGGAAAAAGAAGTAAGATGGAAAGTGTCCGTTTGCGAGATTACGTGACCCATATTGTCCGGAAACAGAATCATCATGCATCGACTTATGTACGGAAGTCTAATAGCTCATGTGTCAGAAGTTCCAAGAGTTTAATCGAGCCTTGGCAAGCCTCAGGTGCGCTATGTTAACTGTGATTATTTCTCCTCGAAGCATGTGTGCTTCTTTGTAGCAATAACAGAGAGACATGAACCAGTGTCCTTCTCTAAAGTAGTAAAAGATGAAAAGTGGCGGACATATATGCAACAAGAGTTGCAAGCTTTGGAAGAAAACAAGACATGAAAAATCGAGCACTTGCCTCCGGGAAACAAGGCGCTCGGATGTCGATGGGTGTATAAGATTAAGTAAAACTTTAATGGTACCGTTGAGCAGTACAAAGCCAGGCTTGTGATATTTGCTAATCATCAAGTTGAAGGAATTCACTACACGGAGACATTTGCACCGGTAGCTAAAATGGTGATTGTCCGTGTTTTCTTGGCTGTAGCTGCGGCTAAGAATTGGGAATTGCATCAGATGGAAGTTCATAATGCTTTTCTCCACAGTGATCTTCATGAGGAGGTATATATGAAGTTGCCTCCTGGGTATCGAAATGATGGGTCAGCAAAGTGTGTCGTCTCCGAAAATCTTTGTTTGGATTGAAGCAAGCTCACCGGTGTTGGTTTCCAAAGTTATCAACAGCTCTGAAAAATTATGGTTTTCGACAGTCATATTCTGATTACTCATTGTTTACGATGAAGAAGGGAAATGTGCAGTTATGTGTACTTGTGTATGTGGATGATCTGATTATCTCTGAAAATAATCCGAAGGCGATACCACTTTTCAAGTTGTATCTCTCTGTTTGTTTTCACATGAAAGATCTCGGACGGTTGAAGTATATTTTTTGGGAGTTGAAGTAGCGAGAGGTCCTAAAGGGATATTCTTATGTCAATGCAAGTATGCAACGGATATCATTACGAAAGCCGGATTGTTGGAGGCAAAGCCGGTGGGTACTCCAATAGAGCAGAATTATCGTTTAGCACTCGCGATGGGTCGTTTTGTCAAAGATCCCAAACATTTTAGAAGACTGGTTAGAAGATTGATTTATTTGTGTTTTATGCATCCAGATTTGTCGTATAGTGTACATGAACTGTCGCAATTCATGCAGAGTCCACGTGTTGAGCATATGGAAGCGGCACTACGTGTGGTTAGATACTTGAAAGGGCGTCCGGGTCAAGGCATTGTAATGAGTTCTCGGTGTGATCTGCGCATGCACGGGTGGTGTGACTCCGATTGGGCAGGGTGTCCGTTGACACGTCGCTCGTTGACAGGTTGGTATATGTCTTTAGGGGACTCACCGATATCATGGTGGACGAAGAAGCAGCAAATTGTTTCTCGATTTTCGGCGGAGGCAGAGTACCGGTCGATGGCAATGACCTTGTGTGAGTTGAAATGGTTGAAAGGGATATTGTAGAATCTTAGAATCGAGCACCATCCTCCAATAGATTCAAAGTGTGACAGTTAGGCAGCGCTACATATTGTTCATAATCCGGTGTTTCACGAACGGACGAAGCACATTGCAGTAGATTGTCATTTTGTCCATGATGCGATCATTGGAGGGACCATACGTCCCTAACATGTGTCAACAAGCGCTCAATTGGCCGATAATTTTACCAAAGCACTGGGCCGAACACAGTTTGATTGTTTGTTGTGCAAGTTGGGCATTCGTAACCCTCATGCTCCAACTTGAGAAGGGGTAATGAAGGTTATTATTGTAAATAGTTTTATTTATGTAAATTGTAGCAGTCTAAACCAAGTGTATATTGGGCTAAGCCCATTAGGAGTGACTTGGGGACTAAGTTAGATTTTCTATTTTACACTTGTATATATAGGCTTATTGATGAATGGGAAAGGTGAGAGGTCCTTCGCCCAAATTTGTGTTTGTCTTATTAATTTTAACAGAAATGGATACAATTGGAGCAAAAGAAGAAGAACAAAAGCTGAAGAAAAGGAAGTAGCAGACCATACACTCTCCCATGCTTGGCATGCTCGGCTGTATGTGCTAGGAAAAGAGAAATTGAAGAAAAAATTGAAGATAGCAGCAGAAACGGCCATGAGTGCGAGGCATTCTTCGCCGTATGCGCTGGAGCAATCTAATTTGAGTTAGAAGAAGCTTAGGACGTTGCCTACTTATTCTATTCACTAAATAAAACATTGTAAACCTATTTTTAGAGAGGGAGGATGTACTTTTGGAGGCAGCAACACATTGGAAGATGTCTTTCTTCACCAAGTTTTCCTTTTCCTTTCTGTTCTCTTTAATCTAGTTTTTTCAGTCTAAAGTTGTGGAATACTCCATGAATGTTGATATTCGGAAGTTAACTTGATTTTATTGATTTATCATATTATGTTATTTATTCATATTTTGAGCATAATAATTTGATTGCTTGATCACCAATTAAATACTATTTATGAACCTAGGGTTGAACTCGAAACTGGGAACCATGGGCTGCAATAGGATTGGATAGAGTGTGTTCCTGAACCTAGGCATCGGTGAATAGTTTCGTGGTTAGGATACAAATATACCTAATAGTCATGCTTAGTCACTATACAGGAAATATAAATGTGTTCTTATTAACTCTAATTCCATAGACATATAGGCGTAAGGTTGGCTTAAATAGGCGAGAAGGGTATCGAAAGAGTCTTGTGAGTAATATTAACCCAGTGCTTAGTAATTCAGATATATTAATTTAGTCAGATGAACTGAAGAATTCAACAGGATTGGCAGATTTTCCATGACCCTAGACTATTATCCCTTCAAGACGCTATATTTTATTAGTTTAATTAGTTAATTTTAGTTATTCGCAATAAACTCTTGAAATCTTTCTTGTTAGTTAATTAGGAATTGTCTAATTTAATTAGTTGTTAATCGATAGTCCTCGTGGGAACAATACTTTCTTATCACTTTATTACTTGATCGACCGCGTATACTTGCGTATGCGCTTGGAGCGACAAGTTTTTGGTGCCATTGCCAGGGACTTAGAATTAGCTATTTTTAGATTAGACTTTTTCTTGTATCTATTCAAGTTTTTAATTTTTGTTAATTAGTTTAGTATTGTCTAACGTATTTTATCATGACATCTTTGAAAAATCGGTCGAAAGTTGGCTACTCATATTTTGGTGCTCCTCGCATAATTTGTGGAGGACGTCACTTGTGGGAACACTGCCCACATCTTGATACCCTACAGGACTTTTTATGTAGTGTTTCTACTACTTTTGATTCAAATTTTTTTCAATTGTGTGGTGGTCAGTGGAATGATTATCATAAGTGTCATAATTCTTCCCCCGTTTGTGATGAGTCTGATAAGGTGCAGGTTGTAAGTCACATTTGGCTAAATGAGCAAGCTCAATTCTTAGCAGAATATGAGGATTTCTCTAAGAAGTTTACAAATATGACGAGACAGTTTATGGAAGAAAGAGTTCTGCTCAAACAAGAGATCGGCCAATTTGGGTTGACTATTAATGATTTAGAGGTGAATTTGCATGAGATGGTTGAGGCTTCTAACGCCCAACTACCAATTGTTGTGGATAGTAGGTTTGAAGTTAAAGAGATAGACGAAAAAGTTGAGAACCAATTTGAAGAGCTAAGTGTGGAGTTCCAATCATTCGACCATATAGTAGTTGAAAATATCGAGGTTGAAAAATTGGCACTAGAGTCAAGTGAGGAAGTGAAAAATATAATTTTTTGAGACTCTGGTGTGTTAAAATATGAGGATGTCAAAAGAGAAGTAATTTGGAGTTTGAGCACATTGGACCTCACTCCAAACACTTTTCAACATTGTGTTTTGATGGCGACATGAAAATCAAGCCTTTCGAGCCAATAGAAAAGTCATGGGAGGAGGAACAAGGTGCCTATATTCTAAAATTTGTGATGCCGAGGAGACAAAACGACATCCCTCATTTAAAAACCAATAGGTGCAAGATGCGACCTTCATTGTTTGGTTACTTTGGTTTTATACCACCACCCTAGGACCGTAGCCGTAAGCTTGAATCCAAATTGGGTATTCGATTCATATCTTCGGGGTGGAGGAAAAAGTGAAGTTTTTACACGTCGTGCCGCGAAGTAAAATCAAGCGCTTCATAGGAGGCAACCCATATTTTATTGTTTTCTTCATTTAGTTAGTTTTAACATTTTGATTAAAAAATTAGAAAAATAAAAAGAACAAAAATAAGTACTTTATTAATTTGGTTGTTTAGTGTGTATCGTTGCAGGGAATTGAGTGACAAAAGGAAATTGAAAACATGCTACATATGTGTTTGGACAAGGGGAGGCAGCAGCAAGTTGCATGAATAAGTTTTTACCGGTTTCAGGCCATACAAAGCACTATGCTTCACGCAGGCCACTGAATGAGAAGATTAATGTGCAAAATAAATTAATATTTCAGAAACACTTTTGACAAGCCATCGCGCCCATCACTATACTGGAGTAAATTTCTTGAAACACTAGGCGATGCGTCGCTTCCCCTATGTATTCTCCAGGTAAGTTTCAAATGCTGAACTTAAAATACACCCACGAAAGAGGATAAAATTCATAAGTACCAGCACAAAAAAATTGTCTTTTCTCTCTCACTAATCTGGAAAAACACACACCACCCTCGGCCAAAATTCTCTTGGATTTCAGGTATGTCTCTCCTCCTCCTCCTTCCTTTGTCTCTCTCTTTCCCTGTATGATGTTATCTGCTGCATTGTTCCTAACCCCGTTCCCCCTTCTAGAGCTAAGTTTCTAGTTACTATTTTTGATTGAAATTTGGTTGTAAATCTGAATTGTTTAGATGGTATTTGGTTGTGGGGAGCGCGGTGATGCACTGTGACCGTGGAAATCATGAAATCCCAGGAGTTGGGAGTGTTGGTAATGACGCTAATTAGCCTACAACAGGCTGTCCAAAACTGTGCGCGCAAGTACTCGCTGAATTGCCTCAACAATTGGCAAAGTCTCAATAGCCGGACTTACTTATAAGTTGTTTAGGCATGAAATTAAGTGTGGGGATGGCATAGAAAAGGACGTTTGGGGCTGTTTGAGCGACGTGCGCGTTGCTAGCACACAAGGAGTCTCAACCGTGCAAGGCTGATACTGCTTGTTGTCAGTTATTTGTAACTGAAGTCTTCTGATTTTTCTTTGCTTTGTTGGATATTCCTACGCGTTGTATGAGCTAGTTTAGCCTAAGTGTGGGGTGCTAGAACCCCATTGGCGCGCGATAGTTGGATTGAATGAGTTTGTTGGCTTGACACTAATTGAGCGTGTACCTCTTTACTATCGAGGCTAAAGCTCGAGGCTGCGAGTGATTTCTCTTTCCACCTCTTGTTTGTATTTTCGAGTGCATTGAGAATGTTGCACCATTCTAAGTGTGGGGTGGGGTAAATTCCTATTTTTGATGCACTTATTTGTTTACTTTTGGTTTTTATTTTTTCGGTTGACGTCTTTTTATTTGTTTCTTGCTTAAAAAAAGTTGAAAAAAATTAGAAAATGAGAAAAATTCAAAAAAAAAAATTAGCATTAGGTTTTTTTTAGTTAGTCTTTTTAGTAGTTATAGTAGTAGTAGAGAATAATTTCCTGTGGGTTTTCTTTTTGACATCGGTTCTTTTTCATGGGATGTAAATTTGAATCGGGTACATTTTATTTTTTTAGATAGTTTTAGTTCGTTGTAGTAGTAGTAGAAAGAAAGGGAACATGGATTGGAGTCTAGGTGTCTTGTGCCCCGTTTGATCCTAATATATTTAGACCTGAGCAGGTAGATTAAAAAGCCTTCCTCTTGAGCTTTTGAAATAAATTGTGCCAAGAAAAAGAATAACCTTGTTTGTGATGCCTAGGCTCAGTTTCTTGACTCTTGTGTACTAAGTGCTTTATACTTTATTCTTTGAGCTGGTTTTCTTGCTTTGATTAAGAGTTCGAATTGAACCATCTTGAGTGAGTCATGTGTCATTGTGTGTGTGAGGTTTTAGTTGTGTTCCACGCTTGTCACTTGAGTCTAGAACTTGTCCGGAATGTGGTTGAAGCAAAATCCTAGATTTTGCTTAGTTTGAAAAATGATTATAGGTCTTCCTTGACCCGTTTGAGAATTTTCTAGCCTACCTTATACTTGATTGTCCCTAGCCAGCCCCTTTGATCCTTTATCCTTTTATTGGTAGCCATATTACAAGCCTTAATATGTTCGTTTTGAATTATCTTATCTATTTCTTGAACACCTTATCTCCTTAAGTTCTTACATAATAAATATGAGCTGAAAAGCTAAAGTTTAAGAAAAATGTTGGTTTGCTTATAAATTGGTCTCAATTAGAAAGTAAAAAAAGTGCTTGTGAAAAGAAAAAAATAGTAAAAAAAGTGAGAAAAAATCTTTGATTGTCTGGCCAACTATCGGAGCCAAAAAATAATGTCTTAAAAAAAAGCGTGAAGTGTGAGAAAAAAGAGTACTTCTTGTTGAGCTAAAAGATATTCAATGGGGTAAATAAAAAGGGAATTACTGGGTGTTGGTTGAAATTGAATCGTAGGAACTTTTGGTAGAAGAAAATATGCTGAAAATTAACGTTTTGTAAGTGCTTAGGGAGGTTTATTCACTTTAACAATATCTATCCTACTGGACCCGTAGCCTACATTACAACCCGTATTAAGTCCTATTTAATTTTAGATTGAGCAGGCTTACATTAGTGGAGATTTACATAAAGGGCAAGTCTATGGTACTTTTTGTGCGGTATGTGAACTTCTTGTGAGAGTTGAGTGAATTCTTTCTATCTTTAAAGTCCCAACATTAATTGCAATATCTTGTGAGTATTGGACTATTTCTCTTGATTTGATGTGATGGCACTGATTCATGAAGGATAGATCATTTTATTAGACTCTTAGTCAAGCTAGCATGCGGGCTTGAGAAACTTGGTGTCTCAGAGTCTGTTATTGAGGTTAAGATGATACAATTTGGTTACTCGATTGTTTTTAAATGTTTGGATTGTTTTGTCATTGTGAACATGAGGAAGTGCGTGAAAAATGCATGTGAGAAGGTTTAATAGTTGGTATCAACCACACATGTATAATTGTTCTTAATTCTTGAGATGCTAGGTTGGGAGATTAAATTGCTAGGGGTTAGTGTTCTTGAGTCTTGTCTGAAGTATGATTATTTTTGTGATTGCTCGAGGACGAGCAATAGTTTGTGTGGGGTATTGATGTTGGGCATATGTCTTCTATAAACCCTAATTTCTACAAAATTTCAATGTCTACAAATTCCTCCACTTCAAGTCCTGTCGAAAAGTAGGCTTGCCGACATCATAGACGAGATTTAAAGTACTCGTGTGAACGACATTCCCTTTTCTATGCTCATCCACCACGTACAGGAAGTTTAGACCCACTAGTCTAAGTAGAAAATATTTGTCCATTAGACTTGAACCTTAGCAGCAACTTGCACCACCAACCGTTGGGTCTTTGCAAGTTCGTGAAGGAACCAAGAGAAGTTGCCCCCAAATTTTGCCATGGTTTGTCTTCAATTGCTTCTGTTTGAGGCCAGTTACAACATATCAATTGGCTCAAAATTTGCAAATCAAATTTTTGAGAGAAGGGATGAAGGCAAGAATTTATCCCATTGGGTGTGCCAATTTGTTTGCAACAAATTGTAGAAGAAAATTAAACCTATAATTACAAACAACGTGAAAAATATAGAATTTTATTGATAAACGTGCGGGTATATATCTATTTATCCCTTGATTCTTCCCCCTGATTTGGTATTCGTAATTCGAGGGTCTTTGCGGCGTATTTCTCGAACGTAGGATGATATAGATTTCCTTGAATTATTTGATTATCAAGAAGTGGCTTGAAAGACATATTTGGTGTCTTGATTATGTGTGGATATCCCGAATTTATGGGATTTGAGATGATCTCATGGATTTTTTGAGATGCCTTTGCTAAAGAATATGGACCCGCTTATATAGGAGTGAGTTAGGGTTTGGGTAGAGTAGCCTCCAAATAACCTTAATTGGCTCATTTTGTAGAAGCCCTAATTTCTACAAAATTTCAATGTCTACAAATGCCTGCATTTCAAGTCTTGTTTGAGAGGAGACACGAAGATAAGATTTGAAGTATCGAGAGATGTTGGCCCCAGATTTGGCCACTATTGTTGTAGACTTGCTTTTGCTTGTGAGAAAAAAGATGTATGGAAGAATTTATCCCACTGGGCGTGCCAATTTGTTTGCAATATAATTTAGCAAAAAATTAAAAAACAATAAACAACATAAAAAATATAGGATTTTATTGATAAACGATCCGGGTACAATTCTGTTTATCCCTTGATTCTTCTCTCCTATTTAATATCCGTAATTCGAAGGCCTTAGCGGCGTATTTCTCTAACGTAGGATGATTTGCATCTCCTTAATCTACTCCATTTGGATCTTGAATATTGCAAGATCTTGAGAAAGACATATTTGGCACGTCTTTTGATCTCTTTGTGAATATCCGCACTGCTAGGATTTCTAAGATGATCTCATGGAGTTTTTGAGATGGCTCTTCAAGAGAATATGTGACCCCTTTGTATAGGGGTGATCTAGGGTTTTTTTTGGTGGAGTAGCCTCCAAGTGACCCTAATGGGATCATCTTGTATAAACCCTAATTGCTACCAAATTTCAATGTCTACAAGGTTGAAGAAGCTGCGGATCCTAATATCGTAAGCAGAGAAAATAGGGAGATGCAGGAATATAACACATTTAATGAAAGAAGGCGTAAAGAGTGCATAGCATGCGTAGTTCTGCTTACCATAAGGAACTGCTCCAATAAATGAGTGTCCTGCACCAGTTGTATCAACTAATTCTGATGGTGGTATCTTTTCGGTTGTTCCTATAAGCAGCTTCTCACATACTGTCTCAATACCTTTTTCATGCAATTTTGCCATATCCTAGAATAGGACACAAACTTTAGCCTTAAATATCACAACTTAATGTATTTACGAGCACTACAGCCAAGCTTCCGTTTTCTATTGAATGATAAATCTTCTAAATGGTAAATTACTGAGGATATGCATGTTGCACTGGTTGAGTCATTATCAATACTCTACTTCATTTTCTTGAACAAGTCAACTACATCAATTTCTTCAGACTGAAGATCTTCTGTAAATCAATGCAATAGCAAAAAGAAAAGATACACAATTTGAACCAATTGTTTTTCTAAAAGCAGAAGACACTTAACATCGATTAGAACAACCAAAGCATGCAAGCATTCCAGCTTCAGCCCTTTCTAGCCTCATGAAGCAATCTACATTCAATGTCATTCTTACAAATTTGAAATTTTCCAATATAGAATAAGAGCATCTGGGCCGGGACTGAAGTAGCCCCTGTCCATACCTGGGAGACGATACGTCTTTTGTGAAGCTCAACCTTTGAAAGGGTGCAAAGGGACTACAACATCAAGAGTAAAGCTAGGAGGAGAAGAATGACATTATTTCACCTTTTCTAGAAATAGTATAGAAAATAATTTTACTCCCTAGTTATGTGGTAAAGAGCGGTGAGAGACAAAAGGTTTTAGTTGAAAAACAAGGCATTAGGGGACTTGGTCATTAGATTAAAATCGGGGAGATAACAAATTTTACTTCTACTGGAAAAAAGATATGATATTCCTTCTAATGACTTCAATGCAAACATCAACTCGTCCTTTGTGTTGTGGAAAGATGACAGTCCCTAAAAAGCTGGTGACAAAAGCAAGTACCCTTCGCTCTTGCCAATCTGCCTGGTCAATGTTGAAATAGCCTTCAAATTTTTGAAATGCTTCTCCAAACCCAAATTTGATGTAGAGGAAAGTTAGAGAAATTCCCAACTGCCGTATAATGTCTGTGCATAATTCGGGCTTAAACCCTACCATTTAGAAGAACTCCTTAGCTGTAGTGTTCTTGGGCGTCAAGACTTCTTCACTTTCAAATGGCAATTGAGTTAACTCGCCTATTTCCTCCAATAATGGTGTCAATTCTACACTCCCAAAGTGAAAAACTGCTCGGTCTGCATCCCAATAATGTACTGCTGCTTCTATCATTCCTTCTACTGCAGTGTGCTCCATTAGTGAAATTAGGGTCCCTAACACCACTTTAACTCGGTCTTTTTGATCTATGCTTAGGTTTCCCCACCAATCTCTGAGCAAGTGAGGGATTTCAACAACCATGTCAAATGTTCTACTGGCCATGATCTCTTGGAAAAGGTGAAGGATGATAGGAAAAAGGGAGAATGAAATGTCTAAGATTCGCTTTATTGTGAACAAAATGAACAACGTGTGGCACAAGCTTTCAAAATAATGCAACAGAGGATATGAAGAGATGTGTCGTTGTGAGTTGAGAACCCTTTAGACACTTTAGAAGGAAATTGCTAATAGACTTGTGACATGCCAAGGACGTCAAGTCTTTATATAATGCTTAAAGGATAAACGTGTGTTATGTGTCATACCGTCTATGGAACGGTCATTTCTGCTTCGAAATGGGCTTTTAATGCCTTTTCGATTACCTTCGTGCCTTTGAATAGCATTGAATACAGAATGATTCCAGTCTTTTGGCAATAAACGGTCGTTTCTGATTCAATTTGGGCTTCTGACGCCCCTTAGGTTACCTTTGTGCCTTTGAATGGCATTGAATACTGAATAATTTCGACTATCTGTGGACAAACAGTCATTTTTGATTCAATTTGGGCTTTTGACGCCTCTTAGGTTGCCTTTGTGCCTTTGAATGGCATTGAATACAGAATAATTTCGATTGTTTATGGATAAACAATCATTTTCGATTCAATTTGGGCTTTTGACGCCTCTTAGGTTACCTACATGCCTTTGAATGACATTGTATACAGAATAATACCAACTGTTTATGGATAATCAATCATTTCTGATTCAATATGCGCTTCTAACGCCCATTGGGTAACCTTTGTGCCTTTGAATAGCACTGAATACAGAACAATGCCAATAAACGATCCACATTTTGTACGTTCAACCCTTTAAGCAAATGCAAATAAATCATGTTCAACGCTCTTTGGGGGTTAAAAACCCGTTCGGATTGTTTGAACAAGTTGGCCTATCTGACTTGAGAACAAATCGACTAATGACATGTCATGATGCATGATTCCTAGCGGCGCTACTAATGAAAGGAGTTAACTAGACCAGGTGTTATTATCCTCCCAAGCGGACGGCTCCGGAGCAGAAACGTCTCCGACCAAATAGATTCCAAGTCGTTCCCCCTAAAGGAATTTTTATGTGAGGGAAGATGTGGTTGTAACCACCGTATTTTCAACGCACGATTTTAGAAAGTTACCAGGAGTGGCGGAAGGTATGCATGATATGCACAAGTTTAAAAACGTACAAGTTTTGAAACAAATGCACAAGACAACCTCGGGAGTGGGAGTAAAACTAACACATGAAACAACAAGTTAGTGTTGAGATAATAATTTCATATGCAAAGCACATAATATGCATGATAGGCGTCATGTGATGACGCTTTTGGATAAAAGTGGCTAATGGACTTTAACATACCAAGGATGCTCAGCCTTCCTAATTTGACTATGGTATTTAAAATTGAACGTGTATTTTGTATCATCTCAATTGTTCTCATAACCCAAAATTGACAGAAAATAATTTTATAAAATAATTAATTTTATTATATAAATGTCGAAATAACATTTTTATTTTAGGTAAATAGGGATAATAATTGATCTTGCTACATTAAAAGTAGAATAAATTAATTTAAAATCTATGATTTACAAAAATTGATTTCATTCATAACCCAAAAATAATTTTATAAAATAATTGGTTTTATTTTTATAAATGTAGAAATAACGATTTTAGGTAAATAAATAATTGATTTTGTTATGAGAACCCACTTTTATGTGAACGAATGGTCTATATTAGCCACGTTCAACTTTAAATAAATGCACACATAACATATTTAAACGTCCCTTAGGATCGAAAACCCGTTCGGTTCATTCAAATATGGTGAACTAGTAGACTTAGACATGAGCCGAAGTCAAAATTTCCCTAAACATGACATGATGCATGATCCCTAAAAGAGTCTTCACTAAGAGTTGGGTAATTCTAGACACAGTTCCCCAAGGCAGACGGCCAAGGAGTGGGACCATTTGAAATTGTTGGTTGTACCACGGACCAACTATATTCCAAAATGTCCCTCCTAAAAGGTTTTTTGTGGTGAAGCGACCGTGGGATCCACGTAATCGCCCGTGTCTGTGCAAGTGTAAACTTTCCAGGAGTTGAGGAACTGTGAGTAACATGAACAATAATAAAATATAATCAAACAATTCAATAATAAAACACATAAATTTGAAAAATAAAAAATAAACCTTAATCCTGCAAAATGAAAAAGAAGAAAAAAGTTAGTATCGAAATAAATGACAAGAAAATAAAGCAAGTAAAGAATCCCAATTAAAAGTCCGTTATGGTTTGAACCTTGATTTTCCCAGCGGAGTCGCCATTCTGTCGCATCCTATTTTTATCCGAACCGGTTAAAGTTCGAAATAGGGCTCGACTTAGTGGGTAACTCACGTGTAAAGAGTTGGAGTCGCCACCTAACATAGTTTTTAACTAGGCATATTAGGGCACCTATTTTGTTTCTAGCTAATTTTACAATTAACTCCAAAACTTAGTCTACGAACCAAAAATTCTAGGTAAGAGGTTCAAGTTAACTCGAGAGGAAGGGGCTAGACACCTCCCAAGCTCCACAAAATGTGGTTACCGGCCGGACTAGAACAGCTAAGCAAATAAACTAAGTAACTAAGAATAAACAAATAATTTGAATGACTAGTAAAATATGTATATAGTATTAAATAAAAAAAAAGTGTGATTTGCTAATGGCTTCCTCCTTGGAGAATTTCACCTCGCAAAATTTAAAGAAAATGAGTTAGTACAATAATAATAAAGAATAAATAATAATAGTAATAACTACTACTAATAATAATAATAAGAATAAAATAATAATAATAATAATAATAATAATAACAATAATAATAATAATAATAATAATAGTAACAAAAGGGTTTTTATTTTCTTCTAAAATAGGTTATCGTCTCTCATCCAATTTTACCTCACAAAATTTAAAGAAAATGAGTTAGTGAATAATAATAATAATAATAATAATAATAATAATAATAATAATAATAATAATAATAATAATAATAATAATAATGATAATAGTAATAATAATAAAATAATAATAGTTTTAAAATAAAGGGAAAGGGATTTTTTAAAAGTGTCGGCTCAGGTGTGTATGAATCGAGTAGAGGTTAGGGACGTCGGTACGGCTGCAAACACGTCGGCCGGTCATGTCGCCATGCCAAGTACCGGTTCCACCACTCCATCACTAGCTCGTTTTGCAATCACGGCTCATACACGTCATCATAGCCTTTTGTTTTAGAGACACGGGAATGGGACTGTTTATCCGCTCAAATCAGTAGGGCTCAAATAAATAATTATTTTCCTTGGCCGTAATTGATATAGCATCCGTCAATTCATTGTGTAAGCCTCAAATTAAAATATTATCATAGGCTGCGAGTGTTGCATCGTGTTCTAATCAATCCCAAAATTTAGATTCCCGAATGTACGGGTCAAACTGCATAACAAAGCAAACGAGTCAATTGAATAACAAAGCAAGGTAAACGAGTCAACTGCACAATGAAGCAATGTAAACAGGTTAATTGCGGTAATAAAATGATTCAACGAGTCGAACGGGTCAACTCCAAATTGCTAACGATTCTGCAGAAAATAACATTAGCACCGAAAATTCCATTTTGCCAATAACAAATGGAAAAATGCTGTCAAAAAGCAAAAGCCCAACTAAATGAGTCGGAACAAATCCAAAGCAGACGCCAAAGCGCCCAAACACGGCATCGTTAAAGTGAAAAGGAAGTAAGCGACTCCTAATCTGTATGTGATGGCGAGCAGCGTTTCCGGATGATGATGGTGAAAGAAACCCCAAATCAAAATTCCGGTGGACCAAGGGAAGAGGGAGCGACCACCAGCCCTGGGCAGCGCCGCTACCACCTCTCCTTCAGCCAAATCCAAAATGAGAGAGAAATCGCAAAGCCATTGAGACAACCAATACAGCAGGTAGATGAGGCAAGCAGAGAAAACCACCGGCGATGATGGTTTTTCGGTGGTGGTGGTTTTGTAGTTTCCAACAGTGGTACCGCCGTTCATTCCCTGTCCCCGATCTCCCTCTATTTTTTGTTATCGTGATACTGTGTGTGGGGCTGTTTACATTGGTGTGTATGTGTGATGCTGTTGTCATGATTTTTTGGAGAAGATGGGTGTATGTGCAGATATGTACTGTATTGTTGGTGCATATGTTTTGTTTGTTTGGAGGAAAGGGAAGTGGGGCCTGTGTGTGCGGAAGAAGACCAGGACGGGGGATCTGCTGAGGTTTTGTCGTGTGTGATGTGTCTGATCGTTTTTTGTTTTTGGAATCGGTGGTGTAAGGATTTGTGAAGAAGAAGATGATGGTGGATTTGTGCGGGGATGTGGGGTCTGTGATGTGGGTATGCTGATCGTGTACTGGTTGTGTGTATGTGAGTACTGATTTTTGTGTACCGTTAATGGTGCCCCCTTTTGTAAAATTGTGTAGATGTGATATATACAAAATGAGAAAGAAGCCTTTGGAGATTGGCCTTTATTTTTGGGTCTGATTTTTGAGGGATTTCGGAGATTTGAGGGAGAGGATTAGGGGGGAGATTCGGGGATTCATTTTGGGATTTTATCTGAGAGATTGAGGGAGTGATAGGTGGAAAAGAAAATCCTTTTGGAAATTTATTTAAATAAAATAGGAGAAAAAGAAAAAAAGATATAGTGTAATTGATGAACGTATCTAGCCGAGCACTCGTCTAGATTCAAAGTGAAAAGATTCGAATGTCAAATAACTATGGGAAATTATGAATAAAATAGGACTGGGATATTCTAATTGGACTAAGATTCAACTAAAGGTGCTGAAATAAAAATAAAATATAAGTATATGTATATATATATATATTCTATAAATGGGATGAACAAATAATGAAATGCACACATAACAAGAAATTGGAATGTAAATTAAATTAATTAACTATAAATAGCCACAAATAATTACTAAATACTATAATTGCACAAATAACCATATTTTAAAAAATTGCCTAAATGATGCAAAATTACATAATATAGCCACATTTATGTATATAATATATAAGTCGGAGATAACGCACGTAAATGCATGCTTTCTGATGCATATTTTTACAAATAACCAAATTGCACCTTTAAGTTAAATTATAGCCGATTTTAGAAAAAGGAGGGACAAAATTGGGTGTCAACAGTTTCCGAACCTCCGGCATATTTTCGAGCCGTTTTTCCATGTTGGCCTCGAAATCCTTCTTCCACTTCTCAAAGTCGGACGCGACGCTTGTTTAAGATATTGCGAGGGCTGTAGACCCCGAGCCCCCAGACGTGACTCCATTTAGAAAACCTCCTATTATGGTGCCTATGGGAACATCATTGGAATTTCTTCCGTTAAGCATCATGAAGGGAGCATCGCCAGGGTTGGAGGGGACCATTCCATTCCCAACGAGGGTTTGCAAGGAGCTTCAAAATTGTTCATTAAATTGAGCTTGTGCTGCTGCTTGAGCGGCTGCTTGTTCCCGCATCTATTACAATGAGTTCACCATGAATTGCTGGAATGGATCGTAGAGCTTGAGGAGGTTGGATCGGCTAAAACTGCTCCTACGGGAGGTGTTGGGCCGATCGGGGGAGTGGATCCATTTGGTGGTGTTAATCCTACCAACGGAGTGGAGTTATTTGTTGGAATGGGGCTAACAGGCGGTGTCGAGCCAGTTGGAGGGATTGGGACCCCTCCATTGGCTTCAGTGGCTCCTATTGTTTGGTCAGGTATTTGGATAGAAACATTGACATCGATGATGTCGGCCATTTTTTAAGCGAAAATCGAAGCTGCAGACTTTGTGTTAGCTTGGATAAGCTTGGAGTTTTGACTGATGATTAAGGAACGGATTCAAAGGAACTGTTCCTTTGAATCACTGCAGCTAAATAGATAATTCATGCAAAATCATTTAAGCTGAGATATTAGTAATTATCCTTAGACTGATGTTTATCTTGATAATTATGCAGGTCTAAACGTATATGAAAAGATTGCATAAATGATGGATAAAGGAGAGAAGATCCGGATGCTTAAAGAGAAGAATCCAATTAGGACTCAAACTCTTGGGATCCCTGGCCACCAGAGAGCTGTAGTGGAGTCCACTCAGCACCCTGTGTCAACATGGAATGCCCCACACCAGAGGTACACCAAGAAGCTCAGGGAGTCTTCTGCTCCCAAGGAAGCCCAACCGGCTATCCAAGATGTCATCCGTCAAGGACAAAAAGGGGTATATGTGGAGGAACCTCAAATGGGGGGCAATCGAACAGAAAAGATGGCAGGGATGATTTTCTGAAGCGACAAGACGGATAGGAAACGTCAGGGTCATTATCCAAGGGATCGCTCAACGGGGAATGGGTTCCTAATCGATTCGAAGAATTGGGTCTGCGAGTCAACGCCATGGAATTCATTAGAAATCATATAAAGAATGCAAAACTCTGTTGGCCAAGCAACCTGAGAGCAGAACCTGGCAGGAGGGATAAGGAGCTCTACTGCCAATTTCATAGAGACCATGGACACGACACGGCCGGGTGCAGAGCATTGATCTTAGAAGTCATGAATTTCTTGAACAAAGGATACCTCAAGGACCTGCTCACCGATAAGGGAAAAAACACCATCGCTAGAAGTGATAACCAGGACGCACCACCAAGCCTGCCCGATCCTAAGAGGTCAATCAATGTTATAATCGGCGGACCAATATTGCTCAGGAGGTTAGAGGATATCTCCGCAGCGCCCAGCCAGGGTCTCACCCGAGATGAGATGATCCTATTTAGCGACGAGGACATCATCATATGCAGTACCCTGCACCATGATGCCCTAGTCATAACACTTAGGATGGAAGACACAGACGTGAAATGTGTAATACTCGACCCCGGTAGTGCGGTAAACCTCATCAGATGTGATGCACTGAAGGTGATGGGTGTTGAAGATCGAATCATGCAGAGCGTCTACAATGCGATCGTTGGCGACCGTGGATTCATCAAGCCAAAGCAGTACCATCCACCTGGTATCAGAAACTAAAGTATCCTACTCAGTGGGGGATAAAAGAAGTAAATGGTGATCAGGAGGCAACAAGCGAATGCTATACGGCCGCAATCCTTGGAGCAGCTATCCCTGAGCAAGTGCCCGAGATGAACATTCCAAGAGACCCTGAAAACCTCGAAGTAGCAATCAATCAAGACTGCAATTCAGTTGGTACGGTTGATTGGCGTCTTTCGGGGGGGGGGGGGCAAGGAGTAGGGATAATTGGAAGTACTTTTCTTTTCAGAATTTACTTAACACATTGTCTTGCTCTCAGATTACAGTATTTTCATACACATTTTGGACATGTTACGGGTCTTCACTCACAATGTCCTAGGCTCTGCGCCTTTATTAATAAAACTACTAACTTACTTAGTCAATTTTATGCATTTATCTAGATCCATTTACGATCCAACTATTCATAGCCCCGGCCACATACAAGTTGAAGCAATACACCCACTTTACGTGAAAAAAGTAGGGTACACTACATGATTAGAGTTAGACTACGTCTAACTCAACCACCATGAATTAATCGAGTGTTGATCTCGTTAAATCAACATTTGCACGTACACACTGATGGGGACGCCTGTCCGTGTAGTGCCAGAAAGTCTTAAATACTCGAGTACTAAGCGAAGAAGTTTTGTCTCAAAACGCAAAAGGACGATTTTCACACGGGCTAAAGTCGTCCCATTATGGGTGCAAACAACTATCTACTGCGGATGCAATCTAGCCGCCCTTTATCGGTGCACAATAGACGTAATTACCCAAGGCAGGCACACTAACACACGTTCTTAAACTATAATAGTCAGGATGACCGGAAGACATCTAATTCTTAGGTGCAAACGCTCACAGAGGCATAACTTAGCATTACTTATTTTTTACGGCGAAAATTAAAAAACGTCACGAACAAAAAAAAGTGATTTAAGTTAATATGCCACAAAACGGGCCCAAAATTACATTACACATCCGAATACGCGGATAAATGTCTAAATCACCAGATGCATAAAAAAAGAGCATCAAACAGGGGGAGGGGGTAATTCTCATTCCTCTCTCAGGGGACTTCCTTCATCGGCAACACTCCATGAAGGTCTTGCTTCACCAGCTACAGGTTCCCCAGTCGGCGTCTCTTCTCTTTCATCACTCATCTCTTCTGAGCCTTCCTCAAGGTCAGGACCAAGCTGAGCCTCTGCCTGGGCAACAAGGCCAGTATATGAGGCAATCACAGCAGTAAGGTCAGGATTAGGGTCGTCACGAACCCGAAGAATGGTGGCAAGAACGGCAGCAACGTTGGCACGATCAACTTCTGCTATACGACGAGTATGCAGAGCTTCTCTTTGTTGATCTTTCAGGAGGAACTTCTCGCAAAGGTCATCCGGAATTCGTTCAAGTGATGCCACTTGACCTTTCAGCCTATCATTCTTATATTTAAGGAAGGTGGAGATACCCTGAGCATCCGCATCATATTTCTTAACGGCATTCAATCTCTCTCCCATATACCAGATAGTTGTTGTTGCAGCTCTCTCACGATTCAATGCAGACGATTCACTTTACCGAGGTAGAGCTGCTCTGAGACCTTGGAATCTGTAAGGGACGACTTGAGGGCCTCCACATCTTGCTTGTGCTTGCGCACTTCACCAGTCAACGCCCTTTCCAAGTTCTTGCTCTTCAGAACCTCCGCACGATAAGCATCACGAGTGGTCTACAGCTCGCCCTTCAATTCCTCAGCCATTTCTAGAAAGGGCTGCAAGCTAGCTGCTTGTCCATGCAGAGCATCCGCTTCCTCAACCTGATTCCCCTCTAAGCTCTCTCGATGGAGTATCTCATGATACACCATCAATCCCTGGGTAATGGCAAAGACAGAAGTTTGGTAAAAGAAGAGCGATGTTAAACTTGACATGGTAGTGACGGGAAACTTACACAAAGGGAGAAGCTGGTGGCAACCTCAAGCAACTCGTGATTGTTGTAGCCAGAGAGGTGTTCCTATTCTGTAGGGCAAACCAGTTCAGCAGTATGGACCGTCACAACCCGTGGAGTTTTCATCAGGTTAACCCCCGCAACAATAGGGATTATAACCTCCCGAGCTCCATGTACGGGTTCAGGCACGACGTCTACGACAACTTCTTTGTCAGGACATCGTTGAAAAGAGTCAGCGCCCTCAGAAGTCGGAACAACAGCAACAGGTTCTGAACATGAACGAATAATATCAGCTTTCAAAGTCAATAAGGAAAGAATGTTATTTCAAAAATTGAAGTCCAAGAAGCAACAAACTTGGAGGTTGTGGATCAGAAGACATTGCAGGAAGCAAGACATCATCCTCTGCACTAGCATCTTACTCGGCTATGGGAGTCTCTTCAATCAGACGTCTACGCTTTTGTAAAGAAGGACCAGTTTCAACAGCAGTAGACAGAGTTGCCTCAACGGCCCCAGACACAGACACTCGGGGGACTTCTCCCTCACCATCAGAAATTACAAGGGTCTCACTAGCACTGGGCACACTGGCCGGCCTAGAAGACATTCTCCTCTTCGAGGAATGGGATCTGCCCGCCCGCTCCAAATTTCTTCCACTGGATGCCAGCACATTAGGTAGGGGAGCAATATACAGGGCATCAATCTGAATCTCTACCAGCATAGGCATATCATAACGAGAAAACCTTGGAAGCAGTGGCAAATCAGAATATGGAAGAAAACTTAGGTAGATAAACAACTCAATAATTACTCACCGTGGTCTTTCACCCTCCAGCCGCTCGCGTTCGCCAGAGACAAGAAGGTCATCAGTTCAGTATGACTCAAAGAAATAGAGGACACTACGTTCACTACACGGAAGAAAGAAAATTAGTTCCAGGCAAATACAGTTAAAAGCAAGGAGATAAGTTTTTGCGGACTTACACTTTCTATTGAAGACCTCTGAAAAGGGAAGAAAGGATACCAAGTCATCCATCCGTACAGCCACGTACTTGTACACCCAACCACGATCTTTGGAGTCTTTACTATTGGGGACTATACCTTTCTTCCCATGTTTCATGAACATCAGCATCCCTGCTTTATGAAGACGAGGGGAGTAGAAGGCCAGAAGATGATCAAAAGTAAATGCGATCTGGGCGTGGTTAGCCAAGAGATAAAGCACGGCTACTAATCGCCATACAGAAGAGCCAATTTGGCCCAAGCAAACATTATAACGGCAGCATATGTCCTCTATGATTAAATGGACGTGCCTATTAGATGAAGGGTAAAAGGGTATGTGTGAACCATCGAATAGCCTGCCCGATGAGAAGAAATCCTTTCTTCAGCACTAGGAGCAAGAACGATAGCAAAATCAGGCGATCTTCATTCATGCTTGATGCTCGTTATGTCCTTCTCCGTGACTGCAGATGGCTAAGATTCGATGGAAAGGTTGCTGCTTTCACCCTCTTGCTTGGGAGTTTGGACTAACATACGATCGTCATTCTCAAAGTTGAAGGTATTTGTGAGGTAATCTCGCACTCTGAAATTTGGTGGGAGAAAGCTTGGACCTTGTGCCATGATGATATTGTTAGCAAGATTGGGAAAATATTATCATTTGAAGAAAAGTTCTTGAAGATCTTGGAAAGGTTGTGAATAAACTTTCTCACTTACGAAGTATATATACACCTCTGGGTTGGAAGCATATAGGGAAGTGGAATGATCTCTATCACGTGGGATCGTAATTATGATTACTCCAGTTAAGTGATATGGATCCTCATAATTACGGGATGTGAATAGAGCAGCAACATTGGGAAAATACGTGAAAAAACCCCTCCAATCATCATAGGACACGTCGTTGTACTAAGGAATTTGCATTTAATACGACGCACGCGAAGTGTCAAGGAGGCGAGCATCAGTACTATTACGCCTTTACGTTTATTATCATGCTTCTTTCACTTCCTGACTGCTTGCATCAACACTCAGCAAGTGAGGGGACTAACTGTGTGGGCAAAAATACGCCACCTATTGTTATGGGGGTACGAGTCCAGCTGGCGAGACTAGAGTTATCCTACAAGTTACTGGGCACTGAGGATATACGCCCGCCCCTAGAGCCAATGACCGTTTATGCGGTTTTGCCACAGGGCGCAGGGCACACATCCTGTCACCTAGGGTTTACAGTCTCCTAGTTAGGGTTTAGTATGCCACCGCCTTGAGTTGTACGCCCATGGCCCTATTAGTACTTGTATTTTGCCTTATTTAGGACTGGGTATCACTACTATAAATACCCCTCCTTACATTATATTGTACTATCACTGTATTTGCCATCAAATTCGGCTACTCTCAATGAATAAGATTTACATTGCTTTTCTTCATTATTTCTTATTTATTTACCTGTCTTTGTTTTCATCATATTTATTTACTTTTCCATCGTAATTTATCGTATTGCTTGTGACCTCATTTATAATTAATTATTTAACCTAGATGTACAAATTTAGGCATTAACAAAGCTCACGCAATGTCGAAGCATCTGAGGATTCATACGACCAGCAGTTAGTGGTTGAGTTAACCCCCGTAGACCTGATGAACCTTGAAGTTCTAGACACAGGATCCGTGACAGGGCAGCGTCACGCGCTGATCAACTACCTAAGCAAAGAAACCCTCCCCGAAGACAAATCAGAAAGCAGACAGTTGCGAAAGCAAGTCGTTCGTTATTGTTTGATTGGCACAGAGTTATACCATCAGGTTGTCAGCGGTCCAGAGGTAACATCTCTAGGCTCAGCACCCTCAAGTAGGGAAGCCCAAGTACATGCCTCCGAACCTTTCGAGGATCAAGCATAAAGTATCTTTCGCTTTTTAAAAGCATTTATTTTTTTATGATTAGTTCTTTTTAACTTTGATCGCAGTATTTTCATACTCATCAACTGATAAAAAAACAGCCCGTAGGCTCATAATATACAATTAGTTCTTCATAAGTACAACATTTATTCCAACAATTGTAAAAAAAATAAAAGGAAAGGGAAGACTAAAAACAAAGAGCTCATCGGGATTAACATGGCTGAATACACTTCATCTAGATTGTAGCTACAAGCCGTAAACAGTCTGGAGTTCTTTTTTTCTTTTGGCAGCCCGAGATATGTCGGCTCGAGCATTCTTTCAAGGTACGCAGCCGTTGGTGCAACCAAATCCCGTCTGCTTGATCAAAGCAAGGGACCTCAGAAGCGTCTGAGTACAGGCCTAACCTCCTCCATCTCACCCGCTGAATTCAGAGAGAAACTTGAAGACTTGCCGCTGAGCTTAGAAAGTAAACTTGACCATCCGAGTCAACCTCGATTAGCCAAACTAGAGTGTACAGCCCTGAAGATCTTTTGGCGCAAATAGGAACTCACCAGGGATGGAGAGGCTTGAGCTGGGAACCTACCACAAGGGAGCATCTTCCCTCATGTATCCCAGAACCAACGGACAATGAAGCATTGTAATATTGGTTCAATTGAAGCAGATAACCAAGGTGAAAGCCATGAATCACGAGGGGATCCAAAGCTCAGTAACACCTTAATCACCTGATGACGTGAAGCTGTATCCTCTTGCCTCCCATGAGATGGAGTCAGACAAGTAGGCTTCAACCCTACTCTATCAAAGAGGCAACCTAAGCACCAGAGAAATCTTTGCAGAGAAGCCGCATGACAGCTGAAAGGGCTAAGCACCCTGACCCCGCATGAAAATAAGAATATCACAGCAATCGCCCTATTAGGAGGTGAGTGCACCGTAATCAGTGTACATGACACAATCAAGACATCCCAAAGGACGTCGTTTGAATCCCGATCAAACTTCATGACTCGGGGTACTTCATTCGTTCCTTCACGGACGAAGAAAGAAATAGAGGAAACTGCGGATGAGTTTCCTCCTATTGTTACCTCATGCATCATCCATTTAGAATGAAGAAGGTTTTGTAGGAATATCAAACTAGGATCAAAGGCGAACAATTTTTGGAGAAAGAAAAGTTTCTCACTATCATAAGAAATTGTTGAAGAAGGGAGATATTTTCTAAAGAGGAGTTTGTGATTTTTCTATCGTCACGAAGTCTCGATTTATAGGCAGAAAAGAGATAAGGATGACACATGAAATGGTCAAGCGTCATTATTGCTGGAGATATGAAATGATTCAGAGCAGTTAATATCAGTTCTTAGGAAGGTGCATGGAATCGGTATCAACCAATCCAATGAAAGCATGAGGAGTTCTCGAAGAAATCAACATCATTCTTGGTCAAAGAGACCGCGAGTCTGAAGGATTCAGTGAGATATCTTTTCACATCCATCTTGTAGGCCGCTTTACTTCCTGACTGCTTGTGTCATCACTCAGCAAGTGGGGGGACTGACTGTGTGGTCAAAAATATGCCACCTGCTATTACAGGGATACGAGTCCAGCTGGTGAGACTAGGCTCGTCTTACAAGTCACCAAGCGCAAAGGATACACGCCTGTTCTACGAGTTACGACCATTCAGGCAGTATGGGCGTAGGACGAAGGGCATACATCCTGCCGCTTTAGGGTTACAGTTTCCTAGTTAGGGTTTCGTATACACTACCGCCTTGAGTTATAGGCCGTAGCCTTATTAGTATATGTATTTTACCTTAATTAGGACTGGATATCCACTACTATAAATACCCCTCCTTATATTATATTGTACAACAGAGCGATTTACCACAGAATCCGGCTATTCTCAAGGAATAAGACTACTTTGCTTTTCTTGCTCATTATTTCTCTCTTTTACTTATTACTTTTCCGTCGTATTTACTGTATTGCTTGTGACCTCATTCTAAATTAATTTTTTAATCTAGGGAACCGATTTTAGGCATAAACAAGTATGAAAATCACATCTCTCTGGACTTTCATCGCCCAAAAAGGGCGACATTCTTCATGATCGCATCTGCAGAGTGCGCAATCGTGCATTGTTCTGAGGGTAGCTTTCGAGATCGCGCGCTCATCCAGCGATCGTGCTGGCTTAGCTTGGTAAAAACGCGCGACAACGTCCTTCTTCACGCGATAGCACTGAGTCGCGTCAACCTAGAAACAAAAAGAGGCAGTGAAGAGCCAAACATTGCACACTTACAAAACACCTTCTTCTCAAATTTCCTTCCTCCACTTTTGCATCTCAAACTGATCCACTCTATTTTTCACTCTCATCTCAAGCATCACATCTCCACTCTCAAGGTATGTTCTTTAAATTCCATTTATTTTATAGAAGGCTTTGTGTAAGAATCCTTTTTCTCTTCTAATTGTTGGTTGTATGAATTGAAAACTTGGGGCTTTAATGGAACATAGGGGGAAGTCTGATGTACCCTTATTGATTAGCGGTTTGTGTGTAGAAGAAAATGGGTTAGGTTTCAAGTTAAAGAATGCTAAATTAAACAAAATCCTAGTGTTAATTTTAGAAATTAGAAGTAAAAATTCACGGGTTTCTTGTTAAATTATGGGTGTGCACTGTGATTTATGCCATGAACTTGTGGAATTCTAGGTGTTGAAGCCGAGGTCTGCCTCTTCCTATTGGAGAAGACGACCTCGCAATCGCGTTACGCCTTGCACGAGCGCGCTGCATCATCGACTTCTCTTCTTCGCGATCTCGTCTGACGAGTCGCGATTGCACAAAAGGTTTTCCGATGGCTCTGTGCAATCGCGCCTGTGCATTGTGCGATCGCGTAGATTCCAGTCCCAGGTAGAAACAATGTCTTTGCGCAGCCTACTACAGGGAATTTTTTCCTTCTTTCTCATGTTAAATGAGATTCGTTTATACATGTATTGAGTACCTAAATTGTGTTTTGACGGATTGTGATCTTTTTAGGTACTCTTTCCTTTATAATGGCCGAGGAAGACAACCAACATGACCCAACGGAAGTGGGAGAGGAGGACTATAACTCCACAATATTCTTGTCCGCATCATGCTATGAAAAATACCTAAGGGATCTTTACGAGAAATTCTTGAAGAAAAGAGGGATCTACATGGAAATGGTGGACGAGATGCTCCCCGAATTCTTCCAAAGGATTGAAACTATTGGATGGAGTTATTTTTCTGAAGAACCTGAGAGGGCAAATACGTTAATTGCAAGGGAATTTTATCAACTTTAGAGATGAGTTGGTAACCACCGTGAGAGGCAAGCTAGTGCAGTTTGATGCCTCACGATCAATGCAATGTATGGGCTAGAAAATGTTGACAATACTTTGCACAAGGCTCGTGCTGAAGAAAGTGGTGTGCAGTGGTTGGTTGATATGCTTCAAGGGGGGACTCCCTCAAATTGGTCCACATACGGACTAAAGATTGTATCCACGGACTTCATCGCTGAGGCTCGTATTTGGTTGTCTATTTTCTATGCCCGGGTGATGCCTTCAGGTAATGAGAGTGATCTTACCCAGAAAAAGCACGACTTATTGCAGCACTCATTGATAGTTTCAAAATCAATGTTGGGGAGATAATTGTGGGAGAGATTGAGGAGGTTGTGCAAGAGAGGACAAATAGTCTATTCTTTCCGTACTTGATTACACAGTTGTATAAGAATGCCAGAGTGGAGGAACATAAAGGTGATACCAGTGTGAGCCCTCACAAGCCTATTTATCCATTGTTGAAGAAAGGCGCCGGTGGAGTGATATAGAAAAAGAAAAGGAAAGTTAAAGCACCTTCTCATATTGATATTGATGATCCAGCTTGTGGGCAGTTCTCAGCCACTTCTACAGCTACTGCACCAGGGAGTTCGTACACGCCAATTCTACCACTTGCATTAGGAGCATCCAACATGAGGTACCTTTCATCTCAAATTTCTTCAGTGGATGCTCACATTACTCAGTTGGTAGTAGGCCTTCCTTTTGGCCCACATATTGAGGGTTCTTCCTCCAGGCCCTTGAGTACTATGTCATTGGAGGCAGTGCAGCTGAGCATGAGCAGCTCAAGACCAGACTAAGCAAGATAGAGAAAAAGCAGAGGCAGTTTGATAAGAGGACAAGCAAGTTTCTGAACAAGATACTGAGCAAGCTAAAATCGCTATGTAGCTCCAATGACTTAGGAGAGGAGAGCAATGATGAGCTTCGCTACCCCCAACACCCATTGTGATGATTGATCTTCTAGTCAGGGAGTCCTTTATACCCTTAGTATTTCATTGTTTAGTTGCACAGAGGATAGTGCATTGTTTAAGCTTGGGGCTGTATTTGGATTTTGGGTATAATATTGATGTTGCTTATGTTGCTTGAAGTTATGACATTTCTACCTTTTCTTTTTCTTGTTTTTGAACAAATTGTGGAAACCTTATAGATGATCACCTTTCTTTTATATATTAGTATGATTAGTTAAATTAATATTTTTTCCTAGTTAGTGTCATACCCGATTTTAGACTCAACTCGGAGCGAGTCAGGTTTCGGATTTGACTAGGTAACTCGTTTGAGTTCAAGAGTTGGAGTCGCCACCTAATATAGTTTTCTAAGGTGCATTAGGCTACCTAAGCGTCTAAGGTCGAGTTGAATTATTGTACTAGTTTGGTTTCAGAGATTCAATGGGTAAGAAGTTCAAATGACTCGGGGAAGAAGGTGTTAGGCACTTCCCCAAGTCCCACGAAAGGTGGTTCCCGCCCGAGTCTATATTTTGGGATGTCTTAGCAATGTTGTGAACACTATTATATGCAATACTAACTTGGAAGGTTAATTTCGTATTCAATTTATGAAATTGAATCTATCTATGCACATTTAGATAACACATACACAAATGGGCTTTAAGTTTTACATATACGACCTATATTTCACGCCTAATCGCATTTCAAGACCTCTAATACAAATGTCTAATCGCAAGTGAGGTTAAATCTGCACGAGGTGTAACAATTCAGTTTATTCATGCAATTTCAGCCCTTAAAACAGTTTTTCGCAGATAGACAGTTTTGCGAAACTAGACACTTTTGTAAATAATTTCAGATTTTGGTCAAAACCAAATGGGTGTTGTGTTTAAAATAAAATATTAGCCATTTAGGGTCGGTGTGACTCGTCATTAATTTTCGAGCCCTAACCTTAATGGCAGTTTTTGTTTAGGGGTCATTTTTGAAAAGAATATAGATAAGTGGGTTGTTTTTCAAAAGCGGGTTACACAGAAGCACAGAAATGAAAAAAAAGGGCTGTCACACATAGCTATAAGTATAGGCATGCCAATACATGAGTAATCAATAGTATTAGGCTTTAGAAAATATTTGTATACTTGTATAGTCGACCCCTATCACTTATACACCCCTGTACACTATTAGATTAGTGTACAGTAGCTTTTAAAGTAATGAAAATAGTTTTGAAACATAGAGACCATGTTTAAAAAACGTTTTTGGGCCTGTATCATTTACGCAAAGAGGGCAGTTTATGTTATACGGAAACAGACCAGATTTTTGCATGCTTTGCACAAATAACCCCTGTTCAAAGAAGTTGTTCTCCATAGAATAGTTCAAGTGTAAAAGGCTGTCCTACCTTAAACTTCAGTCAATTATGAGTTGTGTTCGAATGTCAAAACCACCCACTTATGCACAATTCATGTTTATCAACACTAAACGCTTGCAAGTTTATTCCTGTTTAACATTCTTCATGCTATGATATGATGAAGCCACAGAAGTATAAGGGAATAAGAAAAGGCCCCTGGGTGGCCATTCACACAGCCTAGTAGCTGTGTGCCCTGTCTTAAGCTAATACAAAAAGGAATCCTAATGAAATATACATAACAGGGACAGTTTCTAAGGAGAAGGGTGAACAAGAAAAGAGTGGACTGTTTTTAATGAGTTTAGGCATAATCAGGACTTCAATAATTGCACCTAAGCAGGAACTGCATAGTGTAGTCAAATAGACCTCTCATAGTCCCAAATCTGTAACTTAAGACAAGGCTGGATGGCCTTTCAATGGCCATCCAAACAAAGCTGCATTTATAGTGGTTAGCAGGGCCAAAAAGGGGGCCTGAAAAATCACAGTGACAAGCATAATAACATAGATAACAGATTTTCAAAGAAGGGAAGGAGGGGAAGGAAGAACCTCCCAAACAGATCACATACACCCCAAATACCTATCAAATCATGTATAATAGGCATGCTACAGGTCAAGACAAGTTCAGGATCATCTTACCTTGTTGAATGCAGTAACTAGCAAGTAAGACAAACTCAGGTAGTCTCTCAAGAAGTAGTGCAGGAAGAAAAAAAGAGAAAGCAAAGTCTTTTCTTCAGAGAATTGAGAGTAAGAGAATTTCAGTCGTGTATGAGGTTCTGCCTATTTTTTTCTGTGTGTGTTGAATTATTTTTCCAGTTGAAAAGTGTGTGTATTGTGTAGAAAAGAATTCATTTATATAGGCAAAGGGTGGGGGCTTTAGTTCAAACGGGAGAAACCAAACAAGGCAAGGAGGGATGGTTTTCCCAGAATTAAAAGGGAAATCGTGGTACACTTTCCAAACATAAACCAATTAGAGCCCTAAAATTAAGGCCAACCGAGATTCTGACAAGTATAATCCCCCTTAGCCATAATAGATTCTAAAATCCAAGAATCATTGTATAAGTATGATATGAACTAGTCCCTTGATTAACTTAACAGATTCCAATCAAACTCAAATTGATATTATACCAATCAGTAAAACTGTTTTCTATTAAAATATAAAGCCCAAGTTAATCACAGGTTTCAAATTGAACCAACTGACCTCCCTTTAATTGTGCAAACTAAATTTCAATCCAAGCAAATCATGTGATCACGTATTTTATCAAAATAGAAGACTAGATTCAAACTAATGAAAATAACACAGAACTCAGGCTATGAACCTGTCACACTTGAACACACGATAATTCAGTGCAATGCTTAGACTAATCAGTGAATTAAAACAAAAGGTATTGATCATGTGTATCTTCATCCTTAACTAATTGACAAGTAACAACCAAACATGCTAACACACAAAAGACTATCCAAATTTAGGCGTGGGTATCACATAGGTCCAAAAACAGTAAAAGGGAAAGGGTTACCTATTTCGTTTTCGGAGTCGGGTCGAATTGACCCGTCCTAAATCGAGTTCACATGAAGGTTTCCTCACCCTTTTCCGGCGATAATGTCATTTTAGGACGTCTTCAAACCAAGTCGGAGACTTTTTCAGCAGCGGGAACCCCATCGACGAGAGTTGAGAATAGACCTCGCTTGAATATTGTAAAATGGGTATAGGTTTTGTAGCAGAGGAGATGAGGCTTACAAAAATGTAATTTGTTTCCATTTTCGCTGGGAGAATCGACCGGATATCGCCATCGTCGGCGGAGATGTAGAGAGAGAGAGAGAGAGACAGTTTGACGGATGAGGAAGAGAGAAATGAATAAGGGGAATAGGGTTTGAGGGGTGCACGTGTAATTAAATATGGAAACTTGGATCTCAGCCGTTGGATTGTACACGTGGACGGCTGAGATTGATCCAAGTGGGCGTTGAGGTGTAAAATTGGAGCTGATGTGTATAAGTGTGATGTCTAATGTGTATATACATATGTGCATATATATAGTCTATATAATGTGTATAAAAGCTTATAAACTAAGTATAAATGCGTATAAACTGGGTAAAATATTTATGAAAAATTATAAAATCAAGAAAAATAATTACCAAGGCTAAATAATTAAGAAAATCTATTATTTTAGGTTTTTAAAATTATTTAGGTGTCCTTGTTAAAAACCAACAGTAATTGTGAAAAATTATGACGAGATATGCAAGCTTTGTAAAAATGCGATCGTTCGTGCAAATGCTTCTAAAATAGCCTAATTGGTGTACGTGCATGAGATAATGACTCAGGATAGGAGTAAGTGTAAGGTAATTATGTGGCTATCAATGTAATTTGTCTGAATAATGGCTATTCAGACAGGAGGGACAAAATTAGGTGTCAACAGCTGCCCCTCTTTGCCCGGGGATGATGAAAGAGTCTTTGGACAAAGACGTTGACAGAACGACTAATTTTGTCACGACTCTAGAGGAGTGCCTAAGACTTACGAGAATCGACGAGGCATTGTCACAATGTTCACATTGCCAGAGCGTACATCCTATAATAAAGGTGAGTTTGCGAAACAATGTATATATAAGTGAATGTGGAACGTACCTTCCCATCGGGCTGGATTGGCTTTCCAGGATTCTTTGTCGTACCCAGGTGTGCTTGCTATGCTTGACTGTGTGTCCTTTGCTATACCAAGTGTTAGATTCGACATCAGGCTGTGTACACTAAGTCGATGCATTAGGCTGTGTACCTTCCGCATGAAATTAAAATGACAAATCGACATCGGGCTGTGTACCCTCAGTCGACACCTCGGGTTGTATACCTTTAGCTAATTTAAATGACAAATCGATATCGGGCTGTGTACCCTTAATCGACGCTTCGGGTTGTGTACCCTCAGCAAATTTAAATGACAAATCGATATCGAGCTGTGTACCCTCAATCGACGCTTCGGGCTGTGTACCCTTAGCAAATTTAAATGACAAATCGATATCGGGCTGTGTACCCTCAATCGACGCTTCGAGCTGTGTACCCTCAGCTTCGAGCTGTGTATACTCAGTCGATGCATTGGGCTGTGTACGCTCCGCAAGAAATTAAAATGACAGATCGACATCGGGCTGTGAACCCTCAATCGACGCTTCGGGCTGTGCACCCTCAGCAAATTTAAATGACAAATCAATATCGGGTTGTGTACCCTCAATCGACGCTTCGGGATGTGTACCCTCAGCGAATTTAATTGATAAATCGATATCTGGCTGTGTACCCTCAATCGACGCTTCGGGCTGTGTACCCTCAGCAAATTAAATGACAAATCGATATCGGGCTGTGTACCCTCAATCGACGCTTCGGGCTGTGTACCCTCAGCAAATTTAAATGACAAATCGATATCGGGTTGTGTACACTCAATCGACGCTTCGAGCGACGCTTCGGGCTGTGTACCCTCAGCAAATTTAAAAGACAAATCAATATCGGGCTGTGTACCCTCAATCGACGCTTCGAGCTGTGTACCCTCAGCTTCGGGCTGTGTATACTCAGTCGATGCATTGGGCTGTGTACGCTTCGCAAGAAATTAAATTGACAGATCGACATCGGGCTGTGAACCCTCGATCGACGCTTCGGGCTGTGTACCCTCAGCAAATTTAAATGACAAATCGATATCAGGCTGTGTACCCTCAATTGATGCTTTGGGCCGTGTACCCTCAGCAAATTTAAATGACAAATCGATAGCGGGCTGTATAGCCTCAATCGACGCTTCGGGCTATGTACCCTCAGCAAATTTAAATGACAAATCGATATCGGGTTGTGTACCCTGAATCGACGCTTCGGGCTATGTACCCTCTGCCAATTTAAATGACAAATCGATATCGGGCTGTGTACCCTCAATCGACGCTTCGGGCTGTGTACCCTCTGCTTTGGGCTGTGTACACTCAGTTGATGCATTGGGCTGTGTACCCTCTGCAAGAAATTAAAATGACAGATCGACATCAGGCTGTGTACTCCCAGTCGACGCCTCGGGCTGTGTACCCTCAGCTAATTTAAATAAGAAATCGACATCGGGCTGTGTACCCTCAATCGACGCTTCGGGCTTTGTACCCTCAGTAAATTTAAATGACAAATCGATATCGGGTTGTGTACCCTCAATCGATGCTTCGGGCTATGTACCATCAGCAAATTTAAATGACAAATCGATATTGGGCTGTTTACCCTCAGCAAATTTAAATGATAAATCGATATCGGGCTGTGTACCCTCAATCGACGCTTCGGGTTGTGTACCCTCAGCAAATTTAAATGACAAATCGATATCGGGTTGTGTACCCTCAATCGACGCTTCGGGCTATGTACCCTCAGCGAATTTAAATGAAAAATCGATATCGGGCTGTGTACCCTCAATCGACGCTTTGGGCGTTGTACCCTCAGCAAATTTAAATGACAAATCGATATCGGGCCGTGTACCCTCAACCGACCCTTCGGGCTGTGTACCCTCAGCAAATTTAAATGATAAATCGATATCGGGCTGTGTACCCTCAATCGACGCTTCAGGCTGTGTACCCTCAGCCAATTTAAATGACAAATCGATATCGGGCTATGTACCCTCAATCGACGCTTCGGGCTGTGTACCCTCAGCTAATTTAAATGCAGTGAGAGGAATTGGATAACCTTTGTCGAAACGTGTTTGTCATGTGTTGTCGAGTTACGTATCTTTTGTCCCTGCATCCAAAGAAAGATTGGTGAGTTGTGCGAGGTTGTTTGGTTTGTGCATTCTTGGCCTGCTTCGCGCTCGCTGCCCATGAGTGCCGGGACCTTGGCCGAGCTGATAGGGATATGTATAAAGTAGTAAATAATGCAAATGTTTTGAAAAAGTTTTATGAGAAATAAATAAAGTGAAATATTTCATCCCATTGAGTCACGAGTCGAATTGTGTAAACCCATAGTTGTCGCTCTTCATGCTGCTCCAAACTCCATCAACTGAATTTTGAGGGCGACCTCAAAATTCTGCCCCAGTTTGCGTTTGAAATTTTTTTGAGAGGGTCTCAAAAATTTCTGCCCTAGTATCAACTATGTTTTCCTTCTAGGAATTTTTTAGAGCTCCTCAAAAATTCTGCCCCAGTGTTTGCTTTATGGGAAAATGAAATTTTTGTATTTATGCAACCGAACCTTGAGTAGGTTGCCTACGTATCCCACTTGGGGAATCAGGTCGTAACGTAGTTCAAATTACATGATGTATTGCAGAATGACGAAATCACTAACTAGTACAAGCTCTTATATATAGTATCTTTTGACACGGCCAAACTTCTCCGTCTATTTCTGCCAGTATCAGTGCTCCTCCATTCAGAACTCGGTGAACCATGTACGGTCCTTGCCAATTTGGTGCAAACTTGCCATTTTCCTCTTCTTGATTGGGAAATATCTTCTTCAGTACTGATTGTCCAGGTTCGAAGGATCTCTCTCGAACTTTCTTGTTAAATGCCTTGGCCATCCTCCTTTGATATAATTGCCCATGACACACTACATTTAGTCTCTTGCCATCGATGAGAGCCAATTGCTCCATTCTTTCTTTGATCCATTCGGCGTCTTTCAACTGTGTCTCTTGGATCATTCTCAAAGATGGTATCTCGATTTCTACGGGTATCACTGCCTCGGTGCTATACACCAGCAAGTAATGAGTAGCCCCCGTTGATGTTCTCATTGTGGTGCGGTACCCTAACAGAGCATAGGGTAGGTTCTCGTGCCATTGCTTTGAATTATCTGTCATTTTGCGTAATATCCTCTTGATGTTCTTGTTTGCTGCGTCGACCGCACTATTCATTTGGGGTCTGTATGCGGTGGAATTGTGGTGCTTGATCTTGAAAACCTCACAGGTTGCTTTCATTAGGTCACTGTTGAGATTCGACCCATTGTCAGTGATGATGGATTCAGGGATGCCATATCGACAGATCATTTTGTCGTGGATAAAATTTGATACCACTTTCTTTGTCGCTGATTTGTAAGATGCAGCTTCTACCCATTTGGTAAAATAATCAATGGCTACCAATATAAAACGATGTCCATTGGAATCGGCTGGATCGATGGGTCCTATGACGTCCATTCCCCAGGCAGCGAAGGGCCAAGGTGATCCCATGATATTCAATTCATTAGGAGGCACTCGAATCATATCTTCATGGACTTGGCATTGGTGACATTTCTTTGCGTGCCTTATGCAATCATGTTCCATTGTCATCCAGAAATAGTCGGCCCTCAAAATCTTCTTTGCAAGCACGAAACCGTTCATATGTGGGCCACACGTCCCAGAGTGCACTTCTTCCAACAGCCTAGCAGCTTCTTTGGCGTCCACACATCTCAGCAATCACAGATTAGGTGTCCTTTTGTACAAAACTTCTCCGTTCAAAAAGAAACCATTATCTAACCTCCTCAGCGTCATCCTTTGGAGACATGTTGCATCCTTTGGGTAAATGTCGTCTTTGAGAAGCCCTTTGATGTCGTAGAACCAAGGTTTTCCATCTGACTCTTCTTCTACATGATAACAATATGCTGGTTGCTTCCTCACTGCCATGGGTATTGAGTCAATGTAGTTCTTGTCGGGATGTTTGATCATGGAAGATATGGTAGCCAAAGCATCCGCGAACTCATTTTGCAGCCTGGGTACATGTCGGAACTCTATCTTGGTGAACATTTGCTTCAGCTCTTTTATGCACTCGAGGTATGGAAATATCTTTGAGTTCTTTGCTGTCCATTCTCCTCGGACTTGGTGAATCAGTAACTCGAAATCTCTGATTGCCAGCAACTCTTGTATATTCATGTCTAGCGCCATTCTAAGACCCACGATGCAAGCTTCATATTCCGCCATGTTGTTGGTGCAAGGGAACCTTAGTTTGGCTGTGACGGGATAATGTTGTCCGGTCTCCGAAACTAACACCGCTCCAATGCCAACTCCTTTAAAATTCATTGCTCCGTCGAAGAATAATCTCCAACCATCGTACTCTTCGGTGATATGTTATCCTACGAACATGACTTCTTCGTCGGGGAAATAAGTGTGCAGTGGCTCATAGTTATCTCCCACTAGATTCTCGGCCATATGATCAGCCAGGGCTTGAGCTTTTACCGCATTTTTAGTGATAAAAGCGATGTCGAATTCACTGAGCAGCATTTGCCATTTAGCCAGTTTTCAAGTAGGCATTGGTTTTTGGAAAATATACTTGAGAAGGTCCATCCTTGATATCAGCAACGTTGAGTAGGATTTTAAGTAGTGCCTCAGTTCTTGTGCTATCCAAGTCAGCGCACAGCATGTGCGTTCCAATAATGTGTACTTGGCCTTGTAAGGAGTGAATTTCTTACTTAGATAGTATATTGCTTGCTCCTTTCTTCCAGTTGAATCATGTTGCCCCAATACACAACCAAATGCTGAATTTACCACAAACAGGTACAAGATCAAAGGTCGCCCAGGCTCGGGTGGAACCAGTACAGGCGGGCAAGACAAGTACTCCTTTATCCGATCAAATGTTTTTTGACAGTCCTCCGTCCACTCGATCGCTGCGTCTTTCTTCAGTAGTTTAATGATTGGCTCGTAGATGACAGTGGATTGTGCTATGAACTGGCTGATGTAGTTGAGCCTTCCTAGGAAGCTCATGACCTCTTTCTTGCTTTTGGACGGCGGCAATTCTTTGATGGCTTTGATCTTGGATGGATCCAGCTCGATACCCCTTCTACTGACGATGAAACCCAGAAGCTTCCCTGCCGGAACACCAAAAGCATACTTTGCTGGATTCAGCTTCAAATTATACTTTCACAAGCGGTTGAAAAACTTGCACAAGTTGTCAAGGTGCTCTGAACTCTTCTTCGATTTGATGATCACATCATCCACGTAGACTTCAATTTCTTTGTGCATTACGTAATGGAACATAGTTGTCATCGCCCTCATGTAAGTTGCCCCAGCATTTTTTGACCCAAACGGCATAACCTTGTAGCAATAAGTTCCCCAAGAGGTAGTGAAAGCTATCTTCTCGGCATCCTCCTCATCCATGAGCGCTTGATGGTAGCCGGCGAAACAATCCACGAAAGACTGCAGTTCGTGTTTCGCACAATTGTCAATTAAGATGTGTATATTCGGCAAAGGAAAATCATCCTTCGGGCTTGCTCTATTCAGACCCCTGTAGTCCACACAAACTCGGAGTTTCCTATCTTTCTTCGGCACTGGGATAATGTTAGCTAACCAAGTTGGGTATTTGACAGTTTTCAAGATTCCTGTATTGAGCTGCCTTGCTACCTCCTCCCCAATTTTCAACAAGACCGACGACTTGAAAGTTTGGTCTTTTTTTTTTGACCGGAGGAAAGCCCAGATTGATAGGTAATTTGTGAGCTACCACATCCGTGCTTATGCCGGTCATGTCATCATACGACCAGGCGATTACGTCCTCATATTCTTTAAGAAACTCAGTGTACCACTTTTTATCTTTGGTAGTGAGATGCACATTGATCCTGGTCTCCTTTATGGTTACTTCATCTCCCAGATTTATCACCTCAGTTTCCTCTAGGTTTGGCTTAGGCTTATTTTCAAATTTTTCAATTTCCTCTTGTGTGGTTTTATCAAAATCATCATAATCGAACCCAGTTTGCTCAAGCTCCATTGTTTCATTACACGTTGCGATTGTGGACTCAATGGGATTATTAGTTTGAATGCTGAAAAATAAAATATTGCAAAATTAAAAGATTAAAAAGTTAAACGGGAAATAGCGCGATATTTTATTTATGAATCCTTGCAAAACAAAGTTTGTAGGGAAACATGTGAAACAGAAAAAGAAATGCAAATTCCATGACTCAAAGTCGGGTTTTATTTTAGGAAATATGAATAAGCTCCATCCCCTAGCTCTACCAAGGTCCATGGTAAGCTCGGGCCCGGTTGCTGATTTGGTTGTTTAATGTAGCTCCAGATCCAGCCTTTGTCAGTCCAGGAGGTTCAACATGTTCTTCCAAGATCACAGAGCAGTCTTCATCAGATATGAATAGATTTTGCACTCCCGCCAGCAGGTCCTCTTCAAACTCAACTATCTTTGGCTCAACTCCTTGCGCTGCAGATACTTCCCCCTTTCGGCCTTCCAAGTATCCAGACGAAACGAAAATATGTAGGAGAGTCTTGATGCTTTTCTTATAGAATTTGAAGTCCAGTGATGCTTCTTCCAAGCTCTTCTCGTAGGTCATAATGTACCCTATGCCAGCCTTCTCATTGTCGGGCCTCATCACAATTTTTATCTGCTCAACCATGCCATCCGGGTTATTGCCCAAACCTTTACCAGGTTCATAGCCTTGCTTTATCATGATGCCTACAACCCAGTCTCTAGGCCATTTTGCCGGTGGTGGGAGTACATATGGTTCTTCAATCACTACCTCCATAGGTTCGGGTATTTTAGGTAGCCATACTTGCTTTCCCATTGTTTCTTAAGAGATGCGCTTCCAATTGGGGCGAGCATTAGGTGAGTACGTTGGTTGCTTCTCTGTCTTAGCCGGCAAGGTCTCACGAAAGTCACGTGAGGGCACTCCCGAATCAGATATGACTGGTTCCTAGACTAAGTTTCTCCCTTCATAACCTTTGCCTCGGCCAGCCCAGTAGGCGCTATAGAAGTTTCTCTTCCTTTCTTCAACCCCAGACGGTGTGTTGACCAACTTGGGAGCGAAATGTGCAATATAACCTCCTTGGATTGTGTCTGTGGAATTCCAACTCGAGTTGTAGTTTTTGCGACGTCCTCCTTGAGTACTTTGCACTGCTCCCACGAGCTCTACAGTATATAAAGTCTGCCCGTCAGGAGCATTCCCTTCAATTGGTGGTATGGTTTGTTCATTGCAAATGGAGTTGTTCCCTTCGTCGAACACCACCACCTCTTTGTGGTCCCACTCAAACTTCACTGTTTGGTGCAATGAAGAAGGCACTGCTCCAGCCATATGAATCCAAGGTCTTCCCAGCAGTAGGTTATAAGAAGCGGAGATGTCCATGACATGAAATTCGGCAGTGAATTTCACGGGACCGACAATGATAGTTAAGTCAATTTGCCCAATGGTGCTCCTTTGCGATCCATCAAACGCTTTGATCTTCATGTCGCTCTCTCTTATCTTGCTTTGATTAATTCCCATTCTTTTCAGAGTGATGAATGGGCATATGTTCAAATCGGAACCTCCATCGATCAAAACTCTTCCTACGAACCAGTCTTTGCATTTGATAGTGACGTGCGAAGCCTTGTTGTGGCTCAATCCTTCAGGTGGCAGCTCATCTTCATGAAAAGCGATTCGGTTGGCCTCCATGACTTGTCCAACCATGCTAGCCAGGTTTTCAACCGAGGTATCCACCGGAACATGTGCTTCATCCAACACTTTCATCAAAGCGTTTTGGTGGCTCTCCGATTTGAGAAGTAAAGCTAAGACATAGATTTGTGCGGGAGTCTTGCCCAACTGTTCAACCACAGAGTATTCCTTTGCTTGTACATTCTTCCACAATTCTTCGAACTCCTCCTCGCAGATGCCTCGTCTACCTTGAACAAGATGCTCGGGAGTATAAATCATCCCACTTCCAGTCATTCCTTGTGTAGCAACAGTCACAACTGTTGATTTTTTCTTCTCCATTTCGTAGTCCTATGGTACCGCCTTGTCACTGTACGGGGTAACTACGTCAACATAGAACTTTGGAGCCACTTCTACCTCGATGGGCTCTGGTGCTGTAGCGGCTTGAGTAACTGAGGCGAGCGCTGGTGTATCTCCCTTTACTTTAACCATGGTTCCCTCCAGGTTGTATTCTTCATCTAACTCGATCAGGTTCACCTTATTGTCTTCGTGGTTAGGCAGGGGATTGTTGTGCACATTTGGAGTTTTCAAATGTATCATCTTTTGATCGATCAAGTCTTGTATCTTGTCCCTCAGAGTATAACACTTTTCAGTATCGTGACCAGGTCCTCCAGATTGATAAGCACATGTTTTGATTTGGTCAAAATAGGGTGTCATCCTATCAGGCATTTTGAATAGTACGGGTTGTATATGGCCGGCTGCTTTGAGTCTCTCGAACAACTGAGTGCGGAATTCGGCCAATGGGGTGTAGTTTCTTTTGGGCCTTGGGTTGTTGTTGGCGTGAGGCCTTGGTGGATAGGCATTGGTGTTTCGGTAGTTAGGGCTTTGTAGGTATGGTGGTCTTTGTGGTGGTGGGTTTTGGAACATAGGCTGAGTATTGTAGACTGGGTAGGTAGATGTGGGTGGAATGTATGGGTATGATGGAGGAGGTGTTTGGTAGTAGTGATTGTGGGTGGGAGAGTGATCGAGCGATGTAGCCACGAAGGAGACATTGTATTTCTTCTTTTTTGATGTAGTAGTGCTTCCAGCTTATAGGGCTTTGTTAGTGGCTTGTAGTGCAGCCAAGATAATGATCCTACCAGTCTTCAATCCATCTTCAATCATATCCTCAATCTTGATCAAGTCTCCAAACTTCTTGTCTTGCAGATTCAGCATCTTGTCAAAGTAGACGTCTTCTTGTATGCGGATGAAGGTTACCACTATCTCGGTACTTTGGCGGCTTCAGCTCTCCACCTAGTTGCGAATTCTACAAAGGTATCAGTGGGTTTCTTCTTCAGTTTCTCTAAATAGAACCGATCGGGCATGGCATCAGTGTTGTGCCCAAAACTGTCGACGAAGTCTCCAGCCATTGCTTCCCAGCTCGTCCACTTCTTTGTTTGTTTCTCCGAGTACCATACCAGCGCATCTCCGGTCAGACTGCGGTTGAAAAATTGCATGCGGATCTTTTCATCATGTCAATAGTGTTCACAACTTTGCTTAGACATCCCAAAATATAGACTCGGGCGGGAACCACCTTTCGTGGGACTTGGGGAAGTGCCTAACACCTTCTTCTCCCGAGTTATTTGGACTTCTTACCCATTGAATCTCTGAAACCAGGCTAGTACGATAATTAAACTCTACCTTAGACGCTTAGGTGGCCTAATACACCTTAGAAAATTATATTAGGTGGAGACTCCAACTCTTGAACTCAAACGAGTTACCCAGTCAAATCCGAAACCCGACTCGCTCCGAGTTGAGTCTAAAACCGAGTATGACATAATGGAGACTCTGCTGGGGATATTCAAAGTCCTAACCATAACGAGTCTTTAATTTTGGGATTCTATTTGATTATTATCTTGCTATTCATATCATTATGATTTTACTAACTTGGTTTCTTTTTTGTTTTTCTTTTTCCTTTTATTTATTTATTTATTTACTTGTATGAATTTTAAATTTTAATGTAACTTGCCATATTTCACTCATACTCCCCCACTCCTGGAAACGACACATTCAACACACGGGCGATTACGTGGATCCCACGTTTGCTTCACCACAAAAAATCTTTAGGAGGGACATTTTGGAATATAATTGGTCCGTGGTACAACCAACAATTTCAAATGATCCCACCCCTTGGCCGTCCACCTTGGGGAACCATGTCTAGAATTACACCACTCTTTGAATGTAATGAGCATGCATCATGCCATAGGAAGGGCTCCCCGTGAGCCGGCTAGTTTCCAACTTGTCCAAATTATTTGACGAGTTTTTGACCCCAAAGGGACGTTTGGACATGCTTATGTGCATTTGAGAGAAAAGAAAAGAAAAAAAAAGAGTTAAAAGAAAAGTGAGACGGGAATAAAAACGCATTTTGATTTGCCCAATTATTCTCAAAAAAAGGGAGGGGGTTTTAGTCCTTACTTTTTCTTCTTCTTTATAGGTCACAATGTGTCAAAAGTTTCACCATTTTGGAATGACTATGGGCGCACTTTCTTTGTTAACTAGTTGGTGGAATAACTTGTCATTGGGTGAGCAAAACGAAGTACGTCAACATTTGGGTCATTTGGTTTCCTTGTTAGAGATGGAGCCATGTAGAGAGATGATTGAAGCGTCGGTGTCATATTGGGATGAAGAACTGAATGTGTTTAGATTTGGGGATGTTGAATTAATACCTTTGTTGGAAGAAATAGGAGGGTTCGTGTCACATTCGGGGTTAGACAAACATCATTGGCAAGGGGGTCGCATGCTAGCACCTAGTGTCCCCACAGCTGAGGAGTTTCGTAAAAAATTAGGGATGGTGGCAAGCGTGAATGTGGAATTTTTACAACAAAAGAAAATACCTTTTTCCTATTTCTACAACCGGTTTGGGTATTTGAGTGCATTCGACGACCGTAAGAAAGATTTGAAGTCCTACAATGATTGGAGGGGAGCTAGACCACTTGCATTTGCTATCTGCTTCTTAGGAGTAATGGTATTCCCTAAAAGCTCGAGTCACGACATATGTTCAAGGCTTGTCATGGTTTCCGATGCAGTATTCAATGGAATTGATGGTTACCGATATACCATAGTTCCTATGATAGTGGCGGATATTTATCGGGCTTTAGGTTGTTGCAAGAGAGGAGAAAAATATTTTCAAGGGTGCAATCTTCTACTACAAGCATGGTTCAAAGAGCATTTGAGGAAAACGAGAGGTGCACAAGAATTGTCTAAGCCAACTGGTTCCAACTACTTGGTTGGAGAGCGATACGGGGTTCCAAATTTCAAGCAGCCAAGCAGCACCGAGAAATGGGTAAAGTTGTTTGAAAACATAACGGAGGACTCAATTTAGTGGATGTTCACTTAGTTTCCTTCATCAAACTTCATCATTAGCTCTGAGAAGGCACCCTTTGTGATACTTATGGGATTGAGAGGTCTCCAACCCTACCAACCATCGAGGGTTATGAGGCAAGCAGGGAGGAAGCAAATCATGCCATTGATATCAGACACGAAGGACTATCAGTTTGATTATACCGTAGATGTTGTTCTAAGAGTTAAGAGCATTAGAAAATCTTGGGTAGGAAGACAAGTTATGGGAGAAGAATCGTTAGCATCTGACAGATACAATGCTGGATGCGAACCAAACTACAAAAGCTGGTTACGCTCTAGCATAAAAAGAAATAGTGGGGCCAAGTTGAGGGAATGATATAAGAGATCATGGCGGAAGCTCAAATCCGATACCGAGAATTCATGCTGAAAGCTATCAAGATGGACAAAGAAAACAAAGAAGAGATTGAAGTATGGAGAAAACGTACATTACAGCTAGAGGAAAAGATAGAGGCATTGGGGACGAAGCTTGAAAGATGGAATTCGGAGTGTGCAGAGATAGACATCCTGCACTTAGTGGCAGCTAAGGGATACTTAACCAAAGCTATGGAAGAGGTCAAGGAGATTACACGAGAAGTAAAGAGGGCTAGACTGGAGTAGGAGCGTGTTGCCTAGTCAAAGTGTTATTTTCATTTCTTTTGTATTTTTACTTCGTCACCATGTACTGATTTTCAAAATTGATTTGGGAAATTTATGAGAAAATTGGAAACAAAATGCGCATTTATTCTCTTTACATCATGACAAACTTAGGAAGGCTATACGTCCTTGGTACGTAACAGTCCATTAGTAAGCCCACGTCCAAATGTCGAAAGGGTTCTTAACCCGAAAAATGACAAAATTATATCTCTGCATGGATTCAAAGAACTGTTTGCACAAGATATTGATCGTCTACTTAAACATGATCAAAACTATAAGAATGTTTTGGTCTTTACCTTTTTTGTTTTGTTTTCAGACTATGGTTGCAAGAGGTACACTTCAATTCGAGAATATTTCCCGACCTCCTCACTTGATTAGACTCTGGTGGGAAGATTTGGCTGTTGTTAGCAAGGCTCACGTTCAAAAGGTGTTGGGAGAACTGGTGGCTCTCAAGGCCTACACTGCCATGCCTGGTTTGGTTGAAGCTGCTACATATTTCTGGGACTACAAGAGGGCTGTATTTCATTTCAATGGTTTGGAGTTGGTACCAATGTTGGAGGAATTTGGAGGACTAGCAGGGTTAGAGCCTGGGCCCAAGACTATGATTTATCCTCGAGACGTGGATCCTAAGGAGTTCATTGAACTGTTAGGCGCTCCTTATGATCCATACGTCGAGGGAGTACATGATGGAAAAGTCACCTTGGAGTACCTGCATTCTAGATTTGGAGACCCAATGCTTAGGCATGAGTGGACTGGGGCATGGGAAATTCAAGACTGGGTGTGGACTGAATCAAATGCTTTCATCGTTGCTTTTCTGGGAAGCATGGTTTTCCCCGAGAAAGAAGGAAAGATCGACATAAGGTTGGGAAGAGTAGTAGAGGGATTACACAAGGGTGCTCACAAGCGTCAAGTAAGTTTGGTTTCAATGATTCTGGGGGAACTTTATAGGGCTCTAACCAAATGTAGAAGAGGAGGGGACTTTTTCAAGGGGTGCAACCTGTTGCTGCAAATATGGTTGATAGAGCATTTGCACAGTATCCCTGTCAGTCCGGTGGCACCAAAACTGTCGTGGAAAGGAGGGATCCGCTTACATAGCACCCGCATGGCTGGAACAGCGGCATGGGAGGACCCTGCAAATATGGAAGGGTGGTACACCAAGCTTGAAGAGTTGCAAGAGGTACAATGGGTGATTGAAAACTGTGCTGGCTTCATTGTTTCCATACAAGGTCAAGACATCACTTTCTTGAAATTGATTGGATTTCGAGGAACTCACCACTATGTTCCTCTAAGGATCCTCCGGCAAGTAGGGATGACACAGCAAACTCTGCAGTTGGCTGAAGGAAGAAGCTTCAACGTTGACATAAAGGACATCGAGCATCCGATGGTTGGCAATATATTGACAATGTAGGAAAAGAGGCTTACTATGCAATTTTGTCGTGGTCGAGACAGTAGGGTGAACCCCGCGGCTACTCTGGCTTATCCTCAATGGCTCAGCTAAGATAAAGCAAGATTCCGATCCAAGACTACACTGAAAAGGAAAACAGAAGCTCCGAGTGTCACTGAAAAATACAAGAAGCTGCGACACAAGTTCGACCAAGGTAAGAAGGAGTTAAGGGTAACACAAGAGAGGGAGATGAGGAGACAATACAAGGATAAGATAAAAGGGGATGAACTCAAGTATTGGACAGGCAAGGTTATGGCTGCAAGGCAAGCTGCTGGGAATCTACAAGATTTGCTCAAAGGATGGGGGGAGTACTTTAAGGAAGTGCCACTGGAAGAGAAGGAAGCAATGGGGATAGAAATTTGTGAATTCTTCACAAAAGCTCTGGGAGACATGCAAGTTGGGAAGGATCTGATAGAGATGTTCGCCGCTCCTCCACCTATGAGCTTGGTTCACAAGCCTAAGGAAGAAGCCAAAGAGAAGACAGAGAAAGAAGATGCTGTAACTGATGCTTGATTCAAAACATCTTTGCTTCGCACGTTAGTCTAGTCGTCCTAAGTCGAGTCGTCTTTTCTTTTGCCTTTGTTTCCATTTAGTCGAGTCATTATCTTAAATTAGTGGTTGCAATAAAGCCGAGCAAATCAAATAAAATTTCGTTAAGGGTTTTTAAACTTGTGTTGATAATGTTTATGCAAACGAAATGACGTATTTGGTGTAAATATTACTTCGAATCTTCGATAGGCCTACCTCTGGCACAAAAGAGGTCCCTTGCATGATAGGATGAGACTTTATTTAAAACTAACATATACTCACATTTCTTTTCTTTGTTTTTGATGTGTGAGTCCCCAAGTCCCTGAAAGTTTGGTTTGTGCATTCTGGCCGCGCCGCAATACTGGTTGAGATCCAGAGGATCAATCCCAACACCTCCCCCTTTGCCTACAAGAACAAGGACGAGACGTAATATCATGGCTGAGTTTGACAAAGTTGGAAATGGAACTCCTGAAAAGCAAGGTGTGGTCGCCTACGAAGACTATGCAAAGTTGGAACAGAGATTGTTCGAGTTAGAGAATAGGTCCCTCTTGCCCGTGCTGATAAGATCATTGAACCAAATAAAACCACCCGCCCTCATGGCAAAGATCCACTATACCCAGAAAAAGACATTCCTTACCCTACCTACACCGCGCCACCAAAAGCACTGCAAAAAAACCTACCCCACTTCACCGTTGAAACAAAAACCATTGCATCACCCACCAAAGATCATGACATGTACGCATGGACAAAGGAAGATTCAGACAGCACCAAGGAGCAAGTCCAATGGCTGGTAGAGAAGTTCAAACAATTCCAAGGGACCAAAGGAACCCAAGGGTTAGCTTATGAGGATCTCTGCATGTACCCTGACTTGAAGCTGCCCGAAGGCTATAAGACGCTCAAGTTCAATATGTTCGACGGTAGTGGTGATCCTATGGCTTATTTGAGGTCTTATTGTGACAAGTTGGTTGGGGTTGTACCATTTATGCAAAGAGGGCAGTTTAACTTTTACGGAAATAGTCCAGATTTTTGCATGCTTTTCACAAATAACCCCTGTTTAAAGAAATTGTTCTCCAAAGAATAGTTCAAGTGTAAAAGGCTGTCCTACCTTAAACATCAGTCAATTATGAGTTCTGTTCGAATGTCAAAACCACCCAGTTATGCACAATTCATGTTTATCAACACTAAACGCTTGCAAGTTTATTCCTGTTTAACATTCTTCATGCTATGATATGATGTAGCCAAAGAAGTATAAGGGAATAAGAAAAGGTCCCTGGGTGGCCATTCACACAGCCTAGTAGCTGTGTGCCCTGTCTTAAGCTAATACAAACAGGAATCCTAATGAAATATACATAACAGGGACAGTTTCTAAGGGAAGGGTGTGCAAGAAAATAGTGGACTATTTTTAATGAGTTTAGGCATAGTTAGGACTTCAATAATTGCACCTAAGCAAGCACTGCATAGTGTAGTCAAATAGTCCTCTCATAGTCCCTAATCTGTAACTTAAGACAAGGCTGGTATGGCCTTTCAATGGCCATCCAAACAAAGCTGCATTTATAGTGGTTAGCAGGGCCAAAAAAGGGGCTTGAACAATCACAGTGACAAGCATAATAACATAGATAATAGATTTTCAAAGAAGGGAAGCAGGGGAAGGCAGAACCTCCCAAACAGATCACATACACACAAAATACCTATCAAATCATGTATAATAGGCATGCTACAGGTTAAGACAAGTTCAGGATCATCTTACCTTGTTGAATGCAGTAACTAGCAAGTAAGACAAACTCAGGTAGTCTCTCAAGAAGTAGTGCAGGAAGAAAAACAGAGAAAGCATAGTCTTTTCTTCAGAGAATTGAGAGTAAGAGAATTTCAGTCGTGTACGAGGTTCTGCCTTTTTTTTCTGTGTGTGTTGAATTGTTTTTCCAGTTGAAAAGTGTGTGTATTGTGTAGAAAAGAACTCGTTTATATAGGCAAAGGGTGGGGCTTTAGTTCAAATGGGAGGAACTAAACAAGGCAAGGATGGATAGTTTTTCTAGAATTAAAATGGAAATCTTGGTACACTTTCCAAACATAAACCAATTAGAGCCCTAAAATTAAGGCCAACCGAGATTTTGACAAGTTTAATCCCTCCCTAGCCATAATAGAGTCTAAAATCCAAGAATCATTGTATAAGTATGATATGAACTAGTCCCTTGATTAACTTAACAGATTCCAATCAAACTGAAATTGATATTATACCAATCAGTAAAACTGTTTTCCATTAAAATATAAAGCCCAAGTTAATCACAGGTTTCAAATTGAACCAACTGACCTCCCTTTAATTGTGCAAACTAAATTTCAATCCAAGCAAATCATGTGATCATGTATTTTATCAAAACAGGAGACTAGATTCAAACTAATGAGAATAACAAAGAACTCAGGCTATGAACCTGTCACACTTGAACACACGATAATTTAGTTCAATGCTTAGACTAATCAGTGAATTAAAACAAGAGGTATTGATCATGTGTATCTTCATCCTTAACTAATTGACAAGTAACAACCAAACATGCTAATACACAAAAGACTAGGCAAATTTAGGCGTGGGGTATCACACAGGTCCAAAAACAGTAAAAGGGAAAGGGTTACCCATTTCGTTGTCGGAGTCGGGTCGAATTGACCCGTCCTAAATCGAGTTCACATGAAGGTTTCCTCACCCTTTTCCGGCGATAATGTCATTTTAGGACATCTTCAAACCAAGCAGGAGACTTTTCCGGCAGCGGGAACCCCATCGACGAGAGTTGAGAGTAGACCTCGCTTGAATATTGTAAAATGGGTATAGGTTTTGTAGTGGAAATCGCCATCGTAGGCGGAGATGTAGAGAGAGAGAGAGATAGTTTGACGGCTGAGGAAGAGAGAAATGAATAAGGGGAATAGGGTTTGGGGGGTGCGCGTGTAATTAAAAATGGAAACTTAGATCTCAGCCGTGGGATTGTACACGTGAATGGCTGAGATTGATCCACATGGGCGCTGAGGTGTAAAATTGGAGCTGATGTGCATAAGTGTGATGTATAATGTGTATATACATATGTGCATATAGATAGTGTATATAATGTGTATAAAAGCTTATAAACCAAGTATAAATGCGTATAAACTGTGTAAAATGTTTATGAAAAATTATAAAATCAAGAAAAATAATTACCAAGGCTAAATAATTAAGAAAATATATTATTTTAGGTTTTTAAAATGATTTAGGTGTCCTTGTTAAATACCAACAGTAATTGTGAAAAATTATGACGAGATATACAAGCTTTGTAAAAATGCGATCATTCGTCAAATTCTTCTAAAATAGCCTAATTGGTGTACGTGCATGAGATAATGACTCAGGATAGGAGTAAGTGTAGGGTAATTATGTGGCTATCAATGTAATTTGTCTGAATAATGGCTATTGAGACAGGAGGGACAAAATTAGGTGTCAACAGTTAGTATATTGAGTAGTTAGTTAGAGCCGTATTAGTAAAAATCAAAACGTAATCCCATGAATTGTGTGTCGACACATTTTTTTTCTCGAACCGGTTAGAGTTCGGAACAAGACTAAACCTATTGGAACTCACGGGTAAGACTTGGAGTCGCCACCTAATAAATTATTTAACTAGGCGTATTAGGGCACCTACTTTGTTTCTAGCCAATTTTAATGTTAACTCCGCAACTTGATTACGAACCGAAAATTCTGAGTAAAGGTTCAAATTAATCCAAGAGGAAGGTGTTAGGCACCTCTCAGATTCCACCAAGTATGGTTCCCGACAGGACAATATAAATGGGATTTTAACTAAAAACTATCTCTCCTATACACAGTTTAGATACAAATAATTGTAATTTAAAAATTAATGAAATGCTCGTCTCCGCTTGTTGCTTTCTCCCTTAGTGAATTTCAATCAAATATACCTCGCAAAATAAAAACAATTTTGTGAGTATATCAAAACAAAAATAGAATAACCATAAGATGAAAATTAAAAGATCCCAATATATATTGAAAGAATTTGCAGGAGCATCGTCTTCAAAAATATTCATCCAAATATACCTCGCAAAACATATAAAAATGATTAGCACGAAAATTAGTAAAGTAAAGTAATAAATGACAAAGAGTAAATAAAGTAGAGTAAAGTAGTAGCAGCAGCAGCAGCAACAACAGTAGCAGCAGTAGGAGCAGTAGTAGTAATAATAATAATAATAAGATAATGATAATAATAATGAAAAAATAATAGTAACAATGATAATAATAGTAGTAATAATAACATTAGTAAAAAGAAGAAAATAAAGAGAGAAAAATAATTTTTGTAAAAGTTTAGGCTCAGATTGGTGTAATGGATCGAGTAGAGGTTAGGAATGTCGGTAGAGCTACAAACGCGGGTTGCCATGCCAAGCACCGATCTCACTACTCCACTGACGTTTACTTTGCAAAGTAATACGTATCATCATCGGTTTATTTTTGTAAAGGGACAGTAACTTGTAACGGGACGGGACTTCTATTAGGCCTCCAAAATGTCATTGGCCTGTAGTATCTGTTCAAATGAGTCCATAGGCCTCATACTTATTATCCTCCCTAGGCCAACAACATGGTGCAGCATCGTTCAAATTAGTGAAAAATCTAGGGAATGATTCTCACAAAATTTTGTGCTTTCCCGACCATATACAACGTTTTGTCCAAAGCAGTATTACAATGATCGCAGAAGTTGCAATCATTTCTGCAAAATTAAAAATATCAGGGGAGTAACATCCATACAGCAAAAGAGACACAGCAAGAACCACAGTCCAAGAATGATAGTACCCGATTCAATAGCCAGATGAGTCAGACCCGTCAAAAACAAAATAGCAATACAGTGAGTCGACCTTGTTGGAACCTAATTGTAGATTAAACTACATCTACCTCAGGATCTACTATGTCAAATCATCAAGAATTATAAACTGAAAGCGGAAGCGTACCTGGATCCATAGCAACTGATGTGGTTCTTCTTCTTTGTCTTGGTTTTGGGTCTTCCAAATCTAGACGTGAGCCGTTCTCAGTATTTAACTGATGATGGGATATCAGTTAATAAAACCTACGTCTGATTTGGGGACCATAACCCCTTTTTATACTAGAGTGTAGTTTATGTAATTCTAGTTTAGCCCATCATTAAACTAGAATTACATCCGAGTATCTACACATAGGCCCCCACACTTTACGAGGTGTCTAAATAGGTCCACATAACTTAAACCTTAGTAGATCACGTTTAATCTGGACCAACCTTTAATGATAGCAACTGACATTTAATTATTTATGAATTTATATATTTGCAAGTCCATATAATCTTACAGACCTATCTCAAGAACAGAGAACAATTTAAACCAGAATTCATGTCAAAACCAATATACTGGACAGATTTTCACGTGAAAACCCGTAACAAATACAACAAGCAGGACAATAGTGAAGGGGGAGGGGATGTGCAATGACGACCAACGGCGTCGCCATCAAATTGAGGCAGAGGAGCTACACCGATCAGAAAAAACCGGTGGTGTCGCTGTAACTCCGATGTCGCTGTTTACTGCTGATACTTGGGCTCCCCTATTCCGATCATCTTCCACCACTATTGGTGGCCGTTTACTTTTTCGATCTCTCTATTTTTAATCTCTTTAATACCACCACTGCTTCTCTCTGTTTTTTTCCCTCCCCATTTTTGTACAATCTCCTCATCATTTTTTATTATAAATCATGTGGTGTATATGTATGGACACCAGTGTGTATTGCCGATCTGGGTCCCTCTCAATGTCAAAATCAATGGATTATATAACACCATTCTAAGAAAAGATTCGTTGGGGAGAAGGAGTTGATTTGGGAAAAGAGAGATTTTTGGGAGAAGAACGTTGAAGGGGTGATTTAATGGGAAGGATCAAAGGGATTAGCTAGAGAGATTGGGGGGTGAGATTGAGAGATCAAATTGTGAAAAGGGAGGAAAGAATGACGTGCGGATACTAAAATTAAAGATATCAGATTTTGAGTTTAGGAGTCAGTTAGGGGATAGAATAAAAAATAATATTAAATCAAGGAATAGGATGTGAAAATGCATTTGTTTTTGCATTTTAGGTAGAATTGCAAAAAAAATATTTGGACCGCTCTTTGTCTAGGTGCAGGAAGTGAGTACGAAGACTTGTAATAGTTCAAATTTTAAAGGAATTTGAATTTCATGAAATGTAGTAAAATAAAAATTAGACTCAGACAATCAAATTGGATTAATAATTAAACTTAAAGTGCTAAACGAATAAATAAATTTAAAAAAATACAATTGTATATTATTTATAAAAGAAAAGGAAAAAATGCACACACAAAATGATTGGGGTCAAATTAATTTTACTACGTATAAATAATCACAAATAATTACAAAATTTTATAAATACAGTAATTGCACAAACAACCATAATTTTACATGCAAAATACGTAATATAACCACAATTAGATATATATTGCATAAATAGGGGATAACACAAATAAATGTATGCTTTCTAATTCATATTCGGTTTAAATAATTAAGTTGCACCTTTAAGTTAAATATAGCTAATTACTGCAAAAGGAGGGACAAAATTGGTATCAACAGCTGCCCCTCTTTGCCTGGGATGATGAAAGAATCTCCAGGCAAAGATAGTTGATGGAGTAGCCAATTTTCGTCTGCTCGTCAGGAGCTACTGGTGCCTCTCCTCAAGAGATAATTGCATGCTTGTCAAGAGCTACTAGTGCCTCTTGTCAGGAGATATCTGTCTGTTTGCCATGAGCTACTTAGTGCCTCTCGTCAGGAGATAGTTTTATGCTCGTCAGGAGCTACTTAGTGTCTCTCATCAGGAGATAGTTTTATGCTCGTTAGGAGCTACTAGTGCCTCTCGTCAGGAGATAGTTTTATGCTCGTTAGGAGCTACTAGTGCCTCTCGTCAGGAGATGAGTAAAGTGAAGTGCTAAAAAAAACTAAAATGATGTTACCGTGCATGTAGGGTTGCCTGAAACACTGTCACACTGATTGTCATATTTATTGCCTTTTTGAGCCTTTGATGAATTTTGAGAAAACTCTAAAATTCTGCCCAGTATCAGCTTGCGTCTTTTGAAATTTTTGAGGGAATCCTCAAAAATTCTGCCCCAGTTTATTGTGTTTGATAGGTCACCTTATTGTAGTAGTGCCTGCAAAATAAAATATTTGTGTATGTCCAATTCTAAGGCGGATCGGCCTATTATAGTAGTGCCTGCGAAATAAAATAAAATATGTGTGTATATCCAATTCTAAGGAGGACGAGCCTACTATAGTAGTGCCTGCAAAATAAAATAAAATATATGTATATATCTAATTCTAAGGCGGACGGGCATATTATAGTAGTGCCTATAAAAAAATATATGTAAATATCCCATTCTAAGGCGGACGGGCCTAATTGTCATATTCTAAGCCTGACGAGGCTGATCGTCTTATTTTAAGCCTGACGAGGCTAGTCGTCATATTCTAAGCCTGACGAGGCTAGTCGTCATATTATAAACCTGACGGGGCTAGTTGTCATATTCTAAGCCTGACGAGGCTAATCATCATATTCTAAGCCTGACGAGGCTAGTCCTCATATTTTAAGCCTGAGGCTGGTCGTCATATTTTAAGTCTGACGGGGCTAGTCATCATATTATAAGCTTGACGAGGCTAGTCGTCATATTATAAGCCTGACGAGGCTAGTTGTCATATTATAAGCCTGACGAGGCTAGGGTGACATCGTGTCCTTTGTGATTGCTTGCGAGTTTTGTGTTTGTGCTGAAGGATCTGCTCTCAAAGAAAGATTCATTAGTTAAAACAAAGTGGTTGCATTGTATTGAACAAAGTATTGGCTTGAATCTGCATTTGTCCTTTGGTGTGACGATTGGATATCTCGAGGATTCTAATTATATGGATACTTGCATTGAGGTGGTATTTGGATTTGCCGGATTTGGAGGTTGTCTAAAATTATATTTTTCTTGGATTGTGATGGGTTGTCTTCATGTTTCGTGCTTATTTTTTCAAAAGTCTTGGAACTAACTTTGATGCATTGCTCTGTATAGAAAATGTATCCGTTGCTTGAGAGTTGCAACTTCCATTTGTTGGTTCCTGTTGCACCATGGTCTTGTCTTGGTCAATTAGACTCTGACTTTTGTGTTTCAGTGCTGGGTATTTTGCAACATCATGGCCTTGAATGTTTGATGTAGACTGTTGTTGGATCAAAATTCGGAATGGGTATCTAGGGGGTCATTTGTTTGTTAATTGCAATATCTTTTGATTCGTTTAAAAGAGCTAAGGTGTGAGGTTTTGTCCTTTTTGTTTGTTGACAATGGTGTCATGCTTGGTAAGATTGTTGTTGAAAGTCTTGACAGAGGGGAATATTGTTTATTGTGTAAGTTGGGTGCGATGTGGGGTTGTGAGTTTTGCTGGTTCTGGTTGTATAGTGATTGAATTTCTTTTTTGTCTCTGTGTGGGTATACTGCTAGCTGATTTTGTTCATCTACACTACAAGTTGTACGACAGTGGAATTGAGATTGTCTGAATTCTGTCAGTGTCATATGTTGGTGGTTCGAAAGACTTTGTTGTAGAAGTAAATGTTTCCAGCTCGGCATGCTATTTCGCCTTCTTAATGCAGAGTCTTGACCAATTTCGGTGTTCAAATGCAAAGAACCCGTGATAAAGTGACCACATGCACAAAACATTGTTTAGCACATCATTAAGGGTTTAAAGCAAAAATAACATATAGAGCTTAAAAGAATGCCTAGAGTTTGAATCATAGATTAGTTCTTGGGTTGGAGACTATGATAGAAGACATAGATATCACAAAAGATTGCCTTAATGATGTATGTAGTAGTCAAGGCAAGAATTTTGGTCAAATAATCAGCGCTTGCTTACGCATGAGATCTGTTTGGTTAAGCCTCAATGAAAAGGTGACAAAGATGTCGTGTAAGGGATATATTGAACGTTGTACCAAAAAAAGGAGGTCGGCTTTTGTCGAACACCAAAACCTTAAGTGCTTTTGTCATCTTTCCTTATAAATTTGTGTGTCATGATGCCCGTGTGTCCTTGAAAGAAATACTCAATGTCTTTCATACTTGTCAACAACTACTGCAATTTAATCTTTGCACCAACTTTTCTTGTTGGGTGAGATTTTGTTGCGAAGAGACTGAACCCGAAGTCGGTTGCCTACGTATCTTGCTACTTCCAGGAATCAGGTCAGGCATAGTTCAAACTCATATATATCCTTGGATTGTGCTCTAGTCGAATTGTTGCCTTTTTGGAGATTGGTCATATTGCATTTTCCTTTTCAATAGCTATTGCTAGTTTGTCGTCATGGAATTCATAAGTTCTTCGACCAATATTACTTCAAGAAGTCCTTTTGCTCGTGTCTTTGTATCAAATCAATGTTTGATCTTGTAAGTATCTCAAATAACTTCATCTTAAGTTCATCGTCTTGTCTTAGTTTAGTCGGTGAAGATATGCTTCTAAATACCCATGGGGTTTTAGGTTCTGTCATATAATGAAGCTTTTCAATGTATCTTTATATTCTTTTCCATGTTGAATCAGCCTGCAAATTTTGGTTGTTGTGCATAAACCTTTGTAACATCAAGTGGGTTCCCCTTGTTTCTCACTTCCTTATTACCTTCTGCTAACCCTTTTAACTCCCTTTTGACCATGAATAGGTGCAAGTTTGAAAATACTTTGGATTGCCTTCAATGTATTATAGTGTAGACTAGAGCAACAAAATGATCCTCGAACATTGGTGTCAAAAGGTATTGTGGTAAGTCGTGTGTGCCTTTGAGTTTGACAAACATATCTCTTGCCCTGTCAATTTTTGCTCCATGTGTATAGAATGTTTTTTGTAGAAAACTTTTCTTATTTTGACAAATCAACAACAAATGTACTTTAACCATATCTTTTGCTTTGGTATTCAACTTGAGCCAACCTTTTGTATGATAGGTTTTGGAGTTGGTAGGGGATAGGGAATAATCAGACATGCAAAAAATTTCAGATATCAGAACTTGGGCATAAAATTGGGAGAGGAGGTGCCTTGGTAGGAGATTTGATTTGGGAAGGGATTCAATTAAGTAGAGAGAGACCTAGATCAACAGGCAAATTCACGTAATGCACACATAGAAAATAAAAAAATGCATCCTATAATGCAAAGGACCACTTTATGCATGATGATTTGAAAAGCGCGTTGTACCACATATGTCATTTTGTATGTTAACAAAATGCGCAGTCAAAAAGAGGATATTGCATTTATTGGTCTGTATTACATTGGCTGATATTGAAACAACGGAAGAGAATGAAAAGACTAAACATTGCTAGGAAATTAGATCATGGCCAAGCGAACATCTTTCATGCTGATCCATCCCTAGAAAATTCTTCCTCTTCTTCGGATGAGTCTCCCTCGGATGAGCTTGCCTCTGATGAGTCTCCTTAGAAGATGACATTGTCTGCATCAATTAAGAGTCGGGATATGTCAAATATAAAATTCTTCAACATTTCCTAAGCTTTATTTCCTTTCTCTTCCATTCTTTTATCACCCACGGAGTTCATTCCTTCGCTGACCCATACACCTATAGATTATATGCGTTTTGTCAAGATTTCTGCCTTATGGCGCCATTTGTCTTTTTCTTTGCTTTTTGCTTCGACCAAACTTTGCTTTTCTACTATTTTCTCTCGTGCCTTTGCTAGTTGTTTGCGTAGTCTCTTACACTCAGATTCTAACTCATCAGCATTTCTTTTTCTTTTTGTTGTTGCTCTTGGTTGAACTGACCCTGCTACGTCTTTCCTAAGCCAGTCCGGGTAATCTTCATCATAGCCTGCATCAAACCTGTCTCGTCCAATAGTGTCGAATCTCATTCGATGTGTTGCTTTCCAAAGTTCTAATATCTTGTCTTCGAATGGTATTATTCCTCCAAAAATATCTACTTTGAAACTTCTGATGGGTGCCATTTGGGGTACAATCTGCTTTCTCCCTGCTTGTCTAAGTGCTCTTAAAGGAGTGTATGGGTAAACTCCTCTAAACCCAACCAAGATAAGAAATGAAGCTCCTTCCGAACCTGTGATCACTGTGATACTGGAAAAGTAGTCAAACATCCATTGTATATTTTCAGATGTCATCTGACAAAACATGTGGTGCCAGCCTTCGACAGTTGTTGGCCGATCCCACTTTTCAAGAGCACTGTCCATGCGAGCGGTATGAGTCAAGATGTAGTTTTCTCTTGGTATGGAATGGAAAGCTTGCTCTGTGCTATTCATCTTTTGCAAATGCTCCATCAGCCAAAATTGTAAAAGCAAATTACAACCTTCGAAAAAGCCAGCACCCTTCTTGCATTTTTCTAAAAGTTCGGTAATTTTATACAACAATCATAGGTATCAAATTGTATTTCCTATCAAAGTCCTTGAGTAAGGCTTCGCCAATCGATATCACGCAAACATCAACCTGTCCTTTGTGTTCTGGAAACAGGACAGTCCCTAAAAAGCGGGTGACAAAAGCGAGCACCCTTCGCTCTCTGCCTTGTTAATGCTGAAATTATCTTGGAATTCTCGAAATGCTTCTCTGTTCCCAAACTTAACATATAGGGAAGTTAAAGAAATTCCTGACTGTCTTATGTTATCTATGCATAATTTAGGCTTGAGTCCCACCATTTCGAAAAACTCCTCAGGTGTAATATTCTTAGGCATCAATATCTCAACACTTTCAAATGAAAGTTGACTCAATCCACCTATTTCTTCCAGCAATGGTGTTAACTCTACACTTCCAAAATGAAAAACTGCTCGCTCTGCATCCCAATAGTGTACCGCTGCTTCTACTATCCCTTTCATTGGTGTGTGCTCTATTAGTGAAATCAGATTCTCCAACACTATTTTGACTTGATATTGTTTATCTATGCTTAGGTTTTCCCACCAATCTCTAAGCAACTGAGGGATTTCAGTGACCATGTCCAATGTTCTAGTGGCCATGATCTTTAGGAAAAGGTAAAGGAATGAGAAAAAATGGGAGTAAGATGCCTAGAATTCCGCTTGTATACAAATGATTAACATGTGACACGAGTTTTTTCGAAAGACAATGCAGTCTAGAATATGAAAAGTGTGTCGTTTCTGGTTGAGAACCCTTCGGACACTTTAGACAAAGATTTGCTAATGGACTTTTGACATACCAGGGATGTCAAGTCTTTATAAATTGCCTAAAGGATAAATACACATTATGTGTCATCCCGTCTATCAAGCGGTCGTTTTTGTGTGGGCAAAAATATGCCACCTATTGTTACGGGGATACGAGTCTAGCTGGCGAGACTAGACTTATCCTACAAGTCACCGAGCACTAAGGATATACGCCCACTCCTAGAGCCAACGACCGTTTAGGCGGTTTAGCCACAGAGCGCAGGGCACACATCCCGTCGCCTAAGGTTTACAGTCTCCTAGTTAGGTTTATTATACCACTGCCTTGAGTTGTAGGCCTATGGCCCTATTAGTACTTATATTTTACCTTATTTAGGACTAGATATCACTACTATAAATACCCCCTCCTTGCATTGTATTGTACATCTCTCATGATTCGCCATCAACTTTGGCTACTCTCAAGGAATAAGATTTACTTTGCCTTTCTCAATTATTTCTTCCTTATTTACTTGTCTTTATTTTCATCGCATTTACTTAGTTTTCCGTCGTAATTTACCGTAATGCTTGTGACGTCATTTATAATAAATTATTTAACCTAGACGTACAAATTTAGGTATAAACAGTTTCTGCTTCAAATTGGACTTTTAATGCCTCTTCGGTTACCTTTTGTGCCTTTGAATGGCATTGAATACAGGATGATTCCGACCGTTTGGACATAAACGATAATTTCTGCTTCAATTTGGGGTTTTGATGCCTCTTCGGCTACTCTTTTATGCCTTTGAATGACACTGAATACAGAATAATTCCGACCGTTTGGAAATAAACGATCGATTCTGCTTCAATTTGGGCTTAGATTCCTTTCCGGATACCTTTTGTGCCTTTGAATGACATTGAATACAGAATAATTTCAATTGCTTGAAAATAAACGGTCCACATTTGCACGTTCGGTCCGTAATTAAATGCAAATAATCATGTTCAACGCTCTTTGGGGGTCGAAAAACTTGTTGGCATTGTTTTAACAAGTTGGCCTATTTGACTTAGAACAAGTCGACAAATGATATGTCATGATGCATGGTCCTAGCGTCGCCACTAAGAATTGGGTTAACTAGGCCAAGCTTCATTATCCTCCCAAGCGGACGACTTGGGAACGAGGCGGTCATGGAAGTTTCCAGGAGTGGCAGGAGGTACGCGCAGAATGGACAAGTTTTAAAAATGTACAAGTTTTGAAAAGATGCACACGTTGAAATAGTTCACAAAAAATAACTTTTAAAAAGGACGAGTAAAAAGAAAAACAAAACAAACAAGTTAGTTTCGAAAAATAGGATAATTGAAGCAAGATAATACTAAAAATGCGATAAGAATCATGAAGTGAAACCATTTTAAAAAAAGGATTTAGCATACTTGTGAAGGATTTAAAAAATCGTTGAAGCGTGGAATGTGAATCATTCTCCTAACAGAAACTTCTAAGAGTGGGTTTCTAGACAAGGTTATGGTTCCCCTAGGCGGACAACCAAGGGGTGGGAACTTTTAAAATTATTGGTCGTATCACGAACCAACTAGATTCTAACCGTTCTCCCTAAAGGGTGCTTTAAGAGTGAAACGATTGTGAGATCCACGTAATCATTCGTGGTGTGTGCAGGTGTAAATTCCAGGAGTGGAGGAAGTGCGAATGACATAAACAATTATAAAGTGAATATAACCGAGCAATTTAAAAAAAGAATCACAAAATCTTGAAAATCTAAAGATAAACCTCAATCCTGCAAAAAAGGAAAGGAAGAAAATTTAGTCTTGAAAAAAATGGCAAGAAAATAAAAAGAGTAAAGAATCCCAATTCAAAGTCCGTTATGGTCAGAATCTTGATATCCCTAGCGGAGTCGCCATTCTATCGACACCATTTTTTTCCCGAACCGGTTAGAGTTCGAAATAGAATTCGACTTATTGGAACTCACAAGTAAGACTTGGAATCGCCACCTAATAAATTATTTAACTAGGCGCATTAGGGCACCTACTTTGTTTCTAGCCAATTTTAATGTTAATTCCGAAACTTGATCTACGAACCCAAAATTCTGAGTAAGGGTTCAAATTTACCTAAGAGGATGGTGTTAGGCACCTCTCAGATTTCACCAGTGTGGCTCCCGGCCGGAAAATATAATTGGAATTTTAACTAAAAACTATCTCTACTATACATAGTTTAGATACAAATCATTATAATTCAAAAATAAATAAAAGGCTCGTCTCCTCTAGTTGCTTTCTTCCTTAGTCAATTTCAACCAAATATACCTCGCAAAATAAAAATAAGTTAGTTAGTATATCAAAAAATATAGAATAATCATAAGATGAAAACTAAAAGAGCGCAATGTAAATTAAAAGCATTTTCTGGAGCGTCGTCTTCAAAAATATTCCAAATGTACCTCGCAAAAAATATAAAAATGATTAGCACGACAATTAGTAAAGTAAAGTAATAAATGACAAAAAGCATGTAAAGCAAAGCAAATCAGTAGTAGTAGTAGCAGCAGCTGCAGCAGTAGTAATTATAATAATACTAATAATAATAATGAAAAATAATAGTAATAATGATAATAATAGTAATATAGTAATAATATTAGTAAAAAGAAGAAAATAAAGAGAGTAATTTTGTAAAAGTTTAGGCTCAGATTGGTGTAGTGCATCAAGTAGAGGTTAGAGATGTCGATACAGCTGCAAATGCGGGTTTCCATGCCAAGCACTGATCCGACTACTCCACTGTCGCTTTTCAAAGTAATACTTATCTTCATTGCCTATTTTGTTTTTGTAAAGAGACTATAACTTGTGACGGGACGAAATTTGTATCAGCCCTCCAAAATGTCATTGTCCTGTAGTATCTGTCCAAATCAGTCCCTCAAAATTATTATTTTCCCTTGGCCAACAACATGGTGCAGCATTGTTCAAATCAGTGAAAAATCTAGTAAATGATTTTCACAAAATTTTGTGCTTTCCCGACCATATACAACGTTCTGTCCATATCAGTATTGCAACGATCATAGAAGTTGCAATCGTTCTACAAAATTCACTGTATTGGTCGATTTTCTGCTCGTTTACGAATGGAGCAAACTCGATCGCGTACAAGTTGCTAATTGACTTCGTAAGCTGTGAGATCGGAAAGAAGCTGCTTCGGTTTGGTTTCGTTCGGTTACGCAATTTTGTGATCGGACAAATCGAAGACAGTCATAGTGGATAATCTATAACTGATCCTTATCCCTAAGAAATCGGAACGGACTTGGCGAGTTTGGTGGAGTGGATGACGACGTGCAGATAGTGGGAAGAGAAACGTGGGGAAGTGGAAGACTGCTAGGGTTTGGAATTCTCCCCCATTTCAACCTATAAATAGGACCTCGTATCCTCATTTGAGGACACATTGATCTGAAGCAAAATTACTCTCATTAATAGCCATTATTCTCCTGTGAAGAAAATCATTATCTTTTTTGTCAGCTCGTCACACTGTTTTTAAGAGTTTCGATCGAGGCTCAGCTCAAACGTGGAAGGAGATCTGTTCTTTCCATTGAAGCAACACCCATCGATCCATCGATCCATCAAATACAATAAGCCTTTACTGCTTTAATTACTCATTATTTATTTCGTTTATATTTGCGTTTACCTCGATCGTAAAACATCTTGTTCATTGTTTGCATCTAATTTAAGCAGTTATCATCATCGTTTTATATCGGATCTAGTGTTTTAACATAGTGTTACCCGATCGAACATACTCAGTCGTCATCATAGAGCAAGTCGCTTATCATTATATTGTACTTGCCCATCATCACATTGCTGTTATTTTCATTGAATCAAATATTGCCATCATAGCTAAGTAACTATATTTAAGCAAAACGAGGTCCTCTCATCGCGTATCATTAGCCTGTCACTTAAAATTTTAATTTGCTTGCTGACATCTGCATTCCAAATTGGCATCGGAACAATTTGACATCGATTTTAGAATTACTTCCGGGCTAGAGCATTTGAGACCGATTAATTCGCTTACGTAAACTACTTATCAAACGATCGAATTGAGATATAAAACGGTCGCCTTAGACTCAACTAAATATAAATTTAATTGTAAGACCTGATACATTTTTTGGGGAATACAGTTTGGCGCCCACCGTGGGGTCTAGGCAATCGATTTATTCCGAAATTTGAATCGCTTGATACTACTTACATTTGCTTTCTTGTCTTGAAATGGCAGATGAACGCAACATCGACGCTTTGAACGGTCAACAGCAGCTCAATCCCAATGACGGGGTTCATGATCCGGCCCATGCTGAAGCGGTCGATGAGTCTACCAACAACGAACAGGATCCAACTCACGACGACATTCCTACTGGTTCGCAGTTGAATGCGCGCCAGGCTCGACGTTCGGGCAAGGAGCCCGCAGTCGAAACTGAATCAGCAGGCGCAAACGCAGCACTGTTTGCGTATTTGAGGAGGCACGATGCTCAGTTCGAAATGATACAACAACAGCTGAAGGCACTATCTAATTCAATTGGGAATAACACGCCCACTCCTCCGATCACACCCCCGGCAAGCATTCCGACTTCGGTTCCTCAGGGCGCCGTAACAGGGGGACTTGCAGCGGGGGTCGGATCTGGAGGATCGGGTACGGCCGCCGAGGCCGTGGGAGCTCCTGTATCGGAAGTAAGAATGATGGCAACAATGCAAACATTATTGAATGACACTGTCGATAAAAAGTTCGGTGAAATCAAATCATTTATGGAGAAGTTACCAGGCGTTCCGAAATTGACAGACGAAGGCACTAAGAAATCAATCTCAAAACGTCCTTTTCCAGCAAGTGCAGCGCCATTACCTATACCAAAAACTTTCAAATTACCAGAAAGCCTGAGATACGATGGAACCACAGACCCTAGGGACCACATCGATATGTTTTCGGTTGCGGTTCAGGCAAACGACTTGACTTCGGAGGAGATCAATTCGGTCAGCCTTAAGAAGTTTTGTGAAACATTGAAGGGAGCAGCACTGAAGTGGTATTTGCAGCTGCCCGAAAATGAAATACTGAGTTTCGATGACATGTCGGCAAAGTTCATTCGATCACATACTGGAGCAAAAAAGATAGCACCAAGGGTCGAAGACATCTTGAACGTTAGGCAGCGGCCCGGGGAAACTATCAAACAGTTTGTGAAACGATTCAATGATGAAAAGATTCATATACCGAATCTCGAAGAAAGGTGGGCTTGTTTAACCTTTGCCAACAACTTGCGTACTGATTCGATAGAGGCATGGAAATTGAAGGATCGCCTGAGAGAGATCGACGCATGGACTTTCGATGCGTTATATCGTGAGTGTGAACCAAGGATTAGGGCTGAAGAGGAAGAACTGCAGCTAGCCCGAAATAATTATCATTATGATCGGCCAGCAAGGAGAGCTGATAATGACAGGCGAGACTACAGGGACCATAGATGGAGCCCCTACAGTTTCCCACGAATGGGGAGCAACAACCACGAAGCTGGTAGCTCGAAAAATCAGTCGAAGAAAGCACCATCGAATACATCTTCGACTCCAAGAGATCGGCCACTGCCTCCAAAGGTGACGGAATACAATTTTTGCATATCGACACCAAATCTGGTGAATCATTTGAAAGGGATGGGCGAGAAAGTTGTAAAATTCCCAGGTCGCATAAAATCGAATCCAAACACCAGGGATGAGAATCTATGGTGCGCGTTTCACCACGACTTCGGCCATACAACAGAAGAATGTAAGGCACTGAGATATGAAGTAGCCAGTTTGCTGGAAAAGGGCCACTTGGTCGAATTTCTAACTGAGAGAGGACGAAACAATTTCAATAAGAAAAAAGATGATGAGCCGCCAAAACCCCCTGCTCCCAGGAAAACAGTGAATGTCATTACCGGAGGAGATGGTGTCTGTGGGGTAACTTACACTACGAAGAAGTTTGCAAAGGTCTCTTTCACACGAGACAAACGAACACGAGATGACATGACCGATGAGATTATATTCGGTGACTCCGACTTCGACGGAAGAATCCATCCCCATCACGATGCCCTTGTAGTAACGACAAGGATCGACGATGCCGATGTAAAAGGGTATTGATCGATGCTGGCAGTTCGGTTAACATCATACATGCAAGAGTGGTTGAACAATTGCAGTTGAGTGACAAGATCGTGCCTCGCTCAACGGTCCTGTCAGGTTTCAACAATTCGAGTGAGGTGACCGTTGGAGAAATTACAATCAAAACCTATGCAGAAGGAGTGGAGAGTGAAACATCCTTTCAGGTGATGAAGGGCGAAATGGCATACAATATAATTTTAGGTCGACCATGGATCCACGCTATGGGCGCAGTTCCATCGACTTTACATCAAGTTGTGAAATTCCCCACCCCATGGGGAATTCGCGAAATCAGAGGCGAGCAACAGGCTTCACGAGACTGTTACTCAGTAGCTGTCAAGGAAGGCTTTCGATTGTAGCAATCACAGCTAGTGGAACCCGTGATCGGAAGCTTCACTTCGGTTCCGTCGTGCGATCCACCGCAGCTACCGGAATCCGAAGTCGAAGGCGACTTCGCACAGGTTTCACCGTGCAAATTAGTGGGACCCGTGAACGGAAGCTTCACTTCGGTTCTGTTGTGCGATCAAACGCAGCTACCGGAATCCGAAGTCGAAGGCGACTTCGCACAGGTTCCACCATGTGTGAGAGAACCATATAAACAAAAAGCTGGAGACTCTACGATAGAAGAACTTGAGGAAGTAATATTGTTCGATGATAATCCTGATCGGAAAGTCTATGGTGGAGCTGAACTGGACATCGATGTCAAAACAAAAATCATATCCTTCCTCAAGGACAACTCTGACTGCTTTGCCTGGTCCCATGCAGATATGGTGGGAATCGATCCAAAGATCGCCGCACACAAGTTGAACGTCGACCCAAAACATCGGCCGGTGAAGCAAAAGAAACGGCCGAATGGAGGATTCCGAAGGAAAGTGATCAATGATGAAGTGGAAAAGCTGTTAGCAAACGGGTTCATTAAAGAGGTAAAATATCCAGAATGGCTTGCGAACACGGTTGTAGTACCAAAGAAAAACGGCAAATGGAGGGTATGCGTTGATTACACCGACCTCAACAAAGCTTGCCCAAAAGATTCGTTCCCGCTGCCTCACATCGATAGATTGATCGACTCAACGGCAGGGCACGAGATGTTGAGTTTTTTGGATGCCTATTCAGGTTATAATCAAATTTCAATGGATCCTCTGGACCAAGAGAAGACGTCGTTCATCACGGACATGGGAACTTATTGCTATACGGTCATGCCCTTCGGACTTAAGAATGCCGGCGCTACTTATCAGCGTTTGGTCACTACTATGTTCAAAGATTTGATCGGAAAAACCATGGAAGTTTATATCGATGACATGTTGGTCAAATCTCTCGAGAAGGGAAGTCATTTACGTCATTTGGAGGAAACTTTTACAATACTGAGGCGGTTCAACATGAGACTGAACCCAGAGAAATGTGCGTTCGGGGTTGGGTCCGGTAAGTTCTTGGGATTCATCGTATCGCAAAGAGGAATCGAAGCAAATCCAAACAAAATCAAGGCGATCGAAAGCATTCCTGAGAACCTGACAACGGAGAAAGAAGTTCAACAGCTGACCGGTCGAGTAGCCTATCTCAGCAGGTTCATCTCGAGGTCGTCTGAACGATGTCACAAGTTCTTTTCAGTGCTGAGAAAAAGCAAAGGCTTCGAATGGACACCAGAGTGCAAAAAGGCTCTTCGGGAACTGAAGCAGTACCTTTCCAATCCACCACTTCTGTCAAAACCAATTGAAGGGGAAATGCTGTTGATCTACTTGGCTGTTTCCGATGTCGCTGTAAGTGCTGTCCTCGTTCGCGAAGATGGAGGTAACCAATTTCCTATCTACTATGTTAGTAAAACATTGTTAGATGCAGAAACAAGGTATCCACATCTAGAAAAACTAGCACTTGCACTCGTCACTGCTGCACGAAAATTAAGACCTTACTTTCAATGTCATTCAATTTCTGTCATTACTACATTCCCATTACGAAATATTTTACATCGGCCAGACCTCTCTGGTCGATTAATGAAATGGGCGGTCGAGCTGAGTGAGTACGACATCACTTACCAGCCTCGCACCGCCATAAAATCTCAAGTTTTAGCTGATTTTGTAGCAGACTTTAGCGCTAACATTTTACCGGAGGCAAAGAAGGAAGAATTGATGATGAGAGATCCAGACCCTGGAGTTTGGGTAATGTACACCGATGGAGCTTCCAACGTCAAAGGAACTGGCCTCGGAATCCTATTGATAGCGCCCTCCGGTGAAAAACTCAGGTACGCGATCAAATTACATGCAAAAACTAACAACGAGGCCGAATATGAGGCCCTCGCTGCAGGTTTAAAGATCGCGAAGGACTTGAAAGTCGAACGAATAGACATCAAAAGTGACTCCCAACTGGTGGTAAATCAAATCCAAGGCGATTTCTGTGTTCGAGATCCGAGGATGCAACAGTTGCTTGAAAAGGTACAAAACTTTCTAACTTCTTTTCGGGAGTGGAAAATAGCTCAGATACCGAGAGAAGAAAATATCGAAGCAGACGCGCTAGCAAACCTTGGATCTGCAGCGGCCATCGATGAAAAACTCGATGAGACAGTGGTTCACTTGTTCGAATCTCCACTAAGTCGAAGCATCAAGGAGGTAAACAATGTTAATCATACTTGGGATTGGAGAAGCAAGTATTTGTCTTATTTGCAGGCAGGTACCCTCCCCGATGACAAAAAGTCTGCCCGATCACTTAAAGCCAAAGCCGCGAGATATTGCCTCCTAGAAAATCAACTCTACAGGCGAATGTTTGGCGGTCCTTTGGCAAAGTGCGTGGGGCCAGACGGGACAAGCTATGTGCTGAAGGAGGTTCACGAAGGCGAATGTGGCAATCATTCCGGCAGCAAATCATTGGTTCGGAAGATCATAAGAGCTGGATACTATTGGCCAACGATCGCAGATGATGCCAAAGAGTTCGTCCGCAAATGTGACAAGTGCCAACGATTTGGAAACCTTATACATCAACAAGCAGAACCACTTCATTCAGTCACGTCACCGTGGCCATTCATGAAGTGGGGAATGGACTTGGTCGGGCCGCTTCCAACAGCGCCCGGTGGGGTAAAATTTATCTTAATTCTTACGGATTATTTTTCTAAGTGGGTGGAAGCTATTGCCTTGGCTAAAATTCGTGAACAGGAAATCATCAAGTTCATTCGCCAGAATATCATTTGTCGTTTTGGGATCCCGAAAGAGATCACATGCGACAATGGTAAGCAGTTCGTGGGAAGACGAATCACAGCTTTCTTCGAAAAGTGGGGGATCAAGCGAATTGCATCAACACCTTATCACCCCAGTGCAAATGGACCGGCTGAGTCATCCAACAAGACAATACTTGAATATTTGAAGAAAAGGATGGATGATTCAAAGGGCAACTGGCCGAACGAACTCCCCGGAGCACTGTGGGCTCATCGAACAACGGTGAAACACAGTACCGGGGAGACACCGTTCTCACTTGTCTACGGAGCAGAAGCGCTGATTCCGGTAGAGGTGGGAGAACCCAGCCTTCGGTTCGCCCACTCCACCGAAGAGGCGAACAAAGAGGCCATGCTGGTAGATCTGAACCTGGTCGAAGCAAAAAGGGATATGGCGTTTGTTCGAATACAAGCACAAAAGCAAAGGGCAGAAAATTACATCAACAAAAAACTCAGGTATCGATCTTTTAATGTAGGTGACTATGTGCTGAAAATCAAGAGACCAAAGAAGGATGAGCCCAACGAAGGCAAGCTAGGAGCGAATTGGGAGGGACCTTTCCGTGTCAAGGCAGTGATCGGAAAAGGTTCATACCAACTCGAAACAATGGATTTCAAACCGGTAGACTTCAATTGGAATATCACACAATTGAAAAAGTACTATTTTTAAAGTTCTGCGGTATCAACTTTCACCCTTTACTCTTTACTTAGCAATTTTCTTTATTCCTCCATTGGAAGAAATTGTTTAATCGATTATTTCATACTAACACTTTTAGATGATAGGCATAGTTGGAGTCGAATGATGACATACATCACCCACGAGCATTTGAGCTCAAAACGCTCCGATCGGGGTCGATAAGTCTGACGAACACTCTAACGTGGTCTTCATCTATAACGAGTTTCTTGGCTTTGGTCTCCCAATGATTCCGTTTCAGGTAACGAAGACCAGTGTTCGCCTACTCATTCTTCGCACCCAAACACTGGGGGGGGGGGATGGAGTTAGCATGAGGGTCATCGGCAGGTACTGGGGACTGCCCTATAACCGGGGACTTTCATTCGGGAAATGAAACGGAATCGATTGAAGACAAACACTGGGGACTCGTTCAGAACTCGACAGAAGTCCCAATGTTCACTCGAACTGGGGACTCGTTCAAACTTCGGCAAAAGCTCCGAACATTCATCCGAAATACGGGCTCGTTCGAAATCAGGCGTCATCGATCTCATGTAAACGATCCAATAGCGATCAATGTTTGTGCCTTACGGCCGCATCATGTAATCGATCGAATCATACGATCTAGAATATGTCAAAAACCCATTAGTGGTTTACTTCAATAATACAACACTTCGGTTATATTCTTTACATTCGTGCGATTTACGCGATCGTTCTAATTTTTTAATGTACGATTTACATCTAAGTTTTTTACCAAGTGTTAAATTTTTCCATTCCGAACTCACGAAAAAGTTCGAAGAGTGTACTACGTGAAAATGAGACGTCATTCTTTACTACGCACTAAGACATTGGGCCCCAATCATTTCATTCAACAAGTATCGTTGGAACTTCAAATTTTTCGAACGATCAAAACATCTTCGAAAAGCCGAAAGCAATGCAATAATGATAAAAACGATGTCATTCATAAAGAGTTAATATATACATGGATGAAACATCCAACTTCAAAAACAAAACAATAATACAAAGGAAAACAAATCATTCATCCCCATCAGAGCCTTCATCGGAGGAGCTCGCTGGAAGACCAAGATCTTCACGAGCAAGTCTCACGATAGCAACTGCCTCGCTCAACTCAGTAGGAACATCGACAACTCGGTCTAGCATCTCCCTAAGAACGTCGCGCCTTGATTCGGCAAGGATTAAATCCTTTCTCTTGTCAAACTCTTCTTCAAGGTCGCGCCTCAGGGTAGCAGACTCCTTCTGAAGCAGCAAGTTCCTCTCCGTTAGGCTGGCAGCTTCAGCCTCTAATTCGCCATTGCTTCTTCGAAGAGCTGTCAATTCCACGAGTTGATCGGCCAATTCTTTGTCTTTACTCTCCAAAACAGAGTTGAGTTCGGCAATCTTCAGATCAGAATTGGCTTCGTGATCACTCAATTGTGCGTTCAGAGCCCGAATATGGGATTCCAACTCCGTTTGACGAAGAGCGTGCTCATTCGTGCTCTTGTCAAGGTTGGTTAAAAGCTCTACGTTCCGGGTCTCTGCTGCCTTGAGTTTCCGATGCAACTCTTCCCCTGCCGAAGTAAGATGAACGATCTGCTCATTCAAAACCTTGGCCCCATCTTGGAGTTGGCGAATCCGATCAGCCGTCTCGATCGCCATTATGCAATTCTGAATAAGACCACAGTTCAAAAGCCATGAAATCTATCAAAAGTAAAAATTTTTTAAACAGAATAGACAAGAGTTATACCCTAAAGGCACCGTAGGAAATCTGAGAAGGCAAACTCAAATCCTCGTGTGTATTCAGCCGAGCTTGCTCCATTGGACCCATAACATCGAAAAAATAGTTTGCCAACTTCCTCGGGCATCTTAGCAGATCGACGTTGGCCGGCACTTCGATCGTGAGCGATCGGACGCCCCTCTTTTCAGACTCGCCCAGGGCAGCAAAAGCAGCGGCTTCTTCACTCCGGGGAAGGGGAACAATTGGATCGGCATGATCTATGCTGAAAAACGATGACCCCGTCTCCTCATCGTATTTAGACTTCATTGTCTCAATTGACCGATCCAAAGCCGGCGCTTTTCCCTTTGCCGGATCCCTCTCTTCAAGCTCACGATCAAACGCCTCGATCATCCCCTCTTGGTTTTCAGGGGCGGCGATGGAAGGAACAAAAACACCTTCCCTGCTGGGCAAGCCTCCCGATCCTGAGTTGGCGTCTTCGGCAATGATGGGGAGAGGATAGTCATCCACTGAAAGATCTCCTTGTTCGGCCACTTTGAGCTGAATGGCCGTTTCTTGGAGTCTCTCTTTAGCTGTCCTTTTGGGACGCTGCACCAACTGATCAGACATAGACTCCTCCCCATGACCCTCTTCCTCGATGTTGATAACCGGAGTCGCTCCTTCGGCAGCTTTCGCTGCCGCAATCGCTGAACTCGTACCGGCAATCACATCTTCTATGGTTGGGGGTGCAGCCGATGAACTTCCCCCTTGTCCCTTATCGACCACCACTATCTTGGGCAAGTACTTGCTTCTCAGCTCCTGGAACGATTTCTTCTTCTTCTTTGGGGGAGGAGCGTCATCGGGTTTTTCTCCACCTTCGAGATCAACCTCCTCATCGTTTGGCTCGCCTCCAACACCGGTAAGGCCTGAGAAAATTTTCTATCAAAAAGATATCAACGAAGACAAAAGTCGTAGATACGAAAGCAGTTCGAAGATTACCATGGTTTTTAGCCTTGAGTGTTTTCAAAGCCGCGACCGGTTTCCAAGCTCGCTTGTCATTGGTCGTTTTATCGAGCACCCTTATCAGCCAAGGTATGATGTCGGCAACTTGATCGAATTCAACTGCCTCAGCTGAAAATTTTGAGAAGAATTTAGAGTGTGTTGGTAAATTTGTGTTGGTAAATTCAATTCAAAAAAAAAAAAAAAAAAAAAGGTAAAATAAAACACTTACGAGTCCGATTCCAGACAGTCGGCAGCAGCTCGCTTCCGGGGGCGGTCAGCTGCTCCGTGGGAATAAAAACGAAGCGCTGATCCCATCCTCGGAGATCGTCGTCATTGTCAGAGATCAAGGCCCGCTGACCTCGTTTAGCCAAATTTATCACCCCCCCTTTATAAACTCGAGGAGAGTATATGTTGAGAATGTGACGAAGTGTCAACTCCACCTCCGCCACCTGTGCGATGTATCGCATAATTATGATCGTTCTCCATATCATCGGAGAGATTTGACCGAGGCAAACTTTGTACATTCTGCAAAATTCCTCGATGATATTGTCGACTGGGAGGGAGAATCCGATCGTAAATGGGTAAGTCAGCACCACGGAATGACCTTCAACGTGGGTTGCCAACGTCGATTTCCTCGGAGGGCACATCACTTCGATGTCGCCCACTTTCCAACCGCACTCCTCTCGAACCCGAGGAATCGCCTCCGGCGTGATCGTACAGTGAACGGAGTCGATCGGGATATTTTTCTTCTTCCCCTGCTCCGCTTCACTGACTTTACAGTCGTTCTCGTACGTAAATTTTTTCGGAAGAATCTCCGACCATGACTTTTTAGGACCGTAGTCCTTCACTTTCCTCTCTTTCCGTTTCTTCCCCTTCTTATCCGCTGAAGGGTCAACAATGGTAGAAGTTTGCTCCACCACCACGTTGGACTGCGGCGGAGCCGTGGCGGCAACTGCCGTAGTGGAGGTGGTATCAGCCTCAATTGTGTTTCGCGATGAGGTAGACATTGCTAAACTTACGAATATCAAGATTCTGAGGAGATTTGAAATGGAATCAGCGAGAATCAAACAGCTTAAATGAAGAATTTATGGAATTTGAAGGAGGTCTTTCAAAGTATTTTTGGAAAATTTTCGGAAGTTGTAAGAAGTGAATTGAAGCGAGTATTTATAAGGTGAAAAGCCATCATTGCCTCGAAAACCGTCGAAAATTGCTGCCCGCACGATGACTGACACGTGTAATGATGGGAAGTTGAGGCGACGTTTTGACGTTTCAAAATAGAGGGCCACAAAAGCGCCACGTATTTTCCCGCTAAAAATTCAAAACCACTTGCCAAAAGCTTTACGAACACACTTGGCAAGTGGGGGGACTATCTGTATTGGTCGATTTTCTGCTCGTTTACGAATGGAGCAAACTCGATCGCGTACAAGTTGCTAATTGACTTCGTAAGCTGTGAGATCGAAAGAAGCTGCTTCGGTTTGGTTTCGTTCGGTTACGCAATTTTGTGATCGGACAAATCGAAGACAGTCATAGTGGATAATCTATAACTGATCCTTATCCCTAAGAAATCGGAACGGACTTGGCGAGTTTGGTGGAGTGGATGACGACGTGCAGATAGTGGGAAGAGAAACGTGGGGAAGTGGAAGACTGCTAGGGTTTGGAATTCTCCCCCATTTCAACCTATAAATAGGACCTCGTATCCTCATTTGAGGACACATTGATCTGAAGCAAAATTACTCTCATTAATAGCCATTATTCTCCTGTGAAGAAAATCATTATCTTTTTTGTCAGCTCGTCACACTGTTTTTAAGAGTTTCGATCGAGGCTCAGCTCAAACGTGGAAGGAGATCTGTTCTTTCCATTGAAGCAACACCCATCGATCCATCGATCCATCAAATACAATAAGCCTTTACTGCTTTAATTACTCATTATTTATTTCGTTTATATTTGCGTTTACCTCGATCGTAAAACATCTTGTTCATTGTTTGCATCTAATTTAAGCAGTTATCATCATCGTTTTATATCGGATCTAGTGTTTTAACATAGTGTTACCCGATCGAACATACTCAGTCGTCATCATAGAGCAAGTCGCTTATCATTATATTGTACTTGCCCATCATCACATTGCTGTTATTTTCATTGAATCAAATATTGCCATCATAGCTAAGTAACTATATTTAAGCAAAACGAGGTCCTCTCATCGCGTATCATTAGCCTGTCACTTAAAATTTTAATTTGCTTGCTGACATCTGCATTCCAAATTGGCATCGGAACAATTTGACATCGATTTTAGAATTACTTCCGGGCTAGAGCATTTGAGACCGATTAATTCGCTTACGTAAACTACTTATCAAACGATCGAATTGAGATATAAAACGGTCGCCTTAGACTCAACTAAATATAAATTTAATTGTAAGACCTGATACATTTTTTGGGGAATATTCACAAAATCAGGGGAGTAACATCCATACAGCAAAAGAGAGACATCAAGAACCACAATCCAAAAATGATAGTACCCGATTCAATAGCCAGACGAATCAGACCCGTCAAAAACAAAATAGCAATACAGTGGGTCAACCCATCTCAAGAATAGAGAACCATTTTAACCAGAACCCATGTCAAAACCAATATACTGGACAGATTTTCCGGTGAAAAACTGTAACCAATACAACAAGAAGAACAACAGTGAAGGGGCAGAGGATGTGCGATGACGACCAACGGCGCCATCGAACTGAGGCAGAGGAGCAACACCGATCAGAAGAAACCCGTAGCGTCGCTGCAACTCCGATGTCACTGTTTACTGCCGATATTTGGGCTCCCCTGTTCCGATCATCTTCCACCACTGTTGGTGGCCCTCTACTTTTTCAATCTCTCTATTTTTTAACTCTCCAATACCACCACTGCTTCTCTCTGTTTTTTTTCCCTCCCCGATTTTGTACAATCTCCTCGTCATTTTGTATTGTAAATCATGTGGTGTATATATATGGACACTAGTGTGTATTGCTGATCTGGGTCCCTCTCAATGTCAAACCCAATTGATTATATAACACCATTCTAAGAAAAGATTTATTGGGGAAAGGGAGTTGATTTGGGGAAAGAGAGATTTTTGGGAGAAGAACGTTGGAGGGGGGTGATATAATGGGAAGGATCAAAGGGAGTAGTTTGAGAGATTAGGGGGAGTGAGATTGAGAGATCAGATTGTGTAAAGGTAGGAAAGAATGACGTGAAATGAAAGCTATCAGATTTTGAGTTTAAGAGTCAATTAGGGGATATAATAAAAATAATACTAAATCAAGGAATAGGATGTGAAATACATTTGTTTTGGCATTTTAGGTAGAATTGCAAAAATGAATTTGGACCGCTCTATGTCTAGGTGCAAGATGTGAGTAAGAAGACTTGTAATAGTTCAAATTTTAAAGGAATTAGAATTTCAAGAAATGTAGTAAAATAAAAATTACACTCAGACATTCTAATTGGATTGATAATTAAACTTAAAGTGCTAAATGAATAAATAAATTTATATATATATATATAAAAAATTGTATATTATTCATAAAAGAAAAGAAAAAAATGCACATACGAAACCATTGGGGTCAAATTAAGTTTACTACATATAAATAATCATGAATAATTATAAAATTTTATAAATGCAGTAATTGCACAAACAACCATAATTACATGCAAAATACGTAATATAATCATAATTAGATATATATATATATATATATTGTATAAATAGGGGATAACACAAATAAATATATGCTTTCTAATGCATATTTAGTTTAAATAGTTAAGTTGCACCTTTACAGCTTGTTTGGATGGTTGTAACCCATTGTATCGTATTGTATTGTTATTATGAGTACGGCGTTTGTTTTGATTGTTACTTTAATTACTATTGTATTGTATCGTTAAATTTATGGTTATGTAACCATGAAAACTGTCACTTTATGTAACGACCAATTTGGTGGAATCGCGTCGTTACCTATTTTTCCTTTCCATTAGGAGTGTCAATGGTATTTCAAAAACCGACATAACAAACCGAACCAAACCGTATCGAACCAAATTTTAATTTCTTTAAAATAAAACCGTAGGTTCTTATGCAAAGTCATAACCGTACCGATTATTAGGTTAGGTTTTTTATTTTATAAAAAGAAACCGAAAAAATACCGAACCGAACCGAATAAATCTATATGCATAAAATATACTTTATATATGAAATTTATATATATAGCTATATATAATTTAATTAATTCAAAAATCAACAAAGTAGAAATTTTTTGAGGTGAAATTAGTAATGCAAAGCATCCCAACCTACTTACTTGTACTATTACTACTACTAAAATTTGAAACTAGCATGTTTCAATAATGTATTGCTTTCGCCATTTTAAACTCTAAATTTCTTAAAATCTAGTTCCTGCTGTAGTGACAAAATTTATTATAGAAGGTCTTCGCAGACCATATTTGCATTCGTCTTGTAAATTTTATCCACGGGTGAAGGTTGAATCTCTTATTCAATTTATGTCGACTTATATTTATTTTGAACTTTGATTTAGTATAGAACAATAGATCATAATCAAATACCTTATTAAAAATTAAACGAACATGAGTTTAACAGTCGAAATAATGTAAATAATTGTCTAGCTTTTTGTTTATTTATTTTTATCCTCTCTTTCATAATGTTATCTAGAGAGTAGGTATTGTAAAGTGTTTCACTGTCGCATATTGTAATGAATCATTTTAAGCACACTTCGTCAAATATTCAATTGATTGAAATATCATTGTTATCTCTAATATCGTTTAGTACTCTAGTAAGATGATTTTTATATTTTAATTCAATTACTAGGACCGTATGAATTTTGTAATGAAAGCGATACTTGTTTTTCAATGTTGTTGTCTTGTACGACAAAAATGGTAGTTTTAGTCAATAATTTTTTTTAAAAAAAAAAATCGAAAATTAACCGAACCGTACCGAAACCGTAGAGAAACCGATATGATTGAGACGGTTTTGAAAATCTAAATTTTAGTTATACATTCTAGAATAACCGAAAAATTGGTATGGTACAAAATTTTTGAAATAACCGACCGAACCGAACCATTGACACCACTACTTTCCATCATGCCCTCACTTATTATTTAATATTCCCATTTTTCCCTTTACCTTATATTCACTTACTAAACCACGATAAACAATACAGTCTATCCAAACATTGTACAACACAATACGATACAGTACGATACGATACAATACAGCACAATATATTACGAAACGATGGGTAACAACCATCCAAACGGAGTGTTAAGTTAAATATAGCCAATTACTGCAAAAGGAGGGACAAAATTAGGTGTCAACACTACGCTTGGGATGTTACCTCTTCCTTTCTCTGATTCGCACTTCTTGCGATACGTAGGCAACCCACTTGGGTCCGAACATTCCCATTGTAAATACCGTTCTTTGTAAATATCTTAGTAGCAGGTAATAACCTCCTCGGTTTTTCTTTGCCATGGTTCTTTTCCAAGGAAGCAATTCTTTTGAACCGATATTTTTAGGATTAGCTGGAGGTGTGGAGGCAGATTTTAGAGTCTGAAGGCTTTAGGCTAAGTAGGACGAAAATAGAATATATGGAATGCAACTTTAGTGACGCTCCTGATGAGTCAGATGTGGAAGTGAGGCTCGATTCGCAAGTCATTCTTAGGAAATAAAGTTTCATATATCTTGGCTTAATCCTCCAAGGTAATGGTGAAATCGATGATGATATCACACACCGTATAGGAGTAGGTTGGATGAAGTGGAAGCTCGCTTCCGGTGTACTATGTGATAAAAGAGTGCTACTTAGGCTGAAAGGTAAAATCTATAGAGTGGTTGTTAGACTAGCTATATTATATGGTGCAGAGTGTTGGCCAGTCAAGAACTCTCACACCTAGAAAATGAACGTAGCGGAAATAAGAATGCTTAGATGGATGTGTGGGCATACTAAGATGGATAAGATTAAGAATGAAGTCATTCATGACAAGGTTGGCGTAGCTCCAGTGGCTGAGAAGATGCGAGAAGCGAGGCTGCGATGGTTCGGCCACGTGAGAAGGAGGAGTGTTGATGCTCCGGTTAGGAGGTGTGAGAGACTAGCAGTGTTGGGTCTCTGGAGAGGTAGAGGTAGACTAAAGAAGAACTGGGCTGAGGTGCTTAAACAGGACATGGCCCGGATCCAGATCACCGAGGACATGACCCTAGATAGGGGGCTTGGAGGTCGAGGATTAGGGTAGAAGGCTAGGTCGTAGTCGAATAGCTTTTCCCTTATTAGATGTAGTACTATGCTTATATAGATGATTTCATTTTACTATTCAGCTTTATATAGGTGATTCCCATTTTACTTTCGGCTTTATATCTATTGTTATTATCTGTTTGATGTTCAAAGGTATTTTCTGATATGTTTCTCTTCCTAGCCGAGGGTCTATCGAAAACAGCCTCTCAATCTCGGTGGGGGCAAGGTCTGCGTACATCTCACCCTCCCCAGACCCTACTTATGGGATACACTAGGTATGTTGTTTTTGTTATTATTGTTGTTGTAATAGTAGCGTAGTAGTTGTGGATTTTTGCTCCTTGACAAATTTTTGGCATATTTGGTACCACCAATATTTAATCTTTGTCATGTGAGCTTGTTTTGAAAAATAGATAGCAAAATTGAGTTGGTGAATTGTGCTATGATCTTTAAGTTCAACTTTTGGCTCTTTTGTTTACTAATTAGCTCTCATTAGGCTATAGGTAAACTTTCGATGCTTAATTGCTTTTGATTGGGACTTGAATATACTCATCTTCCTTGCTTTGCTTGTACCATGTGTTGTGAGGTTTTGGTTTGTTCATATGTGTGCTTATCTAGAACTTGCCTTAAGTGTGCTTCGAGGCGAAATCCTAGGTGATGCTTGACTTGAAAATTGATTTTAAGATTTCCTTGGCCCGCTAGTGACCTAAAAAGTCTACCCTTGCATTATGATCTTAGTCAACTCCTTTGTGCTTAATTTCCTTTCTTTTGGCAACCACATTGTTAGCCCAGACCAATTCTAAGTGCTTTTATACACTAATCCTCTTTTGGCCCTAACCTCCTTATATGCATTGAAAGACATGCAACTTTGATTAAAAATTTAAGTTTGGGGGTGGCATGAGTAGTTGGCAAAAATATGGAAGTTGAAGAAAATCCTTATTAAAGAAAAATTAGAAAAAGAAGAAAAGAAAAGAAAAGAAAAGAAACAAATAGAAAAAGAAAGAAAAGAAGAAAAAAATAGATGTGATGAATAAAAAGGGAAAGACTAGTGCATGATTCCCAAGTAGCAAGGTGTAGTTGCAATAAAAAGGAAGTGTGCTTTGAAATTTTGTGTGTAGTGCTCAAGGAGGTGTGTAGTCACTATTTGCCCAAATTTTACCCCACCTATGACTAAAAGCTTACATTACAATCTTACGCTATGTCCTAATTGATTTCGGGTCGAGCATTCCTACATTGGTGGAGGGGTACATGAAGGGCAAGCTTATGGATCTTTAGTGTGCATGATGAACTTTGGTTGAGAGACTTCTCAACTCTACTCTTTCTACTCCTATTTTCTTAGCCAGTTCCAACCCTGCTATGGCGGCCTCATACTCTGCCTCATTGTTGCTCACTTTTTTAAACCTGATGGAGTGCCTCATTTTTTCCCATGTGGGAGCTACCAAGACTATACCGAGCCCCGAGCCCTTCGAATTAGTAGCCCCATTCGTATAAAGTGTCCAAACCCCAGAGGTTGGTGATGCTTACACTCAACTCACACCTCCAATGAGATATTAAACGGTCGTATGTAGTATAATTATCCAACTATGAGTCGGGGTCGAATCTACCGGGAATAATGTGATGCGGTTTAGATAGTGGAGGAACTAAACCTATTGACTTAGCCAAACGGAAAAATAACTAGAGATTTATTCTAACAACTACAACTACACTAAAAAAACATGTAAAAGTGATCAATGGCATCACAAACAAGGATTCAAGGTAGTAGAGCTTAGGGAGTGTAACCGACCCATTGTTAATTAATCTTGCATAAAGAGCCTCAACCAATTAAGCTTAAGCACGCTCTGTGAGACTCGAGCTATTATACCCAGATAGCCCCTCTCGGTGACCACCAAGCCTAACACCTCTCATCCTCTCAGTGCAAAGAGGTGTTGTATTAAGCTAAATCAATATTATATCCAAGTAAGGTATCCCGATCTCGGTGTTCAACCCGTTAACCCAAGATAAATGCGGCACACCTACCCCTGGTACCCTATTAATCACTATTCCATTCCTAGATTCACCTTCTCAGTGTAAATCTAGTACTCATAGGGCTAGAACTAGCATTTGCAATTACCAATTCATGAGTATTAAAGCAAGTAGTGATTCATAAGCCAAATACCCAAGTCAATAATGGTAAAAGAGTACTCAATAGCTCAAAAGCATAATGGTGTCAATACACAAGCCCTAGCTCTACCAATTTATCAACTACACATGTTCATAGTCTCAAAATAACACCAACAAGTCAAGATAATGAAATACAAACCAAGGTAATGAAGAAAAGGTAAAAGGATTTTACAATTGAAACTCATAATCTTCAAACCCTAGACATGGTTGATAAACTCTTGTCCCCAAGCTTGAGAAATGAGCCAAAGATGTGCCCTAGGTCATCCAAGGGCCTATTTATATGTTCGCAATTCAACTGATGTGAAATTCCAAAACTGTCCAGCACAGTCCAGGCGCGTCCTCTCGCAATTGCATCACACTGAGCGCTATCGCGCTAAATAAATTCTCTGTAGCTTTGCAATTGCGGCACACTTGAGCGCTATCACGCTGACTCATCTGGTTCTCCTACGCGATCGCGATACAACCTTCACGATCACTGTGAATAGCTTTCCGGACCAGAATCTGCAGCTTCTCAATTCAGCCTTGTTTTGACTTGTTTTCCATCTTTTCATCACAACAGCTCCAACAACCTTCAATTTGCAACCAAAGCGTGATAAGTGCGCTCATTTTATCCATAATACACAACAAAAGCTAAAGTAAATAGAATGCGATGTGTGGCATTTTTTCCACACATCACACCCCCAAACTTAAACTATTGCTTGTCCTCAAGCAAAGCACACTTCAATACTATCCAATTTAAAATTAATCCATTCATGCACTTTTTCATAAAGGCCATAACAAGTCAAAAACTATTTTATGTTCAAAAACAATGACATTGGTTGGTACCAACAATTAAGCTAAGTCATGTGAACAAAGCTTTTATAGAACAAAAAAAAAAAAGAAAGCAAACATGTCATGACACCAAAATTTCAAAGTTTGCCTCTTCATCACAAGAGTTCACCTCTTTGCTTGCTCAGCTCAATTGAAAAGTGAAACACAAGTCCTCAACTCGACTTTACAAGTTTCCTCTATGTGGGCAAAAATACGCCACCTAATATTACGGGGATATGAGTCCAGCTGGTGAAACTAGACTTATCCTACACGTCACCAGGCACTGGGGATATACACCGGCTCCTAGAGCCAACGACCGTTTAGGCTGTTTGGCCACAGAGCGCATGGCACACATCCCGTCTCCTAGGGTTTACAGTCTCCTAGTTAGGATTTTAAATACCACTGCCTTGAGTTGTAGGCCCATGGCCCTATTAGTATTTGTATTTTACTTTATTTAGGACTGGGTATCACTACTATAAATACCCCTCCTTACATTGTATTGTACATATCGCTGGATGCACCGACAACTTCGGCTACTCTCAAGGAATAAGATTTACATTGCTTTCTCCATTATTTCTTGTCTATTTGCTTGTCTTTATTTTTATCGTATTTACTTACTTTTCCATCGTAATTTACCGTATTTCTTGTGACCTCATTCATAATTAATTGTTTAACCTAGGCGTACAAATTTAGGCATAAACACCCTCACCACTCAACAGAATATCCCAAATGTAAGAATGCAATATCAACACAAATGGAATTAATGATTGGAAGAATTCACTCACTGATTCACAGCTGGTGGTGAATCAAGTACTCAGGGACTATTCGGCTCGAGAGCCCAGGATGCAACAGTTCTTTACTCGAGCTCAACAAATCTTGCTAAATTTTAGGAGTGGAAAGTTAAACAGGTCCCTCAAGAGGAAAATACCGAGGCAGACACCTTAGTCAATCTAGGCTCTGTCGTCGAAGAATAGAACTTAGAGACTGATTTGGTCGTTCGGCTCCTCACATCTACTGTAGAGAGGATTAAGCTAGATGTTAACTTAATGGGTAACAATTGGGATTGGCGCACCAAGTTTTTTTCTTATCTAGACTCGGGGACTCTGTCAGCAGATAAGAAAGAAGCCAAGAAACTCATAACACAAGTGGTATCCTATCGATGATTCGGGGATAGTTGTATAAGAAGTTGTATTGCAGACCGATAACCAAGTGCTTAGGTCTGAGGTAGATCGAGTACGTAATGAGAGAAGTGCACGAAGGTGAGTGTGGAAACCACTTGGGCGAAAAAGCTCTAGTACACAAGTTGCTCCGGGCAGGTTACTATTGACCTGATATCAACGCCGACGCTAAGGCCTTTGTGAAAACATGTGACAAGCGCTAGTGACATGCACGAATGATTCATCAAAAAATTGAACCTCTGCATTCGGTCGTGTCACCTTGGGCCCTTTATGAAATGGGGGATGGATATTATTGGGCCACTCTCCAAAGCCAAAGGTAGTGACCGGTTCATCCTCGTGATCACTGATTACTTCACTAAATGGGTAGAAGCGGGGTCTTTTGCCCAAGTTAGGCAGAAAAAGGTAATTAGTTTCATTTGGAAAAATATCATCTGTCGGTTCGGTGTCCCAAGAAAGATAACATGTGACAATGACCCTCCGTTTATAATATGTGACAGTGACCCTCAGTTTATCGGCTCTAATGTCACAATTTTTCTCAATAAGTGGGGTATAAAGAGGATCGTGTCAACCCCATATCATCCAAGTGAAAATGGTCAAGCAGAGTCTTCAAATAGGGTAATTATTGAAAACATCAAGAAAAGGCTTGATGAAGCAAAAGGCTAGTGGCCTGATGAGTTACCTGGGGTGTTATGGGCAATGCGCACTACTGAAAAGAATAGTACGGGTGAAACCCTATTTTCCCTTGCCTATGGGATTGACTCTTTAATTCCAGTGGAGGTTGGCGAACCCAGTCTTCGGTATGCCCATGCAACTAAGGAGTCAAATCAGCAAGCAATGCGCGTGGAATTAGATTTACTTCAAGGCTGAAGGGAGATGACTTTGGTTTGGTTGACAGCTCAGAAGAGACAAATCGAGGCTTACCTTAACAGGAAGGCTAAACTCAGAGCTTTAAAAGTTGCAGATCATGTATTGAAAGCCTCGAATCAAACTACTTAAGAAAAGAATGTTGGCAAGCTCGGTGCAAATTAGAAAAGAGCCTATCGGGTAAAGGCAATTGTTGGCAAGGGATCCTACCAGTTGGAGGATATGAAAGGCAAGCTAGAGCCCTCGAATTAGAATGTTTCCAATTTGAAGCGGTATTATTTCTGACACCAAAGTACGTTACCCTATGTCAGTAAATTTTCACCTACAACGCTGAGCCACAATCGCTCTAATCCTTAGGTCGAATAATTCAACTAACCCCCTATTTTCTTTGCTTGACTATTTCAAGAAGAAGAGGGAAAGAAGTACAGTGCTCAGGTCCTCACTGCTCGCACCCGAACACAGGGGCGTGGAAGGGATGGTATGTAGTCAAGTTCAACTCAAAGCCTCTTATATCTGGGACTGCAAGCGTACCCGAAGACTAGTAATCTTACACTGGGGACTGTCTCTCGAAGATTAGCCTAGCTTTGATCTTTTTGTCCAACCCGACCAATTCTTGAGTCAACTTTGTTAAGACAATGTGGACATCTTGTGGAATCTGGGGCTGTGGAGCTCTTGAGGTGGATGGCTTATTAGAAGGAGCAGCTGTCCTAGTCTGAGTATAGGGAGGTACAACTTTCCTTGAAGGGGCTGAAGGGTGCAGTGGATTGTTCTCATCTTCAATGGCAAAAAGATCAAATTTCACATTAGTGGGTGCATAGTTGTCATCAGCAAAGTTTTCACATCCTTCCTCCATCAAGTATTCTGTAATTGTGTTAGGGTAAGGATAATCATATTCAGCAGATTTGGCTACTTCTACCATTGTCTTCAGCATCTCTGCTCCCAAGTTTATCTTGATTCCTGTCATCAAGCATCCAATCATCACTGCCCTGTTTAAGCTTATGAGGAAATTCTTTTTGGTCGGTAGAATTCTTAAGCTAATGATGGAATACCATCCCTTGGCTTCGAAATTTAGATCATCCCAAGTGATTTGTACCCCTCTTCTTTTCTATGCAGGGTCTCTTTCTCTTCCTATGATGGGAGCAAGCCAATGCTTTTGTGCTTCCTATTCCAAGTCTAGCTTGGCCATGTGCTCTTGGAAAATAAAATTGGGAAGCCCTAAATGATCCTAGGGCTTGTGCAGAAATGTCAACTCCAATATCTCTTCATACCCTCCCCTCTGGCTTGACTTCTTCCCTAGCTCTGAATATAGCTCCAGAATCATGTCAAGGTTAGCATCAGCTAGGGTTTTTGTGAGAAGCTTTGCCCATCCGGTGTTAGTGAATGCTTGATGGAACTTGGGGCTGAATCTCCTTAGCGTGTCTGTCCCTACCACCCTCTCAAGAATGAAGGGATTAGCAGCTTCATCCTCTACTTGCTCCATAGCGTTAGCTTTAGTGGATGAAATGGAGATGGAGTGAGGGGAATCCTCTCTTTGCCTCTTCCTTGGCCTACCTCTTTGTCTTGGAGGCATTGTAGATGCAAAACAACTCAAAGATGTTGTTAGATAAGCCCGTTTAAGCACATGGGAAACACGTTAGAAGTAGCCTAAAGTGATAGGCATGGAGTGCTATGGGAAGCTCATTATGTTTCAGAAAATAGGTAAAAGGGGGCGGGGGCATGTGTAAAGGGCGGCCACCTCTTGGTCCAACACTTAGAGAATTTTCAGTGTTTTGGACAAGGGGCGGCCTACACTGCAGGGGCGGAGACAAGGGAGGAGAAAGTCCTGAGGACTTGTTTTCCTATACTTAAGAAAATTTTTTCAATCAAGTCCAATGGCCGACCGCCTCATGTATGGGTGGCCTTCTCTTTGACAAGGGGCGAGGAACTCTGTAAGGGCAACCAAAAGGACGCCCAAAGTCCCGAGAGATGCATTTTTGACACTTAGCCAAATTTTTGGCAAGTTCAGAGGGGCGACTATGCAATCAATGGGCGACCTCCAAATGCATCTTCTTTCAAATGCATGAAGATGAGATACTCCAGAGAGGTGCCTTCTTTTACACTTAGAAAATTTTTTAGGCCTTAGGCAAAGGGCGTCCGCCTCATGAAGGGGCGCCCGCCTGATCTTAAGCACTCTCTCTTCAGAGAGATGGTCATTTGAGTCAAAAGAGGCGGCCACACAAACAAGGTGTGGCCTCCGTCTCATCCCCAATTTTTGAAAGTTGGAACCATATGAAAGGGCGGTCGCCTAACAGAGGGTGACCGCATGTTCTTGAACCATCAGTAGGTCAAGTGGCCACTTCTGAAGAGCAGGCGAGCACCCATTAAGGGCAGGGGACCTTACTTTGTCAGCAACAAAACTGTGAGGGCGCGAGTCCCTAGATTTTAAATATTATAGCACAACTAGGTTCAAAACTACCTATTTTTGTTTCTCTCTCAAGGTCAAAACACTCTCAATCTTCAAGATTCCAAGATGATAATAGGTACGCTCACCCTTCCCCCAACCATCCTAAGTCATGTTTTTGGTGTATTTGGGGTTTAACATTTAATAATTCCTACTCCTAATGTTTTACAATTAAATTAAAAAGCAAAAATAAAGTTGAATTTAAAGGCTTACTGTTGACACCCAATTTTGTCCCTCCTATTTTCAAAATCAACAGTTTTCAAATTTTACACACGATCGTGTATCCACTCTTGCCCTGTCCATTTCTTTCAAATTACCTTCCCATAATAGCCTAACAATCAAGGCCATTTTCAAAAGCATCATCTCAAAGCATAGCTATTCTTACAATTTTCACGATTACTTCTATTTTTTGTCAAAATTGTCCAAATTGTTTTAAATCCCAAAATTACAGTTTTTATGCATTTCCTAGCCATCCTAACACTTTAAAACTAATTTCCTAATTTTCATATATTTTTATCCATTTTTATACAATTTTTATACCTATTTTGTGCCTAATATACACTAGATATACACTACATATACATAAACATATATATACACATTACACTTCATAATTTACACATCAGCCACGTTTTATACACGTCACGCCTACGTGGATCGATCTTGACCGTCCACATAGACGATCCAACGGCCAAAAACCTTTTTCTTTTTCAATTACCAAGCGACCCCTGAGCCCTTAGCCTACCCCCCCATTTCCCCCCCGTCTGATTCTAGGACCTCTCTCTCTCTTCTCTCTCTTGGCGAAATGAATCGCCACTGCTGACGAGGGCTTTTTCGGCCATTTTAGCCGGTGAAAATTGGGAAAAATGGCACTTTGGCACTCTCCTCTTCAAGCGCTACAAAACCCATACGTTCTTGATGACATTTGGAGAAGGGCAGGGTTTGACCTCGTGTTAACCGAACCACCACCGCCGGGAGACGCCTCCGGCGGGGTTCAGGCCATCAATTTAAAGGCGTTGTCGCCTAAAAGGGGTAAGAAACCCCATGCGAAGGTAAATCCGTGATGGGTCGATTTGATCTGACTTTCATATGAACGGTAACCCCTTTTCCTATTTTATTCTTTCCTCGTGGTTGTGAGTGCCTCTTATGTCTGATTTTAGTTAATTTCATTGATTAATTATGGGTTAACATGATTAGTTGACTATTTACTCTATGTTAGTCGATTAGGGCGAGTGTCTTCATGATTTGGTCATTTTGTTTAAACCTACTGGTTAGTATTCCTGTGACTTTTTGGCGTGCCTGGATTTAACATGTGCAGTGGTTCAATTTTATGATATCTTTGTTAAGATCAAATTTTGAATCTGGGATTAATGTTTGCAGTTGTCAAAATGCATAATTCTTTTTCCTCTGAACGTGTGGTGATTCAAGATTGAATTTCGTATATTGGTCTAACATATGTGATTAGAAGATTCTTATTTGCTAAATTTGAACTCTTTGATTGGAAATCTGTTTTGGTGATTGGTTAGTATCAATTTAAGATTTTATTGGAATTTGCCAATGCAATCAAGGGGGTTCCGAGCTTGAATTAGTCTAGGGTATACTTACACTGTTTTTTGAATTTAGACAGGGTGTTAAGTTAAAAGGAGAAGTCCAATTTGATTTGGGATTGAGTTTTGCCTTTAATTTTGGAAGGATGATTGATCTAATTTTGGAAAACATACTTAGGGTGGTTGCTTTATTTCTGGAACAATCTTTCCTTACCATTCTGAACCTTTACCTGTTGCTTTTCAAATCACCACTCCTCACCTATATAAATTCTTCCCTTTTCAACTAGAAGAACAAGTTCTAGACATTAAAAAATCCAGAAACACACACTGATACACTTAAGATTTTACATAGCATACAATTCTCTTTTCTGCTTGTTTGCTCTCCTGAAGGACTACTGCTACTTCTTGTGTGCTGATTGTGCTTCTCTTCTTCCTTGTCTGCATTCTATTAATCTCCTAGTGCCTAAAGGTATTCCTTTTTCACTCCTAATCACCTATTACATCTGTATATATGTGTGTCTCTGGCATACTCTTATCATGTCCCTGTTAAAACTACAAGTGTACCCTATTTTGCCTGGTTCTATGTGTCCCAAGTAACCTCTGTACCTTTGTTTAAAACCATGTCAATATTGTTATAATACAGTTAGAGGTGTGACACTCTTCCTCACTTCTGATTATTTAGTGCATCTGCGTGTGTGTTGTTTCCTTAGTATGATCTTACTCTATCTTTGTTTTACCTAAACTACTAGTGTGCCTTATTTTGTTCTGGGAGTCCTGCACATTTGTTAAATCATGTCAACATTATGAAAGGGGCATTGACTGCACCTGTTCAATACGTTCCTGGCAGATCTCCATTTGATCCAGGCCTTCCCTTTCCCTGTTTCCCTTGCTAACCTTATTTGCTTGCAGCTCTGTTTGGACTTACATAGACTATGCTATACCCCATTGCTTATGGGAGAACCTTGAGGGTTTTTAGCTGATTCTGGGATTAGAAACCTTTGACTACTGAAAAGGCTTCTCTGGTTTTTGAAGAACAGAGTACTTCCCTTTTGATTGCCACCCCTTTTTCCTAATATTTTTCCCCTTAGGAACTGTCCCCAACCTGTATATTTGCTAAGTGCCCTGCCTGTATCTTTTAAAATAGGGGTACAACAATAATTTTGTACAAATTGGCTATCCAGGAGCCACTCTCTTATTCCTTTTCTCCCTGTGTGCAATGCATCATGCTTAGGCTTGAGAAAAAATGATTCTGGATTGTTCCCTTCTATGAAAACTGATTGTTTTTGGCAGTATGTTTGAAATCCCACCTCTACTGAAGTTTTTACACCTAAAGCATGATTAACTCGTGTCATAATTTGAAACCTTGAATAAAACAGGGGCTGTATGTGTTATGTTTGCCTAGATGAAACTATTGCTGAAAATTATACTCGCCCCCCTGCATAAACAGTTTGGGCCCAGAAACATTTTCGAATAGGGCCCCTTACATGCATAAACTGATTTTGACTATTGTTTATGCTCTTATACACTAATCTAATAGTGTATAGGGGCGTATAAAATACTTGGGGTCATTTATACGCTTTAAAGTATATTTTTAAAGCATAATTATCACTTAGGCATGTATTTGCATGTGTATACCTATATATATGTACTATTACGTGCGACAACCCTTATTTGCTTTTTGCGTGCTTCTGGGAATCTATTTTCGAAAACAGCCCTTCGCCTATATATATCTCCTAAAATCTTACCCCTACACAAAATAGGCCATTAAGGTTAGGGCTCGACAATCAATGATGAGTCACACCGACCCTAAACGGCCGACATTTTATTTTAAAACAAAACCCCTTTTTGTTTTTTGCTAAAATCTGACTTTTGTTTGTAAAGTAAACTATTCATGCAAAACTGTTTAAAATGTGTGAATTGCATATATAAGCTGAAATTGGACACCCCTTTGTATGTTAACACCTGCTTACGATTAGGTGTTTGATATTAGAGGCCCAAAATACGATTAGGCTTAAATATATGCCGAATGTGAAAACTATTTGTGTGTGTGTTCTAAAATAGCATAGATATATTTTAGTTAAAGTATTAAATTAAACTTCCAAGTTAGTATTCATGATGATATATACTCTTTTTATCCCAAAATTTAGACTCGGAGGGTAACCACTCTTCGTGGGACTCGGGCAATTGCCTAACACCTTCTTCCCCGAGTCATTTGGACTTCTTACCCATATAGAATCTCTGGAATTGACTAGTTGACCTATTGAACTTGACTTTAGACACTTAGGTGACCTAATACGCCTTGAAATTATATTAGGTGGTGACTTCAACATCTAAACTCAAACGAGTTCACCCAGGTAAATCCGAAACCTGACTCGCCTCGAGTTGAGTCCAAAATCGGGTATGGCACTTACCAGAGAGATGATGCAACAGAATGAGTGAGTGATTTGTTGTAGAGTGAGTTGATGAAGGGGGTTCTGATGATCGAAAAGAATGGAGGATGCCGGCGGTTAGGGTTTTAGAGGGGAATAGTGGGAAGGAGGGGAAGAGGCGACCATTAGGTGGGCGACCGCCTGTTGGTTTCCACCCTTCACACTTGAGAAAAAGGGTGGCAAACTCTGAATATGCGGCCAAAAAAGGCGCTCAAAGTCCAGAGAGCTCCATTTTCGACACTTAGCCAAATTTTTTAGGCTTAAGGAAATGGACGGTCGCCTCTTGAAGGGGAGACATCCGTGTCGAAAAGTGCCTGCTACTCTGCATGTGCGGCCAAAAAGGGCAGAAAAAGTCCAGAGAGCCTCACATTTCATATTTAGAAAAAATTTTGGATTTTTGATAATGGGTAGTCACCCTTTTTTGAGACGCGACCGCGTGTTCTTGGCTCTCTGATTCCTTCCTTTTCCTCTTTTACCTTTACTCACCCAAGGGGCGGCCGCCCAAGCAAGGTGCATCCTCTCTGTTACCTGTGAGGTCCTTCATTTCTCATTCTCAATCCAGCTGCAACTTATCTTTGACACCTACAAAACAACAACTAATTAGCTAAAAACCTTGGGTTGCCTCCCAAGAAGTACCTTAGTTAACGTCGTGCCACGACGCCGACCCATTAGCTCAAGGATCAATTAAGAAAACCAAGGCCACCACTTTGGTGCCTTCAACAACTCCTAAATAATGCTTCACCTGGTGCCCATTTACTCTAAAACTCTTTCAATCATAACCTTCCAAATTAAGGGCACTATAGGGAGAAACACCAACAATCTTGAACGGTCCACTCCATTTCGACTTCAACTTTCTCGGAAACAATTGGAGCTGGAATTAAGCAACAACACAAGGTCTTCCACCTTGAATTCCCGATACCAAATATTCTTATCATGCACAATCTTTATTTTTCCCTTGTACAACGAAGCATTCTCATATGCATTGAATCTCATTTCATCTATTTCATTTAACGCCTCCATTCTAGACTTTGCGGCTACTTCCCATTCTAAGTTCAACTTTTTTAATGCCCACAATGCCTTGTATTCAAGCTCAATAGGGAGATGACAAGCCTTTCAAAACACCAATCGATAAGGAGACATACCTATTGGAATTTTGTAAGCTGTCCTATAAGCCCAAAGTGCCTCATCAAACTTCTTGGCCCAATCCTTCCGGTTAGCATTCACGGCCTTAGCCAAGATTTGTTTGATTTCCCGGTTAGAGACTTCCACTTGTCTACTTGTTTGTGGATGATAAGGAGTTGCGACCTTGTGTTTGACCCCATACTTCTCAAGGAGTGCGTCAAATATTTTGTTGCAAAAATGAGATTTACCATCACTAATTATGGCTCTAGGAGTGCCAAACCGAGTGAAGATGTTCTTTTTCAAGAATGCCGTGAAAATTATTGCTTCATTGTTTGGTAAAGCCACCGATTCTACCCACTTAGATACATAGTCAACAGCTATCAAGATATACTTCATCCCACAAGAGCTTGGGAATGGACCCATGAAATCTATACCCCATACATCAAACAACTCTACCTCCACGATAGGATTTTAGGGCATTTCATGCTTTCTTGACACACCTCCGGCTCTTTGGCATTTATCACAACTTTTCACAAAGGCATGAGCATCTTTATAGATAGTTGGCCAATAGAAACCACACTCCAAGTTTTTTGAGGCGGTTCTAAGACCACCATGATGCCCACCATAAGATGAAGAATGACATCCATTAACAATCTCCCATTGCTCAATTTCCGAACCACATCTTCGAATCATTCCATCCACATAAATTTTGAAAAAATATGGCTCATCCCAATAATAATGACGAGCATCTTTCATGAGCTTCTTCCTTTGATTGTACGAATAGTCATCGGGCAAATCTCCACATACCACAAAATTAGCAAGCTCCACATACCATGGTATTTTCTCCAAGGAAACTGTAAGAACCCTCTCATCCGGAAAAGAGTCATTGATTTCAACATCTTCACGAGGGCTCCCCCTTCTTCTAATCTTGACAAGTGGTCCGTCACTTGATTTTTGGTGCCTTTTCTCTCCTTCACTTCAACATAAAATTCTTGAAGCAATAATATCCACCGAATCAAGTGGGGCTTGGGGTCTTTCTTGCTCATCAAGTATCGGATGGCCGAATGATTGGTATGAAAAACTACTTTAGAGCCCATCAAATAAGCCCGAAAATTTTCAAATGCAAACACCACGACTAAGAATTCCTTCTCGGTGACTGTGTAGTTTAATTGGGCACCATTCATTGTTTTACTAGCATAGTAAATAGGATGAAAGATCTTTTCAATCCTTTGACCCAACATGGCATCAAGAGCCGCATCACTTGCATCACACATCAATTCAAAGGGCAAATCCAAGTTTGGACTTACAATGATGGGTGCGGTAGTGAGCCTTCTTCTCAACTCTTCAAATGCTTAGAGGCATGCATCATCAAACACAAATTTTGCTTCCTTCTCAAGTAGCTTGCATAAGGGTTGTGCAATTTTGGGGAAGTCCTTGATAAATCTTCTATAAAAGCCGGCATGATCAAGGAAACTTCTCACTCCCTTCACGGTGGTGGGAGGTGGAAGCTTGGATATAACATCAATTTTTGCTTGATCCACCTCTATTCCACGCTTGGACACCTTATGCCCCAAAACAATCCCTTCTTCTACCAAGAAATGACATTTCTCCCAATTGAGTACCAACTTGGTTTCTTCACATCTTTCAAGTACCAAATCTAGGTTGTGCAAGCAATCTTCGAATGAGTCACCAACCACGGAAAAGTCATCCATAAATACTTCCAAGAAATTCTCAACCATATCATAAGCAAAGCGAGCATGCACATTTGAAAAGTGGTGGGTGCATTGCAAAGAGCAAACGACATTTTCTTGAAAGCAAATGTCCTATAGGGACAAGTAAATGTTGTCTTTTCTTGATCCTCCGCTTCAATGGAGGAGATTTGATTGTAATCGGAATACTCATCTAAGAAACAATAATAAGCCTTTTCGAACAACCTATCCAACATTTGATCAATGAATGGAAGGGGAAAATGATCTTTCCTTGTGGCTTTGTTAAGCTTACGATAATCCATACAAACTCTCCACCCGGACACGGTCCGAGTGGAAATAGCTTCACCCTTCTCATTGTGCATGTCATACCCGATTTTGGACTCAACTCGAGGCGAGTCGGGTTTCAGATTTGACTGGGTGAACTCGTTTGAGTTAAGGTTTTGGAGTCGCCACCTAATATAGTTCTAAGGCGTATTAGGTCACCTAAGTGTCAAGAGCCGTGTTTAATAAGCCTACTAGTCCTTTTCAGAGATTCTATGCGGGTAAGAAGTCCAGGTGACTCAGGGAAGAAGGTGTTATGCACTTCCCCGAGTCCCACCAAAGGTGGTTACCGTCCGAGTCTTAATTTTGGGATGTAAACAGTGTATGTCGTCATGCATACTTACTTAGGAATTAGTTTAACTAAGGTAGAATATACTTATATATGCAAACATCTATCTTTCAAGTTCGACCTATGTTTAGGCCTAATCGCGTCTATGGCCCCTAATGTCAAAGCCTAATCATAAACAAGTGTTACCATTCAGAGGGATATTCTAATTTAACTCACATATGCAATAAACACATTTTGAAAAGAATATTGGCACAAACAACTTATTTTGTAAACAATCTCAGTTCTAATAAAGAGCCGAAAGGATTTGTTTTGAAAAACAAAATATTGGCTCATTTGGGGTCGGCGTGACTCGTCATTAATTGTCGAGCCCTAACCCTAATGGCCTTTTTGTGTAGGGGTCGGATTTTGAAAATATATATATAGGAAGGGAGGCTGTTTTCAAAATGAGTGTCACAGAAGCACATATATGCAAATAAGGGGGTTGCCGCACATACATATGTATTGATATAGATATAGCATGCAAATACATGACTCAATCATACTCGTAATCTTTTAGAAAATGATATTAGTGTGTATAAATGACCCCGAGTTTTTATACACCCCTATACACTATTGAATTAGTGTGTAGGAGCGCTAGTTGTCGAAAAGATTAGTTTATCGCATACAAAGGCCACTTTTAAAAAGGTTTTTGGGCCTGAATCAGTTGTGCAAAAGAGGGGCATTCAAATTTACAAAAAATAGTCACGGATTAGGCAATTTTCGCACATATAGCCCCTGTCATAGAAAATTTCCAGATTTCACGTAGAATGTTACACTTTAAACGTTATAGCCTGAGTTTTAAAGTTGGTACATGCCAGTTACGTCACCCAGATTCCAAACTAAACGAGTAAACTAACTTTTCAAAGCATATTATTATCATGCGAGTTAAAACAGTCAGAGATCATGTCTTTCAGGATGAACAATGCAGCACATAGGAGAGAAGTGTTAGGAGAGGCCCATGTGTAGCCTAGAAGAAAACAATAGTGAGTTTCCCTACTTCGATTATATACAGGCGGGGTATCCTAGCAAATATACACAAATAGGGGATTTTAAGGGGAATGAAACATGGGTTTAGGCCCTGTTTCTCAAGCATTAGGTTCAAACTACCAAGATAAGTCATAATCTCAATGATTACGCTTCAAGAAACTGTATTAAGCATGGTATAACTACTGAGCTCAATACCCTGTAGTTATTAAAATTGGTATGGCTTTTCTAAGGCCATACAAACAGGCTGCATACAATGGTTAGCAGGGGGAGCGAGGGAGAAAACAAACAGAGATGCAAACTTGCTACTTAAGCAGTTCAAACATGGAAAGCAAGCAGAAGAACCTAAACAGAATGTTTAAATATAAACATATTCAAATACAGAGTAGCAAGGATTTAAGCTGGGTCCTTAGGATTCTATCCAATTGATTTATGTGAATAACTTGAACCTAATTCACCAATAAATTTCTTCCCCGATATCGCGAAATTGAAGAACCTTGAAAAGTTGATAGGGTTCTTGAGTTCGAACTCAACAATAAAGCAAAAGGGAGATTTGAAGATGTTAATGGGGTCGGATTTACTTGATTTTCGAACGTATAAACTCGTGGGTTAATGAGTAATATTATATTAATTTCGGATTTGAAATTCGAGATGGGGCCCGATGGATGGGTTACGGGCTGAGGTGGGCTCGGGACCCAAAAATTGGAGGTTTTCACCCTCCTAGCCTATTTTAATGCTCTAATTATGTTTTTGAATACTGTGATTGGATTGTAGTTCGGCTTTGGTAACTTTCGAGACTTTCGGGTGTAGTACTTTTTAGCTCTTTTCAAGGTAAGTGAGACTTGATCCTTATTTTGCTTGCTTTGCTAAATGGGCATGAATTGAAATTCTGTAAAGAGTTCCAAGCTTCTAAACAATTAGTATGTTGTGGGACAAGCGCATACTTGTCCATATACGTTTGATTGAGATCGTTTATCTTACTTGAACAATCAAGTTAGCTTAACAAAGTTTGGTATTGACTTGAACATGGTATTACTTCATACCTTACTATATTAGAGTAAAGGAGCACGACATTGATATGTGTATTACATGTGTATTTAACACTAGATGTATTTCCTTCTATACTATGAAGTTATATATATATATACATTCCAGCTTATCCTTTTTATGATTCTATTTTCTCGTTGGTATTTGGATTGTGGGCTACTGGTCTAGCCTTATATGGTGAGGGCCTATGCCATTAGATAAATTTAGCCACTGGTCTAGCCTTATATGGCGAGGGCCTATGCTATAGAGCTGATGAGCCACTGGTCTAGCCACGATGATGGTGAGGGCCTATGCTATTATGTTGTATTATATTATATAAAGAAAGAAGTTATAGTGAATGATGGTACTTGAGTATTCCTTTATTATATTTTGATATGAAGGCCTTATTAATGTTATCTTCTTATGTAATTTCAAAGACTTGTTCTGAAGAATAAAGTAGCGGGCTTGTCGATGATCTTACTAGGCTTCGGCTCATGACTTACTGCTTACATGTGAAGATCCATCTTCTAGCCGAGCAGCTGGACTTTCTTGATCCGTTCGAGGCTGTGGACTAGAGTCGGTTGAGGTGAGCCAACCGCATTGTTCGTGGTGGCACACTGTCCTATCGTCTTTTATATTTTAGACTTTTCTTAGGTTTTGGGATGTGCCCTGGATCGTATAAACTCTTAGTATGCTCCATTGACACTATGTATTGGGGATAGTTATGTCGTGATTTTTGGGATGCTTTTCTTTAAATATGGTATTACACTTTTCTCATTTAGTTTGATCATCATTTAAAACTATATGTTGATTTAGCCTAATTATCATTTTGAACTTCTTACTCACTTCTTGGTTCGCCTAAGGGTAGAACGCTTAGGTGCCATCACGGTCCTAGAAAATTGGGTCGTGACAAATTGGTATCAAAGCCTAGGTAGTAAGTCAAGTCCTAGGGAGTCAATGGAGCAGTGTCCGAGTAGAGTCTTGTTTATGGGTATGTTGTCGACCATACTTATAAGCGAGAGGCTGCAAAGGCATTGTAGGAAAAGTTGTTTCCCTTCATTTCACCTCTTCTCGTTCTATGTAGCTTATATAGGTACTAATCCTTTAATGTACTTATCTCAGATGGTGAGAATGCGATCGTCCTCTTCTTCTAGAGCTGGTGATATGCCATCTGAGCCGGCCCCTGCGAGAGCCACACGTGGTCAAAAATGACCTCCAAGTTCGCTTCTAATAGTTCACACAAGTCAGAAATGACCATACGAACCTAACGACGCATTCAGATTTTGCATCGGAGCTCATTCGCCAAAATGGAGCTCGAAAACCTCTTTTTAAGATTTATCGCCAACGAAAACTGAAACCTTCTTCCGATACCTACCAAACGAGGTTAGATTTAGCTTAAATTTTACAGAAAAATCCTAATAGATGTTACTAAGTTTTTAAAACTATCGACACGTCAATCAGCGTTCTGTCTCCCGAAACGACTACTTAAGGTTGTTTCATTAATATGATTTATAGTAATTATTATGTAGTTCTCAAATAAATAAAATTTATTTTCAAGAACTTGAAAAATCTGTGTCTAAATTTACCATCAAAGTATAGAACTTTGGCCCTCGAACTCTCAACTATGACACATAAATTAAGACGAATGGAGTAGTAATTAAGTTGAAACCATTTTAACCCATGCATTAGAAGTTTACCTATTATAAGTTCCATGCACGTGTAAAAAATAACTACACAATAAGGTCATTTATAAAATAATTATAATCATGCCGCTTATAAGTAAAAATTGTAGCTAACATGCTATCATAAGGATAGTTAAACACCCTAACAAAGGCCTTGCTACTAACTTTTGGCTAAAGATGTTATCAAGAATCTGTAGTTCCAAAGAAATGATTTTTCATATATATTTTTATATATTCAGTAAAGCCATTACAAGCACAATGGTATATAAATGGAACAAGTCAACTGACGACCCGTAGCAATGGACAAAGGATGGTTGATTTTTTCTTTCTCCTGAATAAAAACTGGGATACATAATCCACCTAGAGTGTGTACAACAGAATACTTTTTAATATCAAATCAACTGCACTTCAAATCCCAAATGAGTCGACTAGGTAATATACAACACCCAATTCCATGATTGTTGATCTACACTAACATTCTTTTTAGATGTGAATAATTAGGCGATCGATACTACTACTAGGAACAATGAATTTTCTTTGCCAGACCATGAACTCAGCCTTAGATCTATTTTGTAGAAGAAAATCTGGTTTTCTTTCGACGGACTTTCAAGCCAAGTTCTTTACATTTCTCTTATTCATGTTGCGAGCTCAGAAATACAGTCCCATGGAGTGCACTAATGTTGATGCATATATTCTTAAGTTCTTTTGTTAAATTCAACCATTCAAAGAGTAAAAGCTCTGAAGAAATTAGAAAAAAAAAATTAAGTAATAATTATATGGGGATGTTGAAAACTTTCAGTTTCAAAGATCAGAATAAAAGGAAAAATAATTTGATCATAGCATCAATGCATAATTAATTCAACTGTTTTACATAATGATATATGCTACTCTACAAGGTAAATTTTTGTTCCAACTGTACGGCACACAGCACTCTGTTTGACTCAGCATACTCTTTTCTCTCTTTCGATACGTAAAAATCATAAATCAAATTTGTATTAATCTCAAATACAAAAACACACGACCGTTGTGTACACTTAGGCTACAAAATCATAAGCCAACATGCCTAATCTTGTTGAATCTTGGTTGCAGGTACATATAGTGCTGCTAGCCATTGACACATACCATCACCATAGTGACCCTTATCCTAGCACAGTTTACATCTGAAACTACAATTAACATATTTCTGACATTGAAGATAATTTCCTACAAGGGCAACAAACAAGGAAAACTGCTTAGCTATGGACTATTTAAGCTAGTTAGTTAACTATTTATGATTTGTGAAACAGAAAAACTTAAAGAACCAAAGTAATAAAGGTCAAAAAAATTATATAACTTCTTATTAACTTAGCCGTCTTTCTTTCAGTTGTGTCTTCAACAACGACGACTATGGACCTAATGATATATAGTATCAATATTTGACTTATATATTGCAATTAATGTCATCAACCATTTTTTTCGTAATAACTTCAAGTTGCACATCTATGTGCACAAGCTTCAACCGTAAGATCGTCAAAGTTATTTTAATTAGCAAGACAAAAACTAATGTATCTTGTGTATAGTTTTTCAAGGATTGATTATCATGTGTGTCATTATAATTCATCGTTGCAAAATTAAAAGGTTGTTTTCCAGTTGAAGGGTGGCATGATCTTGCATCAAATAATTCTCCTTGTTTTTTTCCGAATTCATATTAGCAGACAAGTCATTTAATAAAAATCCAAACTAAATGTAGATACTCATAATATATAAATCTTGCAGATAATTTGCTTAAATTTCCTCCTTTTAAGCCGAGGCAATATTTTCCATTATTTTGCTCCCTTAATAAACATAGACATAATTAGTTTAGGTTTTTCCTCTTCATTATGCATGAGAAATAAATCTCGAATATTAGTTATATCGTACTGTAAAAATTGGATATATATTCTATAGTTATTAGGGTCTACTAAAACGACCTACTATATAAATTAATCAAGTTATTGATTCAAAAAAAACTGACAATGGTCACTTAGCTTATCGATGAAAATAAGATAATACCAAATATTTGAGCTATCAAGATTCTCAATTCTAATCTCAAGGTACTTGGATGTACTTATTTTATCAAGACATGCATGTGAAACCAATGAGGTTGAAACCCTGGTAACTATATTCAAATAGATGTAAGTAAATGTACTGTCAGTATTGATAGAAAATCATTCTACTTATTTCTGTTATGTAGCTTCTTTGTGATAATACATAATCTAATGTTGGAATTCTGAACAAGAAAATGAACTTAACTTCCAAAATCTTAAGCAAGGAAGGAAATCAACCCAAGATGTAACATGTAGTAACATTAATGGTCTGAAGATCAGATAAAGGAAAAGAATAGAAAATTGAAAGTAACATATCAGATTCAGTACTTAGATGTTATCAATCAGACTTGAAGCCTCATATCTGGTCTAGAAAGTATTTTTGAAGTATTTCTTCTCCAACTTCTTGTAGACTCTAACCATTCCCTGAATAGAGAGTATACAAGAAGTTGGGAAGAAACTTAAAACATGCTTACTAGATCAAATATGGGGCTCCAGGTCTGAGTGATAAAATCTAAGCAAACTGAGCCTGACATTTATATCTATTTATCATTCTCTTCATTTACTAGATCTAAAGACCATTAATGTCACTACATATTACATCTTTGGATCTTACATTCAATAGTAACATAAGGTGAATACATGTTTAAATATCTTTGTTCCAACACACAATAATGAGAAGCATTCTAAGATAGTTGGACCTTGATAATCATGTTCTCCTCTCGTGGATGGCAGTAGCTCTGGCCATTGAGCGTTGCTAGTTATACATAGCTTAGTGAAATGGCTTCCTGCCTGTGGATATATGCAATGCCTTGGCAATTAAAAAGGACGAATCTACTATTTCTCATTTGATATGTCAGAAATAATGATCTTTCATTTTTGATTTCTCCTCCATTTTAGAGGTCAAGCAAACCTATATTTGAAACAAAAAAGGAATAATTAGTTTCATTATCCTGGACTTTGTTCAAAAAAAATATAGCAGCATCGAGTCTAGACATAACCACATAGCATGTCTATATTTAACGTGTTAGGATTATGATGTAGACAAAAACACAAACAAAAATAAAATTTTGGTCGAGACATGTCATAAGAAGTTAAAGTTCCAAAGTTAATATAAAAAAAGAGACAAATTTAATAAGAATTCTCACCATACATTCATGAAGGTGGTTCTTGGGTTGAAACTTTTGACTTTGAAGGTCATAGGTTTAATGCATTTTTGGGACATAAATGAAAAGCTGAAACTAAATATGATCTGTAAAATGGAGAAACTCAATAAGAGGAAGAGAGAATGCAATTGAGGTGTGAATCAAAGGAACAAGAGAGGGTTTTTTTTATAGTTGGTGTGAGGGAGTTTTCCAAGATTAAATATAGAAATATTGTAAATAACTTTTTTTTTTTGTTTACAATATATAGATTTCATAAATCAAAAATTACACATATCCTCACTTAAGAATCTACCAAAAACATACTTTCATATGAAATTCATTGCATGACAAAATTATTTTGTTTCTTTATCTGTCCAGTCAAATATACAAATGCCTTAAAGTTGTAGCCGTATTTTCACATATGGTTTCATTTGTTGACAACTTGTACCTTACTTTCTTCTTTATAATAAAACCTAGTTAGCTTAATTTTTTTGGGAAAGTATTTACTCAGCGTGATCTTGATTGAGTTAAATTTTTTTTCTTTTTTGTGTTTTATCTTTCTTTTTTTCTTTTTTAAAGAGTAGTCGTATTAATTCTACAACATAGTAAAAAATCTCATATATATTTTCAAGTGGTGGACTCTGCATTTCGTAGTTAAGCTAAAAATATTAACAAACGGTTATGGCGATGTAAATAATATTTACACAATATGGTTACTCATAAAGTAATTAGAGAAAAAAGAGACAAAAGGTCCCTGTAAGTCTCAATAGAAGGATTAGGTACAACAATTTCTTTTTATTTTTTTATTCTTGAAAAGTGTTAATTTGTCATTAGTGGGTTAGTTTGTCATTAGTGGGTTAATTAGTGGGGTCAAGGGTGTTTTCGTCAGTTTTAAAACTTGGGGCTTAAACTTGCGTGGTCAAAGTAAACATTTACATGTTTACTTGTGCATACATGTGTATTTATTTGTAATGTAGTCCAATAGCATTTTTAGGTGTCTTTCTTGGCATTTGTCTTTTTAAGATGTTTGTGCGCTTGTTGGACGTTGTTTTATTATGCGTCACCTGGTGATGACTTAAGTCGCATCTGTAACAGATGTAATTTGATTATGGCAGGGGCCACACCCATAAGGGGACATCTTTAGCCCGTTATATGCAATGGAACATATTTGCATTCAAGCTAGAACAGTTGTGCTTGTCCACTTGAGTGCTTAATTCTTTATCAACACGATGCAGGTGGGTGTCCCTAACAATAATTTGGTGCAGGTGTTGAATTGACGATTTTAGCTTACGATAATGCCTGGTGGCTTAATTAGAAGTAATCTACCTTTGAGCGAGTAGTTTACACTGAATTTATCTTCTTTCTGTTGGACTCTTATATTGTGATTTGGGGATCTGATTCGAGATCCTTCTTCGTGAATAGGTTGAATATGTGTTGTATAACTTGTGTGCCAAGTTTGGGGTGATTTCGAGCATCGTAAGGTCCTGTTCGAACCCAAATGCAGCACTAGCTGATGTTGGTGCACTTCTTGGAAACTTACCCTGTGCGATCGTGCCAGTCTTAGCACGATGGCACTGTATGCCGCTCTTATCTCTGTGCGAAAGCACACCTTGGGGAGTGATAACACTAGCTCGTGGAATGACAGTGCTTGTCCTTTCAGTTCTGAATCAATTCTATTAGTTTGGAATCAGTTAAGAGTGGATTCATGGGATATCATTAGGTAACAATCCTTGAACTTTTAATTTCTTTAATTCATGGTTTTTGGTATAGAATTTTATTGAATTAACTTGAGGAAAAAAAAGGGCTTGATCCCTAGACTTGATTAATTAGGGAATTGTGTTAAATTAAACTTGATTATGTAATACAATGGTGTAATTGGAATCATGGGACTGTGAAGAGTTGCAAAATTTATTGTTTATGGGCTTTCCGCTAAGCCGGGCCATGGGTAAGTTAATAATTTACTCCTATTCTATGCCTAATAGTTAAATAATCCTTCTATGGGCAGTTATACGTGTGATTATGCATCCATAGCTCAGAGGAAGGTAGTTCAAAGAGGCTCCGGAAAGGGGAGTCGATTATTCAGCAGCCGTATTGACCCCTAATTTTAGGTAGTCGTTTATTCAGCAGCCGTATTGACCTCGAATTTTAAGGAAGTGGTTGTAATCAATTTCTTAGACAGCTTTAGGCCTTATGGAAATTCTACCCACATGTTCTTGCGTGCGTAGTTATCGTTAGACATACTTACTGTACCATAGCTTGTTCATATCTTTGATTGCATTACTTATTGGATTGTGTTGCCTTACACATAGTATCTAATTAAGTACTAAAGTATTCTGAGGTTATTGTAAACATAAAGTGTTAAGCTTTAAGCTCGGTATTATGTTGAGATAGAAGTTCCCGTGCAATTATGAATGTGAAATTTGGAGAAATAGAAGTATTTAGTTAAGTTATTGAAACGATCTAGGTCAGCCGTTTTGGAAGTTAGGACTCCGATTGGTGTGCCGATAATTTTAAAATATTTGTAAGGTCCATTAGGACCTTTTGGCCTTCTTAGATGTCTGATCTTGAAACCTTTAAAACTGTGTATTCTGGGTACTTAGTTGTATTATTCAGACAGCTTGTATGTTTGTCAATCCTTGAGAGTTATCTTATGTTGTTAAAGTTTGGTTCATTTTTATTTTAAGGTAATTCTTCACAATTTATATCGATTCAGTCAATAGGGTTCGCCCGACAAGTTTAGGGGAGGTGGTCGGGTGCCCACATGGCCTAGCCGAGAATTCAGGTTGTGTCAGTTGGTATCAGAGCCCAGTTTAGAGTCTTTCTAGATCATGACAGTGTCTAATAGAGTCTTGCTGATCGGGCGGAGACGTCCGTACCTATCTACGAGAGGCTATGGTGGCATTTAGGCAGTTTCCTTTCTTTCATTCCCCATCGTGCGTGAGTCTTCTTATCTGAAGTTAAATATTTTTTTATTTTCCGCAGTAAATGTTGAGAACGCGCGCGAATGTCCAGCGAGAGGCTGAGGAGCCAGCGGTCGCTCCTGTGTTTACTGCTCCGCAGGTTGGCGGTGTTGGCCGCGGTAGAGGTCGTGGTCGAGTCAGAGGTAGAGTTGCCCAGGCCGTGAGGATGGTGGATCATGTTGATCCTGCTACAGAGGTTCCGGTAGTGCTAGCTTTTGCTGGGCATGAGGAGCAGGGCTTATTCGTTCCCCCCGCACTTCATGACGCTTTTATGAGATTCTTAGCGACGTAGATGCCCCAGGGACCTCCTATTACTCAGGCTGCTGTAGATGCTCCGATTCTTCAGGCTACCGTAGATGCTCATATTCCTCAGGCTGCTGTAGATGCTCCTATTCCTCAGGCTTCCGTAGATGCTCTTATCCCTCAGGCAGCTCCTCAGGCTGCGGTAGATATTGGTTCTTAGGTTCAGGAAGCCCCCATTCCAGCTCCACATGTAGCCCCAGCAGTTCATGTTCCAGGTGGTCATGTTCTAGAGGTAGCGGGTGTTGTACCTCCAGTTGTTCAGGCTGGTCAGCCAGTCCAGGTAGCAGGTAAAGTTAATGATCCGTCAAGGCTACATTATTTTATCCGACTTAGTCCTCCGAAGTTCTCTGGTCAGAAATCAGATAAGCTTAAGCCTTGTGAGTTTCTTGATCAATGTCAGCGTATCTTAGAGGCCCTTGGATAACTTCAGTAGTATGGAGTTGAGTATACTGCCTTCCAGTTTGAGGGTCCGGCTTTAGCTTGGTGGACTGCGCTTCGATCAGCTAAGCAGGGCTTGCCTAAGCTGACCTGGAGTAAGTTCTCCCATCGATTCATGGAGAAGTTTCTCCCTCGCAGTCAGCAGGATGAGAAGAGGAGACAGTTTGAGAGGATTTGACAGAGTAACTTGTCAGTCTCAGAGTATGAGCTGTTGTTTTCAGATATGTCCAGCTATGCTCCAGATCTCGTGCAGGAGCCCTCTGAAAGGGTCAAACGTTTTATTAATGGGCTTTCTCCTCATTTGCAGTCCTATATTGCTCGTGAGATTGAGGCTGGTACTCTATTTGATGTCGCTGTTGATATTGCCAGGAGGTATGAGGCATATCATAGATTGGAGATGGAGGAGTTAGAGTGGGAGAGTAAGAGATCTCGTGGTCCAGGGCATTCTAGTACCTCGTATGGAGGTAGGAGTTATCAGCAGCAGAGTAGGCCTCCTGTCAGACCAGCTAAGTTTCCAGCACGTGGTTTTCAGGACGCGCCAGTACCTCGACGGGGTCATCCCTAGCTTCCTCCTAGTAGTCATCAACAGTTTGTGCAGCGCCAGTATACCCCGGGGTGTTTCCATTGTCGTGAGCCAGGGCATCATAAGAAAGATTGCCCTTATCTTTATCAGCAGGGTAGTAGCAATCCCTTCCCTCGCCCTCCAGTGCTTATGCGGCAGCAGCCTCAGGGTGCCCCTTCAGGGTCTCAGCCAGCTAGAGGTGCACCACCATCTGGTAGAGGTCGGGGTCGTGGTTCAGGTGGTCCCTCCAGAGGTGGATCTCAGGGTGGTAGATTAGTTCAGCCACAGAGACAGCTATATGCACTGCCGGCCAGGCAGGATGCCGAGGCATCCCCAGCTGTTGTTACAGGTATTTTATCTGTTTGTGGTCGAGATGCATATTCTTTGGTAGATCCAGGATCTACATATTCGTATGTATCTCCTTATTTTTCTTCGGGTTTTCATGTTGATTATATGCGTCTTCGTGATCCATTCTGTGTTTCTACTCCTATTAGAGACATTATCATTGTGAATCGAGTTTATGCAGCTTGTACCATATCTTTTGGGGGTCGTGAGACACTGGTAGATCTTCTAATCCTAGATATGGTTGATTTTGGTGTTATTATTGGCATGGATTGGTTGGCGTCGTGTCATGCCACATTAGATTGTCATGCCAAGTCTCTTCAGTTGTCTCTTCCTTGTTCAGCACCGGTGGTGTGGCAGGGCTCTTATTTGCCACCCATGGGGCATGTTATTTCTTTCTGAAGGCAAAGCAAATGATGGATAAAGGGTGTTCAGCGTATCTTTCCATGGTTCGGGATACCACTGTGGAGATTCCATCGCTTGATTCTGTTCATGTCGTTAGGGAATTCCCTGATGTGTTTCCAGAAGATTTTCCAGGACTTCCTCCCGATCGAGAGATCGAGTTTGGCATTGATATAGTACCAGGGACTCAGCATATTTCTATCCCTCCTTATCGCATGGCTCCATTATAGTTAAAGGAGCTGAAGGAGCAGTTGCAGGATTTGCTTGATAAGGGGTTCATTAGGCCGAGTATTTCTTCATGGGGTGCTCCTGTTCTATTCGTGAAAAAGAAAGATGGGACTATGCGGATGTGTATTGATTATCGTCAGCTAAATAAAGTCACAATCAAGAATAAGTATCCCTTGCCTCGTATTGATGATTTGTTTGATCAGTTGCAGAGTGTCAAATTCTTTTCTAAGATCGATTTGCGATATGGTTATCATCAGCTGAAGATTCGGGAGTCAGCTATCCCGAAGACTGCTTTTAGCACTCGTTACGGCCATTACGAGTTCCTAGTTATGTCTTTTGGGCTGACTAATGCCCCTGCAACCTTTATGGATCTCATGAACCGGGTGTTTAAGCCATTCCTAGATTCCTTTGTCATTGTCTTCATTGATTATATTCTTGTTTATTCTCATAGCCGCGAGGAGCATGATTATCATCTGAGGGTGGTTCTTCAGACCCTCCGTGATCGTAAGTTATATGCCAAGTTCTCGAAATGTGAGTTTTGGCTTGATTCTGTGGCATTTTTGGGTCACGTGGTATCTAGTGAGGGTATCAAGGTTGATCCGAAGAAGATTGAAGCAGTGCAGAAATGGCCTCGTCCTACCACTCTGACGGAGATTCGCAGCTTCCTTAGATTGGCTGGTTATTATCGGAGGTTTGTGGAGAAGTTCTCTACTATTGCAGCTCCCCTGACTCGCCTGATGCAGAAGGCGGTTCAGTTTCGATGGTCCGATGAGTGTGAAGCAAGCTTCCAGAAGCTTAAGGCCTTGTTGACATCAGCTCCAGTGCTTTCCTTTCCTTCTGGCACCAGTGGATTTGTAGTCTATTATGATGCATCTCTTGTGAGTTTGGGTTGTGTTCTCATGCAGCACAGGAAGGTAATTGCTTATGCTTCCAGACAATTGAAGCCGAATGAGAAGAACTATCCGACTCACGATTTAGAATTGGCAGCTGTGGTCTTTGCTTTGAAGATATAGAGGCATTATCTTTATGGCAAGCCTTGTAAGGTGTATACGGATCATAAGAGTCTACAGTATCTTCTCTCTCAGAAGGATCTTAATGGCCGGCAGTGGAGGTGGCTTGAATTGATTAAAGATTATGATCTCACTATCCGCTATCATCCTGGGAAGGCGAATGTGGTAGCAGATGCTTTGAGCAGGAAGTCCATGGGCATCATGGCTTTTCTTTATGCTGACATGAGACCATTAGCCCAACAATTGCAGTCCCTTGGCGACTCTGGCATGAGATTTATTCTCCCAGACTCCAGTCGAGTCTTAGCATGTATTGCAGCTCAGTCTTCCTTAGTCAGTCAGATTAAGGGAAGACAGTTCGAGGATCCTCATCTGCAGGAGTTGCGTGGTCGTGTCCTAAGTGGAGGAGTTTCCTCCTTCGAGCTCGATTCAAATGGAATTCTTCGATTTAATGGTCGACTATGTGTTCCTGATATTGGGGATTTGAGGCAGACAGTGCTCCGTGAGGCTCATAGCTCGCGCTATTCCATTCATCCTGGTATTACTAAAATGTATCAGGATCTCCGAGAGCTATATTGGTGGAAGGGGATGAAGAGAGATGTATTTGATTATGTATCTCATTGCTTGAACTGTCAGCAGGTCAAGCTTGAGCACCAGAGACCAGCAGGGTTGGCTCGGGCATTGCCCATTCCCGAGTGGAAGTGGGAGCACATCACGATGGATTTTATAGTTGGTCTGCCAAAGACCCTGCGGCGCCATGATTCAGTCTGGGTCATTTTCGACAGACTGACTAAATCAGCTCACTTTATCCCTGTAAAGACTACTAATTCAGCTCAGATATTTGGCTCGAACTTTCATTGAGCGGGTGGTTAGGTGTCATGGTACTCTTATATCTATTATCTTAGATAGTGGTTCCCAGTTTACTTCTCAGTTCTGGATGTCTTTTCAGAGAGAGTTAGGGACCCAGGTGCAGCTTAGCACAACATTCCATCCTCAGACTGACGGTCAGTCCGAGCGGGTTATTCAAATTTTAGAGGACATGTAGAGAGCTTGTGCACTGGACTTCGGGGGTTTCTGGGATGATCATTTGGCGTTAGCAGAGTTCTCTTATAATAATAGCTACCAGTCTTCCATTCAGATGGCTCCATTTGAGGCCTTATATGGTCGTCGATGTCGTTCTCCTATTGGCTGGTTTGAGTCTCGAGATGTCGAGGTGATGAGTTCAGATATGGTTCGTCAAACTCTTGATGTGGTTCGTGTTAATCAGGATCGTTTACGGACCGCCCAGTGTAGGCAGATGTCATATTCGAACCGGAGGAGCCGAGAGTTAGAGTTTGATGTCGGCGACATGGTATTTCTGAAAGTGTCACCGATGCGAGGTGTAAAGAGATTTGGTAGGAAAGGAAAGCTTAGTCCCAGGTTCATTGGCCTTTTCCGTATCGAGAAGCGTATTGGTAAGGTAGCTTATCGGCTCGACTTGCCAGTTTCTATGCCAGTTCACCCAGTTTTCCATGTATCGATGCTCCGGAAGTGTATCCGAGATCCTTCCGAAGTGATCGAATTAGATCCTACTCAGCTAGATGTGAATCTAACTTACGAGGAGTTCCCAGTTGCTATAGTTGCGCGTGATGTCCGAAAGCTTCGTTCGAAGCAGATTCCGATGGTTCGAGTGCAATGGAATAATCGTCCTTGTAAGGAGGACACTTGGGAGCTTGAGTCCAGTATGCGTGAGAGGTATCCTTACTTCTTCGATGATTCAGGTTCGATCTTGGTCTTTAAAGGCTAAAAGTTCTTATCATTGTATATGATTTTTGTTTCGTAGTAAATGTCATTGCAAATTGGTGTAAGTATTCTCATTAGAGGTGTGAAATCTATTTTCGACTCTTGCTCATTCGAGGACGAACGAGAATCTAAGTGGAGGAGAATGAAACGACCTTAAGTAGTCATTTCGGGAATTAGGACTCCGATTGACGTGCCATCAATTTTAAAAGCTTCGTAAGGATCATCCCGACTTGTCTGTAAAATTTGAGCTAAATTAGACCTCGGTTGGTAGGCATCGGAAGAAGGTTTCAATTTTCGTTAGCGATAAATCGTAAGAAAAAGAGGTTTTCGAGCATAATTTTGGCGAATGAGCTTAGATTCGAAATCTGAAAGCGTCGCTAGGTTCATATGGTCATTTATGACATATGTGAATTTTTGAGGTGAGTTTCGAGGTTGTTCGGTTGATTTCGGCTAATGTTCCGAAAAAAATTAATAATTTGGTCTTTTTTCTTTGAATTCGCATCTTGAGTTTCGGGAGTTCGATTTGAGATCCGCCTAAGCGAGTATGTTACATATATTTTGTATAACTTGTATGCAAAATTTGGGATCATTTAGAATTTCGTAGTGTTCCATTTTAATTTTAATCGTCGTAGCGAATTTTCAAAAAGAAAATAAAAAGAGAAAGAAAAAGAAAATAATATAGGCGGTGGGTGCTAAGCTTAAAGCTTAGCTTTTAAGATTTAAAAGCAAACAGAAAGAAGATATGAAACAGGAACGAGAAACGGAGGACTCAGCGAAAAATACCATAAAAATAGAAAAAGGAAAGGAAAAGGAGCAGGAAAAAAATAGGATTTTAACCCTGAAACATCCAGATAATGATGTTAACTCATTATCTTAGCTTATTACGTGTGTTTGAATATATTTTCACGATAAAAATTGGGATATTAGACATCGTTTTAATAAGTTCAATTGATAGTTTCAAGGGTCAATTGGACCCCGATAATGGAATTGATTATATATTCATACTCAGTGAGTTATGGGCAACATATAAATGTAATTTATTTAGGGTTTGGTTATGTGACTTTGAACCCATTACATAGGCCTGGCCTGCATATTGCGTATGCGAATAAGGTATCAGGTTCCTAACTGGATTGCCCTAAGACATAAGGAATAAAGCCTTTAGCTTTATTTGATATATTTTTTCTGCTTATTGAATAGAGCGGGATCGTTTGGCAGTTAATCCAAAGGAAGAAAGCAGTTGTTGAGTAGCAGGGCTAGTTTTGGAATAAGGTAAGTGTTTATATCCATTTTTTTTGGAGGCACTTGGCCTCGTGGATTTTCTACCATGTGTTCCTTACGTGTGTGGCTGCCGATAGGCGTACTCATTACGCCTTAGCTTTGAATTTACATTGTATATTATATGTTATTCTCTGTTGTTGGTATTGCATTGAGCATATGAGCATTGCATTCTGGCCATGGGCTGCTATGTCATCTACTGAGTGCAGGAGTATTCCGCCTCAGCGTTACATTATATCGAGTGCAGGAGTATTCCGCCCCAGAAGAGTGCAAGAGTATTCCGCCTCTGGTTTATATTATATCGGGTGCAGGAGTATTCCGCCCCAGGATCAGGAGTATTCCGCTCCAGTTGGTTATCAGATTGGATTCCCCTCGAATGCAGGAGTATTCCGCTTCGGGATGGGATGACGGGCACATGTGACCCTTTGCATCATATTTCATTTCATCTCATTCCATTTCATTTCATACCATTGTGTAGACTTTCTGATGCAGGGCCGCCCAGCGTGGGGCCCACATCCTCGGGAGCCGCCCGTCGTGGGGTCCGCCCCTGGAGGAGTTGCGTTGCTCGAGGTGGTCATGGTGGTGTCAGGGACGGACCTCGATTTGGGGTTGATCCGGCGATATAAGATGTGTGTTGCGCCTCTACCATCAGCTATGGCTTTTGGTAGAAATGGTTGCAGTGCACTCTTAAAGTTAAGATGGTGCAAGCAAACCCGAAGGAAATGCTAAACACAAACGCAGAAGAAAATGACAAGAAAAGTAAAGATAGAAGCAAGACAAATCTTGCTTCGATTCGAAAGAACAGTGAGGAACCTGTCTCAAAGCTCGATCGAAGGGAAATCAAGACGCACCTATACTATGCAACAATCCTCAAGAAAGACCCGCTTCTTGCAAATTGAATGATCAAGAAGAAATTGTTCAAACGAATATCACCGGTTGACACAAGTTCTTTAAAGGCCCACGTCGGGGATTGGCTCCATCGGAGACTCACAATAGCACTTGCTATGTTTTCATATACTAAAAACTGGATCCTTTACAATGAAGTAAAATGGACTATTTATAGACTATGCTAAGGATAAGTAGTAAATAGTCACAAGTGACTAATAAAAACAAGCCACGCAGGGCTGAGCTAAGTTTGTGTTCGGCAGCCTTGACTTTGGTGCGTGGTTGCCTGCTCGAACTCATTGTCCTCGGACGCTCACTTGTCTTCGAGCTCAATGTCCTCGGTCACTTTGCCTTCGGGCTCAAATCTGAAGATAATGCCTTCGGTTCTTGAGCCCGGCCACTCAGCTTCAGGGCAATGGGTTTCCTTCGGCCAGGCTAAGTGAATGTGCACATCGTGCAGCAGCTTGGCTTGACTTCGTGTCATCGGTCTCCTCGGTGGATCGAACACTTGATCAGCACGTGTTCGGGCTGCATCATCCTCCCCTTCTTGAGAAGATTTCGTCCTCGAAATCGAGCCTTCTTCATCCTCCGAAGTTTGACCTACAACACAAGGAGCTAAGTCAGCAACATTAAAGGTGTTGGATACGTTATACTCACCAGGGAGGTCGATCACGTAAGCATTGTTGTTGATCTTGGTCAGCACATGAAATGGACCATCCCCTCGAGGAGCAAACTTCCCTTTCCTTTGGTTCGGGAAACGTTCCTTTCGGAAGTGAACCCAAACCCAATCTCCCTTCTTTAATTCCAGCTTTTTACGCCCCTTGTTTTTCTTTAAGGCAACCTTTGCATAGGCTTCCTCGAGGTTCTTCTTCACCTTCGCATGCAATTCCATCAAAGCAGCTGCTCGTTGAGTTCCTTCAAAATCAAGAACAGAATCTCGAGGCAATGGGGTTAAATCAAGTGGAATCAAAGGATTAAAACCATACACACATTCGAACGGGGTCATATTGATCATTCTATGCACCGTTCGATTGTATGCAAACTCCATCATGGGCAAACGATCAGCCCAGTTCCCAACCTTGCCTTTGGTCATTGCTCGAAGCAAAGATCCCAAGGTTCGGTTAACTACCTCGGTCTGTCCATCAGTCTGAGGATGGTGAGACGTCGAGAATAGTAGCTTGGTGCCGAGGGCACCGCACAAACATTTCCAAAAATGACTCAAGAATTTTGAGTCTCGATCACTCACAATAATACGAGGTACACCATGCAATTTCAACACATTAGAAACAAACAATGTAGCTACATGATGTGCATCATCACACTTCTTGCAAGGAATAAAGTGAGCCATCTTTGAAAAACGGTCAACCACAACGAAGATGCTATCATGTCCTCCCCCCGATCTCGGTAACCCCAAGACAAAGTCCATGGATATATCAACCCAAGGTCGATCAGGCACAGGCAACGGGGTATACAAACCATGAGGGTTGGACTTCGATTTAGCTTTCTTGCAAACGAGACAAGCGTTGCAAAGCTTTTCCACATCTCGTCGCATTTTGGGCCAATGGAACTGCTCGGTCAAGATACCAAGAGTTTTGTCGACACCGAAGTGCCCCATCAGTCCTCCGGAGTGAGCTTCTCGAAGTAAGAGCTCTCTCCACGATGACACTGGCACACAAACCCTCCCATTCTTGAAGAGGTAGCCATCGTGCCACTGATATTTCTCAACCCTTCGGCCACTCAAAATTGCGTCACGAACGCATTTCAACTTGGGATCGTCATCGTACATCAGCTTGATGCTTTCGAATCCCATGAGCCTAGAGGCGAGAGTGGTCGCTAAGGCAAATTTCCTTGATAGCGCATCGGCCACAACATTGTCTTTACCCTTTTTGTAATGAATTACATAGGGAAAGCTCTCATTGAATTCAACCCACTTGGCATGTCTTCGGTTCAACTTCTCCTGTCCTCGAAGATGCTTCAAGGACTCATGATCACTTTTAATCACAAACTCTCGAGGCCACAAGTAATGCTGCCAATGGGCGAGTGCTCGAACGAGGGCATACAACTCCTTGTCATACGTAGATTAGTTCAAGGTTGCACCCTTAAGCTTTTCGCTAAAGTAAGCGATCGGCTTCAATTCTTGCATCAGCACTCCTCCGATCCCAACTCCAGATGCATCGCACTCGACTTCGAATGCTTTTCCGAAGTCAGGGAGTTGCAACAACGGGGCAGAGCAAAGCCTCCATTTCAACTCTTGGAAAGCCCTTTCTTGGGACTCTCCCCACACAAATGGATGATCTTTCTTAACCAGCTCGGTTAAAGGAGCTGCCACGGTGCTAAAGTCACGAACAAACCTTCGGTAAAAGCTAGCTAAGCCATGGAAGCTACGAACTTGTGATACCGAGGTTGGAGTTGGCCAATCTTTGATGGCTTCGACTTTTGATTCGTCGACTTCGACACCATTAGCACTGACAACGAATCCTAAAAAGACCACACGCTCGACACCAAAGGCACACTTCTTGAAGTTAGCATATAACTTCTCTTCTCGAAGCTTACCAAGCACTAGCCTTAGGTGTTCGACATGTTCATCCATGGTTCGGCTATAAACAAGTATGTCATCGAAATAAACGACAACGAACTTGTTTATGAACAGTTTGAGCACATGGTTCATCAATCGCATGAATGTGCTCGGGCCATTGGATAAGCCAAATGGCATTACCAACCATTCACAGAGACCGAATTTGGTCTTGAATGCGGTTTTTCACTCGTCTCCGGGTTTCATTCGGATCTGATGGTAACCGGACCTGAGGTCAATCTTTGTAAAGCATGAAGAACCACTTAATTCATCTAGCATGTCATCTAGTCGAGGAATAGGATGACGATACTTTACCGTTATTTTGTTGACTGCTCGACAGTCAACGCACATTCGCCATGTTCCATCCTTCTTCGGGACAAGGATAACAAGAACGGCGCAAGGACTCAAGCTCTCTCGAACGAGGCCCTTGTTCAGCAACTCATCAACCTGCCGTTGGAGCTCTTTGGTGTCTTCGGGATTACACCGGTATGCAGGTTTGTTGGGAATTTGAGACCCCGGTACGAAGTCAATTTGGTGCTCGATTCCTCTCAACGGAGGTAATCCACCTGGCATTTCCTCGGGAAACATGTCTCCGAAGTCCTGCAAAACACTTTGTACAGCATTAGGCAAAGGGTTATCGTTAGAAAAATCATCATTAGAGTTTAAAAAGATACCCTTGTGCACGAGGCAGATCATCATCTGTTCGTTGTCGTTGCCTCGTAGAAACTCACCCGGTTGCATGATTGCACAGATTCCTTTTACTTCGGGCAGGGAGTTTGTCTCTTCGGCCCCCAATTTTGCTCCCATCGGAAGCTTAGCTTTGGCCGCTTCTTTCAATTCTTTCATCCGTTTATAGTCCTCGGTGACTTGCTTTGGAGACAAGGGTTTGAGTATGAAACTCTTCCCTTCGAGCTTGACAGTGTAAGTGTTGGATCTCCCATTGTGAACAACTGACCGGTCATACTGCCACGGTCTTCCCAATAGAAAATGACAAGCTTGCATTGGCACCACATCGAATATCATTTCATCTTGATACTCACCAATTCTAAACTTGATCCACACTTGTTTGACAACCCTCAACTCTCCACACTCGTTCAGCCATTGTAGTTTGTAAGGGTGGGGATGCTTCATCGTAGATAGTCCCATTTGTGAAACTAAGGTTTGGCTCACCACATTTGCACAACTACCAGAGTCAATGATCATCGAACACACCTTTCCCCTAACTCGACATCGGGCATGAAATAGATTTTCTCTTTGGTTGTCCTCTTCTTCAAGAGTCATGCAGCTCAAATTCCTTCGAACCACAAGAAACATTTCCGGATGATCAGCTTCGACAGCCTCATGATCATCATCACCTTCAGCTCGGTCAGCCTCCTCGATAAATTCCTCCTCGGTGTCACTCGCTTGCTCATGGACGGTTCCATCTTCGAGCAGAAGCATAACTTTGCGAGTTGGACACTCTTTTGCCATGTGACCATAACCCTTGCATTTATGACACTGAATATTTGAAGCACTAGGAGAGTTTAGTTGAACTTTACCTCCCACTTCTCTTGATTGGTTACCGGTCACACCCCTTTCGAAGGGTCTCTTCGAATCTCGAACAGTGTTGGCACTTGTTTGGTTTGGACTCTTCCATTCTTTACCTCGGTTCAAGGGAGTAGAAGTAGTGACTCCTCGATACCGGTTTGCCTTATCGTCCTTCACCAATTTTTCAGCTTCGGTGGCAGCATCGAACAAATCTTCCAACGTGTGGTACACGTGTAGCCTCAATTGAGATGACACATCCCTAGCCAAACCATTTTTTAATCGGATGATGGCTTGCTCTTCGTCTTCAACCAGATCAAGATTCAATCGAACCTTTTCAAACTCATCATGGTATTCTTGGACGGACTTGGACCCTTGCGTTAGCTCATAGAGCTTTTGAAACTGAGTTTATCTATACTTAGCACTCAAATATTTAGCATCCATTGCTCTCTTCAACTGTGGCCAAGTAATGACTTCGGGATAGGCATTCCTTCGTCTATGCCTTTTGTCAGCCTCCCACCATGTAGATGCATACGCTTAGAACGAAGCAATGGCATGGGCAGCTTTTCTCTCTTCGGCCATCTCATTGGTTTCGAAGATGCGCTCTATTTTAAGCTTCCATTCAAGATATTCATCTGGATCACTAGTTCCTTTAAAGGGTGGAATAGTGATCTTGACACTGCTCAAATTTGAGTCTCGAACACCACGAACCTGTTCGGGATACTCATCATTTCGATCATCAGCCTCACGCTCAATATGCCTTTCAATATTTGCGCCTCGGCCTCGACCTCGGAAATTTCCTCGCCCTCGGTGAGCTAACCTTCGTTGAGCGAATGGCGGCTCATGCTCATATTCGTCCTCGGGAAATTCCTCTTCATCAACCTCTTCGGCTACAGCTCCAAGATCTCTTTGGGCCTTTGGAAGCGGTACCCTTTCTCCTCGGGGAATGCCCAAGTTTTGATTTCCAGCTTGGGGATTGCCTAAGTTTTGTTGCGCTTGGGGACTGCCCAAGTTTAGTTCTCTTCAAATTGCTTCACTTGTCAACTGATGTTGTCGAACAAGCTCAGCATACAGCTCAGGTTTCATCGGAGTGGAGCTACTCGTTCCAGCGCCGGACCCAGGCATGGCCACAGACGCACTCCCTTGCTCGAGGTTAGCTACTCGAGCACTCACTCCTCTTACCTCGGCACTGATGCCTTGTATCGCAGCCATGAGATCGGCTAACGACACTTCGGGCCTCTCAATGCCTTTGCCATCGCCTCCATTCCCAGCCATGGTACCTGCACAAATCAAAGACCAAACAAAGGTTAAGGTTAGAAATCACCTCACACACTCCCTCACCTTTGATGGGTGGCACTCGGGTCCTCTCAATATATGGGTTCGGTTTTGGTCACTAAAGAACTTGCAGCCAATGGCTTCCTCGGTTGATCAACTTCTCTCAATTCCTTCGAGTTTGACAAGTTACGATGTCTTACTTCGGGAAGGGTGAATTGATTTGACTCGATCGGAACGGACAGCTATTTACTCTTGCGCTTCGGAAGTCAAAGAAATCTCTACGAAGTTGGACTTCGGTCACCCACGCACGAGTTTCTATAAGCTCAAATGAGTTAGTACGACCTCGAGTAGGATGAATTACTCAAAGATCCACTAACTAGAATTTTCGAACAGAAGAAAAGTGAAAACCTAGGAGAATCTACCCTTGATTCCCTTTTGAAATCTTTTTCGAACACACCAAATCTTGTCCGTACAAGAGTGATCCCTCCTTGGTACGGATAGGGTTTTACCTTATCTACTTTCCCTTTTTCAGCCGACAAATTTTCACCTGGGGTTTTGATGTCTACACTTTACCCCTTCTTATTCAATGGAACAGTGAAGCCTTACTCCGGCGTACGGACAAATCAACTTCGGCTCACTGACCACTAACTTCGACAGACCTGGGTTGCCTTTCAACTCCGGTTCCCACAACAATAGAGGAAATCAATTCAAGTTCTTCGAGCTAAGAACCAGTTCGTTCGTGTCGTACACTGTTACAATTCGTAACAACTTTCCGGCGTACGGAAAACGAATCCAACACAGAACTTCGAAAATTCTAAGCACAAACAAACCCAAATCACTTCAAGAACCACCAATCTTCATCGGTTCCAACCAAACACGACGGGGGTTCGAGTTCAAGTCACCATTAAAGCTCAAAACAGTCCAAAATTTCACCAAGAAACCCTAGTCACGAAATTGGTACGTCGGGTACTTGTTGGATTCAGGAATCGATGGTGAACAAGAATCTATGGTTGTTTAATCCAAACAACCAACAATCAAACACAATTTCTTTTTTTTTTTTTTATAAACGCTCAGCAACAACAACCAAACACACGGAAGAAAGCTGAAACTGAAGACAAAAGCACGATTTAAGTGAACAGGATTTGAGGTTGTAAGAACAAACTCAAACCTTGCTCTGATACCAAGATGGTGCAAGCAAACCCGAAGGAAATGCTAAACACAAACGCGGAAGAAAATGACAAGAAAAGTAAAGATAGAAGCAAGACAAATCTTGCTTCGATTCGAAAGAACAGTGAGGAACCTGTCTCAAAGCTCGATCGAAGGGAAATCAAGACGCACCTATACTATGCAACAATCCTCAAGAAAGACCCGCTTCTTGCAAATTGAATGATCAAGAAGAAATTGTTCAAACGAATATCACTGGTTGGCACAAGTTCTTTAAAGGCCCACGTCGGGGATTGGCTCCATCGGAGACTCACAATAGCACTTGCTATGTTTTCATATACTAAAAACTGGATCCTTTACAATGAAGTAAAATGGACTATTTATAGACTATGCTAAGGATAAGTAGTAAATAGTCACAAGTGACTAATAAAAACAAGCCACGCAGGGCTGAGCTAAGTTTGTGTTCGGCAGCCTTGACTTTGGTGCGTGGTTGCCTGCTCGAACTCATTGTCCTCGGATGCTCACTTGTCTTCGAGCTCAATGTCCTCGGTCACTTTGCCTTCGGGCTCAAATCTGAAGATAATGCCTTCGGTTCTTGAGCCCGGCTACTCAGCTTCGGGGCAATGGGTTTCCTTCGGCCAGGCTAAGTGAATGTGCACATCGTGCAGCAGCTTGGCTTGACTTCGTGTCATCGGTCTCCTCGGTGGATCGAACACTTGATCAGCACGTGTTCGGGCTGCATCACTTTCTGTACATGACTACTGTTCTGCTTATATGTGCATTGCATATTTGTTGATTGTTGTCTGGTTCCGTTTCCCTGACTAGCGTATCTATTTTTCGAGGTTGCTAGTTTGTTCGCTCTTATTGAGTCCTTATGACTCACCCCCTATTTGTTCTTGTGTTTTCTTTTCGTTCGGCAGATTCGGCTCCAGGACCCAGCCAGCCGCGTTGTGATTGAGGAGTAGTACGTTTTCAGCTGTCTATGGTGAGCCATCTTGTTCATTGCGGCCACCAACTTCAGATATTACAGTTTTCCTTACTTTTGCTCCCTTCGGGAGGTGTGTATATCTTTTGGCTTTCTTAGATGTCTGATTTTGAAACCTTTAAAACTGTGTATTCTAGGTAGTTAGTTGTATTATTCAGACAGCTTGTATGTTTGTCAATCCTTGAGAGTTATCTTATGTTGTTAAAGTTTGGTTCATTTTCATTTCAAGGTAATTCTTCACAATTTATATCGATTTAGTCAATAGGGTTCGCCCGACAGGTTTAGGGGAGGTGGTCGGGTGCCCGCACGGCCTAGCCGAGAATTCGGGTTGTATCACCGCCCGAGCTCCGGTTTGCTTTTTCTCCTTATTTTTTGTAGTATGTGTATATATGTGTTTAACTTTGTATTTTTGTGTATGTGTATATCTTGGGGGTTGTTGGTGGTTGTTTAAAGGTGGAAGTAAATACATATCTAGTTTATACAGTTATATGTATATTTGTGTATGTACAGGAATATCTTTACAAGTGTACAAGTGTATGTAAGTGTATATCATAGTATGCATGTGCATGTCTGAGTAAATCTCTATATAATTTTTATGTGTGTATGTCAAGTGTAAGTGTGACGCACATTATTTTATATGTTTACTTTATATATTCGTAGATCCTTGTATGTTTGTGTATGTATAGCATATATTTTTGTGTATGCAGTTTACAACAGTAGTTTCGAAAAATTTTCAATTTGTACATGTGTATTTTTGTGTATTTTATTTTTTAGATTAACAATAAAAATTTTCGACAGACGGCTGGCAGCGACTGGGTTGTGGCAGTAGTGGGAGACGGCAATCGGAAGGAAGAAGAAAAACCCCTAATTTTTTAGATTGGAGAATTTGTATATTGTATGGAAAACAATAAGTTTACATTTTTGTAAAGTGGTGATATCGGTATTGTTTATAATTTAGAGCTGTAAGAGTTTGAAGTGCGGAGTGCGGTGGTGTGAATGAAATGAAAAGTTCCTAAAATGACATTCTCCAACATTGGTAGAGGAAATGACTTTTGTTGGGTTTAACTAGAAAAGAACTTCTTCTAGCTCTTAAAAGGGTTGAGAAGAAGGGGAGCCTCGCACCGTCATCATCGTCGCTCGCTCGGCACGGTTTCATATTCGAATTCGGTCAATTGATATGATTGATTGACTTAATTTTTTATCAACAAAATTAAATTAATTATTACATATTACTATTTTACTTGACCATTTTCGTAACTATTTCTCTTTTAAGTTTTTATTTTCCCGCTCGTTTTGAAAACATCCACCAGAAGAGTTGTCTTTAGTAAGCAACCACCTACTTACTTGAACAACCACCTTCACACCTCTTCATTCCTGAAGTCTATTGGCTATAAATAGAAAGCCATTCCTTCAGATTTTCCTGACGAAAATTCTGAACTTTATCATCTCTCTTTTTGTATTGCTTTCAAATATAAAAGCATTAAACTCTAATTTTGCTGCCAGCCATTTGAGTTTGCTGTTTACTGTAGTTTGGAGTACCACTACAAAAGCAGAGGTACTTCATTCTATCCTGGGAGGATCTAATCTATAACCTCGGGTACAGTGAAGGAATTAAGTTCCTTAAGGAGACATTGTAAATTCGGCAGGCTCAGATCATCTTCTTCTCTTTTTCGATTTTTACGTTTCTGGTTTTTTAATCAAAAAACATATTTATAACAATCTTACAGAGCTTAATAACTTTTTGTTTTCAAATAATATTCTATTTTGGAGATTAAAACCTTTGTGGTTTTCTACTTTCATTTTGGAGATTAAAATCTACGTGATTTTCTACTCTTATTGTGATAAGTTTGATGATTAAACACTTCACCAAATCTGGTTGTATTAATCTTGTACTTTCCAAGACATTCAAGTTATTCATGATCTCCAAGCTGAAGGATTGGTCATCAATGAAGTATTTCAATTTGCGGCGATGATTGAAAGGTTGCCACCTTTATAGAAGGACTTCAAGAACTACTAAAAACACAAGCACAAGGAGATGTCGGTTGATGTTATGATTGTCCGCCTAAGGATTGAAGAGGATAATTAGTCTGCTGAAAAGAAAGCTCATGAAAGTTCAAAAATAGCGGAAGAAAACGTTGTTGAAATTGCTACAAAGAAAATTAAAAGAAAGAAGCTTTCTGGAGCAAAGAATAATTAAAGCAAGAAAAAGTTCAAAATGTAGGTTCTACAATTATGGCAAACCTGAACATTAGTCTCGGACTATCGTGCCCCAAAAAATAACAAGGATAAGGACAAGAAAAAGTAAAAGGTTCAAGCCAACATGGTTGAAGAAAACATATTTTCCTAAGGAGTTAAAGAAATTGATTTGTGCGATATGATTTCCGAATGCAATTTGGCTAGAAATCCAAATGAATGGTGTACCGATCCTGTAGCCAGCTGCCATGTTTATGCCAAAGAAGTGTTTGCCTTCCATGCTCTCGCTTGAACAGACGAAACACTCTTAATGGGAAATTATGCAACAACTAAGATTGAAGGATATCGAAAGATCTTTGTTAAAATGACTTCTGCAAAGTGATGACTATAAACAACGTCCTTCATGTTCTTGAAATTAGAAAGAACTTAGTTTCTACTTAACTTCTCATCAAGAATAGGTTTAAGTGCTTTGTTTCTGATAAAGTTCTATTAAGTAAAAATGAAATGTTTGTAGAAAAAGGTTACCTAAATGAGGGCCTTTTCAAGCTAAATGTAATGGTCGTCACAATATGAATAAAATATCAGATTCTTCTTACTTCCTTGAGTCAAATAGTTTATGGTATTCTTGTTTGGGACATATCAATAATAAATCCTTGCACAAAATAATAAATTTGGAAGTATTGACTAAATTTAAATGCGAAAAATCAAAGTATCAAGTATGTGTTGAATCAAAGTATTCTAAGTATCCTTACAAGTTAATACATACAGATATTTGTGACATGAAGTCAATACCCTCTTGCGGTGGAAAAAAGTATTTCATAACTATTACTGATGACAACACGCGATATTGCAATGTCTACTTACTTAGCAATAAAGATGAAGCAATTGATGCATCCAAGAAATTCAAAAATTAAGTTGAAACATAAGTTAACAAAAAGATCACGATGATAAGAAGTTATGGGGTGGTAATACGATATAAGATACACAAGCAGCAAAATATAAAAATTAACAACAATTGAAAGGAAAACTAAAGATAGAATTCGATTAAAATAATTGAATGATGTTTAAAAGTTGTAGAAAAATAAGAAATCTAAAATCCTAGACGAATATCTTAAGCAATGAAAGGATTAACTACCCATTCACCTTCCAAGAACAACGAAATAGAATCCCAAATACAAAGAATGAAGAAGAAGATTATCTTCAAGAATCTCAATTCTTGAAAACAGATAATCGCTTGTTTGATTCCAACCCAAAGGTTGTAATCTCACAAATTGTAGTTTAGTTTCTCTCTAATGGTTGTCCCCCTCCAAAACAGATTTACAATGGTTTATATATGAAATAAATTAAGTAGGAAAGCCCCTACACTAATCCAAATTCAAATTGAAGAGCTTCTAGATCGTACAGAACTTCATACAATGTAAGACTTTTGTATGCTCAACTCCCAGGTCTCATATCCTTCTCATACAATGTACGGTCTGCAATATGGTTCATACGAGTCTTACAATACTCCTCGCTCCGTTTTTTTGTAAGCGAAAATGCATTAATTCTCCTTGATCATGGACACGTTCAAAACATATGAAAACATCATTCCATCATAGCTCAACCCTCCTAGACTCCCATAAATCATCAATTGAAGATCATGAAGTTCTTTTTCTTGAAATCCAACTTCCTTCTTTGTCTTCAAATGCATCAACGGTCCACGTGATAGTTCAAACTCCGCAATTAACGTCGATTGACTCGTGCTATCTGCTAGGGTCGTATCAGGTGGTGAATATGAATCTCCTTTAGAAGAAATATGTATGGAATATGACATTATTTATCAAGCAACCGCCCCATACACTCCCTAATCTGATGGGACTGCGGAAAGAAAAAATTGGACATTAAAGGAGATTATGAATGCTTTGTTGATAAGTTCGGGTGTACGTCCCCATTTTATCCATGGAGAAAGAATATAGCGAAGCTCAAAGAATTGGGGGAAGCTATTCTTACAGTTAATCGAATACTGTGCTTGACAAAAGTGAAAGTCCCTAAATGCAAAATGGTTAAGATAGGACCAAAAATAGTTGATTGTGTTTTAATTGAATATGCTACAAACAGTAAAGCATATCGATTTCTGGTTTATAAATCAGAAAATCCGATTTTCATGTTAATATGGTAATGGAATCTAATAATGCTGAATTCTTTAAAAATATATTTTTGTATAAAAAGGAATGTGAGTCTGTTGGTAAAGGATCCAAATAACCCCGGGAAGGAACTAAAGAAGTACACCAAATTAGGAAGAACCAAGATGTAGCAAGCATCAAAGGACTTCTACTTCATTTTGGAGATGACTTTGTGACTATTCTATTGGAAAATGAGCCTCGAACATTTAAAGAAGCCATGTCTTCTTTGGAACCACCATTCTGGAATGAAGATGTCAATAGTAAGATAGAATCTATTTTGAACAACCATACTTGAGAGTTGGTTGATCTTCCTCCTCGGAACAAACCGTTAGGTTCTAAATGAACTTTCAGAAGGAAAATAAAAGCTGATGGCACTATTAAAAAATATAAGGCAAGACTAGTTGTCAAAGGATATAGACAAAAGAAAGGTCTTGATTATTTTGACACATACTCACACGTAACGAGGATTACATCCATACGGATGTTAATAGCATTGATCCCCGTGTATAATCTTAAAATCCATCAAATGGATGTTAAGACAGCCTTTTTAAATAGAGATTTAGAGTAAGAAATCTACATGGAATAACCGGAAGGGTTTGTGGTTCCTGGAAAAGAAACGAAGTTGTGTAGACTTGTTAAATTTCTTTATGGACAAACAAGCACCCAAATAATGGCATGTTAAATTTAACCATACGATATTTTTGTTTATATATGGATGATATGTTAATAGTGAGTAACGACACTGCCAACAAGAATGTTATTAAGCATATGCTAACTAACAAGTTTGATATGAAAGACTTAGCCGACATAATCTTTGGTATTAAGATCCACAAGACTCCTCAAGGTCTGGCTTTATCTCAATCTCATTATATTTAAAGTGTTCTTGAAAGGTTCAAGTACTTGAAAGTCAAAGTTTTAAAGACTCCATTAGATATGAATCTTGGTCTAGCAAAGAATAAGGGCAAAGTACGTCCTAATTGGACTACGCTTGTATGTAGGGATGCCTAATGTATATCATGAATTGTACACGGCCAGATATAGATTGTGTTATTAGGAAACTAAGTTGGTACATATACAAAGCCCAGGTCCAACTCTTTGGATAGAAATGAGACGAGTTTTGGGATATTTGCAACATACCCAAGACTTTGCTTTGTATTATAGTAAATATCCCGCAATCATTGAGGGATACTGTGATGAAAACTGCATCACCAACACAACTGATTCGAAATCTATAAGTGGATATATTTTCACAATTGGTGGAGGAGCGATGTCTTGAAAATCGGCAAAACAAACATGCATTGCCCGCTCCATAATGAAAGATAAGTTTATAGCTTTAGATAAAGTCGATGAAGCTGAATGGCTCTAAAATATTTTGGAAGATATTTCATTTTAGCCCAAGTCGTTGTCACCAATTTGAATACATTGCGATGGTCAATCGCTATAGGATGGGCTAGGAGCATTATGTATAACGGTTAAAATCGTTGTATACGTCGAAGACATAAAACTGTTAGGCAACTACTTTCTTGGTGAATTATCACGATTGATTACGTGAAGTAAAGTGATAATGTGTCGGACCCGCTTACAAAATGCCTAAATAGAGATGCAGTTGAGAAGTCATCCAGGGGAATGGGACAATGGTCGAGGACAAGTGACTCATGGTGGAAATGTTTATGCCTAAAATTGTACGTCTAGGTTAAATAATTAAGTATGGTCAGGGTCACAAGCAATACAGTAACTACAACAAAAAAGTTTATAAATATAATGAAAACAGTAATGAATGAACAAGACGAAATAATTAATAGAAAGGCTGAGTAATTCTTATTCCTTAAGAATAGTTGGATTCTATCGTGAATTTCATGATGTACAATACAATGTAAGGATGAGTATTTAGGCTAGTGATACCTAGTCCTAAATAAGGTAAAATACAATGACTACTAAGGTTATGGGCCTATAACTCAAGGCGGTGGTATACACTAACCCTAACTAGGAGATTGTAAACTTTAGGCGGCGACATGTATACCCTGCGTCCTGTGGCCATGCCGCCTAAACGGTCATTGGCTCCAGGAGCGGGCGTGTATCCTCTGCACCTGGTGACTTGTAAGATAAGTCTAACCTCACCAGCTGGACTTGTATCCTCGTAATAATAGGTGACATATTTGCCCACATAGGTAACTATACCTAAAAAAGACTGGAGATCCCAAGATCTAGGTTCAAGGAGTTCAAACAAAGTTGTGAGTGACGATTCAATATTGTCAAACAAAATTTATTTGGTCCATTCTCATGATAAGACAATATTCAGTACCAATGATATTATTGATTATCTAAGTTTGACATAGGAATTATCAAATAGTGTACATTTATGGGATTGCATATTTAGAAATCATCTATGTAAGTATGAAGTTGAAGCTGCTTCAAGGAGGATATGGCCAATTCTCTACGCACTTACAAAACCAAGCTGTGTTTCAGGCTGAAACAAATACAACAATGAGAATCAAAGACGGTTAATAGTTAATTGTGTGACATGCGTTGTCTAGGTATACATCAAAGCTCGACGCTTCAAAGATATCAAATCTACTGATTGACCGACTATATACTATATATATTCATTATGGGAAGTTTAAAGGGAATCTAATTATCCCGATGAGATTAATCCTTTCATACGAATCACACAGATTTTCATGCATATTTCCATTATTCCCCATTCATGTAGGGGATTGTTGGAGTTTGAAGTGTGGAGTGTGGTGGTGTGAATGAGAAACGGAGGGAAAATTCCTAAAAGAAACTTCTCCCACATTGGTTGGGTTTAAATAGAAAAACACCTCTTCTAACTCTTAAAAGGGTTGAGAAGAAGGGGAACCCCGCATTGTCGTCGTCGTCGCTCGCTTGGCTCTGCTTTGGCTTCAAATTTGGAACTAAATATTAAATATTAATATTTTACTTGACTGTTTTTGTATTATTTAATTTATTTCCTCTTTTCAGTTTTTATTTTCCTGCTTGTTTTGAGAACAACTACCAGAAGGGATTTCTTTCGTGAACAACCACCTGCTTACTTGAACAGCTACCTTCGCATCACTTCATTCCTGAAGTCCGTGGCTATGGATAAAAAGTTGTTCCTTCAGATTTTCCTTACGAAAATTCTGAACTTTCCCATCTCTCTTTCTACATTGTTTTCAAATAAATTAAAAGCATCAAAGTGTGATTTCGCTGCCGGCCATATGAGCTAGTTGTTTGCTGTGGTTTGGAGTACCACTACAACAGCAAAGGTAATTCGTTTTATCCTGGTAAGGTCTAATCCATAACCTTGGGTAGTGTGAGGGGATTAAGTTTCTTAAGCAGACGTTGTGAATTCGGGGCTCAGATCTTCTTCTTCCCTATTTTGGTTTTTACGTTTCTAGTTTTTTATTCGAACAACAGATTTATAACAAGAGCTTAGTGATGAATACAAGAGGGGGGGTGAATTGTTAAAACTACTAATTTTAGTCGACTGAACAATTCGTAAGTTGACTTTGAAATATAAACAATAATTAATGCAGAAAGAAAAGCTGTAAACAAGGAACGACACAGAGTATTTATAGTGGTTCAGAACCAATTGGTTCCTAGTCCAGTCCCCTTGGGTCACAAGGGAGTGATCTCTCTTCAAGCTCTTTAGTAAACAAAATACAAGTATGGTTTATCGTTAACCACAAACGTCTTCTCACAGGTGGTTTTTAATCCTTCGCTCACCACTAACGACAGTGTCTGATTTATAGATAATCAGACCAAACTTCAGTGACACGACTATTATCTCACTACACAACCTCTCTATCTTTTCTTGTAAAACATTCGTAGACTCTCAGGAATACAGTTTGTAAGTAAAAGACTTAGAGATAGTAGACAGTAATCAGAAGCGTTAGGAGATCTTCAGAAAGACTTGAATAAATAGTGTCACAGCAGGAAGACCGTTACGGGAAAAGAGGCGCAGATCCTTTAGACGAGATATGATGAAGAGTGATTGACGAGATTCTGAAGTAGAGAGATTTGACCCAAGAGATTTGATTCTCTTATGGATATAAATATCTCCAGAGAATAAGGCAAGAGCATAAAGGGGGAACGAATCCCACGAGAAGTGCGGCTGTCAATCAATAACTTTCCATAGCTGACTCCTGAAATCAATCAACGATCCCCGGAATCAATTCACATATAATTAGGCCCTTAACCTGCAGGAAGCATATAGACTGATTTAGGTATCGCATTCTTTTTGTCATAATCAAAACATACTCTGAATTAACTTAACAATCTCCCCCTTTTTGGTGATGACAAAAAGTAAAGGAGTATGTGCTAGGATACTTCCCTTTGTTTCTGAAGTCGACTGTTCAATGCGGATAGCTGACTCCCCCTGAGTGTGAGCTCTGTTAGATAAGGATAGGTCTCTAGGGTAAGGAGGTTAGTTGACTCCCCCTGAGTGAGTGACCCTACATATGATATAATGCAGATAGGATAATACGATAATTCACATAACTAAAAGAGGCAGTCTGTTCTCCCCCTTGGCATCACCCAAAAAGGAGCAAAAGTAACACAACAGGTCTAAGATATCCTGAATATTATTGACCCAGAGAGTTAATTTTAACGAGGAGCAAGAAAATAAGTAAGAGTGTTCACAACGTTATCAGTCATCCTGTCCAGCTTAGTTTGAACATCTGTGGACATAGCAGTGATTCTGGCCTGAACATCTGTAGAGACAGCATCAATGCGAGCATGAACCTGTCTTATGGCAGCAGCAGAGTCTAGTTTAAGAGAGAATCTACCCACATCCAGTTTGAGCTCAGCAATGTCATCAAAGGCCTTCTCACTCTTGTAGTGCAAACTCAGCAACAGGTCATTTATGTCAGCCAAATCATCTTTTAGCTTACCAGCAGCCTCAGTTTCAGCCGGAACAGATGCCTTAGAAGGACCAGCAATATCATCAACCGGTTTAGGGGACTTTGGTTCCTTGCGAACCCATGAGTCATTTAGGTGAACATAGCCCATGGAAGCAAAGGTGCGAGAATTATAACAAGCCGTTAAAGAGAAGGTTTTCCAATCAGAGATATTGACGTTGTAAAAATGCAAGATGCGAGTAATCAGAATACCATATGGAAGTGAGGCACAGTCAGCAGTACTTTCAAGCATATATTCAATGATCCAGGCAACCAAATCAAGTTTCTTCTTAGTAACTAAGCAATAGACAATCAGGGTGTCGCGTTGGGATAGGGAACTAAGAGAGCTAGTTCGAGGAAGCAAAGTGGTACCAACAATATGGGCTAATACACGCATTTCAAAGGAGAGGTCTAGAGGGCCTAGCTGCCCTTCAGGGATATCAGTCTTATCAGATAGAAAAGTTTTGGCTTGGTCAAACGAGACCTCAAAATCAGCAGGCCAGGAGATTTTAAAAAAATCAGAGTAACCAGAAGACTTACAGCCCAGAATGCGGCACAGAATAGCCTTGGTAACAACAATGCGAGTGTTCAACACCATTGTTTCAAAACCACCAGAGGAGCAGGGACGGAGATTAGCATAGAAGAGTCTTACCAAGTCCTCAGGAATATCAACGGGTTCGGTGGAGAAGAAATTGGACCAGTCTTGAGCAGCAAACCAAGGAATCAGAGAGCAATTGAGAGAATCCATAGCCTCCAGGTCTACAAGTCTGCCATGAGCCAGGGGTTTGTCCTTAAGGGCGACAAGCTTGTCACACGCAGAGGCATCCCAGAATCCAGAGTCTCATCCAAATCAGCAATGGAGAATTCCCTCTTGGGCCTCTTAACACATTCTTCATCAGGAGATTGCATGGGTCTTTACCGGCTTTCTTGGAAGGGGTAGGGTTTCTGTTGGGACTTTGATAAGTTGACATGGTGTTTTCGGAATGATCAGAATCCACCGGTACCGGAGTGGTAGAGGCGGTGGGCAGTTTTGATTTTGTGCGTTGGCTTCGACGAGCAGAGAAAGATGTTTTGCGAACCATTTTAATGGAGTAGGGTTGAGGAAAGGGAGAGATATGGAGGGATGTGTGAGAGTGGGGAAGTTAAAAAGGAAAAGAGTGAGAACAGAAGAGGTATCGTGTGTGTGGTAGATGAACCGAAAAGACGTGACGGGCTGATGGAGGTGAAAGGACAGGACGCAGACCCTTGGAAATCGTTTCCCACGCCACCTGACAGCTTCACAACTAAAAGAGTAATAATGACATGCGAAAAGGTAACAGGTAATAATGACCGAGTAAAATAAGCATAAAATTAAGGAAGTCTTTAATGACAATTAAAATACAAATAGGTATAATGCAGGACACTGAAGTAAATTAAGAGGGGTCAGGCAAAATCCCAAGCAAGTCACGTAAAGCACAAAATCGTTCTTCTAATAGAGGTTTTGTAAAAATGTCAGCCAATTGAAAATCAGTGCTAACGAAGGCAATATCAACGTCACCATCCTGAACATGATCCCTAATAAAATGATAACGAACGTCAATATGCTTAGTTCTAGGATGATCAACAGGATTGTAGGATAACTCAATTGCACTAGTATTGTCACATAGCATGGGAATAGGTTTAAAAAATAAAGTATAGTCAGAGAGTTGTTTGCCCATCCAAAGAAGTTGAGTGCAACAATGTCCTAGAGCTACATATTCAGATTCAGCGGTAGAAAGAGCAGTACAGTCCTGTTTCTTGCTGTGCCATGAAACAAGAGATTTCCCAAGAAAGAAACTTGCACCACTAGTGCTTTTTCTATCAACCCTGTCACCTGCATAGTCAGCGTCTGAAAAGCCAATAAGATCAAAGAAATTTGTGCGAGGATACCATAGACCGTAGTGAATTGTACCAACAAGATATCGAAGGATTCTTTTGACTGCAGTAAGATGAGATACTTTGGGAGCTGACTGGAAGTGGGCACATTTGCACACAGAAAGCATAATGTCTGGTCGACTGGCAGTTAAGTAAAGTAGTGATCCAATCATACCTCGATAGAGAGAAGCATTGATACTAGTACCTTTCGAGTCACTTACCAGGTGGGTAGCAGGGCTCATGGGTGTTTTAGCAGGGTTGGCGTCATTCATTCCAAACTTGACGATAAGTTCTTTGGTATATTTAGATTGACAAATAAAAATGCCATTGTCATATTGTTTGATCTGAAGTCCGAGAAAGAACGTGAGTTCTCCCATCAAACTCATTTCAAACTCACCCTGCATAAGCACTTCAAATTTCTTGCACAATTCTTGATTAGTGCTACCAAAAATGATATCATCAACGTAAATTTGAATAATAAGAATGTCAGATGAGGTTTTCTGTATAAAAAGAGTCTTGTCGCTTCTACCTCTAGAAGATCCATGGGATAACAAAAATGAGCTGAGTCTTTCATACCAAGCACGAGGGGCTTGTTTAAGACCATAAAGGGCTTTGGAAAGTTTAAATACATGATGAGGGAATTTAGAGTTTTCAAAATCCGGGGGTTGCTTGACATAAACTTCTTCTTTAATAAACCCATTGAGGAAAGCACTTTTAACATCCATTTGAAAAATTTTAAATTGTTTGAAGGAAGCGAAAGCCAAAAGCATGCGAATAGATTCAAGTCTAGCAACAGGAGCAAATGTCTCATCGTAGTCGACTCCCTCTGTCTGAGAGTACCCTTGAGCCACTAGACGAGCCTTATTTCTTACCACCTTACCTTCTTCGTTGAGCTTGTTTCTGAATACCCACTTAGTGCCGATAACTGATTTTCCTTTAGGTTTAGGAACAAGCTCCCACACCTGGTTTTTCTCAAATTGATCGAGCTCTTCTTTCATTGCAAGAACCCAAGATTCATCTTGAAGAGCTTCGTTTATCTTCTTTGGTTCTATCTGTGAGATGAAGGCCAGATTAGATTTAAGAGAGTTTCTCGTTTCATACCTTCTCGAGGATCCCCAATGATATATTTCTGTGGGTAGTCGGGATCACTCCTCCATTCATTGGGTACGACCACTTCCAGATCTTTGAGCTGTGTAGTCGACTCAGTCTGTTCTGAAACAGAGTCTGACTCCTCAACATTTTGATTTTGAGGACTGAGGGGCTCAATTGTCGTAACTGTAGTCTCTGAGGGAATGGATAGAGTTGGTTCAACTTCGTCGTCATCTGCATCATTACCTTTCTCGGCATGGATCAAGGAATCATCAAATACAACATGCATGGATTCTTAAACTGATAATGTCCTTTTATTAAATACTCTATAAGATCTACTGGTGTTAGAGTAACCTAGGAAAATACCTTCATCACTACAAGGATCAAACTTACCAAGATTGCCTTTACCATTGTTATGAATAAAACACTTACAACCAAAGGGGTGAAAATAGCTAATATTCGGTCTTTTGCCTTTCCAAAGTTCATAGGGAGTTTTATGAAGGATAGGACGAATAAGACATCTATTTAAGATATGACAAGCAGTACTTACTGCTTCTGCCCAAAAATGATTTTGAAGAGAGTGTTCAACTAACATGGTTCTGGCCATGGCTTGAAGAGTGCGATTCTTTCTTTCTACAACACCATTTTGTTGAGGAGTTCGAGGAGAAGAGAAGTTGTGAGTGAATCCATGAGAATTGTAGTATTCTTCAAAGATTCTGCTTTCGAATTCCCCTCTATGATCACTTCTGATGGTGGTGATGTAGTAACCTTTCTCTCATTGAACTTTCTTGCAGAAAACTTCAAAACTTTTAAAAGCATCATCTTTATGAGATAAAAACATAACCCAGGTGAAACGAGAATAATCATCAACAATTACAAATGCATATCTTTTGCCTCCGATACTAGATTTCTAGTTGGACCAAACAAGTCCATATGCAATAGTTCTAGGGGTTGGAGGTAGAGACAATGTCCTTTCCTTTAAAAGAAGTTCTAGTTTGCTTACCTAGCTGACATGCATCGCAGATATGATCTTTAGAGAAGTTAAGCTTAGGTAATCCAATTACTAGATTCTGTTTGGACAGTTTTTCAATCAAAGACATACTAGCATGACCTAACTTTCTATGCCATGTCCAGGGGTCATTAGCAATCGATGCAAGACATAAATGTTTACCTGTAGAGGTTTTACCATTGTTTAGAACATAGATATTGTTTTCCCTGGATCCGGAAAGAACGACCTTACCTTTGGTGTCATGGATAATGCATCTGCTGGATTCGAATTTTACCTTGTACCCTCCATCACAAAGTTGACTGATACTTAGGAGGTTGTGTTTGAGTCCATCAACAAGGAATGCTTCCTTGATGTCACAGGTGGAACATAAGGATATAATTCCAATGCCAACAATCTTTCCTTTAGCATCTCCTCCAAATTTTATAGAACCTCCATCGATCTTGGTTATCGATTTGAACAGTTGTTTATCTCCGGTCATATGTCGGGAGCATCCACTATCAAGAAACCACTTTCCCATCTTTATTGATCTGTTGTGGTGTCCCTGCAAAACAAAGTATTTAAGTATGCTTAGGTACCCAAGCTTGCTTGGGTCCTTGGGGGTTAGCCTTAGAGGTGCTAGCTTCAGTTTTGACTTTTGGTCTCCAAATCCATTTTCCAGGATTTCTTTTCTGACATCTTCTAAATACATGACCAAGTTCACCACAATGATAGCAAACGGGCATAGTTTTAATTTTTTTTGTAGACATAGAGGATCTAGCTGACCTATAGAAGCTATTAGATCATACCGAGCTTTGACTGGTGGATTTCCTATAACTGTTAAGCTTAAGTTTGAGCTGATTCATCTCTTCCTTCAGGAATTCATTTTCTGTCTCGACTATTTCTAGTTTCATTTCCCATTCTTCTTTTTCTTTACTTAGTTTCTTTATTTTCCTAAGTGCCTTTTCTAGCTCATCTAGGACTTCATCAAGGTTTCTAGAGTTCTCAATACAGAATTCACAATGTACCTCACTTGAGTCGTTTGATTGAATTCCACTGCTGGTAGAATTGTCTGAGGCCATGAAGCAAATGTTGGCTGCTTCTTCTTGCTCAGCATCGGCTGTATCTTCATCACTCCATGCTGCATAAGATCTATTCTTACCTTTTCTTTTGGCGTCGGGGCAATTTGTTGCAATGTGTCCTTGTTTGCCACATTCAAAGCATCGACCTTCATTCCTGTAATTGGTTTGATCTTTCTTGAATGGAGCTTTCCCTTTTCTGAATTGTCGTCTGCGATTCACTAGACCATTCAAGTTTCTAGACATCATAGCAAGCTGTTCTTGGATATCGTCTTCTTCAACATCCTGATCATAGTCGACTTCCTCCACTGTAGTATTGAAAGCTACAGTTTTCTTTTTCTCTTCCAACACATTTCGTTTCAAATGTATTTTCTCAAAAGCAATCAGATCTCCTTTGAGTTCATCGTACGATATTTTGTTAAGATCTCCACTTTCAATGTTTATAACCTTGGGTTGCCAAGTAGTAGGCAAGCTTCTCAGAATCTTCCTTATCTGCTCACCACTAGAGTAGATCTTTCCAAGAGCTTTGAGCTCCCCAATAATTTTGCTAAACCTAGCAAACATATCTTCAGCAGATTCTCCATCTTTCATTTGAAATAGTTCATATTCATATACTAGAAGATTGATTCTAGTTTCCTTCACTTTACTGGTTCCTTCATACGTAACTTCCAACTTATCCCATATTTCTTTTGCTGTTTCACAGCTGGATATTTTTTCATATTCTTCTCCACTGATGGCGTTGTAGAGAATATTAACAGCCTTGTAGTTAAGTTGGATAATCTCCCTTTGTTCATCAGTATAGTCGTCCATATCAACATCAGTAGGGGCATTTTGAGGATCTCCTTCTTTCTTTGCAGTCTTGATAGCAGGAATATCAAAGGGACCCTTCTTGATGACACGCCAGACCTTAAAGTCAACCGATTTGATGTATGTTTCCATACGAATCTTCCAATGACTATAGTGCTTACCATTAAAGTAAGGAGGTCGGGTGGCAGAAGTTCCCTCTTGTAGAAGAGCTCCGTTCACAACGTGTGAAGACATGATCTTTTCTCACTTGCTGTAAGGCAAAAACAAAAATATGAGTCCAAGCTCTGATACCAATTGATGAATACAAGAGGGGGGGTGAATTGTTAAAACTACTAATTTTAGTCGACTGAACAATTCGTAAGTTGACTTTGAAATATAAACAATAATTAATGCAGAAAGAAAAGCTGTAAACAAGGAACGACACAGAGTATTTATAGTGGTTCAGAACCAATTGGTTCCTAGTCCAGTCCCCTTGGGTCACAAGGGAGTGATCTCTCTTCAAGCTCTTTAGTAAACAAAATACAAGTATGGTTTATCGTTAACCACAAACGTCTTCTCACAGGTGGTTTTTAATCCTTCGCTCACCACTAACGACAGTGTCTGATTTATAGATAGTCAGACCAAACTTCAGTGACACGACTATTACCTCACTACACAACCTCTCTATCTTTTCTTGTAAAACACTCGTAGACTCTCAGGAATACAGTTTGTAAGTAAAAGACTTAGAGATAGTAGACAGTAATCAGAAGCGTTAGGAGATCTTCAGAAAGACTTGAATAAATAGTGTCACAGCAGGAAGACCGTTACGGGAAAAGAGGCGCAGATCCTTTAGACGAGATATGATGAAGAGTGACTGACGAGATTCTGAAGTAGAGAGATTTGACCCAAGAGATTTGATTCTCTTAGGGATATAAATATCTCCAGAGAATAAGGCAAGAGCATAAAGGGGGAACGAATCCCACGAGAAGTGCGGCTGTCAATCAATAACTTTCCATAGTTGACTCCTGAAATCAATCAACGATCCTCGGAATCAATTCACATATAATTAGGCCCTTAACCTGCAGGAAGCACATAGACTGATTTAGGTATCGTATTCTTTTTGTCATAATCAAAACATACTCTGAATTAACTTAACACTTAGGATGGTATATTTTTGAATAAAGCCCAATTAAAATCCCTGCACCATATTATAGAAATTTTAAGAAAATTACCAAAGTATTACAAGCCATATCATAAAGATATGCACGTCGAGTAAAATTGACATACAACAATTAGGAACTTTTGGAATCAAACCATGATATGCTAACGTTGAAAATATGAACGACAACCAGCTACTTTATGTACTATATAACTTAAATCTAATCACAAATTACAGACATTCATGCGTGAAATCTTAACCAAAAAACTCTTCCATTAATACTGGAAAAGTAATGCATTGATTAGAAAGTACACTATGTAATCAAATGGGAATTCTGAGTGAGGAAGGGGTACTGTGTAAGTAATTCATGAACTTATGATAAAGGCTGATCTATAGTTCTTTGAGTGTGGTACAATAAAGCAATTGGCTTGAAGAGAACAAGATAGAAATGGAATAGAGAAAGGGGCAAAGTGAGGGAAAAAGAACTGATAAGAAAGATGCTAAAGTCAGGGGACCAAAAACAGAGCCAAGTAGTAGGACAATATTTTTAGCATAGTTTGAGTTTGGTTTTGAAGAAATTTTGAGCTGGGCATCGTAAGAAAAGCAAGAAATGAGGAAACATGTGACAGCCAAATACATCTTTTTGGGATGGGTATCGAACGGGGATTTGTTATTTCCTTGGTACATGAGCTGTAGAAGCTCAACCATTGTTGGGAAAACAAAAGCAACAAATATGTTTGTGTGTATAGTAGAAGAAGGCGATATGATGATGTTCTGCTCTTGAGAATATTAACTTGTCATGGTGATGCAAGTGAAATGTAGTTGCACATTGGAGTTTTGGCGATAGATGCAAGTACGAGAAACCCATCTAGTTCTTTGTACAACCTCTGCCATTTGAGTATTATAATTACACTACCTTTACAAAGAGGAGCGACATGTTAAATAGTGGTTCTTCAAACTAGATCGGCCCCTTTTCATTTCTCCTTTCTCCATTCCTTGCAAGTTCTTATTTGGATTGGACACACTTGTTATAGTATTAAATGAATAGTAGAGATTAAAATTCATTAAGGCAAAATCCTAACCGTAGTTAGGATAAATTATTTCCATATATTTATTCCAATTTTTTAAAATAATCCCACTATTCTAGCACATAATGTCATCCATAAATAAATGTACTAAAATAATCATATCATAACAAGGAGAACTAGAAAAGATTGGATTGATTAATTTTATTCATTTAACCCATAGCTCATTGACATAATTAATTGCATTTTTTCTATATTTCTTAATATGTGAAATTCTACTGTCTTTTTATGGTGACAACTGAGTAATATACTTTATAGCTACTACTCGTTTTAGTCACACATGAAAAATCAGGTAGGCTTAATAAAAATCTTGGCGTTTAGATCTCCACAAAAAATTATGGGAGATTTTCAAAAATAGGAAGCCCACTACCCAAAATTACAAACAGGCGGTCATATTTTTTTTTTTCATGTATAGCACATCCCTAAAGTTACAATTAGCACTCCTTCGCAAAAAATACCCTAGCTACCAAGTGTTTCCCTCCCCAGCCACTAAGCCGCTGGCAGACACCCTCCCCCGCCGGTAGCGTCGTTACTTTTTTTTTATTTTACTGAATTTATGTTGTTTATTGCGTGTAAATCATTGCTTTGGACAAGTTTATACACACAAATCTCCCTCCAAAAAAAATTATACATGAATATACATAGATAAATGCGTAACAATGAGAGAAATACAAAAATATACACAAAAAAAGTAAAAATTCATATAAACATCCTTAATATACAGATTTATTCACTCGCATATACACAGTTATACAAACTATACAATTTTATACACGTGTATAAATTTGTATAAAATTGCATAAACTTGCAGCAGACTGCTATCTCGGGAAAAGGGTGGCAGGTCGGGTAAGATTTGGAAATATAGACTATTTTTGATAATTTTAGCCTTTTGCTTGTCTTTTAGTGTAATTATACAAAAAATTATTGAATATTTCTAGCTCTTATTCGAAAAATATTTTTACAAATAACATATTAAAATGAAGCCATTATTAGGTATGTACTACTAGTATTCTTTTCTCTGTTTGAGTGAGGTAAAAAATGAAACTCCTTTGAAACTAGAAAAAACAGAAAAATTATGTTAATATATTTATGGTGAGATGTGCTACAATTGTGGAATTACCCATAGTAGGAGCAATTATATGGAAATAATTCATTTTAACCCTGGTTAGGACCTTATTTAGTGAATCAAATCTCAATCATTCATGTAGTATAATGACAAGTGTCTCCAATCCAAATAAGAACTTAGGAAAAATAGAGAAAAGAGAAATGAAGAGGAGCTAGAGTCCTTCAAACCGATCTAACACACTTGGGAGATTTCCTTGATGGGTTGTCTCCATCCGACGTTTACCTTTTACAAGTCCATCTGACGCTTTTCCTTGCGCATGTGCTGTCATATCTTTATTAGGTGGATCCCACTTAAATTTTCTTACTAACTCTTTGTTTGACATAATACAACACTAATCCCCTAAATATTCCTCTTTTGACCAATATCAACCCTCTTGTTTTAGCTCAATTTCCACTACATTCTTATAAATATTCCACTTAAATGAAAACAACCCTCAAGTTTTCCAAACTTAACTAGAAAACTTAACCAAAAACATCTACTATCTGTTAACTGTTCCATCTTTTTATAACGGGGGCTTCTTTTTCCTCACGTGTTTCTCTATAAACATAAGTTGTTTTGGCCAGAATATGTTATGCACTCAAGAATTCTTAATAGAGCAAATCGAGAGCAAATCAATCGTGAGAGCTATTGTGTGCAAGAGCAGAAGCAAGGCGGTAGAACCTGACGGAGTAGGAGTTTCATAAGGTTTAGTCTGTTTTGTATAGTTTCTGTTATAAGCTAGTGAGTTGTAATCTATCAGCTTGTTAAGAAGCATAGAATAAAGAGAGTTAAACATGAATGATCAAGAAGAAGATTCAGATGATGACTCTCCTTTTGCACTGATGGCTCTTGATGAAGAACATCCCACTGATGAACTGCCTGAGGTAAGTCTCGATGACTTGAAAATTAAACTTCCTACTTATTCCTTAAGAGAGTTAAACATGCTTGCACTTACTTTAATCGAAGGTATGGAAAGTCTAAGGGCTAAGAAGGAACAATTGCTTTCTGAAAAGGACAATCTGATCTCAGTTGTGTTTGATTATAAAACTAAGAATAAAAACTTGGATGAAGCTAAAATTGATCTGGAAATTGAATCTGCATCTAGTAATGCTAAAGTTTTTCAACTTAAACAGAAAGTCTCAACCTTTGAACTTGAAAACCAGAAATTAAAGAACATGTGATTGAGGAACAAAAGCAAGTTTCTGCACTTGAACTTGAGAATCTTAAATTGAAAGAAGTCTCTAGTAAGCAAGTAGTTAGTGAAGCTCAAATCAACCTTGAAACTGAGCTTAAAAATAAAGACAAGGTTTTGCATCAGGAAACTGAGAAGAATCGAGCTCTTCAAGAAAAAGTTGATAAGGCTAATTATGAACTTACCAGGCTCACTAAATGGAACAAGTCTTCAGAAGCTTTAAACTAGTTGCATGAAAATTATAAAAAAAGGTAAAAATGGCTTAGGACATAGAAAACCTTTACCTGCCTAGAATCCTAATAGCAAATATGTAGGACTTCCTTGCAATAAACTTTGCTTCCTTTGTGGATAAACTGGTCATTATAGAAAAGAATGTGATATTGCAATAGGGGCAGTTCAAAGGAACTTTAAGTACGTTTTACCTTACTGGGCTAGAAAAGATTTGATTCATCCATTGTATCACAAAAAGGGACCCAAGTTAGTCTGGGTTCCTATTACTAACCCCTGATTCTGTTTTGCAGGCTTGCAGTAAGAAGGAACAACCCAAGCTGGATTCTTGATAATGGGTGTTCTAGGCACATGACTGGAGATAGAAGAAACTTTCTCTCACTCACAGCATTTCAAGGAGGTAGTGTGGGTTTTGGAGGAGGCAAAAGTTGTGAAATTGTTGGTATTGAAAAGGTTGGGAGGTCCCTCAATCATGCTATTGAAAATGCACTTTGTGTTGATGGATTGAGGTAAAACCTATTGAGTATCTCCAAACTATGCGATAAAGGAAATCAAGTTAGTTTCACGTCTGTAGGATGCACTGTGAAGAACCTGCAGACTGGTGAAGTAGTACTGGAAGGAAAACGAGCTAACAATGTATACAAGGCTACATTAGGTTCTCTTCTAGAGAATAACTTGACTTGTCTACATGTACTTGAGAATGATGCACAACTGTGGCACAAGAGATTAGGACATGCAAGCTTGACTCAGTTGAATAAGTTGGTGTCAACGGACCTGGTCTGTAGATTTCCTAGCAAGAGGTTCGATGACATCAAGATATGTGATGTTTGCGTGAGGCGGGAACATGTAAGATCTTCATTCAAGTCAAAGAAGGTGGTTAGTACTTCTAAACCACTTGAGCTGGTTCACATGGATTTGTGTGGGCCAATGAGGGTGAGGAGTAGAGGAGGTAAGAGGTTCGTGATGGTGATTGTTGATGACTACTCAGATACACATGGACCTTGTTTCTCAGGTCTAAAGATGAAGCGTATGACATGTTCAAGGACTGGGTAAAGATTGTACAGAAGAAACTAAGGTTCCAACTTGTGTGTATTAAGTCTTACTAAGAAACTGAGTTTGAGAATGCTAAATTTACTGAGTATTGTAATAAACATGGTGTGGACCACAACTTCTCTGCACCAAAGACCCCTCAACAAAATGGAGTAGTTGAAAGAAAGAACATGTCCTTAGAGGACATGGATATAACTATGTTACTATCAAGTGGTTTGGCAAAGAACTTCTGGGCTGAAGAAGCTAACACCACATGTTACTTACTGAATTGATGTTATATTCGTCCTTTACTAGAGAAAACTCCATATGAGATGATGAGAGGTAGGAAACCCAACATTGCACATCTTAGAGCCTGTGGATGCAAGTGTTTCGTGCATAATAATGGGAAGGGACCTTTAGGGCTGTTTGATGCTACAAGTGATGAGGCCATCTTCTTAGGATATTCATTACAAATCAAAGCTTATAAGGTGTTCAACAAAAGAATCTTGACTTTGGAAGAAAGTGTGCATGTGGTATTTGATGAATCTGAAGTTGTTGCAAAGAGAGGAGAAGATGATGATTAGGAAATTGGTTTGGTTAGAGATGAACCTGCTGAAGATCCTGTGAGACTGGAAGAAGATATAACTGACCAAAATGATGATAAGGATCAAACTCAGGGGGAACTAGAAGATAATCAGACAGGGGAAAATGAAGAACCAGAAGAAGACTATTCTAATGCAACTGGTCCCTCTGATAGTAATTCTCAGCAGTTTCAACCTAGACCATGGAAACATCAAAGTTCTCACCCATTGGAGAACCTCATCTCTGATTTGAATACTGGAACTGTTACTAGAAGAGCTTTGAAGAACTTCTGTGCATTCTATGCGTTTCTTTCGACCATAGAACCTAAGAATGTACGAGAAGCACTTGAGGATTCAGATTGGGTGATTGCTATGCAGGAGAAATTCATCAGTTTGAACGAAGTAAGGTGTGACACCTGGTCCCTCGACTTAAGGACAGGTCTATCAATGGAACTAAATGGGTATTCAGAAATAAACTGGATGAACATGGCATAGTAACAAGGAACAAAACAAGACTGGTGGTTCAAGGTTACAGTCAAGAAGAAGGGATAGATTATGATGAAACCTTTGCACCTGCTGCTAGAATGGAAGCCATTAGGATGTTGATAGCTTTTGTAGCGTACATGGAAGTCAAGCTATATCAGATGGACGTAAAGAGTGCATTCCTGAATGGGTATCTGAATAAAGAAGTGTTTGTGGTTCAACCACCTGGTTTTAAAAGTTTAGAGTTTCCTGATTATGTCCACAAACTTGACAAGGTGCTATATGGGTTGAAACAGGCTCCTAGGGCTTGGTATGAAAGGTTGTCCGGGTTCTTATTAAAAAATAGGGTTACAAGAGGCAAAATCGACAACACTTTCTTTCTGAGAAAGAAAGCCAAGGACCTGCTGATTGTTTAAGTATATGTAGATGACATCATTTTTGGAGCTACAAATGAGAACCTTTACAAGGAGTTGCCGACCTGATGGGCAGTGAGTTTGAGATGAGTATGATAGGTGAACTGAATTTCTTCTTAGGCTTAATAATCAAACAGACTTAGAAAGGCATAATGATCCATCAGCAGAAGTACATCAAGGAGTTGTTGAATAAATTTAACATGAAGACTGCTAAGGATATGAGCACACCCATAGTCCCTGGACCTAAATTGAATTTGGATAAAACTGGTGCTTCAATTGATGAAACTAAGTATAGAGGAATAATTGGTTCACTACTGTATTTAACTACAAGCCGTCCAGACATTGTGTATAGTGTAGGGTTGTGTGCAAGGTTTCACTCAAAACTAAAAGAGTTACACTTAACAGCAGTCAAGAGAATCCTAAGATATTTGAAAGGAACTCAAGATCTGTGCTTATGGTATCCAAGAGATGGAAGTTTTGATCTGATTGGTTTTGCTGATGCTGACGATGCTGGTCACTTGGTTGACAGGAAAAGTACATCTAGGATGGCACAATTCCTAGGTCCTTGTCTTGTTTCATGGGCTATAAAGAAGCGGAATTCAATAGCCTTGTCTGCAGCACAGGATGAATATGTAGCAGTTGTTTTGTGTTGTTCACAACTATTATGGATCAAGCAGCAGTTGGAGGACTTTAGAATCAAGTTTGGACCAGTTCCAATCTTTTATGACAATACCAGTGCAGTCAATATAGCCAAGAACCCGGTCCAGCACGCGAGAACAAAGTTAATCGATATTAGGCATCACTTTATAAGGGAAAATATTGAGAAAGGCCTAATTACTATTAATTTTGCAGGACTGAAGATTAAATTGCTGATATCTTCACTAAAGCTTTGAACAATATACAATTTGAAAAGAATAGGCTTGAGTTAGGGATGACCAAGATACACTGATCCAGGCAACACCCGGTTCTCTCAATGATTGGCTAGTGAAGTTCTAGTTTAACTGAGCTTAACTTTGTTTAGTTGACTCTACTTTTGAACTTAATTATTTTGCTTGCTAACCTGTTTGGAACCTATTTTCATGACTTAGATGCTGGCAAATAATCTTTTTGAGTAGAGGGTAAAAACATAAGAACCTGGTGCTTGGACGTTCAGGTACGCATCCAATTTCTTACCCTGACTGTAATAATTGTCTTACGTGGCCAATTAGTTACCCAGTAACTTTATGTGACGCTTGATTATCGGGTAATTTTTAAATTTCAAATTCACTGAACCTTGCTGGCGTCTGCTCCCATACGTAATAATGATAACAACAGCTTTTACACATCCCATCGCCTAGTTCTCCTTCCTGATACAGACTAAAGACCTTCCATATTCCCTTATGTCATCTGAGGAGGTTTTGTATTCAATATACATTATTTCTATCGTTTCACTTTACAACAAAACCTTTTCTGAAACTCTCTCCGAAATTTTTAAAATTCTCTCAACATGTCTAGTACATCCAAGAACACAACCAACCCTACTTCTCCTAAACTAAAAATTTCCAAACTTAATAAAAATGCGAAGCAATTGGCAGCGAGTCGTTCAGTTGAAATGGCGAAAAAGTTTGCGATGTTAAGACAAAGGAAAGTGTCTGAGGCAGCTACAAGCAAGGGGAATCTGTGTCAACAGCGATAGTAGAAGAAAGGGTCGTGGAGAATCAAGAAAGTGTTCAAGAAGTCGAAAAGGGAAACCCTAGTTCTTCTGTTGCTATCGTTCATGTAGTTAGTAATTTAAATCCTAAGCCTGTAGGAGATTTAAGTAAGGATTCTGTGGTTGAGTGTACTGAAAAAGAGAAAGACTATAGTTGAGAAGGCGATTGAGGAACCTGTTCCTTCGGTAGTTCCTCTAGCCAATATGCATGTTAGACAAGAGGGATAGAAGGAGAAGTCGACCGAATCGGCCAAGGAACCTGAGAAAGAACCTCGTTCAGCCTCTGGTTCTGAGGCTGGTGATGATGTAGATTTAAAAGAAATTGATGACTATGAGGAAGATAAAAAAGAGGGGTAGGCTACACTGAGCCTCTGAACATGGTTATTCCTGAGGATGAGGAGGCAAACCATACTATTCATGAAATTGAGTTTTATGTTGAAACTGAAGTAATGGCTGTGTGTGAGTTTAAGAGAAAGGCAGAAAAAAGACCTGAAGCTGATATTCTGGTGAAATCTGTGAAAAAGAGGAGACTTATGAAGGGAGGAGAGCGTGTAGGTAGTTCTAGAGTTGGGATTTAAGGGCATCATGATGATGATGGCAGTGAGTATAGTAAGAGAGTTGGTACTATAGGGAGAAGGCCTGCTACTCGAGGTTCCATCAAGGGATAGCAGAGCAAAGCAGTTGATGAACCTGAGGTGGGGGGGAAAAACAAGGTTGAAACTTGTAATTGAGAATGACAAGGAGGAAAAGAAAAAAAAAAGTAGAGTATTTTAGGAGGTTACCCCTGGTGAAGGGTACAATTCTCACTGACCTTGAGCTGGAAGGTATGGTTCAGCCGGAAGACAAGCTGGGTGCTCAGGGTTGGTTGAACTTGTTTAGGGACAACACAAGGAGGCTATATGAATAGGAGGTTCGTGAATTTTATACCAATTGCACTGTGAGTGCGGGGATAGTGACAACTATTGTGAAGGGGCTGGTAATTCAGTTTTATTGTGATGAACTTGGGTCGATTTTTGGTGTTCCATCTCAAGGCTACAGCGAGTACCTGAGAAAATTGTGGCTGGAAAGAGGTGATGGTATGTCTGCATTAGAGGTAACAAGAAAATTTGCAGGGAGACCTAAACTGGCGAGGGCTACACAAGTGAAAAAGAAGGCCATGGAACCCTTATATCAGTTGCTTTTTGAGTTCGTACTGAAGAACCTGATGCAGAGGTCAGAAAGGCGCAATGAGGCAAATTTTCTTGATCTGACTTATATGGACCTGTTGAATAGAGAGGTTTGTATTAATCTACCTGAACTGATGATTAAGCACATGGCAAGAGTGGCTGATATAGGTTTGGGTAAGCATGCCTTGGTCTATGGGTTTCTGTTAGGCAAAGTATTTGAATTCTTTGGGGTGCCTCAAGCAAAATGGACTGAGCCGCATCACAATGATGTGTTTGGGAGGAACATCTTGAAATCGTGTGACGATGGTTTAGATGGTGAACCTGCTGATGAACCAGTACATCCAGAGGAGGAAGCTAAGAAGAGACAGGGTGCTCTTGCAGACAGGAGGGGGAGATCTATCAGAGACCAGTGGCGGAGCCACCTTAGGCTTAGGGTGGTCAGGCGACCCCTCTTCGTCGAAAAACAATACCGAGTATATAGAGCCAATATTGATTTTTTATGTGTATATATGATATGTTGAACACCCTTGGAACAAAGGATAGGCCTGGTGTAATAGTAAAGGGTGTTCTAAATGAGCTAAAGATTGTAAATTCGAGTCTCGAGGCAGGTTCAATTTTTTCAGCCTTTACTTTTTTTCTTCCTTCAAAAGATTCCGAATCTCAAGGACTCTAACAAACGTAAATAAAGCTACTAGGAGTCATTGAATTTTCAACTTCATTATTCTATTTCTAAAGTAAAAGAATACTTAAGAGTTACTTTTAATTTAAATTATAAAAAATGTAACAAATAGATTTGAAAAGTCAAAACATAAAGAATTTGGTGAAAGAAAGAAACCCTTCTCTTTACAAAGAGAAAATGGCAGAAGTGAGCAGAATATACACTAGTCTAAAGCTTCAGTTCCCTTCTCAATTTCAATTTGAAATTGTCCATTGGCTGTTGCGATTGACCCGTTGTACTCTTCCATTTCATCTTCTAAAGGTATTTCTACTTTTTTAATTTTTATCTTGTTTGTTGTTCATATCAAAATATGAAAAAGAATATAAATTGATGTGTTAGGTTTTATAAATTTATTAACTCAACTAGATGTGTTTGATTTTATAAATTGATTCATAGAATAGTAGAGTATGATCTTCCTATTTCTAATATTTGAATGCACTTGACTATTATTTCAACTTAAAGTTCCAATGGATATGAGAAAATATTTTAGTAAAGCACCAAAAACAAGTTCGACATCTCAAATCAACCTAGTCGAGAAGAAACTATAGACTAATCAAATATACCATCACATTTTTCTCAGGTACAAGAATTTGATCTAAATACTTTAAAGGCCGATACGGCTGAAAGAACTCCAATTTTGAGTTATCCTTCGAACCACCATGATGAAATAAGGAGAGCATACCTTTAAAAGGGTCTTTGCCCACCTCGGAATCATAACTTTCCTCAATCTAACTTTAGTGGAAATATTTGTCGTTTTGTTTCTAGTTGGTTTTATGAATATGGTGATTGGTTGGAGTATAGCGTGAGTACAGATGCGACATATTGTTTGTCTTGTTATTTATTTCAAGGTAGTAGTATTCATCAAGGTGGAGACGATGTCTTTGCAATAAAGATTTTAAAAATTGGTATAGAAAGGATGCCTTGAAAAAACATGTCGGTCTACCGAATAGCATTCATAATCAATCAAGAAGAAATTGTGAAGCTCTAATGCAACAAAAACAGTCAATTTGTGCTGCATTTGACAAGCAAACTGATCAAATTAAGCATGGATATTGGCTTCGCTTAAATTCTTCAATTGATGTTATTAGACTTCTCTTAAATCAAGGATTAGCACTTCATGGCCATGATGAAAGTGAATCATCATTGAATAGGGGAAATTTTATTGAAGTCCTTTCATGGTACAGAGATCGATGTGAAATGATTAAACCTTTTGTGTTGGAAAATACTCCACAAAATAATAAGATGACTTCTCCAGATATTCAAAAAGAAATTATTACTGCATGTAAGATAGAAACAATTAAAGCTATAATGGAGGATCTTGATGGTGACTACTTTTCTTTACTAGTTGATGAATCTTTTGACGTGTCACGAAAAGAGCAAATGGCTATAGTTTTGCGCTATGTGGATAAAAGAGGATTTGTTATAGAGGCGTTTATTGAGCTTTTTCATATTCAAAATACTAGTGCTCCATCTCTAAAGAAAGCAATTGTTGACGTACTTGCCCATCATTCATTAAGTTTATCCTATATACGTGACAATGTTATGATGGGGCAAGCAATATGCAAGGTGATATCAATAGTCTTAAAATGTTGATTAGACAAGAAAATAGATCGGCACATTCTATTCATTGTTTTGCCCATCAACTTCAACTTACTCTTGTTGGAATTTCTAAAAAGTGTGTTGAAGTAAGAGAACTTATTTTATTGGTTTCAAATATTTTGAACTTGTTTGGATCTTCTTATAAATGTATGGATAAATTTCGAGAATCTCAAAAAGAAAAACTTCAAGAGGCATTGGATATGGGTGAACTAGTAACGGGTAGAGGCTTAAATCAAGAGCTCGGTCTTGTTAGAGCCGGTGATACTCGATGGGGATCTCACTACAGGTCTTTTGTAAACTTTATTCTTAATTTTGGCACTATCATTGATGTACTTGATAATCTTGTTGAGAATGGTAATTCGGAAGAAAGAGCCAAAGCATCCAGAAATCTAAGAAGTTGCCAAACATTTGAGGTTGCTTTCATGTTATATTTGATGAAAGATATTTTGGGAGTCACATATGATCTTAATGTGTCGCTCCAAAAAAAGGAGCAAGATATTGCCAATGCTATAATACTTGTTGGACTAGCAAAGGCAAAACTCCAAGAAAAAAGAGAAGGTAAATGGGATTCACTTAAAAAAGATGTATTTGTATTTTGTGTCAAACATGACATTGTGGTACCTAATTTTGATGAGCCCTATGTCAATTCTGGAAGATCATGCCGTAATAGAGTTAAGTGTACTACTTTACATCATTATCAAGTGAAATTGTATTATAATATTATTGATTGGCAACTTCAAGAACTTAATGAACGTTTCAATGAGGTGAAAAGTGATCTTCTTCATGGAGTAGCTTGCTTGAATCCAGTTAATTCATTTTCTAGTTTTGACATCAAGAAGATTATAAGAATGGCTGAATAGTATCCTGATGACTTTGATGAATTTAGCATGGGCGTCCTTGAGAATCAGCTTGAGAATTACATAGGTGATGTTCGTGATAGAGATATTGATAAAAGATTCTCCAATTTAGGTGGACTTGGTGAACTTTCAAGAAAACTAGAAGAAGCATATTACTTATCCTCTTGTATTCCGCTTAGTAAAATTTGCTTTGCTTCTGCTAGTTGCCACTGCAACTGTTGAGAGAGCATTTTCGGCAATGAAGTTTATCAAGAACGACTTGTAGAATCGAATGGATGATGAATTTTTAGACGGTTGTATAGTTCCTTATATAGAAAGAAAAGTATTTCGTAGGGTTTCTAATGACTTTATCATAAAAACATTCCAAAAGATGAGAGCTCATCGTGTACATTGTGATAAGAGTAGTGGAATATCTTTTGTTGACTACTTTATGTTAGTTTAATACATAAATTGTAAAGTTTAGATTGTATGTCTTTAAAGTTTGCACACTCTTGATGAAAATCCTGGCTACGCCACTGGTTGAACCGTGAAGGAAACATTTAGTTCCATCTCAAGGCTCTCGACCATCAGTCGCTTACCAGTTCGCGATTATCTTTCTTAAGGATTTGTCTAAAACTTCTCATCCAAATGACTGCAGGTTTTGACTACATATAAAATTTAACTTTGATCTCAACTTAACCTTAAAAGTTACTCTGCCCATATCTATTTTATTTGATATTTTTTAATTTCTTTTACTTGTCCAAAATAATTAATTTTTTAAAACCCTTGTTCTTTCTACCGTCCCGCCGTTAAAGTACTCACTCTATTTCACTTTATTTTGTAGTTTTATTTGACACAAAATTAAAAATAATAAAATTATTGAATATTGTGATTTAAAATTATAAATTATAAATATTTGTGTGGTTGTAAATTATTTCATTGAGATACCATATGAAGTTTAAAGTTAGTTGCTTTTAAATTTTTAAAAATATATTTTTTTTAACTGAGTAACAAAGTTTTAGTGCCAAACAAAGTGCAATAAAGGGAATATTAATTAAGAGCCAAAATCCCAAAGTACAATGAAAGCAAGTTTTCTAGCTATCTGCTATGGTGGAATATTTCTTAGTATATGGGTGCATGATAGGTATAAAAACATACTACTCCTTCCGTTTCAATTTATATAAATCTTTGCGAAGTACAAGAGTCAAATTGGCTAATTTTGATTTGAATGTAGACATAGATATTTAAACTTTTTTAAAATAAAACTTACATAGTATTTAAAAACTATACGAAAAGTACTATAAATCACAATAGTTAGCAATTTAAAATGTTTAAAAATTATTTACAAAATATATAGTAAAAAATATTTTTATTAAATTGAAACCGATGAAGTACTACTTAGTGGCCGTTTGGCCATAAATTCCAAAAAATATTTGGAAAAGAATTTTTGGAGTTGAGTTGAAAAATGGTATTTGGAAGTTGAAGTTTTGTTTGGACATACATTTCATTTGGAAAAAAGTAAAATTTTGTGAGAGAAATAGTAGCTTTTTTTGAAAAACTTGAAAAAGTGCTTTAAACCACTTTTTGGTTTTTCAAAAATAGTTTTTCAAAAAAGTTGAAAAAGTCATAAGATTTCATGGACAAACACTTTTTCAAAAAATTTTTGGAAAAAAGGAAAAAATTTTGCATGGACAAACAGGTTAATACTTTTCCATATATATCTTAATAAACTTAAATAATCTTATATAGCATGTTTTTTCCACTGAAGGCTGTTGAAAATGTCATATAGTCAACAGCACAGACCATATTGAACAGCTTAAAGATGATATTCCCCTGACAGTACACTGAAGGCGGCAATACGGGTAAAGGATTTATATTATAACAAATCATATTGGCTAGATCACCGTGTTTTAAAAGGTACATTTCAGATCTTATCCTATAGTTAAAGATGCCACTAAATTCATTGATCATTTGAATTGTTGAGCTTAATATATATTTGTTGAAGTATGATTTTGATGATTGACAAAGGATTTGACGCTGAGTGATTGAGGAAAAGATTTACAGTTGAAAATAGAGTTCAGTTTGTTCGAGTTAAAGTTCGAGACTGAGTCGAAGAAAGAAAAAGAGAACATCTCAAGTCAAAGTATCAATCCGAGTTGAAGATGGAGAAGCTAAGAAGCGGCATTGGAAAGAGTTTCCTAGGCGGCAAAAGATTGGAGACTTAGGCAAAACAACATGGGTTTCAAATAAGGAATATTTGTAAACCTTATGTGAAAGGATTCCAAATTGGAAAAGGACTTCTTGTCGCATCCTATTTTTACCCGAACCGGTTAAAGTTCGAAATAGGGCTCGACTTAGTGGGTAACTCACGGGTAAAGAGCTGGAGTCGCCACCTAACATATTTTTTAACTAGGCGTATTAAGGCACCTATTTTGTTTCTAGCCAATTTTACAATTAACTCCGAAACTTAAGTCTACGAACCAGAAATCTAGGTAAGAGGTTCAAGTTAACTCGAGAGGAAGGGGTTAGGCACCCCTCAAGCTCCACCAAATGTGGTTACCGTCCGGACTTTATAATTAGGATTCAAATAACTTAAATTAAATCTAACTAAACAAAGTCTACTATAATATACAAATTATACAATAAATTGACGAGTTTCTTCTTCCTTAAGGAACTTCAACCAAATAGACCTCGCAAAAAATATGAGAATGAGTTAGTAGGACAATTAATAAAAATAATAATGATGATAACTAGTGACAATAAAATGTTAGTGATAATAATAATAATAAAATAATAATAATAATAATAATAATAATAAGAATGTCAATAATGATAAAAGGTTCCTTTTAATTGTTTCCTTCAAAGCCGTCATCCATCCAAATTTACCCCGCAAAATAAAGAAAATAAGTTAGTATTCATAATAATAATAATAATAATAATAATAATAATAATAATAATAATAATAATAATAATAGTTTTAAAATAAAGGGGAAAGGAATTTTAAAAGTGTAGGCTCAGGTACGTATGATTCGGCTAGAGGTTAGGGATGTCGGTGCGGCTGCGAAACGCCGGCCGGTCGTGTTGCCGGTCGTGTTGCCATGCCAAGTGCCGGTCCCACCACTCCATCTCCGGCTCGTTTTGCAATTACGGCTCATACAAGTCATCATAGCCTTTTTGTTTTAGGGACACGGGAATGAGACTGTTTATCCGTTCAAATCAGTACATAGGCCTCGAATAAATGTGCATAATTATTCTCCTTGGCCATGAGTGGTATAACATCCGTCAATCCGTTGTGAAGCCTCAAATACAAATATTTTCATCGGCTAATTATGTAGTATTTTGTTCATAAATCAGTGAAGTCCGGAAGTGTAGAATTTATCTGAATCGGCAACAACCTGTAAGAAAATGACTAGCAATTGCAAATGCTCACAAAGAGAAGTCAGTAACCAATATTAAAAGGAAACAATTAATATAACAATAAGTACATAAGACTCGGTTAAAACATCCGAAAACTGTCAACGATCTCACTGCTCGAAACGAATCTCCGACGATACAACGGCGTAAACGAACGAAGCATCAATCAGACGGAGCAAGGAGGAGCGACTTCCGTTTGACAGCGTCTCTACTACTCCCTGATCTCTTTTCCAGTTTCGATCCAGTAATAGAAACGGCGAGATTTTTCGATCATTGGAAAACAGGCGGCGAAGGCCCTGACTGTGTTGTATTTCGACGACGGAGCTTCGTCCTCAACGATTCGCCTCCCTAAACCCCAACCCCTTTTTCGATCTGCGAACCCCCACCCCCTCTGTTTTAAATCGTTCCACCAGTTCTTTTTTCTTTCTCTTACTGCTATTGGGTGTAAATGAATTTATGTGGTGGTATTGGATGTAATTTGTTTTGTTTGGTAGAGATGATGCATAATGGAGGGCTTCTGGTTGTGGTGAGTATGTAGAGGTGAGGTTATCGGGATGTTCTTGGTGTGGGGTCTTCTAACGGTGGAGGACGGGTGAAGGGTGTTTTGTATGTGGTGTGTGTGTGCCGTTGATGTGTGATTGTAGTGTCTATGGATGTTTTGTGTGGGGGTGAGAGTGAAGAAGACAATGGGAGTTGTATGGCGTTGGGTATTTTCTGATTAAGGTGCAGAAGAGAAGGTGGAGCACTGTGTTGTCTATACGTGTGTGTAAAACGTCCTGTATGTGTGTGGTATACTGTATCTATGCGTGTGTATGTTTTGGAGAAGAAGACCTAAGGTGGGGAAGTGTGCTTGTAATGTACTGTGTCTGTGTATTGATGTTTCTGGAGAAGGAGGAGTCTAAAATGAGGTCCACCATGTGGGGGTACTGCTGATTCTGTCCTTTATGAGTGTATGTTGGTGGATGTATATAGGATTAGGAAGAAATGGTTGTTGGATAATTAGAGAGATTAGGGGGATTGGGGAGTTTTTTGGGGGATTAGGCCAATTAGGGAGATTGGGAAAAGATTAAGGGAGATTGGAAAAGATTATGGAAACCATTTAAAATTCAAAAAATGTATTTGGTTATATTTCGGGTCTCGATTCAATAAAATAATAAAATAGAATAAATAAAGAATTTGGTAGAAATTTGGAAAAAGGAAAATTGAATAGTTTTTGGATTTTATTTAAAATAATTGGAAGAAAATAGCAATTAATCCTAACAGAACGGGCGTACCTAGACGGACTCTCGTCTAGATTCGTAGGAAATTTAACAAAAGAAGAAGGAGAATAAGTAAATAGAAAAATGGACATTTGCTTTTAAATTGGCCAATATGCAACTTAAAGGTGCAAAAAATAAATTTATATATATATATATATATATATATATATATATATATATATATATATATATATATATATATATATATATAAAATTATATTATATAAAATGCACAATTAATTATTAAATAATACTCAAATAAAAATTATCTAAATATAGGTAATCACAGATAATTACTAATTTGCAAAAATAATCATAAATTGAAACAAATTTGACATGTAGCGTACATGATGCAATTATGTGACATATTAAATTGTGCAAATATTCACAGTTTGACAAATAGCCTAAATGATGCAAAATTACGTAATATAGCCACATTTAGGTATGTAATATATTGGTAGGGGATAACGCACGTAAATGCATGGTTTCTGATGCATATTTTACACAAATAGCTAAATTACACCTTTAAGTTAAATTATAGCCAATTTTAGAAAAAGGAGGGACAAAATTGGGTGTCAACAGTTCTAAGCTAAATTGAAATAGACTTTTGAGAACCCTATAAATACAAGTTATTTCGACCTTGATCATTATGCACTCAAGAAATCTCAACAGATAAAATTGAGAGTAATTATTCGTTAGAGCTATTATGTGCAAGAGCAGAAGCAAGGTAGCAGAACCTGACGGAGTCATAGTTGAGTTTGTTTGTCTAGTTTCTTATTATAGGAATTGAGTTGTAATTCTATCAACTTGTTGAGAAGCATTAAAGTAGAACAGGTTTTTGGTATGAGGTAGTTTCAACCTTGTAAGCTATGTACTAAGAGTGCTAGTTCCTTGGTTATAGAGTTGTAACCTATACTTGCTCAGTTTTTCAAAGTGGAATGTTTAAATCCCAAGAGTTCGGGTTGTGGTTTATTCCCTTGAACAAGGATTTTTCCACGTAAAAATATCTGTGTTCTTTACATTCTGCAAATTACATTAAGTTTCAGAGGTGGGTAGAGCTCTTTGAAAACCTGGTTCTTCGAGAGTAAATCAGTAACAAAAGAAGCAAGTTTTAGGAAATCAAAAATTGGGTAAGGACACTATTCATCCCCCCTTCTAGTGTCTTACAAGGTGCACCAAGTGCAACAAGTGGTATCAGAGCTGGTTCTCTCACATAAAAATTAGCATCTTGAGAAGGATCTGAATCATGAGTGCACCACCGATCATAACCGAAGGACAATCCATTAACAGGCCTCCTCGGTTCAACGACTAGTAGTATGGATGGTGGAAAGCTAGAAAGACTACATTCAAGCTGAAGACTATCAGCTCTGAATTATCACATCTAATAGACCTCTTGTCCCAACCTAGACAGTTGGTCAACCACCAAATCAACAAAGTGTTCTAAAAGAAAAATCTGAATATACTGATGCTGACTTCCGGATGATTGAGAAGAACGCTAAAGCTAAGAGGCTCATCATATGTGGACTTGGTCCTAATGAATATAATTGAGTTTCTTCATACATAAAAACCAAAGAAATTTAGGATGCGTTACAAGTTGCTCATGAAGGAACTTCTCAGGTTAAGAAGTCTAGAATCTAGTTTTTGAAGAGGAAGTTTGAGTTTTTTGCTATGGGAGAGAACGAAATCATCCAAGATATGATGAACAGGTTCACAATCATTACCAATGAGATAAAATCATTGGGTATGGTTCTCATTAATGAAGACTTAGTGAAAAAAGTCATTAGGATTCTCCCTGATTCTTGGAAGCTAAGGTCACAGCTATCATCCAGCCAAAGGAACTAGACAAGATTTAATTGGATGGGCTCGTTGGTAGCTTGAAGACTCATGAACTAATGAAACATTCAAGGATTAAGGTAGAACCTAAGAAGGAGAAAAACCTGGCATTGGAAGCTGTTGAAAGTTCTAAGTATGAGTGTTATGAGCACGAGATGGCCCTGGTGAATGCTGTGATAAAGTCACTGAGTCTTGAAAAGAAAGATGCTAAAAGATCCACCAAGGCAACTCCTGCAAAAGGAGCATTGTTGACAATCCAGAATACTCAGGTTGTTTCAAGTGACACAAGAAGGATCATGATGTAAAAGACTGTCCTATGTAGGAAATTCAGTGAAAGAAGAATGGTGCTGCGAAGGAAAGTGAACCTAAGAAAACCAAACGTCCACCCAACTTCAGAGCCATGAGGAGAAAAAAGAAGGAAGCATTCTATGCAACATCGGGACTATCTGAAAGCAACACCGACCATGAAGAAGAATATGAAAATGACTCACTGTTGGCTTTGATGGATCTTAAAGAAGAGAACCCCACTGATGATCAACCCGAGGCTGGAGTGTGAAGGAACAACCCAAGATGGATTCTTGATAGTGGGTGTTCCAGGCACATCACCGCAGATAGAAGAAACTCTCTCTCACTTACAGGATTTCAAGGGGATAGTATGGCTTTTGGAGGAGGTAAAAGTGGTGAAATTGTACGTATAGGAAAGGTTAGGAGCTCCCTCAATCATGCTATTCATAATGTACTCTGTTTGGATGGATTGAGGCATAACCTGCTAAGTATTTCCCAACTATGCGATAGAGGAAACTATGTAAGCTTCACATATGTAAGATGTACTAAGAAGAACCAGAACCTGGCAAAGTAGTAATGGAAGGGAAACATGTGAACAATGTGTAGAAGACTACATTAGGTTCTCTTCCTGAGAACAATTTGACATAATTGAATGTGCTTGAGAATGATACACAACTGTGGCACAAAAGATTAGGACATGCAATCTTCACTTAATTGAATAAGTTGGTGTCAAAGGACCTGGTTTGTGGAATGCCAAGCAAAAGGTTTGAAGACATCAAAATTTGTGATGCTTGTGTGAGGGGGAAACATGTCAGATCTTCATTTAAGTCAAAGAAAGTGGTTAGTACTGCTAAACCACTTGAGTTGGTTCACATGGACTTATGTGGGCCAATGAGGGTAAGAAGTAGAGGAGGTAAGAGGTTCGTAATAGTGATTGTTGATGGCTACTCCAGATACACATGGACCCTGTTTCTGAAATTCAAAGATGAAGCATATGATATGTTTGAGGATTAGGCAAAGATCGTTAAAAAGAAACTGGGGTTTCAGCTTGTGAGTATTAGGTCTGACCATGGAATGGAGTTTGAGAATACTAAATTTGTAGAGTATTATAACAAACATGGTGTGGACCAAAACTTCTCTGCACCAAGGATCCCTCAACAAAATGGAGTAGTAGAAAGAAAGAACATGTCCTTAGAGGATATGGCTAGAATAATGTTGTTGTCAAGCGGGTTGATGAAGAATTTCTAGGCTGAAGCAGTAAACACTACCTGCTACTTGCTGAATCTATGTTCTCTTCGTCCATTTTTTGAAAAATCTCCCTATGAGTTGATTAGAGGCAGGAAACCAAATATTGCACATCTAAAAGCTTTTGGGTGCAAGTGTTTCATGCATAATAATGGAAAAGAACCTCTGGGGAAGTTTGATGCAAGGAGTGATGAAGCCATGCTTATAAAGTGTCAACAAGAGGACCTTGACTGTGGAAGAAAGTGTGCATGTGGTATTTGATGAATCCGAAGCAGTAACTAATAGAGAAACAGAGATTGGGCTTGCTAGAGATGAACCTGCTGGGGACTCTCAGAACTTGACTGAGCGGGAAGGTGATTAAACTGAAGATAAAGGTCAAAATCAGGTGGAACAAGGAGACAATCAGACATGAGGTACTGAAAATCAAGAAAAAGACAGTTCAGAGGTGTCTAGTCCATCTTGTGGAACTTTTTAGCAGATTCAGCCTAAACTTTGAAAACATCAAAGTTCTCACTCATTGGAGAACCTCATCTCGGATCTTAATACTGGAATTGTTACTAGAATAGTTTGAAGAACTTCTGTGCATTCTATGCATTTCTCTCAACTATGGAACCTTAGAATATATGAGAAGCACTTGAGGATCCAGATTGGGTGATTGCCATGCAAGAGGAACTTCATCAGTTTAAGAGAAGCAAAGTGTGTCACCTGGCTCCTCGACCTAAGGGAAGGTCCATTATTAGAACTAAGTGGGTGTTTAGAAATAAACTGGATGAACATAGTATTTACAAGGAACAAGGCAAGACTGGTGGTTCAAGGAAATAGTCAAGAAGAAGGGATCGACTATGATGAAACCTTTGCACCTACTGCTAGAATGGAAGCCATTAGGATGATTGCATTTGCAGCCTACATGAAATTCGAGCTCTATCAGATGGACGTGAAGAGTCCATTCTTTAATGGCTATTTGAATGAATAGGTGTATATGGTTCAACCACTTGGTTTTGAAAGTTCAGAGTTTCATGATCACATATACAAACTTGGCAAGACATTGTTTGGACTGAAACAGGCTTCTAGGTCATAGTATGAAAGGTTGTCTGGGTTCTTATTAACGAATGGTTTTACTAGAGGAAAAATAGATAACTGTTTGTTTCTGAGAAAGAAAGCCAAGGACCTACTAATTTTTCAAGTGTATGAAGACGACATCGTCTTTAGAGCTACGGATGAGAACTTCTGCAGGGAGTTTGCCGGCCTGATTAAAAATGACTTTGAGATGATCAATGATGGGTGAGCTAAATTGATTTTTAGGCTTACAAATCAGGCAAACTCAAGAAGGCACAATGATTCATTAGCAGAAGTACATTAAGGAGCTTTTGAAGAAATTCGAGATGAAAACTGCTAAGGAGATGAGCACACCCATAGCTCCTGGAGTACATTTGGATTTGGATGAAACTGGTGCATCAATTGATGAAACTAAATACAAAGGAATAATTATTTCACTATTATATTTAACTATAAGTCGTCCAGACATTGTGTATAGTATTGGATTGTGTGCAAGATTTCAGTCAAATCCAAAGGAGTCATACTTATTTGCAGTTAAGAGAACCTTGAGATACTTGAAAGGAACTCAAAATCTGTGCTTATGGTATCCAAGAGGTGAAAGCTTTGATATGATTGGATTTGCTGATGCTGACTATGCTGGTCACTTAGTTGATAGGAAAAGTACACCTGGGATGGAACACCTCCTAGGTTTATGTCTTGTTTCATGGGCTACAAAGAAGCGAAACTCAGTGGTATTATCTACAATAGAAGCTGAATATGTAGCAGCTGCTTTGTGCTATTCACAATTGTTATGGATCAAGCAACAGTTGAAGGACTTTAAAATTATGTGTGGACCAGTTCCAATCTTCTGTGGAAATAACAGTGCAGTCAATATAGCCAAGAACTTAGTCCAGCATAAAAGAACGAAGCACATTGATATTAGGCATCACTTTTTAAGGGATACTGTCTAGAAAGGCCTAATGAAGATGTTAGCAATTTGATTCTCGGTCCTACAAAGAACCAGTCATTTTTTGAAGAGTTGTTGGAGGAACCAGTCAAAGAACCTGTTTCTGCGACTGTTCCCTTGAATGAAGTAACTGTGATTAGAGAAGGTGATTTGGAGAAATCTGCCAAAACTGCCAAGGAACCAGTGGATGAACCTGATCCACCCACTGAGTCCCTGGCCGGTGATGTTGCAGATCTAGAAGACTGATAACTATGATGAGAAGTTGAAAGGTGTAGGTTACATAGAGCCCCTGAATGTACTTTACCCTGAGGATGAAGGTCTCAACCCAACTCTGTGTGGGCAAAAATACGTCACCTATGATTACGGGGATACAAGTCCAGTGGCGAGACTAGACTTTGCTTACAAGTCACTAGGCACAGAGGATACACGCCTGCCCCTCAAGCTACGGCTGCTCAGCCGGCACGGGCGCAGGGCGTAAGGTATACATCCCACCGCCTTTGAGTTTACATTCTTCTAGTTAGGGTTTCGTATATGCCACCGCCTTGAGTTTACAGGCCCACAACCTTATTAGTCTTTGTATTTTACTATAATTAGGACTAGGTAAATCTTAGCTATATGTACACCTCCTTATATTGTATTGTTCATCAAGCGATTCCCTGAATCCGGCTATTCTCAAGGAATAATACTCTTTACTTTCATGTCTATTATTTTCTCTCTTTATTTCCTGTATTTTCCTTTATATTTACCGTATTGCTTGTAACCCTCTAACAAATTTAATTATTTTACCTAAACGACCAAATTTAGGCCTAAACAGTTTGGCGCCCACCGTGGGGCCCAGTCAATTATAGGTTTCTACGAAGGAAAAGGCGTAGAAATGCCGAACAGCGACGAAGATGCCTCACATAATTCCGTTATCAAGATCTGACATATGGCTCATAACTCGGCCAACATGGCTGAAAGTACGAGCAGATGACGAAAAGCAGCGTTTCTTTGTTCACTATTGAGGCTAGCATCCCATCGAGAATCCGTGCCCTATAGTAACTCTAGCAAAGTAATGTCTAAAGGCCAGAGTACCCCAAAATCCGTCAACACAATCTTCAGGGGCCTGACGTTGATAACAATTGGGCTAGAATTATTATTGTTTGCAAGGCTCACCGCGAGGTGACCAAAAGCCCTGTGTCAATGCCATTGAATTTGATGATAAAGATATACAACAAGTCCTCTACCCACACCACGATGCCTTGATCATCACCCTGCATGTGCATGATGCCCAAGTCAAGCGTGTGTTGATAGATCCGGGCAGCGATGTGAATATTATGCACTGGAAGGCTGTCTGCCAGACGGAGGTGTAGCACCGGATAATCCCCAGCCCATATACGATAACCAGCTTCAATAGCTCCCGCGAGAAGTCTGTGGGAGAAGAGCTCCTGCTTATCCACCTCCCCAGAGTGACGAAGGCAATGTCCTTCCAGGTAATAACATGTGATCTCTCGTATAACACTATCTTGGGAAGACCTTGGATTCACGAAGTATGCGAAGTACCGTCTACACTTCTTCAAGTCCATAAGTCCTTAAGTAATCCCTTGGGGGTGAGAGAGATTCGAGGGGAGCAGAAGCTATCCAGAAGTTTCTATGCGGCCGCTGTGATATGTGCAGTAAAGAAAGAGGTAAAGAACCAGTGTAAATTCTTAGAAAAGATACTCGGTCCCTGCCTGGTCACTAGCATACCATTCGGGTTCGAAGGGCACGAAGGAAATGGACCTCGAGAGCCTGCCATTATGCAATGATGAAGAGAAGACCGCCAAGGCCACTATCGACAACCTCAACCCGGTAATCTTCGATGAGAGGTTCCCGGATAAGAAATTTTACGTGGGGGCCAAACTTTCTGTCGAAACCAACCAAGAATTCGCCAACTTCCTGCGAGTTGGATCAGGCACGTTTGCCTGGACCCACACCGACATGCCTGGAATCACAACTAGCGTCATCACGCATAATTTGAATGTTGAGCCAAACTTCAAACTGGTAAAGAAAAAGAAACAACCAATCAACCGTGATAGGGGGCTGACAATCCACGAGGAGGTTGAGAAGTTGTTAAACAACGGATCCATTGAGGTTCAATACCCTAATTACTTGTCCAATGTTGTGGTGGTCCCAAAGAAGAATAGAAAATATAGAATGTGCATCTACTTCACAGACATGAATAAAGCATTCCCTAAGGACTCCTTCCCGCTGCCCAATACCGATCAACTCATAAACCCGAATGATTAAGAGAAAACCTCTTTCATCATGGACATGGGGACTTACTGTTACAGAGTAATGTCTTTTGGTTTAAAAAATGCAGGAGAAACTTATCAGAGATTGGCAAACCTGATGTTCAAGGAGTAGATCAGAAAAATCGTGGAGGTTTACATCGACGACATGCTGGTCAAATCAAAATTCTCTAAGGACTACGTCAGTCACTTGGAAGTAGCACTCGACATCTTGGACAAGTTTAGCGTGAAGCTCAATTCAGAAAAGTGTGCCTTCGGCGTATATTCAGGGATGTTTCTCGGGTTCAGCGCGTCTAACAGAGGGATAGAAGCAAACATCACAAAGATCGAAGCAATCAAGGCCATACTGAAGGTGTTGAAGAGTGAAGTAAGGTGAAGAGACTCAACGGTCGGATAGCCGCGCCTAGCCGGTTTATCTCACGATCTTCAGAGAGGTGTCACCAGTTCATCAATATTCTGAAGAAGAATAAGATCGTTGAGTGGACGGAGCAATTCAGTCAGGTGCTTCGAAAGCTGACGTAGTATCTGGCATATCCTCTATTGCTAACCAAGCCACGCAAAGGAGAGCCTTTATTGCTGTATCTCGTGGTGTTCGAAGTTGCTGTCAGTGCTGTTCTTGTACGAGAAGAGAAGGGTGTGATACCTCCAATTTATTACGTCAGCAAATCTCTCTTGGACGCTGAAACCCGCTATCAGCATCTTGAAAAATTGGCGCTCACATTAGTGATGGTAACAAGGAAGTTGCGACCGTACTTTCAGAGTCATACGATCATCGTAGTCTTTTCTTTCCATATACGGACTATCTTGCTCAAACCCGAGCTCTTAGGTAGGCTGGCGAAATAGGTCGTAGAGTTAGGAGAGTACGATATTATCTATCAGCCATGTACGACCATCAAGTCACGAGTTTTCATGGATTTTTTTGCTGACTTCAGTGCCGATATGATGCCAAAGGTCGAAGTCGAATATAAGATGATTGAAGGCATTACCCCCGAGGAATGGGTGACCCACACCGATGGAGCTTCGAATGCCAAAGGAGCCGAGCTTGGTTTCGTGATCTAATCCTCGACCAAGAACATATTTCGGAAGGCTGGCAGCTGCCCATCGATCACAAACAATAAAGCAGAATATGAAGCTGTAATTAAAGCACTTGAATTAGCTTACATATTGGTGGCCAAGGAGATCAGTCTCTTTAGCGACTCTCAGCTAGTGGTCAACCAGAAAATAGGAGCTTCCACTGCTGAAGATGCTCGCATGCAGGAGTACCTAGCCAAGGCGGAGAAGCGCTTGAATTTTTTTTAAAAGTGGAAGACCGATCAAATACTAAGAGAAGAAAACACAGACGCTGATGCCCTAGCCAGTCTAGCAGCCGCTATGAATATGATCGCAGATGTCAAGCGCCACGAGGTTAACATTACATGACTTTTTTGGGATTTGTGAAACACGATAATTGAATACTTGGATAAGAGAAGACTCCTAGAGGACAGGAAACAAAGTAGTAGGCTGAGAGTTCAAATGGCTCGTTATTGCCTGATCAACGGAGAGCTGTACAGCCGAATGTTCAACGGTCCTTTTGCTAAATGTTTGGGACCCTTGCAAGTTGATTACGTGTTAAGAGAAATCCACGAAGGGCAATGCGAAATCACTCTCGCGGACGGTCTTTAGCTCAGAAGCTAATCAGGGCGGGCTATTTTTAACCCCGAATGGAAGATGATGTATGAAAATTCATCCGAGCATGTGACAGTTACTAGAGATTCTCCCATATACTTCATCAGCCAGCAGAGCTTCTATATTCAGTAGTAGCCCCATGGCCTTTTATGAAATAGGGGATGAATATTATAGGGCCCATGCCCAAAGTGGCCGGAGGTGTCAATTTCTTGCTTATCATGAAGGACTATTTCACTAAATAGGTTGAAGCAACAGCTTACTCTTGAATCCGATAGCATGAGGTAATACATTTCATATCGAAGAATACCATGTGCCACTTCGGCGTTCTAGCGGAAATCACTTGTGACAACGAGCCTCAATTCGTAGGAGTCAGGATCATTGCTTTCTTGGAAGTGCGTGAGACAAAGAGGATTACCTTGACACCTTATCATCCTACGGCCGACGGACAAGTTGAGTCTTCTAACAAGACCATAGTGGAAATTTTGAAGAAGCGGCTCAAGGAGGCCAAAGGTAAGTGGCAGGAGGAACTGCCAGCAGTTCTATGGGCCTATCACACCACATCAAAAAAGCCAGAACGGGAGAGACTCCATTCTCATCAACAATATATAGAACAGACGCTATGATCCCCGTGGAAATAGGAGTATCCAGCCTACGAGATCGTTCGCCGAGGAAGAATTAAATAACGAGGCTTTAGGAGCCTCACTTGATGTCCTGGACAGACGCCAGGAGATAGCGGCCGTACGCCTGGCTACCCAGAAACAACGCATGGAGCAGTAATACAATGCGTGGACTAATTTGTATTCCCTCAGCATATGGGACCTAGTTCTTTGCAAAATAACTCAAAGCACCAAGGAAGTCGCTGTTGGCAAGTTAGCCCTAAATTGGGAAGGACCCTATAAGGTTCGAGGCATTGCTGGAAAATGTGCATACATTCTCGAAGACATGTAAGGAACAACCATTCCAAATAACTGGAACATCTCTTGGCTTAAGAAGTACTACCCTTGAAAGGTCAACTGAGCCTAGATACTCGAGACATGTATTTTCTCCTTTCTTGCTCTTTGTTTTATCATTACTTTATACAGGCACTTAGCCCCATCTTTGTTAAGTTTTTATTTGGCTTCAAGCCCTTTTATCAATAAAATTATTATTCTACTTACTCAGTTTTACAATCAGATCCATCTACGATCCAAATTTTTATAGCCCCGACACAACTTAAGTTGAAGTAATACACTCTCTTTTCGCTACAAAAAGTAGAGTAAACTACTTGCTTAAAGCTATATCACTTCTAGTTCAGCAACCAGGCATTATTCATAAGTTAAAATCGTCATTCAATAAAATGCACCTACATGTCGGTGGGAACGTCCGCCCGTGTAGTGCCAGTAAAATCTTAAAACACTCGAGTGAACAAGCACAAAAGTTCTAGCTTGAACGCAAAAATGCCCCATTACCTACAATTGGCTAAAGACATCCCTTTGCGGTCGCGAGCCTTGCCTTAAAAGCCGTCTATTGCAGACGCAATCTAAAGCCATCATTTACCGATACAAATGAAGCACCCAACAGTGTGCACACCCGTATTTAAAAGACACAAGCCCAAAAGGGCACAAAAAACATACTGCTTGACTACACTACAAGTAACTACACAAGTACACATAAATTATTGATGAACGTCCATTTCATTAATATCAATAGCCTGTAGGCTCACAATATACAATTATGTTCTTTCGAATACAACATTATTCATTACATGCGTTCTTAAGAAACTAAAAGGCGTCAAAAGGCTAAAATTGTAAGTTTCTCTGAATTTGCACAGCCGGAGACTCTTCATCTAGAGTGTAGTTCTTGCATCGAAGTTTCTCTCGGCACACAAAAGAAGTCGTTTTGAACACCTTGCCCCAAGAAGCAACATCTTGGTGACGCTGTGCCACGGGTCTTGGAAAATCAATCCAACTGAAGAATACCTTAGTAGAACGGCGGAAGGAGCATCAAACAAGCCAAAAGTTTCATCTCGAATCACCTGGAGAGATACCAACATGGAATCATTTGTGGTTGCGGGAGCACCATGTTGCCCCTCTTCTCTAGACAATTGGAAGAAGACCTCCAAATCGCAGAACAGGAGAGCTGTACGGCCAGCCTGAATGCAGAAATTCTGGAGAAATTTGTTGAACATCAACCGCCCGGAGAAGGAGAGAATACCATGGCAAAGACCCTGCCTCGTCTAGTGGCACTATCCATAGTCGATTTATCCAACGGAGTGAAACGACAAGAAGATGCAGGAGCACTGCATGGCAGGCATTCTTTTGCTGAGGAGCTTCGCATGACAAGAGCAATATCACATCAACTGCTACGTTAGAAAATGAGAACATCGTAATCAGTGCACATGCCACGTTGAAGACATTCTGAAGAACGTAACTATAATCCCGATCAAACTTCATGACTCGGGGACTCCATTCATCCAATCATGGATGGAGAAACAGAGGAAGAAAACTGTGAAGGATCTTTTGCTTGCAACTTTCTTATGTACCATCCATATAAATGAATGAGTTATTCTGGGAATATTAAAACAGGATCAAAGACAAATATTTTTTAAGAAGAGAGGTTTTATTTTCATAAGGAAGCTTTGGAAGAAATAATGTATTTTTTTGAAGAAAAGTTTGTGGCTCTTCTCTATCATGAAGCCCCTATTTACGAATGAGATTAGGATAAAGCATGAAATGGTCAATGTAATTATGGCCAGGAGATATGAAACGATTCGGTGCAGTAAAATGCATTTATAGGAAAGGTGAATGGAATTGATATTAACCAATCAGATAAAGACACGTGGGCTTTCCGAAGCAATCAAGCGTCAGTCTCGGTCAAAGAGACTACGAGTTTCATGGAGTCATTGAGATATCTTTTAACATCCTTTTTTGCATACCTCTTTCACTTCCCGACTGCTTACAAAAACACTCAGCAAGTGGGGTTGCTGACCGTGTGGGGAAAAATATGCCTCCTATGATTACGGGGATGTGAGTCCAGCTATCGAGAGCAGACTTAACTTACAACTCACCGGGTGTAAAGGATACACGCCTGCCCCTCAAGCCACGGCCGCTCAGCTGGCACGGCCATAGGGCGCAAGGTATACATCCCGTCGCCTTTAGGTTTACAGTCTCCTAGTTAGGGTTTCGTATATACCACCGCCTTGATTTTACAGGCCCACAACCTTATTAGTCTTTGTATTTTACCATAATTAGGACTGGGTAAATATTAGCTATAAATACAACTCCTTAAATTATATTGTCTATCAAGCGATTCACACTAAATCCGGCTATTCTCAAGGAATAATACTCTTTACTTTTTTGTCTATTATTTTCTCTCTTTATTTCAAGTATTTTCCTTCATATTTACTGTATTTCTTGTCACCTTCTAACAAATTTAATTGTTTTATCTAAACGACCAAATTTAGGCCTAAACAAACTTTTCATGCAATGGAGAGTTCTTCTAGTAAGACTAAGGTAGTGGCTATGTGTGAACCTAAGAGGAAGTCTAGGAAAAGATCTGAGGAAGAGGTGCTTGTGAAGTCTATGAAAAAGAGAAGGTTAGTGAAGGGAGGAGAGAGTGTGGGTAATTCTGAAATTGGAAACTCTAGGAACTATGGTGGTGATGTTGGTGAGTGGAAGGCAGGTGGTCATAGGAGGAGACTTTCCACTCGAGGTTCTGTAAGGGAACAATAAGAGAAGGCTGTTGAGGAACCTAAGGTGTGTAGGAGAGGCTCAAAGGTGACACTGATAATTGGTGATGGTAAGAAAGGAAAAGAGAAAAGAATAGAGGGCATGGCTCAGCTGACCTTGATTTAAGGGTAAAATTATTGCTGACCTTGAGTTAGAGGGCATAGCTCACCTGGTGGAGAAGCTGAATGCTCAAGGTTGGCTGAACCTATTCCGGGATAAGACTCGAAATTTGTATGACCATGAGGTTTGAGAATTTTACTCAAACTGCACCGTTAGAGAAGGGATAATGACTACCATCGTGAAAGGTCTTCTGATCCAGTTTAATTGTGACAAGCTGGGAGTGATGTTAGGTATTCTTTCTGAGGGTTATAGTGAGTCCTTAAGAAATTGGTGGCCAGCAAGAGGCGATGCTGTTTCCGCTTTGGAGGTGTCCAGGATATTTGTAGGGAATCATAGACCTTCAAGGGCTACACAAGTAAGAAGAAGGCAGTGGAACCCTTCTATCAGCTGTTATTCGAATTTGTACTAAAGAACCTGTTGCAAAGGTCGGAGCGCAGAAGTGAGGCTAACTTTCTTGACCTTACATATATGGACCTGCTGGATAGAGAGCATCATACAAATCATCCTGAGCTGATGATAAATCACATAAGTAGGGTGGCTGATATGGGTATGGAAAATCATGCCTTAGTATATGAGTTTCTCTTGGCAAAGTGTTTGAGTTTTCTGGGGTGCCCGTTAGTAAGTGGACTGAGCCGGACCATAATGTCGTGTTTGGGAGGAACATTCTGAAGTCTTGTTACTATGTGCTGGATGGTGAACCCACTGATGAACAAGTGAACTTAGAGGATGAAGCTAAGGAAGTTCCCGTTACTCGTGTGGATAGAAAAGTAGCTATATCAGAGAATACTTGAGTGGCAGACAGAAGAGCTCGCATGGTTGAATGCTGAAAACACTAGGCTTGATGCGGAGTTGGAGCGGGAAAGACACGGAAATTCTGCTCGTCTTGCCAAGTTGCTTGCCCATTCAATATCCCCAATATTCTCCAAGTCTGAATCAGTCCCTTCCCATTTCCTCCATTTGGTTCTTTTGTTGGCCTGCTTAAGACAATCTATTATTTTTTGTTATGTAATATTTGGATGATGCTTGGATGTTTAAGCCGGTTTGGCACTTAAACTATGTTTTAAATATCTTTTATTGCTATTTGCTGGTATTCTCTGTCTGAAATAGGTTCCTAACTTAATAGGTTGGCCAGCTGCCTATGGCACAACTTACTTAATTTAAATTGAGCAGGTTAATGAACTTTGAACTTTTTGATGATGCCAAAAGGGGGAAGTTAGATGTTGTTAGAATTAATGTACGTTTGTGACCTATTTTTGCCAAACTTAATTACCCAAGTTCTTGTGTATAATGTTGATATGTGCAGGTTCTTGTGCTAATATGCTCGGTGAGACAACATAATTAGTCATCATAAAAAAGGGAAAATTTGTTGAATTATAGTGATGATTGACAAAGGACCTGGTGCTGAGTGAACGTGGAAAATACCTACAGTTGAAGATAGAGTTGAGGCTGTTTGAATTGAAGTTCGAGACCGAGTCGACAAAGGAAAAAGGGAACAGCTGAAGTCAAAGTCTCAATCCGATTTGAAGAAGGAGAAGCTAAGAAGCGGCACTGGAAAGAGTTTCCTAGGCGGTAAAGGATATACTTAGGCAAAATAACTTGGTTTGAAATAAGAAATATTTGTAAACCTTACGCAAAAAGGATTTCAAATTGGAAAAGGAGTTCTAAGGTAAATTAAAATAGGCTTTTGAGAACCTTATAAATACAAGTTGTTTTGACCTTGATAATACGCACTCAAGAATTCTCAACAGAAAAAATTGAGAGCAATTATTCGTGAGAGTTATTGTGTGCAAGAGCAAAAGTAAGGCAGCAGAATCTGACGGAGTTGGAGTTTCATAGTTGAGTCTGTTTGAGTATCTTACAAGGTGCACCAAGTGCAACAATATTTAATATAAATACAAATGTATAAGAAAAAAATAATCATGTTGAGCCGAACCTGTAGTTTATATTATCATGTACCCCTCACATGAAGACGAGCAATTCATAAAACGCCTTTGGGTAGGAGTCGAGGCTCTTGTCAAGTACCTCGGATACGCCCCAAACACACATGACTCCTACCACAGTTATGTGCAGAGACAAATCAGAATAGTAAGCTGGTGTTTGGACATAAATTTGGCCGAACTTTAAAAAGTGAGATTTTGAAGTTGAGTTGAAAAATAATTTTTGAAACTTGAATTTCTGTTTGGACATACATTTCACTTGTAAAAAAGTTAGAAGTTTGTGAATGTGAATTTTTTTCCCCAAAAACTGGTCTCAATCAGTTATTGGGAATTTGAAGTTTTTGATTTCAAAAGGGACAAATAAACAAACAACTTTTTCAAAATATGCCCCCAAATGTTATAAACAAATGAGTCCTATGTTTATGGATTATGGGCGGTAATATTTCTTATTTACTAGCTTCTGCATATATTATTTGTACATATTAAGTATAATTTTTAACACAAATACAAAATTCAGGCTAAAGTTACTGGATGGTTACTGAATTTCGCAGAATCGTACTCGAACGACTAGATCCACCCCTGGTTATGTGCAATTGTGTATAATTCTCGTAAAACTCTGAAAGTTTCTTATTTAACGCTTTACTCTGCAATAGCCACTTTATAACTCAAAATTGAGATATTGCAGCCTCTTATGGAGTTCAACATCGCACTATAAAGTGAATTTTGATAGGACTTTTTATCTAATAAATTTTTTTGTCTTATCTTTTATTTGGTGCTTATTAGTCAATCATCCATATTAAGTTTATCTCCTTTCTGTAGTTATGTGTTCATGATAGAGAGCTAAGCTATTAAGCAAAGTGGAATTATTTGCACCCTGCTTATGTGACAAGGTGTGGTAGTTCACTCTCTTTGAAAAAGTGAGAACCAAACAAATTTAAAAATCCCCTTTCGTATTTCTTTTAGTTAAATTTGTTACTACCTTTTTTCGTTTTTTCTTTTCTTTTACTTTTTCATTTTCTTCTCTTCTTTTCTCGTCTCTTCTCTTGCCTCTTACCTCATCCCCCATCGATAATAGAAGTTGTCGGAATGTTCACAGCGTTGCTCCTTTTCTTTTTTTTTTTAACTCCACCTCTCGCCCTCTCCGGAAAACAAATAGTGGCCCTCCCACCTTTTGCTCCTACTAAGAGTCGAACTCACAACCTCTGATTGTAGGGGGAGGATGCTTACCATTTGAGAAACCCTGACTTGTCACGGCGTTAGCCCTTAATTACACATATTCAACTAATCTTCTTTCTCTTTTTCTTACAGAAATACATAAATCACAATAAAAAAATTATAAATTTGTAAAGAAAAACACATAGCCATTGTTATTTATGCCTAAAATTGGACGAATATAGATAAATTTAATAGCGATGTATTATTCCTTGAGAATAGGCGGATTCATAGTGAATCACTTGGTAAGTAATACAATGAGAGAGAGGGGTATATAGCGATAGGTTTACCCCAGTTCTAATTATGGTAAAATACTATGTTTACAGATCGTGGGCCTGATTACATAAGACGCTGATATTAAAAAAACCCTTACTAGGAGACCATTAACTTAAGGCGGCAAGATGTGTGCCTTACGGCCCTAGGCCCGTGCCTGATGAGCGGTCGTGGCTATGGGGCAGGCATAAATCCTCAGCGCCTGATAACTTGCAAAGTAAGCCTAGTCTTTGCCTGCTGGACTCGTATTCCCATAAGTGTAGGCGGCATATTTTTAGCCACATTGTCAATCCCCACACTTGTTGATCATTATTGTAAACGGTCAGGAAGTGAAGGAAGCATGCCAGATAGATGTGTGAAAGGATATCTCAACTACTCCCTGAAATTCGCAACCATTTCAGCCGCAATGGACGTTTTGTGCCTCCCAGAGCTCCACACGGCTTCGCCTGATTGGCTTTATTGATCCTTTGCATCTTCCCAATACCTACTATTTACTGTGTCGAATCGTTCGTATCCTTTGCCCTAATTACTTCTTGACTGTTTTGTACTATTTCTTATCTCTTTTTGCCTATATAAAGGGCCTTCCTCTGCAATTTATTTCCATAAGTTCTTCATCTTCCAAATACATTGTTTCTCCAAAAAAGTTGATTTCTTTTGTGAAAAACAAACCAGTCTTCCATCTCTCTAAACGTTCATCTTCGATCCCGGCTCAACACTTTTTCCAAAATACCACCATTCTCTAGAGTGGTTGGTGTGTGTGTTTATGCCTAAAATTTGCCTTGAAGATAAAATAGATAAATTTATTAGAGGATTACAAGAAATACGGTGAATATAAAGGAAAAATAGTAAAGCAGAGAAATAAATAGTTGTATTCCTTGAGAATAGTTGAATTATGTGAGAATCGCTTGATGTACAATACAATGTGAGGAAGGGTATTTATAGCTATGATTTATCCAGTCCTAATTATGGTAAAATATAAAGACTAATAAGGCCGTGGGCCTGTTTACTCAAGGCAAACCTATGCTAAAAGCGGGATCCCAAAGGGGCCCCCAGACCTGCCGCAGCCTAAGAGGTCAATCAACGTGATAGTCAGTGGCCTGACGTTGCTTGGTGACTCGAAAGACGGTAAGGCAGCGGTCGATGAGGATCACGCCCAAGAAGAGATGATCTTATTCAGTGACGAGGACAACACTAGCTGCATATGGGATACGGACGTCAAGCGCGTCCTAGTCGACGCTGGTAGCGCCGTGAACCTCATTAAATAGGACACTCTACAGGCGATGGGAGTTGAAGACAAAATGACTCAGAGTGTCTACACGCTGGTAGACTTTGACAACTCCTATGATAAGTCTATCGGGGAAACCAGCCTTGTTGCACAAATTTCGGGAGCGGATTATGTTTCAGGTCATAAAAGGATGTGTCCCATACAATGAAATCATAGGGCGGCCGTGGATTCACCAGGTTAAGGCAGTACCTTCTACCTTGCACCAAAAACTCAAGTACCCCACCATGTGGGGAATAAAGGAGATCAATGGAGATCAGGAGGCATCAAGGGAGTGCTACACCGCAGCGATCCTAAGAGTATCTGACACTGAAGAGGCACCAAAGGCCGACTTCTCAGAAACCGATGAAGACCCCGAAACCTCAATCAACCAACATTATAATTCTGATTATTCAGTTGATTGATGTGCTTTTGTGGGGGAGGGGGGGAAGGGGGAGGGGGGTGGAAAGTAGGGCATCTGGAAGTATAATTTTAGCATTTACTTTTATTAAGTCTCTAGTTTCTTTAAAATTTGATCGCAGTATTTAAATACTCATCAGTTACGTTACGAGTTTTCACCCACAATAGTTTAGGCCCTGCATCCCTATTAATCAATAAAACTACTATTTTACTTAGGCAGTTTTGTAATTACAATTCAGATCCATCTGTGATCCAAATATTCATAGCCCCGGCAAACTTATGTTGAAGTAATAGACTTACTCCCGGCAAACTTAAGTTGAAGTAATAGACTTACTTTTCGTGACAAAAGTAGGATAAACTACACGCTTGGAGCTAGACCACGTCTAACTCAGTCACCAAGCATTATTCGTAAGTTGAACTCATCAATTCAATAAATTTGCGCCTACATGTCGATGGGGACGCCCGTCCGTATAATGCCAGAAAGTTTTAAAATACTCGAGTAAACAAGAAACGACGTTCTGTATCAGAACACAAAAATGCCCTTTTCCACACGGGCTAAAGTCATCCCATTGTGGGCACAAAACAGCCGTCTGCCACAGACGCAAAACAAGACGCCAAACACTGGTGCACACAACGGACTTAATTGCCCAAGCAGGCTCACTGACGAATGTTCTAGACACTAGAACATGCATGACGTCCGAAAGCCGCTTAACCTTTTGGCACACATGCTCATGAAGGCTCGATTTAGCAAAGACATTACTTAATTGTTTACAGCGAAAACTGAAACCATCACAGACAAATTAAGAAGTAATTCAAGTTAAAAAGCCTCAAAACAGGCCAAAAACATATTATAACGCCCGCAAAACACTGGCAATAGTTCAAAACATAGATGCAAAAAGAATCTTAAGCATCAAAGGGGTGGGGGGATTTCTATTCCTCTCTCAGGGCACTCCCTTCAGCGGAAACATTCCGCGAAGGTCCTGTTTCACCAACTGCAGGTATCCTAGCCAACGCTTCATCTCCTCGGTCACCACTAGCCTCTTCAGAACCTTCTTCAAGGTTGGATCCTATCTGAGCATCTGCTTGGGCCACAAGCTCGGTCAACGAAGCAATCTCTATCTCTAGGACCATACTAGGGTCGCGACGAACCCGAAGGAAGGTGTCGAGAGCAGCCGCGATGTTAGCACGATCCACCTCAGCTATGCGATGAGCATTCAGGGCATTCATTTGTTCTTCCTTGACATGAGAATCATTGCAAGGTTTGTCGCGAACCTTCTCCAGGGATGCCACTTTGCTTTTCAGCCTATGATTCTCATCTTGAAGGAAGGCGGAAAGACCCTTAGCATCAGAGACACTCTTTTTAGTAGTCTCAATCCTCTCATCCACCCCAGACAGCCTTTGTTGAAGAGCCTCTATAGCTACTTCTAGGCGGGCCACATTTTTATGCTGAAGCTGCTCTAAAAGCTTGGCCTCCGTAAGAGAAGACTGAAGGGTTTCCACAGCATGTTTTTGCTTGCGGATCTCATTGCCAAAGCTTCATCAAGGTTCTTACATCTCAGGGACTCCATTTGATAAGCTTTACGCATAGTATAAAGCTCCCCTCTCAGCCGTTCAACTTCCTCCACGAAAGGCTGCAGGCTAGCGACTTGTCCTAGCAATGCTTTATTCTCCTCTCTCAGGTTCTCATCTAAGCCTCCTCGATGGAGTATCTCATGATAAACCATCAGCCCTTGGGCAAATGTTGGAACGGATATTTAGCAGAGGGAGAGTATGAACTGGACTCGTAGGATATTGAAATGGAAAAAAGAAGTTTATCCGAAGCGAGCAACTAGCGGCGACCTCAAGTAGTTTCTGACGGCTGTAACTAGCAAGATGTATTTGTTCATTAGGGCCGATCAACTCAGCAGTGTGGTCTATCACAACCCTCGGGGTCTTAAACAGGTTAACTCTCGCAGCAATAGGAATAACAACCTCATGGGCACCATTCACGGGTTTAGCTACAGAATCTGCATCTATTGCCGCCTCCTTACTAAGACGACGTTGGAAAGAGTCGGTTACCTAGGGGGCCGGAGTCGGAACAGTGGGCTGAACATGTTGTTGACACCCAATTTTGTCCCTCTTTTTTTTAAAATAGGCTATATTTAACCTAAAGGTGCAATATTGACTGTTTGAGCAAATTTGCATTAGGAGGCATGCTTTTACGCGTGATTATCCCCTATTTATACATTATATATTTAAATGCGGTTATATAGTGTACGTTGCATCATTTAAGCTATTTATTAAATACACATCAAACTGTGGTCATTTGTGCAATTTAGTGTGTTTATAATTTTTATTAATTATTTGTCACTATATTTGACCTCGATTATTTTATATGTGCAATTTATTTTCTTTATATGTATTATACATATTTATATTTTGATTAGCACCTTTAAGTTGAATATCGGTCATTTTATTCATGATCTGAATTCTTCCACGATCTCTAACAAATTTCATAAATAATCACCTACCATTTCAAAAGCACCTTTTTATTGAAATTCCCGTTATTTCGAACCTAGACATAGAGCTTAGTCAAATACATTCATTTTATTCGAATGAAAATGATTGTACCATATATTATCCTTTTCCCAAAATTACTCCATCAGACCCTTGAATTTGGGTATCTTTTTCCAACATTATCACATGTAAATCTACCCAAATTATCTTCATTATCATATCTCCCAATTTTTTTTGGTAATAAACCAACGTTCATCATCTCCCCTTTACACCTCCCAACGTCTCTATTCAGACTCCCCCAAAAAATCATCCCTGGTATCTCTCCTCCCATTTTCTATAAAAAGATCATCTTCAACTTATGTATATCTCACCTCAGATTGAGAAAATGATACGAATCCCCCCAAAATTTCTCCTCTAGTCCCTGGAATGATGCACCTCATCCAACGTCTCTTTGCATTTTCCTTTTCTTAAATAGAGAGTACCAACACACAAAACATACATAGCAGTGCACACACACACCATCCTTCATCTTCTTTACTAAACCCACAGTCCATACGCACACATACACAGAGATAAGGGAAAAGAACTCTTTTCATCTTCTTCCCCAATCGCACCATACAGAGAGCAATCACACACATACACCAGTACACCTACATATTGAGATACACACCCATACACACTATTACACACCCGCCTAGTCATCTCCTTCGAACACCACCACACATACATATCCCCACCATTCACACAAATCCATATAGACACAGTAATAGAGATAAAAAAGGGATACGAGGGGGATCAATACAGATTGGAGCAGAGAGGGATATAGGGCAGTGGCGCAACACCAGTTAGCGGTGGCAATGACTCGCCGCTGATTGGTCCTGTTGCATGAATACACCACCAATCATTTAATTTTCTCCTCCTCTACCTTGTTCGCATATTACCAAAAATTGAAAAAGTGTCAGGGAGAGGAGTCGCAGCGATGCCGCTACTCGCTGGCGGTCGCTCCTCCTCCCTCCGTGATACTGTCGTTTGATAGCAGGAATCTTTATGACCGGTGACTCTTTCACTATTTGTCTTCACTTCTCTGTGTCGTGTGTAATTACCAGTAGGATCCCCTTTGCTTTACCACTGCTTTGGATTCTATTCATTGGTTACATGTCTTGTTTGACCCATTGAGCCCGCAGGATATTGCTTTGTTTGAGCAGTTTCGATTGACAAAAATGATTGGGCGTTTGTACTGTTCTTGGATTATCGTTATGAGACTCATTAATCAATTTGTTGCTTATGGCCTATGAAAATATATACTTATTTGAGGCTTATACACCGATTTGAACAGATATTACACCGTTTGGTCAGTGACGATTTGGAGGCCAACTGTCTCGTCCCAATACGTATACAATGTCCCGTCCCGTTATGTCCCTTACGTATCCCTCCGAAAACAAAATAGGCGATGAAGATACGTTTACTTTGCACTCTAAGCAATAGTAGAGTGTGCGATTGGAGGTGCTTGGCATGGCAAACCGGCACAGGCTCCTTATTTGCAGCCTCGCCGACGTTCCTAACCTCCACTTGATGCAATATACATTCCGAGCCTAAACTTTTATAAAATCTATTTTCCCCTTAATTATTATTATTAAGATTATTACCATTATTATTATTATTACTATTATTATTATTATTATTACGACCTTATTATTTTCTTATTTTTTCTTCATTTCATTAACTATAATACTAACTCAATTTTATTTGTTGGGAGGTACATCTGAATAGATATTTTCAAGACGATGCTCCAAAATGCCCTTAATTCAACTTGCTATTGCAATCTTTTAATTTTTAATTTATCATTATTAATTTATTTTGATATACTAACTAATTTGTTTTGTTTTGCGAGGTGTATTTGGTTGAATTCTCCAAGGAAGAAACAAATGACACGACCCGAAATCTGGTTAGGTCGTGCGGGCACCCGACATCCTCCCCTAGACCCGTCGGGCGAACCCTTACCAATTAAATTAGGAAAATAAATATAACAATTCATAGATAAGGACAAGACTTAAAATAAAAATACCGACATACTGATACCTCTAAGCTGTACACACAAAATTACAGCTGACTACCCAACATACTAGGTTTAGGGTTATCCAGACTAGACATAAAAGAGTACACAAGAAGACAGATACCTCCTGAAGGGAGCAAAATACAACTGAAATGATAACCAATAAACTGGTGGCCATCCGGAATAAAAGCTGGCTCACCCTGACAGCTGAAGTCGTCTTCGCTCCTTCACAATGTGGCGAACTCAATCCTGGAGCGAACCTGCCGAAACGAAATAGATACATAAGAAACAAACAACAAACAAGGGTGAGTCAAAAGGACTCAATAAGTGGGGCAGACTAGCCACCTCAAAGAATAGGATAGCTAGCCAGGGAGAAAAGAAACAGATAAACCAAATTCCTCTTATTTAAATTATGAAAAGGCAGAGCCAGATAATAACTAGAAACACGTATGGAATCACAAACTCATCAACAACCAGGAACGTAAGATAGCCAGAATATATAGGTATCCCGAACACATCAACAATCAGAAATACATCCTGTTGCGGTGCGCAACCCGATCCATATATTCATCCTGTTGCGGCATGCAACCTGATCCATATATTTATACCGCTGCGACGTGCAACCCGATCCATATATTTATACCGTTGCGGCGTGCAACCCGATCCATATATTTATACTGTTGCGGCGTGCAACACGATCCCCGCAACCCAGAATACGAGCCAGAAATATATAGACAAATAAGCAATGCACGTATAAGCAGAACAGTAGTTATGTACCACAAGTCTACACAATGGTATGAAATGAAATGAGATGAAATGAAATATGATGCAAAGGGTCACATGTGTCAAATGAATGGAGCGGAATCCGCCTACTCCAGGGCGGAATCCTCCTACCCTCAATATGATGCAATGGAGCGGAATCCTCCTGCTCCTAGGGCGGAATCCTCCTACCCTCAATATGATGCAATGGAGCGGAATCCTCCTGTTCCTAAGGCGGAATCCTCCTCCCCCAATATGATAGAATGGAGCGGAATCCTCCTGCTCCTGGGGCGGAATCCTCCTACCCCTCAATATGTGCAATGGAATGCGTATGAATGCAATATGATGCCATGCAGTCGCACATGCCTGATACCTATATCTGGCGCGGGACTCTCATCGTCTACCAGGAGATATATGCAATAATGACCCTTCACCGGCTTGGGACTCTCATCGATTACCGGGAAGTATATGTAATAATGACCCTTCACTGGCTCGGGACTCTCATCGGTTACCGGGAAGTATATGTAATAATGACCCTTCACCGGTGCGGGACTCTCATCGCCAACCGGGAAGTATATGCAATAATGACCCTTCACCGGTGCGGGACTCTCATCGCCAACCGGGAAGTATATGTAATAATGACCCTTCACCGGTGCGGGACTCTCATCGCCAACCGAGAAGTATATGCAATAATGACCCTTCACCGGTGCGGGACTCTCATCGCCAACCGGAAAGTATATGCAATAATGACCCTTCACCGGCTCGGGACTCTCATCGATTACCGGGAAGTATATGCAATGCTCAAAACCAGAGTGCAATGCTCATATGCTCAATGCAATACCAACAATAGGGCTTAACATATAATATACAATGTAAATTCAAAGCTAAGGCGTAATGAGTACGCCTATCGGCAGCTACACACGTAAGGAACACGTGGTAGAATATCCACATGGCCAAGGGCCTCCAAAGAAATGGATATAAATACTTACCTCTTCCAAAAGTTAGCACTGCTAAACAACAACCGCTTTATCCTTTGGTTTCATTGCCAAACGATCCCACTCTATTCAATAAGCAGAAAAATATATCAAATTAGGCTAAAGGCTTTATTCCTTACATCTTAGGGCAATCCAGTTAGGAACCTGATACCCTATTCGCATACGTAATACGCAGGTCAGGCCTATGTACAGGGTTTGAGGTCACATAACCAAACCCTAAATAAATTACATTTATAAGTTGCCCATAACTCACTGAGTACGAATATATAATCAATTCCACTATCGGGGACCATTTGACCCTTTAAACTATTAATTGAACTTATTAAAACGATGTCTAATATTCCAAGTTTTACCGTTAAAACATATTCAAACACACGTAATAAACTCAAATAATTCATTAAGATCATTACCTGAATGTTTCGGGGTAAAAATTCTAGTATTTTCCCGGCACTTTTCTCATTTTCTGGCATTTTTTTCATACTTTTTTTGCTGCGTTTTCTCCTCTATTTTCGTTTTTAGTACGTTTTTATGTTTCTGTTCGCTATACAAAGGCTAAGGACCAAAATGGTCCACCGCCTCTCATCTTTCAATTTTTTAATCTTTTTTCCTTTTTTTTTTCTTTTTTTATTTTAAAATTCGCTGCTACAGTAAAAACTAAAACGGTACCCTACGATATTCGAAATAATTCCAACTTTTGCATACCAGTTATACAAAATATATGTAACATACTCGCGAAGGCGGATCTCAAATTGGACTCCCGAAACTCAAGATGCGAATTTAAATAGAAAAAGTCAAATTATTTAACTTTCGGCATTTTAGCGGAAACTAGCCGAACAACATCGAAATTCACTTTTGAAAGTTTACAAAAGTCACAAATAATTATACGAACCTAACGGCACTGTCGGATTTCGAATCGGAGCTCATTCGCCAAAACCGAGCTTGAAAATCTCTTTTTAATATTTATGGACAATAAAAACTGAAACCTTCTTCCGATGGCTACCGAACGAGGTCTGATTTAGCTCAAATTTTACAGACAGGTCCTAATAGACATTACGAATATTTTAAAATTATCGGCACGCCAATCGGAGTCCTAACTTCCGAAACGACTGACCGAGGTCATTTCATTCTCCTCCACTTAAACTCTCGTTCGTCCTTGAACGAGCCTAAGTCTAAAGAAAAATTCGCACAGATAACAAAAGAACTTGCACGACCTTCATGTGCTACTCCACGGGTATTATTTCCTGATTACAGAATCAGAATTATAACTCGCACATCAAACTCTTGGATAAAAACATAGCTGGATAATATCATAACGCTATTGCCCAGCTTATTCTGACTAAGCTGATCCTTCCTTGATCACGAGAGGAGTGTTCTACATTTTTGAAACAAAGATACACGAAACTCTGGATGAATTAACATGATTCTGCCAGTGAATCACCTCGTCAATATACTTTTCGATATAGAACAAGTCGATGAAACAAAGAATTAGCTTACGCTTCAGCAACACCTTAGAGATTTAATATTATGATTTGGTATCAATTGGAGGAAGACTTCTCCACTTAAAGCATAAACTCATACAACTAATTTGAATAGAAATAGTCATCCTCACACAACCTGCTGGTTTAAGGAAAACTTAGCTAAATAGAGAACGCGGCTCAGACCTGAGCTACCAAATTACTCTCTCTAGTTGCCAAACAGCTGCAACTCTCAAGTTCACAGCTCCATACATTTTCTATAAGCACCACCGCCTGATGGATCAAATCAGAGGTCAAATGATGCCTCTCATTACCCTTAGTAGCCTTGAAAAACAACAATGTGCATACCCGGCTACCCTGACACGCACTCTGGCTCAACACAGGGAACATCATAAGAGGCTACTGACCGCCTAAGCTCACCCGTGCCAAACAAAGAAGAGATGGCAATGGACTGAGGATAGAAATAATTGGAGCTTCAGGAAGCTCATCTTTTTTTTTTGCTTGGATCCAAGAGCTACACTACTTCCGAGTCAGGCTAACCAAAGAATCGCAATTGAAGAGATAGACATTAAATAAGCTTTATGGAATGACATCTATGCCAATTTAACCTCTCAATAAGAAGGAAACTCTAACAATTTGCCAGAAAACCCTTTTATAACCGAGACAAGCTCATAGAATAACATGACTCTACAAGCATCTTGAACCAAAAGAAGACACATAGATCGAGTATTACTTACTAATCACTTTGCACAGGAAGAAACGATAAAACTTTCTGATGGGGACGAATTAGGATCCCTTATCCTACCAACATTGAATTTCGAGGAGAGAGGTAAACTGAATTGACATAATAACAGAAGGTGACGTAACAAGATGCCAAGCAGACAATACCGACACTCACTCCCAAATCTTTCACATTTAAATCAGATAAACTAATAGGGTCATCACAAATGCCAGGAATAAATCAGATCAGAAGCTTACCCTTCTACCGCAACCGGTTCTTAATAGAAATGACATCCAAAGAAACCATGGAAACATGATAAGACAAACCATTTCCAGATCGATCGGAAGAATCAAATCTTACTCACATATAAGGGAAGAATAAATACTTTGGTCTACTACATCAGATACCTCAACATCCTGCCAGACTGGTAGTTCATAAAACTACCTCTGCAGCTGATCACTGAGCCACTACCCTGGCAATCACCTTCTGAAGAACCACTGCCACCACACTCTCAACCTCTACTGGATGGTAGCATTTCTCTGGCTGATTGAGATCTAAATAAAATCCTCTGAGACTGTGTAGGTGCCTGACGAGAGAAAGGATAACAGCCTACTTGCCAGAGTGAGGGAAAACTCCTCAAAAGATAACTAGGCTCATGATAATGATAACACCTTTCTGCTGAAAATGGAAACAGGATAGATTGTTGATAGCTGTAAGGAAAAGACTGGATCTGATCTTGACGAGCTACTGGCACACTCTAAGAATCACGTAACACAAGCTGAGATAACCTGGAAGGTGACCTCCCAAAATAATCAGAAGTCTTACCTCCAAATGAGGTACCATGGTTACCCACTAGGGCCACGGGACCTCTTGCTCTCCCGCTCTAACTCTTCCCGCTCTAACTTATGGTATGCCTAATACCTTCGGGCAATATCAACAACAACACCAAATGAAATCCCGACCTCAATTTTTTTTCGAGCCATCTAGGATCTCAGGAAGGATAAAGGTCATCAATAAATTTTTGAATCTCTCGAAAGGCTCATGGACTAGTTCTAATGCATATTCAGCCATTCTATAGAATTCAATCTAATATTCTGAAACACCAACAGGCTAACCGATAGGCTACCCTGTCATTTCCACCCAAAACTAGCGACACTTTTCATCTTGCTTGCTGCACAAAAGGAACTTTTCCATGAATCTAGAAGAAATATCGAACCAAGTTAGCTAATAAGAGAGCGGTCCACCAATTCAAAGCTGGACCCCTCAAACTGGAAAGCAGAATAATCAACACCATACTGCTCGATATAATCAAGAGCCTGAAGGATACGCTGACATCATTTTATTTTAAAAAAAAACTTACACAGGGATTATTTGATGCATTGCTTAAGAATATCGGAAGGTTCAACCGTGTAAAATAATGCAACTTCTTTGGGCACTCAGATCTAACCGTTACCTCGGCTGGCTAACCAGCCAGAACAATTGGTGGCGCAACACATGCTGCTTCTAGAACATAATTTACTGGGGCAACATCAGGGACTGGAACAGGGGCTCGCTGAGACCGAACGTCTCCATCTGCGGCAACCTGATAGGCTGCCTAGCGAATAATAGACTCTTGCAGTATCTGCGTCGCCAAGATTCTCGTAAAAGCATCGTAGAGAGCCAAGGGAACCACAAGGCCCTGCTCCCTTTCCCATCGCGAACTCGTACGGCTGGGACCTCCATAACTAAATCGTCAGCACGATCAAAACTCTCGGGGCTTCGTCAGTGCTAGCCCCAGGCTAGACTGCTTCCTCTTGAACTCATACTATTTGCTGATTTGTTGCATGAGGGGTCACAATTACCACGAAGGAATTAACAAATTAACGAAAATACTTTTGAATCCTAGACCGACGCACGATCAGAAAAGAAGGAAGTGAAACTTCCTAAATGCCATCATAGCCTCTCGTAGATAAGTACGGACGTCTACGTACCCATCAGCGAGACTCTACTAGACACTGTCTTAGTCTGAATAGACTCTAAACCGGGCTCTGATACCAACTGACACGGCCCGAAATCCGGTTAGGTCGTGCGGGCACCCGACATCCTCCCCTAGACCCGTCGGGCAAACCCTTACCAATTAAATTAGGAAATTAAATATAACAATTCATAGATAAGGACAAGACTTAAAACAAAAACACAGACATACTGATACCTCTAAGCTGTACACATAAAATTACAGCTGACTACCCAACATACTAGGTTTAGGGTTATCCAGACTAGACATATAAGAGTACACAAGAAGACAGATACCTCCTGAAGGGAGCAAAATGCAACTGAAATGATAACCAATAAACTGGTGGCCATCCTGAATAAAAGTTGGCTCACCCTGACAACTGAAGTCGTCTTCGCTCCTTCACAACGTGGCGAACTCAATCCTGGAGCGAACCTGCCGAAACGAAATAGATACACAAGAAAGAAACAACAAACAAGGGTGAGTCAAAAGGACTCAATAAGTGGGGCAGACTAGCCACCTCAAAGAATAGGATAGCTAGCCAGGGAGAAAAGAAACAGATAAACCAAATTCCTCTTATTTATATTATGAAAAGGCAGAGCCAGATAATAACTAGAAACACGTATGGAATCACAAACTCATCAACAACCAGGAACGTAAGATAGCCAGAATATATAGGTATCCCGAACACATCAACAATCAGAAATACATCCTGTTGCGGTGCGCAACCCGATCCATATATTCATCCTGTTGCAGCGTGCAACCCAATCCATATATTTATACTGCTGCGACGTGCAACCCGATCCATATATTTATACCGTTGCGGCGTGCAACCCGATCCATATATTTATACTGTTGCGGCGTGCAACACGATCCCCGCAACCCAGAATACGAGCCAGAAATATATAGACAAATAAGCACTGCACGTATAAGCAGAACAGTAGTTATGTACCACAAGTCTACACAATGGTATGAAATGAAATGAGATGAAATGAAATATGATGCAAAGGGTCACATGTGTAAAATGAATGGAGCGGAATCCTCCTACTCCTGGGCGGAATCCTCCTACCCTCAATATGATGCAATGGAGCGGAATCCTCCTGCTCCTAGGGCGGAATCCTCCTACCCTCAATATGATGCAATGGAGCGGAATCCTCCTGCTCCTGGGGCGGAATCCTTCTACCCCAATATGATAGAATGGAGCGGAATCCTCCTGCTCCTGGGGCGAAATCCTCCTACCCCTCAATATGTGCAATGGAATGCGTATGAATGCAATATGATGCCATGCAGTCACACATGCCTGATACCTATCTCCGGCGCGGGACTCTCATCGTCTACCAGCAGATATATGCAATAATGACCCTTCACCAGCTCGGGACTCTCATCGATTACCGGGAAGTATATGTAATAATAACCCTTCACCGGCTCGGGACTCTCATCGATTACCGGGAAGTATATATAATAATGACCCTTCACCGGTGCGGGACTCTCATCGCCAACCGGGAAGTATATGCAATAATGACCCTTCACCGGTGCGGACTCTCATCACCAACCGGGAAATATATTCAACAATGACCCTTCACCGGCTCGGGACTCTCATCGATTACCGGGAAGTATATGCAATGCTCAAAACAAGAGTGCAATGCTCATATGCTCAATGCAATACCAACAATAGGGCTTAACATATAATATACAATGTAAATTCAAAGCTAAGGCGTAATGAGTACGCCTATCGGCAGCTACAGACGTAAGGAACAAGTGGTAGAATATCCACAAGGCCAAGGGCCTCCAAAGAAATGGATATAAACACTTACCTCTTCCAAAAGTTAGCACTGCTAATCAACAACCGCTTTATCCTTTGGTTTCATTGCCAAACGATCCCACTCTATTCAATAAGCAGAAAAATATATCAAATTAGGCTAAAGACTTTATTCCTTACATCTTAGGGCAATCCAGTTAGGAACCTGATACCCTATTCGCATACGTAATACGCAGGTCAGGCCTATGTACAGAGTTTAAGGTCACATAACCAAACCCTAAATAAATTACATTTATAAGTTAACCATAACTCACTGAGTACGAATATATAATCAATTCCACTATCGGGGTCCATTTCACCCTTTAAACTATTAATTGAACTTATTAAAATGATGTCTAATATTCTATGTTTTACCGTTAAAACATATTCAAACACACGTAATAAACTCAAATTATGCATTAAGATCATTACCTGAATGTTTCGGGGTAAAAATTCTACTATTTTCCCTGCTCTTTTCTCATTTTCTGGCATTTTTTCATACTTTTTTTTGCTGCGTTTTCTCCTCTGTTTTCGTTTCTAGTACATTTTTATGTTTCTGTTTGCTATACAAAGGCTAAGGACCAAAATGGTCCACCGCCTCTGATCTTTCAATTTCTTAATCTTTTTTCCTTTTTTTTTTCTTTATTTCTTTTAAAATTCGCTGCTACAGTAAAAATTAAAACGGTACCCTACGATATTCGAAATAATTCCAACTTTTGCATACCAGTTATACAAAATATATGTAACATAGTCGCGGAGGCGGATCTCAAATTGGACTCCCGAAATTTAAGATGCGATTTAAATAGAAAAAGTCAAATTATTTAACTTTCGGCATTTTAGCGGAAACTAGCCGAACAACATCGAAATTCACTTTCGAAAGTTTACAAAAATCACAAATAATCATACGAACCTATCGGCGCTGTCAGATTTCGAATCGGAGCTCATTCGCCAAAACCGAGCTCGAAAATCTCTTTTTAATATTTATCGACAATAAAAACTGAAACCGTCTCCCGATGCCTGCCAAACGAGGTCTGATTTAGCTCAAATTTTACAGACCGGTCCTAATGGGCATTACGAATATTTTAAAATTATCGGCACGCCAATCGGAGTCCTAACTTCCGAAACGACTGACCGAGGTAGTTTCAACAAATTAGTAAATTGCACCTTTTTATTTAATCTTAATTATTATATGCATACTATAGTAGTCATTTAGTTATTTGACTATTTTTAGTTGGTTAGTTATTTTGCTTAGTTACTTTTAATTGCTTAGAATCCCAATTATAGTGTCCGGCCGGTAACCACATTTGGTGGAGCCTGAGAGGTGCCTAACACCTTCCTCTCGGGTAAACTTGAACCCTTACCTAGAATTTCTGATTCGTAGAATATGTTTTGGAGTTAATTATAAAATTGGCTAGAAATAAAAGTAGGTGCCCTAATACGCCTAGTTAAAAAATATGTTAGGTGGCGACTCCAAGTCTTTACCCGAGTTCCAATAAGTCGAGCCCTGTTTCGAACCCTAACTGGGTTCGGGGAAAAATGGGTGTGATACATGTATACAAAAGATATTTGCTTATGAGATGCAAAGGGAAATTGTACTAGCGATGCATGGAATGAAGAATTGACCTGATGACTGAGGCTCAAGGTGAATGGGAGGTAGCACCACTTCGTCTTCAACGACGGCTTCTTCACCAGCCTCTGGAGACTCATCTATTAGGTGTCTACACTTTTGCATAGATGGGCCAGATTCAGCAGCAGCAGAAGAAGGGGTCTCAACAGCCTCAGGCTCATGCACTCGGGGGACTTCGGCCTCACCATCAGAAATCACCAAGGTTTCACTAGCAATCACCACATTGTCATGCTTGGAAGACCTTTTTCTCTTCGAAGAGCGGGAATTTCTTGCCTTCTCAATAATTCTCCCTCTAGATGCTCGCACATCGGGCAAGGGAGCAATATACGGGGCAACAAGTTTTATCTCCTTCAGCGGGGGCATCTCATGACGGGAGGACCCTAAAACAAAGAGGAGGTAATGAAGACAATAGGTGCCGAGGATCAACAGAGAAATTTGGATGAGATGACTTACCATTGTCCTTTGCATGCCATGGCCAAAGATGTGAAAGTCATTGAAGTAGGGGGGTTTCTCGCAAAAATTGCAGTAACCCACATGGTTAACTCATCATTAGTTAGTTGTATATCATTCACTGAATTCACTAAGGAATATGAAAAGTCAGTTTAGAGAAGTAACAGACATGGAATGTACAAAAATGAGAATGCAGAAACTTACATCTCCTATGAAGATATTTGGAAAGGGAAGAGAGGAAACAATGTCCGGCGTCCTCACCGCCACATACTAGTGGATCCAGCCGCGATCCTTGGAATCTTTACTATTAGGAACTACGCCTTTCTTCTCCATTTGATTTACATCAGCATACCCGCCTTGTGGAGACGGAGAGAGTAGAAAGCAAGGAGGTGTCAGAAGGAAAACTTTACCCTGGCATGGTTCGCCAAGTGATCTAGTACAGCCACCAATAGCCATACAAGGGGCCTACTTGACCCAGCAGATATTGTATTAGTGGCATATCTTTTCAATGATTGAATGAACACGCTCGTTGAGGCGCAGAGTAAAAGGGTACGTATGGACCATCTATCTCTTCAACGATCGAATGAACACGCTCGTTGAGGCACAGAGTAAAAGGGTACGTATGGACCATCAAGTAACCAGCACGATGGGAGGAAATTATCTCTTCAGCAGAAGGAACAACGATTTCAATTACTTCAGGCCACTTACAATCAAGCCTGAAACGAGTTATGTCATCCCTAACAACCGCAGACGGATAAAACTCAATAGAAAGGTTGCTATTTTTACCTTCCTGCTTGGGTGTCTGACCCTGCATTCGGCCATCAGTCTAGGGCTCTGAAGTTAGTAGGGAATAAATTCGGTCCTTGGGCCATGACTAAGGATGGAATTATTGTTAAGACTGGAAGAAGGTTTGTCTTTTGAAGGAAAACTCTCAAAACTATTTGAAGATCGATAAAAAGCCTCTACAATTACGGCGTATATATACACGCCTAAGAGGATTCTTGAATGGGAAGCTGAACAATCTTGGTCATGTGGGATCGTAATTATGAGAGATTGTGGTTATTGCAGTTTACGTGATGTGTATCCCCATAATGATGGGATATGAACAGAACAGTGGCAGCATTGGGATGATACGAGAAAATCCCCTCTAATCATAGAGGAACACATCATTGTACTAAAGAATTTGCATTGAATACAACGCATGCGAAGAGACAGGGGAAGAGTATCTATACAGCCACACCTTTACGTCTTTTATCATGCTTCTTTCACTTCCTGACTGCTTGCATCAGCACTCAGCAAGTGGGGGAATTGACTGTGTGGGCAGAAATATGTCACCTATTATTAGGGGGATACGAGTCCAGCTAGTGAGACTAGACTTATCCTACAATTCATCGGGCATAGAGGATACACGCCTGCTCTACGAGTTACGACCGTTCAGGCGGTACGTGCGTAGGATGCAAGATATATATCTTGCTGCCTTAGGGTTACAGTCTCCTAGTTAGGACTTTGTATATACCACTGCCTTGAGTTTATCGGCCCATGAGCCTCATTAGTCTTTGTATTTTACCATAATTACGACCTAAATCCGACTATTCTCAAGGAATATAACTCTTTACTTTCTTGTCTATTATTTTCCTCTCTATTTACTTACTTTTCCATCATATTTTACTATATTGCTTGTTACCCATTCATAAATTTAAGTGTTTAACCTAGACGTCCAATTTTAGGCATAAACAGTAATTGCTTTTGACCGCTTCGTGCTCCCTTCATGTCTTTCTTAGCCTGTATAAAGGACATTTTCTCAATATAAGTGAATCACAAAACATTTTCAAAGATACATTGTCTTCCTTGAAACCTTCTTACGAAAGAATAATTCCACTTCTTCTCGAAAAATGTTTTCCTTTGATCCTAGTTTGATTTTCTCAGAACAACTCCTTTATTCGGAATGGACGGTATTTGAGAAAACTGAAAACAAGGGAACTTCTATGACTTCCTTTCTTTTCTCATCCATCCATGACATGATGAACGGAGTCCCCCGAGTCATGAAGCCTAATCAGGATCCTAATGGCATTCGCCGGAATGTCTTTTTTATGGCACGTGCACTGATTATGTTGCACTCATTTTCTAAAGCAGCGGTTGCTGTGATATTCCTCTTATCATATGGAGTTCCTCCGTAGGGGAATGCTTGCCAAGCAAGGCTTCTATATCTGCTTGTCTATTAGCTCTATGGGACAAATAGTCTAGAGGTAACGTCACCTAACACGGCAGAGTCTTTGTGATGGCTTTCTCTCCTTCTCCAAGTGATTGATATGTACAAATTTCTCAAAAACCTTAGCATTCAGGGCAGTTGCATACCCCAACCCTTGTTTGCTTGCATCAACTTCCAATCGTCAGGAAAAGAGGTTTAACATGGTTCTCTTGCAGCTGTCAGTGGTTCTATGTTGGTGTCTCTCCATTTTATACCATCCAAAACTGTTGGCGTGTGCTTTGCTTCTTCCAATGTTCTACTGAGAGTTTCCTTAGCTGAACTGATTTTCTCAGTGTTCGTAGGGCAACTGTGCATCCGGTGTCATTGCTCGGGACATCAAATTGGAAATTTTGCCTTCTGTGTGCCGATAAGCATTCTGCAGTGTCCGCTGAACGGGAGCTACAATCTAGATGAAGAATTTCGGTTGTGCAACGTTCAGAAGACCTTCTTTAAACATAGTCCCCCGAGACCTTTTGATTTCTTTAAGAATACTTGTAATGAACAATATTGTATTCAAAAGAACTTGATTGTATATTGTAAGCCTACATGCCTTTGATATTAATGAAAATGGACGTTCATCAATAATTTTGTGCTTACATGCATAGTTTCTTGTAGTGTAGTCAAGTAGCAATTTGGGTTCCTTTCTAGGCATTTGTCTTTTAAAGACGGGGTGCGCTTGTTGGACAATGTTTTATGCATTAATAAGTGATAAATTAGATCGCGTCTGAGATAAACGACTTTAATTAGTACAAGGCCCGCGCCCGCAAGGGGAATTCTTTAGCCCGTTGTATGTAATGGGGGCATTTTTGCATTCAAGCTAGAATGTATGTGCTTGTCCACTCGAATACTTAAGTCTTTAACGGCACGATGTGCGTGGGCGTCCCCAGCGATATATTGGTGCAAGTGTTGAATTGACGATTTCAACTTACGATAATGCGTAGTGGCTTAACTAGAAGGGATCTAGCTTTAAGCGAGTAGTTTATTCTACCTTTGTAGTAAAAGTGAGTGTATTACTTCAACTCAAATATGGCCGGGGCTATGAATAGTTGGATCGTAGATGGATCTGATTGTAAAATTGACTAAATACAATAGTAGTTTTATTGATAAAAGGGGCGCGGAGACAATGAAACTTTTAGTAAATTTCGATAACAACGATGAGGGCTAGATACCTTTTAAAAAGTAATAAAAGAAAAATGAAAGACAAAATATATTGTGTGGGTAAAAATATGCCACCTATGACTATGGGGATACGAGTCCAGCTGGCGAGAATAGACTTACCTTACAAGTCACCGGGTGCAGATGATGTGCCTGCTACTCAAGTCATGGACGCTCAGCCGGTACGCGCATAGGATGCAAACTATACATCCTGCCGCCTTAGGGTTTACAGTCTCCTAGTTAGGGTTTAGAATATACTACCGCCCTGAGTATACAGGCCCACGTCTTTATTAGTCTTTGTATTTTACCATTATTAGTATTTGGTAAATCATTGCTATAAATACCCCTCCTTACATTGTATTGTATATCAAGCGATTTACACCGAATCTGGCTATTCTTAAGGAATAATACTAGTTACTTTCTTGTCTATTATTTTTTCTCTCTATTTCGTATATTTTCCTTCATATTTACCGAATTGCTTGTGACCCTCTTACAAATTTAATTGTTTAACCTACACGACCAAATTTAGGCATGAACAGTTTGGCGCCCACTGTGGGGCTCAGGAAAGTGTAGGTTTCTACGAAGGAAAAACATGGTTGTGCCAGACGGCAACAATGATTCCTTACAGAACGTCGCCATCAAGATTGAGCAGACGGCTCATAACTCGGCCGACATGGCTGAAACTATGACCAGATGTCGAAAAATAGTGTCTTTCTATTCACTATTGAGGCCAGCATCCCATCAAGCAGTCGTGCCCTATAGTGATCCCCTCAAAGTAATGGCTATAGACCAAGGTACCCCACAGTCCGTAAACACGATCTTCCGGGGGCCCGAGCTCGATAGAAATAGAGCCAAAACCATTATAGTTTGTGAAGCCCACCAGGAGGTGACCCAAAAACCCCATGTCAATGCTATTGAATTCAATGATAGAGACATACAACAGGTCCTCTACCAATATCACGACGCCTTGATCATTACCCTCGAGGTGAATGACGCTCAGGTCTAGCGTGTGTTGGCAGATCCAGGCAGTGCGGTAAATATTATCCACTAAGAAGCCGTATGTCAGATGGAGGTTCAACACTAGATAATCCTCAGCCCATACACGATAACCAGCTTCAATAGCTCCAGTGAAAAGTTCGTGGGAGAAGTATTCCTACCGGTTCACCTCCCCGGGGTAATATAAGTAACGTCTTTCCAGGTGATGACATGCGACCTCTCGTATAACATTATCATGGGATGACCATGGATTCACAAAGTGCATGCAGTGCCATCTACACTTCATCAATTCCTTAAGTGCCCAACCCTCTAGGGAGTGAGAGAGATTCGAGGGAAGTAGAAGCTATCCAGAAGTTGCTATGTGACCGCAGTAACATGTACGGTAAAGAAGGAGGCCAATAATCAGCAGAATATATTAGACAAACTGCTCGCGCCTTGCTTAGACACCAGCATACTATTTGGGTTCGAAGGGAATGAAGGAACTAGACCCTAAGAGCCAGCCATCATGCCCTGGGACTCAGATGACGAAGAGAAGATCGCCAAGGCCACCATCGACGACCTCGATCCAGTAATCTTCGACGAGAGACTCCTAGATAAGGAATTCTGCGTGGGGGCCAAACTCTCAGCCGAAGCAAAGGAAGAATTCGCAAACTTCATACGCGCTTGGTCAGGTACGTTCGCTTGGACGCACATCGAAATGCCTGGAATTTCACGCACAATTTAAATGTCAACTCGAACTTCAAGTTGGGTAAGGAAAAGAAATGGTCGATCCACCATGAAAGGGGGCTAACAGTTCATGAAGAGGTAGAGAAACAGTTGAACAACGAATCCATTCGCGAGGTTCAATACCCTGAATGGTTTTCCAATGTTGTGGTTGTTCCAAAGAAGAATGGCAAATAGAGAATGTGCATCGACTTCACGAACCTGAATAAAGCATGCCCCAAGGACTCCATTCCCCTACCAAACATCGATAAGCTCATCGATTCAATGGCAGGCCACGAAGCTCTCAGCTTCTTGGATGTGAACTCGGGATATAAACAGATCATCATGAACCCAGATGATCAAGAGAAAGACTTTTTTATCATGGACATAGGGACTTACTATTACCGAGTAACGCCTTTTGGTTTGAAAAATACAAGAGCAACTTACTAGAGGTTGGTGAACCTGATGTTCAAGGACCACAGTGACAAAACTAAGGACGTTTACATCGATGACATGTTGGTCAAGTCAGAGTTCACCCAAGACCACATCAGACACTTGGAAATTGCATTGGACATCTTGGACAAGTTTGGTATGAAGCTCAATCCAGAAAAATGCGCCTTTGGCATATCTTTAGGAATGTTTCTCGGGATCATCATCTCTAACAAAGCGATAGAAGCAAACCCCGTCAATATTAAAGCAATTGAGGCCATACCAGAGGTATTGAAGAGCAAAATGGAGGTAAAGAGACTTAATGGTCGGATAACCGCACTCAGCTGGTTTATTGCGCGATCCTCAGAAAGGTGTCACTAGTTCTTTAATGTCCTAAATAAGACTAAGAGTTTCGAATGGATTGAGCAATACAGTCAAGCACTCTGAAGTCTAAAGCAGCATCTTTCTAATCCCTCTTTGTAAACCAAGCCACGGGAGGGAGAGCCGTTGTTGTTGTATCTTGCAATATCTGAAGTGGATGTGAGCACAGTTCTTGTACGAGAAGAGAAAGGAGTGCAATCTCCAATATAATACGTCAACAAATCTCTCTTGGATGCTGAAACGCGCTATCAGCATTTGGAAAAACTGGCGCTTGCATTAGTGATGGCAGTAAGAAAGTTATGCCCGTACATTTAGAGTCATACAATCATCATAGTCTCATCTTTCCCTTTGCAAACCATCTTACACAAACACGAGCTCTCGAGCAGGCTAGTAAAATGAGCCGCAGAGTTAGGAGAGTATGATATCGTCTAATAACCACGTATGACCATCAAGTCACAAGTCCTTGCAGACTTCGTTTCATACTTCAATGCCGATATTATGCTAAAGGTCGAAGTTGAATATAAAATGATGGAAGGCGTTACCCCCGTAGAATGGGTGATCAACACCGATGGAGCTTCGAATGTCAAAGGAGCCAGTCTCGGTTTAGTGATCAACCCCAACCAAGAACATATTTTGGAAGGCCATCAGCTGTGCACCGCCCACAAATAATGAAGTAGAATATGAAGCCGTACATCAAGCACTTGAATTATCCTACATATTGGGGGCCAGAGACATCAGTCTATTTAGTGACTCTCAACTAGTGCTCAATGTAATAAATGTGGCCTTCGCTGCCAAAGATGCTCGCATGCAGAAGTACCTGGCCAAGGTGGAGAAGCACTTGAAGAATATTAATAAATTGGAAGGTCGATCAAGTACCAAGAGAAGAAAATACAGAGGTTGATGCCCTAGCTAGTCTAGCGGCCGCTGCAAATATGAGTGCAGCTAGCCGGGGAACTGTTATGGAACTAACCTACATAGACATGAAGAACCACGAGGTTAACGTTACAGGACTTGTCTGGGATTGGCGACGCCCGATCATCGAATACCTGGACAAGGGAAAACTCCCTGAAGACAGGAAAAAGAGTAGGAGGTTGAGAGTGCAAGCAACTCGTTACTGTTTAATCAACAGAGAGTTGTACCGCCGAATGTTCAACGGCCCTTTGGCTAAATGTTTAGGGCCATCACAAGTTGACTATGTGTTTAGAGACATCCACGACGGGAAATATGGAAATCCCTTTGGCGGAAGGTCTTTAGCTCAGAAGATAATTAGGGCCGGATATTTCTTGCCTCAAATGGAAGACGGTGCGAGCAAATTTTCCAGAGCGTGCCACAACTATTGGAGATTTTCCTTCGACTTCATTAGCCACCAGAGCTTTTACACTCAGTAATAGCCCCATGGCCTTTCATCAAATGGGGGATGGATAACGTAGAGCCCATGCCCAAAGCACCCCGGGGTGTCAAATTTTTGCTTATCTTGATAGGCTATTTTACTAAATGGATAGAACAGTAGCCAAATCTCGAGTGAATAGTGATACAATTTATTTGGAAAAACATCATGTGCCGCTTCGGTATTCCAGCGAAAATCACATGGGACAACGGGCCTCAATTCATAAAAAACAAGGTCACTGCCTTCTTTGGGGAATGGGAATGAAGAGGATAACCTCAATGCCTTACCATCCTGCAGCCAATAGTCAGGCAGAGTCTTCTAACAAGACTATATGGAAATCCTGAAGAAACAGCTCAAAGAAGCCAAAGGTAAGTGGCTGGAGAACTGCCAGAAGTTTTGTGGGCCTATCGCACCACATCAAAAGCCAGCATGGGAGAGACTCCATTCTCACTAACATACAGAATGGATGTTATGATCTCGAAGAAGAATCTAATAACAAGGCTTTTGTAGCTTCACCTGATGTCCCTGACGAACGCCGGGAGATGGCAGCCATACGCCTGACCGCCCAGAAGCAACGCCTTCTACTGCGCCTTCTACTGCGCCGAATTGTTTTATATCTTTAGGCCATAATTACATTTACCATTCCATGATTCATCCTTTTCTCATTCCGCCTATAAATAGGGACTTCATGATCGACAAAAATCACAAACTTTTCTTAAGAGAAATACATTACTTCTTCCAAAGCTTCCTTATGAAAGAATAGCCGCTTTTCTTCAAAAATGTTTGCCTTTGATCCTGGTTTGATATTCCCAGAACAACTCTTTCATTTAGAATGGATGGTGTATGAGAAAACTATAGATAAAAGAGCCTTCACAGTTTTCATCTTCTATTTCACCATCCATGATTGGATGAGCGGAGTCCCTCAAGTCATAAAGTTTGATAATAATTCTAATAACTTTCTTTGGAATATCTTCAATACGGCATGTGCACTGATTATGGTGCGCTCATTTTCCAACGTAGCAGTTGTTGTGATATTCCTCTTTTCATGCAGAGCTCCCCAGCAGAGGAATGCCAACTAAGCAGGGCCTATTCATCTGCTCGTCTTTTGGTTCCATGGGACATGTAGTCCAGAAATAGCACCTCTTGACGTGGCAAGGCCGTTGTGATAATATTCTCTCATACTTCGGGCGGTAGATGTTCAACAAATTTCTCCAAAACTGCAGCATTTAGGGTGGCCGTATAGCTCTACCCTATTCTACGGTTTGGAGGTTACATATGCTTCCAATCTTTGGGAGAAGAGGGAGAACATGATGCTCCCCTGGCCATCAATGGTTCTATGTTGGTGTCACTCCAAGTGATTCGAGATGAAACTTTCGATTTACGTGATGTTTCTTCCACCGCTCTACTGAGGGATTCCTCAGTTGGATTGATTTTCCAACACCCGTGGCACAGCGTCACAAAGATGTTGCTTCTTTGGGTATTAGGTTGGTAATGTCCTCTTCTGTGTGCCGAGAGAAAATTTGATGCAAAAGCTACAATCCAGATGAAGTGTCTTCGGCCGTGCAAATTTAGAGGAACTTGCAGTTTTAGCCCTTTGAAGCCTTTTTGGTTTCTTAAGAATGCCTGTAATGAACAGTGCTGTATTCGAAAGAACTTAATTGTATATTGTAAGCTACGGGTTGTTGATATTAATGAAATGGATGTTCATCAATATTTTATGCGTATTTGTGTAGTTACTTGTAGTGTAGTTAAGCACCATATTTTAGGTACCTTTCTGGGGCATGTTTCTTTTAAAAATGGGTGTGGGCACTGTTGGGTGCTTCATTTGCATCATTAAATAACGACATTATATCACATCTGCGATAGACGGCTTTTATGGCAAGGCTCGAGCCGAAAGGGGACGTCTTTAGCCCATTGTATGTAATGGGGCATTTTTTTGTTCAAGGTAGAACGTCTATGCTTGTGAACACGAGTGTTTTAAATTTATTGGAACTATGCGGGCGGGCATCCCCAACGACATGTAGGTGCATTTTGTTGAATTGACGATTTCAACTTACAAATAATGCCTGGTGGCTGAACTAGAAGTGATTTAGCTTTAAGCAAGTAGTGTACTATACTTTTTGTAGCGAAAAGTGAGTGTATTGTTTCAACTTAAGTTGTGTCGGGGCTACGAATATTTGGATCGTAAGATAGATCTGATTGTAAAACTGACTAAGCAAAATAGTAGTTTTATTGATAAAAGGGGCGCGGAGCCGAATAAAAACTTAACAAAGATGGGGCTGAGTGCCCATATAAAGTAATGATAGAGACAAGGAGCAAGAAAAAAGAAAATACATGTGTCGAGTATATAGGCTCAGTTGACCTTTCAAGAGTAGTACTTCTTAAGCCAATAGATGTTCTAGTTATTTATTGCTCCTTCCATGTCTTCAAGAACATACGCACCTTTCCCAGTAATGCCTCGGACCTTGTACGGTCCTTCCCAGTTTGGGGCTAGCTTGCCAGCACTGGCTTCCTTGGTGCTTTGAGTTACCCTGTGTAGAACCAGGTCCCATATGTTGAGGGAACATAAGTTGGTCCGTATAATGTAGTATTTCTCCACCCGTTGCTTTTGAGCCGCCAAGCGTATGGCTGTTATCTCCTGGTATTCGTCCAAGAAATCAAGTAAGGCTGCTAAAGCCTCGTCATTTGATTCTTCTTTGGCGAACGACCATCGGAAACTGGATTCTCCTATTTCTACGGGGATCATAGCATCCGTCCCATATGTTAGTGAGAATGGAGCTTCTCCCGTGCTGGCTTTTGATGTAGTGTGATAGGCCCATAGAACTCCTAATAGTTCCTCCGCCCACTTACCTTTGGCCTCTTTGGGCCACATTTTCAAACTTTCCACTATGGTCGTGTTTGAAAACTCAGCTTGACTATTGGCCGCCAGATGATATGGCGTCAAGGTAATCCTCTTTATCTCCCACTCCGCCAAGAAAGCAGTAATCCTGTCTCCTATGAATTGAGGCCCGTTCTTTCAAGTGATTTCTACGGGAATGCCGAATTGACACATGATATTCTTCGAGATGAACTGTATCACTTCATGCTCTCAGATTCGAAAGTAAGCTGCTACTTCAACCTATTTAGTGAAATTGTTCGTCATGATAAGCTTGAACTTGACACCTCTGGGTGCTTTCGGCATGGGCCCTACGATATCCATCCCCTATTTCATGAAAGGCCATGGGGCTGCTACTGAATGTAGAAGCTGACACGACCCGGAATCTGGTTAGGCCGTGCGGGCACCCGACATCCTCCCCTAGACCCGTCGGGCGAATCCTTACCAATTAAATCAGGAAAATAAATATAACAATTTACAAATAAGGACAAGACTTAAAACAAAAACACAGACATACTGATATCTTTAAGCTGTACAAAAAAAATTACAGCTGACTACCCAACATGCTAGGTTTAGGGCTATCCAGACCAGACATCTAAGAGTACAAAAGAAGACAGATACCTCTTGAAGGGAGCAAAATGCAACTGAAATAATGAACAATAAACTGGTGGCCATCCGGAATAAATCTGGCTCACCCTGACAGCTGAAGTCGTCTTCGCTCCTGAACAACGCGGCGAACTCAATCCTGGAGCGAACCTGCCGAAACGAAATAGATAGACAAGAAACAAACAACAAACTAGGGTGAGTCAAAAGGACTCAATAAGTGGGGCAGACTAGCCACCTCAAAGAATAGGATAGCTAGCCAGGGAGAAGAAACAGATAAACCAAATTCCTTTTATTTAAATTTTGAAAAGGCAGAGTCAATTAATAACTAGAAACACGTATGGAATCACAAACTCATTAAAACCAGGAACGTAAGATAGCCAGAACATATAGGTATCCCGAACATATCAACAATCAGAAATACTTCCTGTTGCGGCGTGCAACCCGATCCATATATTCATCCTGTCGCGGCGTGCAACCCGATCCCCGCAACTTAGAATACAAGCCAGAAATATATAGGCAAACTGAAATATGTCCACCATATGGTATACATACTGCTTACACAAAACACAGCATGATAGTCACACAATAGTCAGCACGCGATGCAATGAAATGGGATGAATGCAGTATGATGCAATGGTGTTACATGTGCCAAATAGATGGAGCGGAATCCTCCTGCTCCGAGGGCGGAATCCTCCTCCCCTCAATATGATGCAATGGAGCGGAATCCTCCTGCTCCGAGGGCGGAATCCTCCTACCCTCAATATGATGCAATGGAGCGGAATCCTCCTGCTCCGAGGGCGGAATCCTCCTACCCTCAATATGATGCAATGGAGCGGAATCCTCCTGCTCCGAGGGCGGAATCCTCCTACCCTCAATATGATGCAATGGAGCGGAATCCTCCTGCTCCGAGGGCGGAATCCTCCTACCCTCAATATGATGCAATTTGCATACAAATGCAACATGATGCAATAATAACCCATCACCAGCGCGGGACTCTCATCGACAGCTGGAAAGTATATACCAACTCACAGCCAAAGTACAATACTCAGATTCTCAATGCAATACCAATAACAGGACATAACATATAATATAAAATATAAGTTCAAAGCTAAGGCGTAATGAGTACGCCTATCGGCAGCTACACACGTAAGGAACACGTGGTAGAAAATCCACGAGGCCAGGTGCCTCCAAAGAAATGGATATAAACACTTACCTTGTTACAAAGTTAGTACATCCACTCAATAACCGCTTGTCCTTTGGTTCCATTGCCAAATGATCCCACTGTGTTCAATAAGTAGAAAAATATATCACATTAGACTAAAGGCTTCATTCCTCACTTCTTAGGGCAATCCAGGTAGGAACCTGATACCCTATTCGCATACGCAATACGCAGGCCAGGCCTATATACGGGGTTTATGGTCACATAACCAAACCCTAAATAAACTACATTTATAAGTTGCCCATAATTCACCGAGTACGAATATATAATCAATTTCATTATCGGGGTCCATTTGATCCTTCAAACTATCAATTTACGTCATTAGGGCGATGTCTAATATCCCTATTTTTACCGTAAAAATATATTCAAACATACGTAATAAACTCAAATAATATATTAGGATCATTACCTAAATTTTCAGGGTGAAAATTCTACTTTTTTCCGGCCTCTTTTCTCATTTTCTGGCATTTTTTTCCATTTCTGCGCCATTTTATTTTTCTCTGCTTGAAATCGTTTTGGTTCCTGCTTCTGCTAAGAGATGTAGCATATATGCACTGCTACACCGACATTGCTCATTTGTTTCTCATTTCTATTTTGTCGTTTTTTTTTGTTTTATTATTTTTTTTATTTTCTTTTATTTTGTTTTCTTTTCTTTTCTCGACGAAAATTAAAACGGTGCCCTATGATATTCGAAATAATTTCAGCTTTTGTATATAAGTTATATAAAATATATGTAACATACTCGCGAAGGCGGATCTCAAACCAGACTCCCGAAACTCAAGATGCGAATTTAAATGAAAAGAAGTCAAATTATTTAACTTTCGGCATTTTAGCGGAAACTAGCCGAACAACATCGAAATTCACTTTCGAAAGTTTACAAAAATCACAAATAATCATACGAACCTAACGGCGCTTTCGGATTTTGAATCGGAGCTCATTCGGCAAAACTGAGCTCGAAAATCTCTTTTTAATATTTATCGCCAATAAAAACTGAAACCTTCTTCCGATGCCTACCAAACGAGGTCTGATTTAGCTCAAATTTTACAGACAGGTTCTAATGGACATTACAAATATTTTAAAATTATCGGCACGCCAATCGGAGTCCTAACTTCCGAAACGACTGACCGAGGTCGTTTCATTCTCCTCCACTTAAACTCTCGTTCGTCCTCGAACGAGCCTAAGTCTAAAGCAAGATTCACGCAGATAACAAGAGAACTTACACGACCTTCATGAGCTACTCTACAGACATTATCTCATAATTACAGAATCAGAGTTATAACACGCACATCAAATTCTTGGATAAAAACATAACTGGATAATATGATAACGTCATCGCCCAGCTTATTCTGACTAAGCTGATCCTTCCTCGATCACGTGAGGAGAGTTCTACATTTTTGAAATAATGATACACGAAACTTTGAATGGGTTAACATGATTCAGCCGATAATTACCTCTTCGATATACCTTTCAATATAGAACAGGTCGATGGAACTAAGAATTAGCTTACGCTTCAGCAACGCCTTAGAGATTTAATATTATGATTCGGTATCAATTGGAGGAAGACTCCTCCACTTAAAGCATAAACTCATACAACTAATTTGAATAGAATTAGTCATCCTCGCACAACCTGCTGGACTAAAGAAGATTTAGCTAAAAGTTGCACATAGGCAGACCTAAACTACCAAACTACCCTTTCGAGTGTCCAACTAGCTGCAACTCTCGAGTTCACAACTCCATACCTTTGCCGTAAACACCACCGCCCGAAGGATGGTACTTCTATATAAAAATTTCGGTAGAGTTTCCCCTGAAACTGGATGATCCGCAAAACAGAACCAACGCTATACTATACACGGGAATGGATACCCGGATAAACTAATAACATAAACATGTTAAATGGATAACAAGATGAGACAACTGGACCAAAAGAATAATATGCTTCCAAAACAATAATATGCTTATCCAGCCACAATAACACGTACTCTGGCTCAACACGGGGAACATCGCAAGCAGTTACCAACCGCCCAAGCTCACTGGTGCCGGACGAAGAAGAAATGGAAATGGACCGAGGATAGAAATAATTAGAGCTTCAGGAAGCTCATCTTTTTATTTGCTTGGCTCCCAGAGCTACACTACTTCCGAGTCAGGCTAACCAAAGAACCGCAATTGAAGAAATAGACATTAAATGAGCTTTATAAAACAAAATCTATGTCAATTTAATCTCCCCATAAGAAGGAAACTCTGACAATTTACCAGAAACTCTTTTTATAACTAAGACAAGCTCATAGAATAATATGACTCTACTAGAATCTCGAACCAAGAGAAGATACATAGATCGAGCATTACCTACTAGCCACTTTACACGGGAAGAAATAACGACACTTCCTAATGGTGACGAATAAGAATCCCATCATCCTACCAACACTGATTTCCGAGGAGAGAGGTAAAATGACTTGACATAATAACAAAAGGTGGCATAACAGGATGCCAAGCAGGCAATAGCAATACTCACCGTCAAATCTCTCATATTTAGATCAGATAAACTAGTAGGGTCTCATAAATGTCAGGAATAAATCGTATCAGAAACTCACCCCTCTACAGTAACCGATTCTTAATTACGACAATATCCAAAAAAACTCGTCGAAACATGATAAGACACACCATTTCCAGATCGATCGGAAAGATAAATCTTACTCACATTTAAGAGAAGAAGAAATCACAGGGTCTACTACATCGAATACCTCAGCATCCTGCCAGACTAGCAGTTCATAGAACTGCCTCTGCAGCTGAGCTATGCAACTACTCTGATAATCACCTTCTAAAGAACAACTGCCACCACACTCTCAACCTCTACCGGATGGTAGCATTTCTTTTGCTGATTGAGATCTAAATAAAATCCCCTGCGACTGCGTAGATGCCTGATGACGAAAGAAAAGACGATTGCTAACTTGTCGGAGTAAGGGAAAACTCCTCAAAAGGATAGCCAGACTCACAACAATAATATCACCTTTTCGCTGAATATGAGAACTGGACAGATTGTTGATAGTTGTAAAGAAAAGACTGAATCTGATCTTGACGAGCTACTAGCACACTCTCAGAATTACGTGACACAAGCTCAGATAACCTGGAAGGTGACCTCCCAAAATAATTAGAACTCTTACCTCCAAATGAGGTACCATGGTTAACCACTAGGGCCGTGGGATCTCTTACTTTCCCGCTCTAACTCTTCCCGCTCTAACTTATGGTATGCCTCGCAATATTAACAATAACATCAAATAAAATCTAGACCTCAATTTCTCGAGCCATCTGGGATTTCAAGGAAAAATAAAGGTCATCAATAAATCTTTGAATTTCTCGAAAGGCTCATGGACTAGTTCTAATGCATATCCTGCCATTCTATAGAATTCAATCTCATATTTTGAAACCAACAGGGTAACCGACAGGCTACCCTGTCCAATCCACTCAAACTGGCAACACTTTTCATCTCGTTCGCTACTCGAAAGGAACTTTTCCACGAATCTAGAAGAAAAATGGAACCAAGTTGGCTAATCAGGAGCGGTCCACCAATTCAATGCTGGACCCCTGAAACTGGAAAACAGAATAATCGACACCATACCGCTCGATATAACAAGAGCCTGAAGGATACGCTGACATCATCTTATTTTAAAAAAAACTTACACAGGGATTATCTAATGCATTGCTTGGGAATATCGGGATGTTTAACCGCATAAAATAACGCAACCTCTTTGAACACTCGGACCCAATAATTACCTCAATTACCTAACCGGCCAGAACAACTGGAGGCATAACACATGCTGCCTCCGAAACATACTTTACTGCGGCAATATTAAGAACTGGAATAGGAGCTCCCAGAGACCGAACGCCTGCACATGCGGCAACCTGATAGGCTGTCCACCGAATCATAAGTTCTTACGGTACCTGCATCGCCAAGATTCTCGTAAAAGCATCATAGAGAGCGAAAGGAACCACAAGGCCCTGCTCCCCTTCCGATCGCGAGCTCGTACAGCTGGGGCCTATGCAACTGGATCATCAGCACGACAATTCTCGGGGGTTCGTCAGTACTAGCCTCAGGCTAGACTGCTTCGTCTTAAACTCATACTGTTTGCTGATTTATCGCACGAGGGTTCACAATTACCACGAAGGAATTAACGAAAATACTTTTGCATCCTAGACCGACGCATTATCAGAAAAGAAGGAAGTGAAACTTCCTAAATGCCATCATAGCCTCTCGTAGATAAGTACGGACGTCTACGTACCCATCAGCGAGACTCTACTAGACATTGTCTTAGTCTGGATGGACTCTAAACTGGGCTCTGATACCAACTGACACGACCCGGAATCTGGTTAGGCCGTGCGGGCACCCGACATCCTCCCCTAGACCCGTCGGGCGAACCCTTACCAATTAAATCAGGAAAATAAATATAACAATTTACAAATCAGGACAAGACTTAAAACAAAAATACAGACATACTGATATCTTTAAGCTGTACAAAAAAAATTACAGCTGACTACCCAACATGCTAGGTTTAGGGCTATCCAGACCAGACATCTAAGAGTACAAAAGAAGACAGATACCTCTTGAAGGGAGCAAAATGCAACTGAAATAATGAACAATAAACTGGTGGCCATCCGGAATAAATCTGGCTCACCCTGACAGCTGAAGTCGTCTTCGCTCCTGAACAACGCGGCGAACTCAATCCTGGAGTGAACCTGCCGAAACGAAACAGATAGACAAGAAACAAACAACAAACAAGGGTGAGTCAAAAGGACTCAATAAGTGGGGCAGACTAGCCACCTCAAAGAATAGGATAGCTAGCCAGGGAGAAGAAACAGATAAACCAAATTCCTTTTATTTAAATTTTGAAAAGGCAGAGTCAATTAATAACTAGAAACACGTATGGAATCACAAACTCATTAAAACCAGGAACGTAAGATAGCCAGAACATATAGGTATCCCGAACATATCAACAATCAGAAATACTTCCTGTTGCGGCGTGCAAACCGATCCATATATTCATCCTGTCGCGGCGTGCAACCCGATCCCCGCAACTCAGAATACAAGCCAGAAATATATAGGCAAACTGAAATATGTCCACCATATGGTATACATACTGCTTACACAAAACACAGCATGATAGTCACACAATAGTCAGCATGCGATGCAATGAAATGGGATGAATGCAGTATGATGCAATGGTGTCACATGTGCCAAATAGATGGAGCGGAATCCTCCTGCTCCGAGGGCGGAATCCTCCTCCCCTCAATATGATGCAATGGAGCGGAATCCTCCTGCTCCGAGGGCGGAATCCTCCTACCCTCAATATGATGCAATGGAGCGGAATCCTCCTGCTCCGAGGGCGGAATCCTCCTACCCTCAATATGATGCAATGGAGCGGAATCCTCCTGCTCCGAGGGCGGAATCCTCCTACCCTCAATATGATGCAATTTGCATACAAATGCAACATGATGCAATAATAACCCATCACCAGCGCGGGACTCTCATCGACAGCTGGAAAGTATATACCAACTCACAGCCAAAGTACAATACTCAGATTCTCAATGCAATACCAATAACAGGACATAACATATAATATAAAATATGAGTTCAAAGCTAAGGCGTAATGAGTACGCCTATCGGCAGCTACACACGTAAGGAACACGTGGTAGAAAATCCACGAGGCCAGGTGCCTCCAAAGAAATGGATATAAACACTTACCTTGTTACAAAGTTAGTACATCCACTCAATAACCGCTTGTCCTTTGGTTCCATTGCCAAATGATCCCACTGTGTTCAATAAGTAGAAAAATATATCACATTAGACTAAAGGCTTCATTCCTCACTTCTTAGGGCAATCCAGGTAGGAACCTGATACCCTATTCGCATACGCAATACGCAGGCCAGGCCTATATACGGGGTTTATGGTCACATAACCAAACTCTAAATAAATTACATTTATAAGTTGCCCATAATTCACCGAGTACGAATATATAATCAATTTCATTATCGGGGTCCATTTGACCCTTCAAACTATCAATTTACGTCATTAGGGCGATGTCTAATATCCCTATTTTTACCGTAAAAATATATTCAAACATACGTAATAAACTCAAATAATATATTAGGATCATTACCTGAATATTTCAGAGTGAAAATTCTACTTTTTTCCGGCCTTTTTTCTCATTTTATGGCATTTTTTTCCATTTTTGCGCCATTTTATTTTTCTCTGCTTGAAATCGTTTTGGTTCCTGCTTCTGCTAAGAGATGTAGCATATATGCACTGCTACACCGACATTGCTCATTTGTTTCTCATTTCTATTTTGTCGTTTTTTTTGTTTTATTATTTTTTTTTATTTTCTTTTATTTTGTTTTCTTTTCTTTTCTCGACGAAAATTAAAACGGTACCCTATGATATTCGAAATAATTCCAGCTTTTGTATATAAGTTATATAAAATATATGTAACATACTCGCGAAGGCGGATCTCAAATCAGACTCCCGAAACTCAAGATGCGAATTTAAATGAAAAGAAGTCAAATTATTTAACTTTCGGCATTTTAGCGGAAACTAGCCGAACAATATCGAAATTCACTTTCGAAAGTTTACAAAAATCACAAATAATCATACGAACCTAACGGCGCTTTCGGATTTCGAATCGGAGCTCATTCGGCAAAACTGAGCTCGAAAATCTCTTTTTAATATTTATCGCCAATAAAAACTGAAACCTTCTTCCGATGCCTACCAAACGAGGTCTGATTTAGCTCAAATTTTACAGACAGGTTCTAAGGGACATTACGAATATTTTAAAATTATCGCCACTCCAATCGGAGTCCTAACTTCCGAAACGACTGACCGAGGTCGTTTCAGAAGCTCTACATGCTCTGATGAATTTTCTTACGTCATCTTCCATTCGGGACCAAAAATAGCCCGCCCTGATTAGCCTACAAGCTAAAGATCGTCCTCCCGAGTGATTTCTATATAGCCTTTTGTGGATTTCTCTTAAAACGTAATTAACTTGATAGGGCCCTAAATATTTAGCCAAAGGGCCGCTGACCATTCGGCGATACAACTCTCCGTTGATCAAGCAATAAGGAGCTACTTGAACTCTCAGCCTCCTGCTTTCTTTCCTGTCTTCTGGGACTGTTCCCTTGACCAATTATTTATGATCGGGCATCTCCAATCCCAGACAAGTCCGGTAATGTTAATCTCGTAGCGCTTGGCGTCCGTGTAGGTTAGCTCGATAAAATTTCCTGGGCTGTCTGCGTTCATATTCGCAACGGCCGCTTGACTGGCTAATGCATCAGCCTCTATGTTTTCTTCTCTTGGTATTTGATCGATTTTCAATTTTTGAAAATTCTTTAAGCGCTTCTCCATCTTGGCTAGGTACTCATGCATGCGAGCATCTTTGGCGGCAAAGGCTCCTATTATCTGGTTGACCACTAGTTGAGAGTCGCTAAAGAGACTGATCTCCCTGGCCCCCAATATGTAGGCTAATTCAAGTACTTGAATTATGGATTCATATTCTGTTTCATTATTTGTGATTGGTGGGCAACTGACGACCTTGAAACGCACAAGGTATTTCTGGAGAAGAAGACCAGGAAACTCTGAAAAACCTAGGCGGTGCGAAACCAAGACTGCTCCTTTGACATTTGAAGCTCCATCAGTGTGGATCACCCATTCTCTGGGGGTAACGCCTTTCATTATCCTTTGATACTAGATGGCCATACGTGGCTGATAGTTGATTTCGTACTCCCCTAACTCTACGACCTATTTTGCTAGCCTGCCCGATAGCTCGGGTTTGTGCAAGATAGTCCGTAAAGTGAAAGAAGAGACTACGATTATCATATGACTCTGAAAGTACGGTCACAACTTCCTTCCAGCCAGCACAGGCGCGAGCGCCAGTTTTTCCAGATGATGATAACGAGTTTCAGCATCTAAGAGAGATTTGCTGACGTAGTATATTGGAGATTACACTCCCTTCTCTTTTCGTACAAGAACAACAGCGACACAAACCTCGGATACCGCAAGATATATCAACGGCTTTCCCTCACGTGGCTTAGTTAGAAACGGGGGATTAGCCAGATACTTCTTCAGCTCTCGGAGCGCCTGACTGCATTGCTCCATCAATTCAAAGCTCTTATTCTTTTTAAGACCATAGAAGAACTGGTGAAATCCTCTCCAAAGATCGTGAGATAAATCGACTGAGCCCGGTTATCCAACCATTGAGTCTCTATACCTCCATTTCTCTCTTCAGCACCTATAGTATGGCCTCGATTGCTTCGATCTTGGCGGGATTTGCTTCTATTCCTCTGTTAGAGACGATGAACCTAAGAAACATCCCTGAGGATACGCCGAAGGCACACTTTTCTGGTATGAGTTTCATACTAAATTGTCCAAGATATCGAATGCTATTCCAAGTGACTAATGTGGTCTTTAGCGAATTCTTACTTAACCATCATGTCGTCGATGTATACCTCTATAGTTTTGTCGATCTACTTCTTGAACATTAGGTTCACTAATCTTTGATAGGTTGCTTTTGCAATTTTTAAACCAAAAGGCATTATTCGGTAATAGTAAGTAACCTTGTCTGCGATGACAGAGGTTTTCTCTTAAACATCGAGGCTCATGAAGATCGAAGAAACTGAAAGCTTTATGGCCCGCCATTGAATCGATGACTTGATCGATGTTTGGCAGTGGGAAGGAGTCCTCGGGGCATGCTTTATTCAGATCGGTGAAGTCGATGCACATTCTCTTTGTTCCATTCTTCTTTGGGACAACCACAATGATGGACAGCCAATCAGGGTATTGAACCTTGCAAATATATCTGTTGTTCAATAGCTTATTAACCTCCTCGTGGACAGCCATCCCTCTTTCACTGTTGATCGGTCGTTTCTTTCGCTTGACTAGTTTAAAGTTGTGCGTGATGATGCAAGTTGAGATTCCAGACATGTTGGTGTATGTCTAGGGGAACGTACCTGACCGAGCGTGCAGGAAGTTGGCAAATTTTTGCTTAGTTTCGGCTGAGGGTTTTCCCCCCACATATAATTTCTTATCCGGGAACCTCTCATCAAAGATTACTAGGTTGAGGTTGTCGACAGTGGCCTTGGCGGTCTTCTCCTCATCATCCGAGTCTCGGGGCGTGATGCCTAGCTCTCGGGGTCCAGTTACTTTGTGCCCTTTGGACCCAAATAGTATGCGGGTGACCAGGCAAGGGCCGAGTATCTTGTCTAATATCTTCAAATGGTTCTTTACCTTTTTCTTTACCGTACTACTTATAGCGCCCATATAGCAACTCTGGATAGCTTCCGCTCCCCTCGAATCTCTCTCACCCCCAAGGAGTAGGGTACTTTAGTACTTGATGAAGTGTAGTGCGCGTACTTCGTGAATCCAATGTCTTCCCAAGATATTGTTATATGAGAGATCGCATGTCATTACCTGGAAAGACGTTGCCTTCGTCACTCCAGGGAGGTGGACCAGCAGGAATACTTCCCCCACAGACTTCTCGCTGAAGCTATTGAAGCTGGTTATCATATATGGGCTAGGGATTATTTGGGGCTTCATCTCTATATGGCGGACGACTTTCCAGTGGGTAATATTCACAGCGGTGCCTGGATCTATCAGTACACGTTTGACCTGGGCATTATGCACCTGCAAGGTGATGATCAAGGCATCGTGGTGCAGGTAGATGATATGCTGTATATCTCCATCACTGAATTTAATGGCATTGATACAGGGCTTCTTAGTCACCTTCTGGTGAACCTCACAAACTATGATGGCCTTAGCCCTGTCGCTATCAACCCCGGGCCCTCCGAAGATCGTGTTGACAGATTTTGAGGTATCCTGGCCTTTAGATGTTCCTTTGTAGGAGTTACTATAGGGCACAGATTCTGGAAGGGATGTTGGCCTCAATGGTAAATAAAGAAATGTTGCTTCTCGACATCTGCCCAAACTTTCAGCCATGTTGGCCGAGTTATGGGACATCTGTCAAATCATGATTGCGGCATTATGTGAGGCATCGTTGTCGCTGCTCGGCATTACTACGCCATTTCTTTCGTAGAAACCTACAATTTTCTTTGCCCCACGGTGGGCGCCAAACTGTTTAGGCCTAAATTTGTCATTTAGGTAAAACAATTAAATTTGTTAGAGGGTCACAAGCAATATAGTAAATCTACAAGAAAATTAAGTTAGTAAAAACTGAGAGAAAAAAAAATAGATAAGAAAGTAAAGTGTATTATTCCTTGAGAATAGTCGGATTCGATGTGAATCGCTTGATGTACAATACAATATTTAGGAGGGGTATTTATAGCTAAGATTTATCCAGTCCTAATTATGGTAAAATACAAAGACTAATAAGGCTGTTGGCCTGTAAACTCGAGGTGGTGGTATATACGAAACCCTAACTAGGAGACTGCAAACCCTAAGGCGGCGGGATGTATACCTTGCATCCTATGCCCGTACCAACTGAGCGGTCGTGGCTTGAGGAGCAGGCGTGTAACCTCTGTGCCCGGTGACTTGTAAGATAAGTCTAGTCTTGCCAGCTGGACTCGTATCCCCATAAACATAGGTGGCGTATTTTTCCCACACAAGGCATGGGTCCTACGATGTCCATTCCCCATTTCATGAAAGACCATGGCGGAGTTACGGAGTGTAAAGGCTCTACCGGCTGATTAAATGCATAGGAGAATCGCTAGGAAATCTCACATTCTGTGAAAAATTTGCTCGCATCATCTTCCATCCGGGGCTAGAAATAGCCTGCTCTATGATCTTTCAAGCAAGTGACCTTCCTCTAGAGTGGTTCCCGCATTGTCCTTCATGGATCTCCCTCAACATGTACTCGGCTTGTGATGGGCCTAGGTATTTAGCCAGAGGGCCGCCGAACATCCGGCGCTACAATTCTCTCTTGATTGGGCAGTATCGTGTTGCTTGCATTCTCAACCTTTTGCTCAGTTTCCTATCTTCAGGATGTGTCCCTTTGTCCAGGTATTTGATTAGCGGGTGTCGCCAATCCCAAATGTGTCCTGTGACATTAACTTCATGGCGTCTTACATCCGAGTAAGTTAGTTCGATCACGACTCTTGGGCTGTCTGCATTCATGCTTGCAGTGGCCGCTAGGCTGGCTAGGGCATCAGCCTTCATACACCCCTCTCTCGGTACTTGGCAGACCTTCCACTTCTAAATTTTTTTTAAATGGGCCTCTACCTTAGCCAGGTACTTCTGCATGCAAGCGTCTTTTGCTGTGAAGGCTCCATTTATCTGATTGACAACCAATTAGGAGTCACTGTAGAGACTTCTCTCCCTGGCCCTCAATATGTAAGCTGATTCCAGGGCTTGAATTACATCTTCATATTCTACTTTGTTATTCATGATCGGCGGATAGCTGACGACCTTCCAAAAAGTCTTGTCTGTCAGAGACTTGATCACCAAACCGAGTCCAACTCCCTTGACGTTTGATGCTCCATCTGTTTATATCGTCCATTCTCCTAGTGTGACACCTTCCATCATTTTGTACTCGACCTCGCCTTTTGGCATCATGTCCATGCTGAAATCTATCACAAAGTCTGCGAGAATCTGTGATTTTATGGTCGTGCGCAGTTGATAGATGATGTCGTATTCTCCTAACTCCACGACTTACTTTTCTAGCCTTCCCCGGAGTTTGGGTTTGTGCAAAATGGTCTGCAGTGAGAAGGAAAAAGACCACGATGATCGTATTACTCTAATAATATGACCTTTGTTTTCTTGCTGCAACCACTAGCGCGAGCACGAGCTTTTCCAAGTGCTGGTAGTGTGACTCTTCGACCAAAATGGATTTGCTGATGTAATATATAGGGGATTGGATCCCTCTCTCTTCTCTAACTAGGACCGTGCTTACAGCTACTTCTGATACTGCCAAATATAAAAGCAGTGGCTCTCACTCGCGCGGCTTGATCAACAATAGTGGATTGGAGAGATATTGCTTCAAACCCAGAGCGCCCGGCTGCACTGTTCCGTCCATTCAAAGCTCTTGTTCTTCTTCAGGATATTGAAGAACTGGAGGCATCTTTCTGAAGATCGGGAGTTGAACCAGCTGAGTGTGGCTATCCGATCGTTGAACCTTTTTACTTCCACTTCGCTTTTCAAAACCTCTAGTATGGCCTCGATTGCTTTGATCTTGGCGGGGTTGGGCTCTATTCCTCTGTTTGAAACAATGATCCAAAAAACATTCCTGATGATACGCCGAAGGCGCATTTTTCATGGTTGAGTTTCATGCCGTATTTATCCAATATGTCAAATGCTATTTCCAGGTGCTTGATGTGATATATGGCAAATTTTGATTTGACCAATATGTCATCGATGTAAACCTTCATAGTTTTACCTATTTGATCCTTTAACATTCGGTTTACCAGTCTTTGGTAAGTTTCTCCCGCGTTCTTCAGACTGAAAGGCATCACCCGGTAGCAATAGGTGCCTCTGTCCGTGATGAAAGAGGTTTTCTCTTGATCATCCGGGTTAAAGGATTTGATTGGACTCTGAATATACATCCAAAAAACTAAGAGCCTCGTTACCCGTTGTTGAATCGATGAGCTTATTGATGATGGGCAGCGGGAAAGAGTCTTTTGGACATGCTTTATTCAGATCGATGAACTAAATGCACATCCTCCACTTTCCATTCTTCTTCGTGACGACTACAACGTTTGACACCCAATTAGGGTATTGAACTTTTTGAATGGACCCATTGTTCAACAGCTTCTCCACCTCTTCGTGAACTGCCTGTCCCCTTTCTCGATTGATCGGTCGTTTTTTTTATTTGATTGGCTTGAAACTGGGGTCGACGTTCAGTTTATGAGTTATGACATCAGCTGAAATTCTTGGCATGTCGGTGTCTGTCCAGGCGAATGTGTTTGACCGAGCATGCAGGAAATTAGCAAACTCTTTCTTAGCATAAGACGAGAGCTTGGACCACACGTAAAATTCCTTATCCGGGGACCTCTCATCGAAGATCAGTGGATCAAGGTTGTGTATAGTAGCCTTGACGGTCTTCTCCTCATCTTCTGGTTCTTTAGGCGTGACGGGTGGGTCTCAGTCTTCTCCTGGACGGCTTCTGCTCTCCTCGAATCTCCTTTACTCCTGAAGGGGTAGGATATTTGAGGTCTTGATGAAGTGTTGACGGCACTGCACGTACTTCGTGAATCCATGGTCTTCCCAGGATGATGTTATATGAGAGATCGCATGTCGTTACCTGGAAAGACGCCAATTATGTTACCCCCAGGATGAGAACAAGTAAGATCAATTCCCCCATGGACATTTCGCTGTAGCTGCTGAAGTTGGTTATCGTATATGGTCTGGGGATTACCTAGTGCTGCACTCCCATCTGATAGACGGCTTCCCAGTAGATAATGCTCACATCAATACCTGCATCTACCAGTATACGTTTAATCTAGGCATCACATACCCTATGGGTAATTATCATGGTATCGTGGTGCGAGCAGAAGACCCCCTGTCTATCATTATTGCTGAACTTGATTGCGTTGATGCGGGGCTTCTTCTTCACTTCCTGGTGGGCTTCACAAACTATAATAGCTCTGGCTCTATCGACGTCGACTCTGTGTCCCTCGAAGATCGTGCTCATGGCATGTAGTGCTCCCTAGTTAGCGACTTTGAAGGGATCTCTATCAGACGGCGATCCTCGATGGGATGTTGGCCTCCATGGTGAGTTGAAGATCACTATTCCTAATGCCTTGGCCATAGTTTCAGCCATATTAACTGAGTTGAAGAGCAATGTTCCTAACTCCCTGGATAGGTTTGTTGGAGTTCTTAAAAAATCATGTACCACATTGGCAGTGTTCCTCCAGACATCATCGTTACCGTTCGATATAGTCGTGCTTTTCCTCCGTAAAAACATTCAACTACTAGGGCACCTCATTGTGGGCGCAAAACTATTTACGCCTAAAATTTGTCTTAAAGGTAAAACAAGATAAATTTGTAATAAGGTCACAAGCAATACGGTAAATATAAAGAAAAAGTAGTAAAGCAGAGAAATAAATAGACGTATTCCTTGAGAATAGTCGGATTCTGTGAGAATCGCTTGATGTACAATACAATATGAGGAGGGGTATTTATAACTATGATTTACCCAAACCTAATTATGGTAAAATACAAAGGCTAATAAGACTGTGGGCTTGTTTACTCAATGCGGTGACACAAATTAACACTAACTAGGAGACTGCAAAACCCTAAGGCGGCGGAATATATACCTTGCATCCCATGGCCTAGGCCGGCTGAGCAGCCGTGGCTTAGGGAGTAGGCATGCCCGGTGACTTGTAAGCTATGTCTAGTCTTCGCCAGCTGGACTCGTATTCCCGTAATTATAGGTGGTATATTTCTACCCACACAGTATGTTAGAAGAGCACATTGGGAATCATTTTGTAGGGAGAGCCCTGGCCTGAAAGAGAGCAGGCTATTACTGGCCCCGAATAGAAGATGATGCAAATAAACTCGTCAAAGCATGTGAGAGTTGTAAACTTTTTCCCATGCACTTCATCAGCCAGCAGAGCTGTTACATTATGTAATCGAGCCTTAACCTTTCATGAAATAGGGGATGGATATTTTAGGGCCGATGCCTAAACTGCCTAGATACATCAAATTCTTGCTCATGATGACCGACTACTTCACCAAGTAGGCCGAAGCAGCACTTTACGCCCAAACCCGAGAGTTAGAGGTGATACAATTCATCTGGAAAAATGTCGTGTCGTTTTGGATTACCCGCCGAGATCACCAGTGCTAACAGAACCAATTTGTAGGAGCCACGGTCACAAAATTCATGAGGAAATGGAAAATCAAAAGAATAACCTCGACAGCTTACCACCCTCAGTGAATGGCTAGGCTGATTCTTTAAATAAGACCATCATGGACAGCCTGAAGAAGCAGATCAAAGAAGCCAAAGGCAAGTGGCTGGAGGAATTACCAGGAGTCATGTGGGCCTCTCGCTCTACGTCAAAAGCAAGCATATGAGAAACTCCTTTCTCACTGACATACGGGTCCCTGTGTGGTAATCTACCACAACTGATAATCTTCAGCCAACAAGAAGTTCTCCATTCTTCACTTCCATCATCCATAATACTGACCACTGAATTGAGGATGTCTAGTTATGGATTGTCCCTAAGATATTCCAGGTGGTACACTTATGATTCAAATGCTTCAAAAATGTTAAGCTTTATAGATGAAGACCTGTTCTAGTACCACTTGTTAGACTTGATGCACCCTAAAGAGACAATAGAGGGGGAGGAGGTGAATAGTGACACTACCTGATTTTTAATATAGCAGATGTGAACAAGGTTCAATTAACATTAACACACACAAAAACAAGACACAAGATTTTTACGTGGAAAAATCTCCTAGCTCAAGGGAGCAAAAACCTAGGACCAAGATTTGGGATTTGAAACACCACTAATACACGAGCAAATCAGGTTAAAACCAATAACATAGGACTAACCTCTAGCCCTAAGTTCACTCAAACTAAACTTTAGTCAGAATGAACTCACACTCCAAAGTTTCACCAAAAGTTCCTAACTAAATGCTTCAATAAGCGGAATTAGATTACAATTCGAATACTTATATCAACAACTAATTGAAAACAACTAGCTATAGTATCTTCACTTTTAATAAGACTAAAGCTATGCCACAGTTCTGCAATGTATGCTTTGTCTGCCGTTTATCCAGTTGAGTAGATGATGAACTTAGACACTTCTAATTGCTTTTATACCTTGCGCGGTAGTGTTTTGGTTTCTCGCCTCAACCGTGTGAACAAAACAATCCTTTTCTGATCTAGCTTCCTTATTTATTCCAATCATTGAGAAATTGGACTCCTTCCATAGATAAAACTCTGCTCCTCTGCTGCGACCTACATGTGCACCACGTGCTCGTAGTTCCTTCTGACTATCTTGCTTGTTCCACTTATCAGATTTGGTTTGTCAATCATCAAAACAAAGAGTTAACACTTACACTAGACTAAAGTCGTGCCCTTGAGGTCGTGGGCCATGCCCAACTCAAAAGGCGTCTCCTACAGACGCACTTACGCCGCCATTTATCAGTGCAACTTAAAAGTCACTTTTTGCAAGCGCACATACGTCTTCAGCGGACAACTCAAACACTTAATTAGGTACACTACATTGCTTGATTCCATTCAAGTAAAAGCCTAAAAACATGTGAATATACAAAATGCAAGTATTAGTGAATGTTTGCTTTCATTAATATCAAAGGCCCTAAGGCTACAATGTATAATTGGACTTCGTATAAAATTTTGTTTACAACAGCTGTTCCTAGCTATTACAAGATCTTGGGGTACTCTATCTGAAAATCTCTGGTCTTCTCACGGTCGAAAAAACTCCATCTCGAGCCATAATCCCTACCTAGACGGCAAGCCAGTTTGAGCATTCTCTTGGCATGGAGTTTTCATCACCTTCAGTGCCCGTACCATCGACATGTGTCGATTACAGCATAATGCTAGAAAGCAAGGATTTCAAAAGCATCTGTGTAAAGGCGAGCCCCACCGTGATGAAGGAACTCGAAGAAACCCAGAGGCACGAATTTCTACCAATCAGTAGAGGTTGAAGCCAATCTCCCAGCGCGATTAGGAGCTTGCTGAAGAGGAGAGGGTTGAGATTGGGAACTTGCATGAGACATGAGCACCCTTTCAAAGCAGCCCATAGCCAATGACTAAAGAAATGTCGCAAGAGCTATTAGCCCGAATTGATCGAAAAGGAAGGCGACCTCGAGCAACGAGCAAGCATGGAGTTTAAAGCCTCCATAACCTGCTAATGGTGTAAGGTTGAATCCTCTTATCGACAAAGAAACAGAACGAGGTCGGGGGTCATGGACCATTCACTGTCAGAATAGCCACAAACATGTTGGAGGCGACATGGAGGAGAAGCCTCATGATGTTCATGGGTACCGGACAACCCGGTTCCACATGACGAGAGAAATATCACTATAACTGATGCATTAGAAAATAAGTACACCATAATCAGTGCATATCCCATGGTGAAGACATTCCGAAGATCGCCATTAGGCTCCCATTCACGTCTTATGACCATGGGGACTTAATCCTTTTCAACAAGGATAAAAGGACGAAGAAAGAAGAAGATGATTATCTTCGTGGTTTCAGTTTTCTCACACACCATCCACTCTTGGAGATGGTAACAATATGAACAAAGCAAGGAGCCGAGATCAAAGATAAACATTTAGAGAGATGAAAGATTAGTTGGTTTTTCACAAAAAGAGAAAGTAACTTTTAAAGATACAAGATATTGAGAAGGTGAAGAACTTATGAAAATAAACTATGGAGCAGGCTCTTTATATAAACGCAGGGAGATAAGGATGAGCACGAAATGTTCAAAGAGCCATAATAGCAAGAAGATATGAAAAAATTTGGTGCGGTAAATAGCAGTCGTTAGAAAGGCGCGGATGATCAACAGAGCCAAACAGGCGAGGACAAGTGTAATTCTAGGGAGAACAAAGCGTCTATTCTGGTCAAAGCAGTTGCGGGATTCAGAGAATTAGTGTGATGTCCTTTCACACGTCTCATTCGCATATCTCTTTCACTTCATGATGTCTTACAGCAACGCTCAACAAGTGGGGGATTAATTGTGTGAGTAAAATACACCACCTATAATTACGGGGATACGAGTCCAGCTGGCAGAGACTAATCTTGCTCCACAAGTCACCGGGCGCCAAGCACATACGCTACTCCTTAGCCACGACCGCACATAAGGCACGGGCCCAGAGCCGAATGATACATACCCAGCCGTCTTAAGGTTAGCAGATTCCTAGTTAGGGTTTACTTAGTATCACCCCCTTATAAAATCAGGCCCACGACCTATAAACATAGTATTTAATCATAATTAGGATTGGGGTAAACCTAATACTATATAGATCCCTCTCCTCCATTGTATTCGACATCAAACGATTCAGTATGAATCCGTCTATTTTCAATAAATAATACATCTCTTTAATGCTTTCACACTATTTTCTTTGTATTTACCTTATTGTTTGTGACCTTTCTCTAAATTTATTTGTTTAACTTATCCGGCAAATTTTAGGCCTGAACACTAAAAACATTAAACCAAATACAAGCAAGTCGATTAGGTATCCAAAACAAAGTTATTTTAAGCACTACAAAAACTTAAGTAGAAAAAAGTACAGAAAAACTCACTACTTTAGTCGAACAACTACTAAAACAAATGAATCCAAACAGAAATCTTCTATTAGTACAAAAGCAACATAGGTTCTCTATAGTGATGGATCAATGCTGGGCTTCCCTCCTCAAATAATAACCACCAATCGTTAGTCAAAGGCTGGATAAATACACAAGTTTTAGAGATTATATAAAGATATGAGCTCCCACACATATCTGTACTAATGAAACATAGTAAAACACTCGAACCACTTCAAGCTATAAGGAAAGAAAATACAAGAAAGGTCTGGTTTTAGCTTTTAGTTGGAAAAAAAAAAAGATCTTTGCTGCTACAAGGAACTGGACCAACAACGAGTTCTCTATAACTAAGGTTTCTGACATTAATGAACACGGTTATGACGTAACTTTTCTCTAGGAGATTTTTCTTTTTTTTTGTGGAGACACTAGTTGATTGAAAGCAAGTGCTAATAACTAATTTGAACTATTTGGACTTTGACACTTTTTAGCCTTTATCCTCATATATATTCTACCTTCACAGAAAGCAAACACGAAATCAACAAAATTTAATGTATGGTAGTGTGGTAAAATTGCTACTGCTAAAGGTCATACAAAATTGTTCGTCCTCAATTTTTTGACTTCTTTTTTTTCTTATTTTGCAGCATTAAAGAAGAAATGCATGCTTAAGTTATGTACCAAAATGCATCTCTTATTGATTCTTGAATAATAATAATGCTCAAAAACTGAAAGGCAGAGATCTGTCCAAAAAATTGAGAAGGGCGAAAAATTCCAACATCCAATGGATGTTCGAAACTTGATTGATGCCAATTCGGCATTGCTGTGAACTTTTGACCTTCAAATAATGTAGTACGTCATAACCTTCCTCCTGTATGTTCCACCCAGTTACTCTTATGTCAACAACAACAACAACAAAAAAAAAAACCACTGTTATCCCACAAGTAGGGTCTGGAGAAGGTAAGATGTACGCAGACCTTACCCCCACTGAGATGGAGAGGCTGTTTCCAATAAACCCTCACCTAAAGACAAGTTACTCTTATGTCATTAGGAATTATTCACAATTTTTGACTTATGGACCAAACATAGATAATGTATCCATATTTTGTACTTAAAGGATATATTCTAGCCGTTCCACAAAGAATGTCATAGCATGACATGTATCGGAATTTAAGAAATAAAATATGACTGAAAACTTGTGATATAAAGTAAGCCATAAATATTTGTGTGACAATAGATATCATACCCGCAATGATGATTGTGATGTGGTGGTAATATAGTCAAACTTACGTACAATGTCATAGTTTGTTTGGACACTTTTGACTGCTGTAGCAAACGTTGTCATAGAGAGCACATACTATAACATAACACAGAAAAATTATTTTAAGAAAAAACTTAGTCGTTACCGTCACTACAACAAATTAGGCCTACGGCCACACTAATTTTAGACAACACTTAAAAAGTGTTGCCAAAACCATCTATGAGCACACTTTTTAATTGTGGCCTTTGATAAGTGCCTATGGCCACACTTTTTAAAGTAACGCTTGGAAAGCGTAGCTTTTAATACTAAAGGTGACGCTACTGAAGGGTTGCCAAAGCATAAAGTATTTAGCAACATTTATAAATTATTAGGCAATACTTTAGAGAGGTGGCTATATACTTATACCAAAACCAACTCTTTTTAACCGTAGCCTAAAACAAGCTTTATTAAAATTCGCACCCCCCCCCCCGCCCCCCTAAAAGTATCTCCTAATTTTCAAGGAGTAAATATTCAGCCCGCGAAATACACGACCTTTTCCCTCCAAGCTTTTAGGTTTTAGTTCATCAAAAAAACAATTCATTGTTTCATTCCCTATTCGCTAGATCCAGTGCGCTTTTAGGTTTTACTTCAGCGAAGTTTCTGCTCTCGTTTTTGCTGCTTCACCTTCGCTCTGCTACTGTCGGCTCTGCTGCACCCTCGCTCTGCTACTGTCGGCTCTGTTGCACCTTCGCTGTCGGCACCACCTCACCTTCGCTCTCGGTTCTGCAACTTTGCTGTCGGTTTCAGGTATCCTTTTTCCTTTGATTAAGTCTTTTTGATATCAACTTTGTTGTTGTTCCGCTTCCCTTTGGAAAAATTGTTGATACATTTGTACTTGATTTTATGTAATTGTTTCTAATTTGCGTATGCAACTTCATAAATCATAGACTCCAAATCTCAACGATTTAAATTCATATGTTGGTCGTGTTTTTCCTTTGGTGAAAGAGAAATCAGCGAAGTAGTGAGTATCATGTAGCCGTTCGTAACTTGATTGGGACTAAGGTGTAGATGTTATAAAAGCATGAATCTGACAGGTTACTACTGTCTAGCAGTTGTTTTCCATCTGAACGGACAGGTAATGGACGAGGAGAGTGTCTTCTTCAACAGTCCATGGACCTCTCCGTAGTCGAACATCATCATCAGTACTAGAGCTACTTGAAATTTTAGACAACGATGTCATGTATGTTCCCATTGAGAGATTTAATAAATGTATGCTAAAAGTAGTTAAATATGATTGAAGCAATAGAAGCGAGCTCACATTTAGAAGTGTACAAGTTTCAGGGTATCGCCACTTTACTAGAAGTAGATGCTGCTTCGAACATGCCTCAAGTTTACAAAAGTCTTAACCAAATAAATGGTCCAGAAACTAACCAGAAAATTAGAGGAATCATATATTTGGAAATTTTGATCCCTAAGTTAGTTAGAAAATAAAAAGTGGGTCCATTGAAAAACTTGGAACTTGGAGCAAGTATATAAGTATGGATGGTTATAAACTTCTAATGATATCTGAGCTGCACTAATCAATCTACTATTTCTCAACCTGTAAGTGCATTGTACTAGCCTCAATAATTGCTTATTCAGATGTGTAAATTGATGCCAATTGAGGATTTATTTTCTCTTCCAAAGAATTATGAACAAAACAAGAAGTATAATAGGTATCTAGAGCATAAAGTCAAACACAAAATAGTGGTGTTCATTTAGTTGCACTAACTAAAAGCTTTGCAAGCTCGAAGGATAAAAATCCGGTGGAAGCAAGTTTGACTTATTATGGTAGAATAGTTGATATACTTGAATTTGACTATTATGGTCATTTCAAGGTTGTGTTACTTAGTGTGACTGGTATGAGGTTGAAGAAGATATTTATGGCCTTAGTTATGTCTACTTCAACAAGAAATGCTATAAGGAAGAGCCTTTTGTGTTAGCATCTCAAGCACACCAATGCTTCTACGTGCAAGATCCATATGATCAAGATAAATATTATGTGATGAAGATGGTCCCGAGGGACCTCTTTAGTATAAGTGACCAGCTTGAATCTAATACCACACACTATTATGAAAATGAGCCGTCTGAACATTCGATGGGCCCATCTATACCGGCTGATAATGGTGAAGTTGTCTTAGTTAGGAATGATATAGCGGCAATAATTATTGATGTGCCTCTAGAAGGATATCCTGCACAACAATACAAAATTGAAACAGAAGATGAGGATGATTTTGACGATACATCATCAGTTTGATTCTAATTCAAGTCGAAAAATAGCATAGTTACTGCTTAATTAACAATTAGAGACACATTATATTAAAAACTTTTGTTTTATGTGTTAAATTGATGGTACTAGTTTCTTGATGATTTTTTTTCAATTTTATCAAGTTCTAATATTGAATATTTTAATGCTGATGATTTTTGCCCCTTCTAATATATTTTTTCAGACTGCTTCTAATGTTTTGTTGATTTGTGTGATTGTGTACTTTAACTCCTTGTTAAAAATATTAGGAGTTATATGTAAAGTATTTTATTCTTATTTAGTTTCGTAAAGGGATTTGGTTGCTATTAAACACACCTCAAGTTATATTTGTAACTTAAGGAACCAGTATGCAGCATGTTACCATGTACAGAAAGTTGTATAAGTCATCTTGCCAGAAGTGAAAGAGATGAGTAATTGTATAGTTAATCTATTATCAGGAGTCTCAAGTACTGAATAAAATAATAATAATAATAATTTTTTTTTCAATTATTATCAGGTGGTGCACATATATCTAAAGAAGAGTGACTGATCAGAGATATTGAACAGGTATCTTTGTCCTTTTTAGATTAGAACTGATCACCTTTCACTAAATTAAAAGATACTGCCTTTGAGCTTTTTCCCGCTTTTTTCACTTTTCATATTTTGGTTTGGTATATGTTAAAACTTGTCGTTCTTTACCCCTATTAAATAGAAAAAACTGATGTTCATTTGTGATTCTTTGAAACTGTTCATTCTTCGTAAATCTGTGCATACTAGAGTGTTTTCTTCCGGGAATAAAAGGGAATTAATGTAAAAGTAACAACTGGGCTTAAGCTACGCACCTCATTTCTGAAAAGGAAATTCTCTTTTGCACTTTGGTTGGGTTCTGTAGAATAAGGGGAAGAATCCTCTGGTGTTAGGTAATTTGATGAGAGGCAAGGTACTTAAGCTAGGGAGCTCGATGTTGTCTGTCCCGTTGTAGAAATCCTTCAGTGCCTTTAAACAGGAAAGCTACATTTCCTCCAATCTCGGAACTTGACCTTATGTTCACTCCCCAGATTTTCTTCCTCTAGAATGAACACGTGTTCCAACATAGCACAATACTGAATGTTGATGCACTTGAGGTTGGAGAAGCAATCATATTGACTTGAAGCTTTCCAAGGATTGGTAAAATCTGATGTATATGCTAAATACAGCAGTTCATCATAGTTTGCGACGTCAAAGCTCTTCACGTTCTGGAAAGTACTTTCTGATCTAGCCAACAAATCAATGACATACTTTGCTACTTTTTGTCGCAGCATTAAGTCTAGATAAGCATCAATCTAACATTAAGTTTACAGTGTCCCTTCACTGCTTTGTTTGCACAAAATCTTTCAGACCATGCCACTAATTGAGGAATCTTGGTTTCATCAAATATTTTTGTGGAAGTCAAAATCTTTTCAGCTTTAAGCCATCCCAATAAGCTTCCAAGAACAATGTCAAGGTAACCAATGCTATCTCCACCAAAGAAAGATTTGCCTTTGCTACAATTGATGAAAGCTTCTTCTAGCAGCATAGTCCCTTGAACCACTTTGTTTCTCACTGCTGCCTTTGCTTCTTCTCCTTCTGCCTTCCTATACTTTGTTGTTAAAGGAAACCACTGCATACAACCTCCTTATTTTACCGTGTTAGATAATTAGAAACATGAAAAACAGACTCCATTAAAATCTCCACAGGGCTCTGGTCTAATGGTAATAGCGCAACGTTTGATGTGTGTGATGTGCAAGTTCAGTGCACATTACGAGTTTTAATCACGCCGTAGACAAAAGCCTCGTATTTAGGTATCTGAATCTTCAATTATAGTTGCATAAAAACTGCTCCTAGTTTATAACAGACATATGATAAAGTCACCTTTACCAGCACAACAACAGTTAATTCCTTCACCTTACTTAATGTGGCAACCATACTATAAATGTATAGATGAAAGTTCATGCTACTCACAGAAATGACTTCCTGGGATAATCTGAAACTAAGTTACTGTTCTACGCTAATTACTCACTCATCAATCTGTACTCTAGCTTTGAAAAATGAGTGGAAGTCTGATGTTTGAATTTTGAAGAGGGGTTCTAAGAAATCCAGCCAGACTTAACTTTTTATATTGAGACAGGTGGTGCAGTCATTCTGTGAAGTTTCTGCCCGCGAAATACACGACCTTTTCCCTCCAAGCTTTTAGGTTTAAGTTCATCAAAAAAACAATTCATTCGTTTCATTCCCTATTCGCTAGATCCAGTGCGCTTTTAGGTTTTAGTTCAGCGAAGTTTCTGCTCTCATTTTTGCTGCTTCACCTTCGCTCTGCTACTGTCAGCTCTGCTGCACCCTCGCTCTGCTACTTCGTAACTTGATTGGGACTAAGGTGTAGATGTTTGAAAAGCATGAATCTGACAGGATACTACTGTCTAGCAGTTGTTTTCCATCAGAACGGACATGTAATGGACGAGGAGAGTGTCTTCTTCAACAGTCCATGGACCTCTCCGTAGTCGAATATCATCATCAATACTAGAGCTACTTGAAATTTTAGACAACGATGTCATGTCTGTTCCCATTGAGAGATTTAATGAATGAATGCTAAAAGTAGTTAAATATGATTGAAGCAATAGAAGCGAGCTCACATTTAGAGGAATAAATGGTCCAGAAACTAACCAGAAAATTAGAGGAATCATATATTTGGAAATTTTGATCCCTACGTTAGTTAGAAAATAAAAAGTGGGTCCATTGAAAAACTTGGAACTTGGAGGAAGTATACAAGTATGGATGGTTATAAACTTCTAATGATATCTGTGCTGCACTAATCAATCTACTATTTCTCAACCTGTAAGTGCATTGTACTAATCATTTTTCTTTATATGCAGGATGAATCAAGGAGCAGCGCTGAAGAAAAAGGTGTCGAATCCAAACAAAGCTCAAAGTCCAATGAAGAAAATAGGCTTCGATTTCCAATATCGATCAAGTGTTGAATTGGCCAAGCATTTTCAGATTAAGAAAGAAAAACTCATTAATGATCGCAATGATAATGTCGTGAAAGAGCAGGCACAACTAACACACAAAAAGAAGAATCCTATGCCCGCAACATCGAATATAAGAGGACAAAGTAAACAAAGAGTAATTCTATCTGAGGAGTCCGTTCAAATGCAAGAAAGGAGTAAATTGCCTGTTCATAGATCCATGATCCAATCGTCTCCAAAGGAAGATCTTAACACTTCACATATGATTTCAACCAAAGGATTACTAAGCAAACAACAGTTAATTCAATCTGAGGAGTCCATTCCAAAGAAAAGAACCAGTGAATTGCCAATGCACAAGTCCATGAAGCAACCATCTTCAAAGGATGTTCGTAACACTACACATATGAAAAGAGCACAGAATGAAGGAGAGGAACAACTTAATATTTAGGAGCTACAGAATTTCGAAAAGGTGAAGAGGCAATCGGTCCTAAAGGCGTCGAGTCTTGACCAATTTTTAGAAAAACAAGGGATACATATAGGAAGTGAAAAACAACCTGATCTTCAGCCCGTAGATGATGCCAGATTTATTTCCTTGCCTCCTGTTGATGAACATAATGTGGAGTTGGATGATTTTTCCGAACAAGAAGTTGGCGAGGACGAGTATGTGGGAGATGAAGCTATGGACATAGATTGTGCTACAGGTGGTATGTCATAAACTTTATAATCTTTTAACTCATTGCAATATTTTTTTTCTTATGTCTTGGCTGCTATCTAGGGACATCGGAGAAGAAAAAAGTTCGAGGACAAACAACATGTAAGAATATTCATGCAAGAAATTTTGAAGAAAGAGAGGAGGTGACATTTGACAAAGGACAAGCAGTGGGAACAACTAGCAAGAGAGTGTCTGATTTAACCAACTTTATAGGAACAATTGAAAGGAATCCTAGATTTATCACCTTGGTGTACACTAGTTGGCATGCTGTGCCAGCGCTTACCAAAAATGCATGTGGGAATATGTCAACGTAAGAATAATTAACTTTTTCAATTATATATTTTATTGTATGTTACATATGAAATGAAGATAACTATATATTGTTTTGCATAGTCCAAGTTCATAATTCCAGCAGAAGGAAAGAAGTGGGTGTAGGATGGCCTTCGTGATGCTTGGAAGGAATACAAAAGACGTATTAAGAAGAAACATTTTGATGACTATGATACTATTGAAGATATGCTAGAAAATCGTCCAATAGATATACCAGAAGTTCAATTTCGCCAGTTGATTGAGTATTGGAAGCTTCCAGCTATCCAAGTGAGATTAAACTAGTACATGTCCTCTCTTGAACATACTGTTACATTTTATTTATTCTCATTTTTACTATATTAATTGATATATCTCTTTTTATGGGATTTTAGGCCATGTGCCATTTAAATTCTCAAAACAGAAAGAAGCAAAAGTGGAGGCACTGAATGGGACCTGTTAATTTTGCAAGAGTACGCGTGGCATTGGTAATATTTGCTCGACACTTATGGAAATTCGTACTTCCATTTCTTTTATAGAACACATTGAGGCTTTTATAATTTTACTTTCTTTTGATATAAATTGTAGCGCAAAAAGAACAATAAGGAACCATCAAAGTCCGAAATGTTTATTGCAACTCATACGAAGGAAGGGAAGGAAGCTCAAACAGATAGCCAAGTTGCAATTGTAAGTAATAAAAAACTTGTTAGTTTAATATCCATACAATTACACTTTGATTTATCCTACTAGAGAACCAGGAATAACTGCCAAAGGAATTCCCAAAAGTATCTCTATCTAGAGACTAAATTTATTTGCTATGTTATTCTAGTGTTATCTGCACTTGGCTTTTGAATTAAACTATGGAAGGTAAACTACTGTGGGTCTGTCAAGCTATATATTAGCTTAAATATTATACCAGCTTATGCTTTGGTAGTATAATTAAAATATGAGATTTGATCTATCTTCTCCAAACTCGAATATTTAATGTTTGAAATTTATATGACGCCTTCAACAGTAAAACTTGTATTCATAGCTATCGCCTCTAAATTAGTAAACAAATTATTAAGTGATTAACTCAAGGCTAACAACTTAGTACTACTAGTATACATTACTACTTGGCAGACACGAGTGCTCCATTTGAGGGTTCTAAGAGTTGTTCATAGCAGCTTCTTTTCTCGACATAAACGAACAAGTAATCATATCTAGTTATTCATTTATTGTAGTTAAACATTCTTTTCTATCATCTATCATTTTCAATTGGATACAGAGCTGCTCTTTACTTGACTTTGTGTATGATATTCAGTGATGTTTCCCTTTTTACAGTCTAAACTTCTTAATAGTTAAGACTCAGGGGAAACATCGGATGAAGCATTTAAGGCAGTGTTTGGAAACGAGCAACCTGGTCGTGTTAGGTGCTATGGTAGATCAGTGACAACTACTTCTCTACAAAAAGATGAGGAAATCAATAAGCTAAAACAAAAGCATGCTGATGAAATGACTTCTCTGAAGGAAGAAATGAAGGAAATGTGGCGTTCAGAAATGCGAAGTTTTGTTAGTCAGTTGGTGCAAAACAACCCTGGACTGAATATTCAAGATATACCAGGGTGTATCGGATCTAACCTACCTTCACCTGTTGATGCAAGTAGTGCACGGGCTGGGAGAAGTCAAAATCTTCCACATTCTTCTGGCTCAACTCATGCTCCAACTCGTGCAAAGGTATTTATATTTCGACATTATGCTCTGACTCATGTGCTGAAGTGATTAAAAAGCTTCTGTAATCCACCATTTTCGACATCTCATGCTCATATCTAACAAAAAAGACACTATAAATTTGACCACAATTAGAATTATATTCTTTCAGATTTTGCTTTATTCAATTAAACAGAATCTGAATGGTTATTTTCTAATAATTAGGAATAAGAACTTTTGGTCGTTTAAAAGGCAAAATACAGTTGGTTGCTTGTTAAGACGTTCTTGGAAGCATAAAGTTCTTAACTTTTCCTGGGATTATATTTGAATGTATTCTTTGTCTATTGATTTGAATATTTAGCTAAGTCCCCAATAAGCATTTGTTAGATTAAGTTTGATAAAGTTTTTATTTGGTTGTTTAATCTGGTTGCTCTAGACATAGTTTTCCATCCTTAATTTTACTTGTTTATTAAGAAGGAAATAGCAAAATTCTAGACTAGTAAAGTTTTGATTCCTGTTGGTGCAGAATTTTACTTGTTTAAATGTTCGTGTTGCTGCTGGTGCAGCCTGGTTAGAGGCTGCTTGTATTACCAGCAGTAGGATCAATAGCAGCTTTTCTAAATTTTCTTATATTAGAGGCTGTACTTTCATTCCTTTTGCATAAAGATAGATTTTATAAAACTCAGAGGTAGTGACCTCTCTGCATAGTCCACCTTTGATTATTAAAGTTTGTGGATTGTTATTAACAGTATCTGATTCTGAATTTCTACACTAAGAAGTCCAAGATAGGATTTAATGGGTCTCTTATTGTTCTTGGGAAACACAGTAGGGGCTGATAGAGTCGAGTAGATGAAACCTGAATATTTTAGAAATGGCTGCCCTTAGAGTCTGATGCAATTTTCTCATCATTAAGGAGACAAAGGTCACCTTCATTAGAAGCATTATTGGCTCCAATAGATCTAACAGATGTTGGATTATTACAAACTTAACTTTAACAGCTTTATCAAGTGAGCTAATTGGTTCATTTTCAGGTAAAAAAAGGTATTTTTATCAACAGAAGAATTGTAAATCTTTGTTAAGGAAAATTCAAGTGTTTAATGTACTGTCGGAATGTCTTGTTGAAAGTAGGATGGGTTGTTTAGATTTGCCTTTTACAGCTTTTTTGTGCTTCAAGGAGTTGTACTTATTGCTTTACCGGTCCAAAATCTTGCTTGATTATTGCTCTCAGTCCAGTAAATTGTGGTTGTTGCTTGATGAATGCAGTGCTCTTCATCAACTGCTATACATTTTATCAGTCTTCCCATATTATTTTATATATTGATTTTAATCGACATATTGGTTTCTATCTAATTTGTAATATATTTTTGTATGTGTAGGAAAATGCGAGTGATACAAATGGAAACGGTGGCCACAAGTCAATGTGATGATCTATTGAAGTTAATGATGATGAATTTTTGAAAAGTTGTTGATGTTTTTTTGTTGATATACACATTATGAATACATTATGAATACATTTGGCTTTGTAGAGTTCATTGCTAGTTCACATCTTGAATCATTGTTTCATTAGTATGTCTAGCACCGAATAGATGTTTCTTTTGCAAAGTTTATTGCCAATATATGAAGATTTGACTCATTATTTTTTAATTATTTATTATCGTCTATTTTAGTGCTTGAGATCGTCAAGATAGATAAGAATAATATAAGTGCTTGATATTAGTGTGGTTATAGGATATGTTAGCAAAATATAATTTTCATCCATAAATTTGTGGGTATATATTAATATTTAAAAAATTAACAGTTATCACGCTTCAAAAGTGTGGCCTTAGGGACTATCAATTGTGTTGCCTATTTTTTGTATAAGTAACAGAATCCACACTTTAGAAATGTGGGCTATAGTACAGCAACAGAAGCCACGCTTTGAAAGCGTAGTTTATAATGTCAATAGCTACACGTCTGAAGCGTTGCCTTAGGGGTTGAAAACGTTGCCATACGGAGTCTTCTAAGCGTGGCCTTTGCGTCTTATAGGGCACACTTTTAAAGCGAGACTGTAAAAGCTACGGTTGAAAAGCGTGGCCTTAGACCAAAGATAATGCTGGATTTGACCACCCCTTGAAAAGCGTTGCCTTAAGGCAAAAAGTGTGGCCATTGACCTAAGGCCACACTTTGCAGTGATAGCTGTAGGCCTAATTTGTTGTAGTCGTGAAAAGTTGCTAATAAAAGATGATTGTTATATTATGTAGGCAATGGTGATAGTTGTGTAGTCGAGGCCATAATTTTCTTTAGGGGCGTTTAAGTCGATTCTTAACCAGCAGAGTGTGTTTGCTAAGGAAAATTAGTGCATGGCGTGACACAAAGATTATTATTGACAGACATCTATTAGATTAAGCTGAATTACAATAATAAGCAACACTTTATAGTGGGCCTAATTTGATAATATAAAAAATGAGGTAAACAAGGCTATCTCAAAAGGCAAGAATGTGTAAATATTATTTATATCGTTAGTGAATATAAATTAAAAATTCTAGAAATTAGCATACGAAAATATCGTTTCGCTAGCAAGTTTGTGTTCAATCATGATACCATTTCTCACAAGGCCGACAAGTGAGAGTTGCTCTGATGGTAAGCATCATCCACTTACATTCAAGAGGTTGTGGGTTCGAGTCACCATAGGAGCAAAAAGTGGGAGGGCCACTATTTGTTTCGAGAGAGGGGAAGGGGTGGGGTTAAAAAAAAAAAAATAAATAAATTTCTCGCAAGGCCGGGGTGACTATCCTCCGAAGCTCAATGAAGCTAGCGAAAGGTGGTTCCAGTCTTCCAGAGGAATTACCGGCCACAATAACACGTTGGAAGAAATTTTCTTAAAAAAGGGAAAAGATTTATTATTAAATTGACATGGACACACAACACACATTAAAGATGGCAACGTTGGCCAAGTGATAATTGGAAGATATGACAAGGTTATTTATATGATCAAGCTTAGTGATATCCCAAAGATTAGTGAAGATATGATAAATCCATCATCAGTGGCGGAACAAACTAGAAAAATTATTACTAATATATCCTAAGCCAGGTCACTCAACTACTACAAACTGTGAAAGTATCATAACTAAGAAGCTTAACCTTTTCAATAGCAAAATATTTTTTTACGTTACTTTATATTCTTCGTTTTCAATTTGTTCTCTTCTATTTTCCCATGTCCATTGGTCAAAACGTAAAACAAAGGATTGACAGTTATCAGGAAGGCTTTACCTTTGTGATTATGTTACATGTGGATTTTCTCTTTGAGGCAAAAAATGCTTAGTATCACTTAACTCATTGGTCCTTTTAACCTTTTAGTGTCTTCTCCTGAAAATCAAAAAGAAACAATTAAAGATGAGGTCCTTATCACAATCACAAGTTGCATATATTGTAATTTGTAAAAATTTAAGCACCACACAAGGCCACGTCGAGTTTATGGCATAGATAAGTAATTATAATGTATTCAAAATTTTAGAAATTTAAGCTTATTTTTCATTCAAAATTTCAATCTAGTCCTGATGTTTGTCCTTATCAAACTTACTTTTCTGTTAACTCATTAATATTTCTTCTATTACTCTTTATATGAATGTAATTCAAATCTAACATTTAAAGTTTTTCTTATCAAAGGAAATATAGTCATTTAAGGATATTGTGTTTTGTCAGAAAAAGCATGATAAATTGTCACCTTCTTTCAGCTTGTCCAGTATATCAAATTCCCCACGTATAATTGGATGCGGCTGTGACACCTCATGGATGTAGAAGAAAAGAATGTACATGTTAATACTTTTGTAGTTGTGTTAGCCAATTTAGCCATTCTTTTGAACCTTTCTGACCCTTAAATATAAGCTTAGCGCGTTCCTTAGCTGGACTGATTTTCTCGGTGTTCATAGGGCAACTGTGCACCCGGTGTCGTTGCTCGGGACATCAAATTGGAAATTTTGCCTTCTGTGTGCCGATAAGTATTCTGCAGTGTCCGCTGAACAGGAGCTACAATCTAGATGAAGAATTTCGGTTGTGCAACATTCAGAAGACCTTCTTTAAACATAGTCCCCCGAGACCTTTTGATTTTTTTAAGAATACTTGTAATGAACAATATTGTATTCAAAAGAATTTGATTGTATATTATAAGCCTACAGGCCTTTGATATTAATGAAAATGGACGTTCATGAATAATTTTGTGCTTACATGCATAGTTTCTTGTAGTGTAGTCAAGTAAAAATTTGCGTGCCTTTCTAGGCATTTGTCTTTTACAGACGGAGGTGCGCTTGTTGGACGATGTTTTATGCATTAGTAAGTGATAACTTAGATCGCGTCTGAGATAAACGACTTTAATTAGTACAAGGCCCACGCCAGCAAGGGGAATTCTTTAGCCCGTTTTATGTAATGGGACATTTTTGCATTCAAGCTAGAATGTATGTGCTTGTCCACTCGAATACTTAAGTCTTTAACGGCACGATGTGCATGGGCGACCCCACCGACATATTGGTGCAAGTGTTAAATTGACGATTTCAACTTACGATAATGCGTAGTGGCTTAACTAGAAGGGATCTAGCTTTAAGCGAGTAGTTTATTCTACCTTTGTAAAAAAAGTGAGTGTATTACTTCAACTCAAATATGGCCGGGGCTATGAATAGTTGGATCGTAGATGGATCTGATTGTAAAATTGACTAAGTACAGTAGTAGTTTTATTAATAAAAGGGACGCGGAGACAATGAAACTTTTAGTAAATTTTGATAACAACGATGAGGGCTAGATACCTTTTAAAAAGTAATAAAAGAACAATGAAAGACAAAATATATTGTATGGGTAAAAATACGCCACCTATGATTTTGGGGATACGAGTCCAGCTGCCGAGAATAGACTTACCTTACAAGTCACTGGGTGCAGAGGATATGCCTGCTACTCAAGTCACAGCCGCTCAGCCGGGACGCGCATAGGATGCAAAGTATACATCCTGCCGCCTTAGGGTTTACAGTCTCCTATTTAGGGTTTAGAATATACCACCGCCTTGAGTATACAGGCCCACGTCTTTATTAGTCTTTGTATTTTACCATAATTAGGATTGGGCAAATTATTGCTATAAATACCCCTCCTTACATTGTATTGTATATCAAGCGATTTACACCAAATCTGGCTATTCTTAAGGAATAATACTACTTATTTTCTTGTCTATTACTTTTTCTCTCTATTTCGTATATTTTCCTTCATATTTACCGAATTACTTGTGGCCCTCTTATAAATTTAATTGTTTAACCTAGACGACCAAATTTAGGCATAAACAGTTTGGCACCAACTTTGGGGCTCAGGAAATTGTAGGTTTCTACGAAGGAAAAGTACGGCTGTGCCAGACGAAAACAATGATTCCTTACAGAACGTCGCCATCAAGATTGAGCAAACGGCTCATAACTCGGCCGACATGGCTGAAACTATGACCAGATGTCGAAAAATAGTGTCTTTCTATTCACTATTGAGGCCAGCATCCCATCAAGAAGTCGTGCTCTATAGTGATCCCCTCAAAGTAATGGCTATAGACCAAGATACCCCACAGTCCGTAAACACGATCTTTCCGAGGGCCCGAGCTCGATGGAAATGGAGCCAAAACCATTATGGTTTGTGAAGTCCACCAGGAGGTGACCCAAAACCCCATGTCAATGCTATTGAATTCAATGATAGAGACATATAGCAGGTCCTCTACCTATATCACGACACCTTGATCATTACCCTCGAGGTGAATGACGCTCAGGTCTGCGTGTGTTGGCAGATCCAGGCAGTGCTGTAAATATTATCCACTGGGAAGCCGTATGTCAGATTGAGGTTCAACACTAGATAATCCCCAGCCCATACACGATAACCAGCTTCAATAGCTCCAGTGAAAGGTCCGTGGGAGAAGTATTCCTACCGGTTCACCTCCCCGGGGTAACAAAAGTAACGTCCTTCCAGGTGATGACATGAGTCCTCTCGTATAACATTATCATAGGAAGACCATGGATTCACAAAGTGCACGCAGTGCTATCTACACTTCATCAAGTCCTTAAGTACCCAACCCTCTAGGGAGTGAGAGAGATTCGAGGGAAGCAGAAGCTATCCAGAAGTTGCTATGTGACCGCAGTAACATGCACGGTAAAGAAGGAGGCCAAGAATCAGCAGAATATATTAGACAAACAGCTCGCGCCTTGCATAGACACCAGCATACTATTTGGGTCCGAAGGGAATGAAGGAACCGGACCCTAAGAGCCAGTCGTCATGCCCTGGGACTCAGATGACGAAGAGAAGATCGCCAAGGCCATCGTCGACAACCTTGATCCATTAATCTTCGATGAGAGGCTCCTAGATATGAAACTCTGCGTGGGGGACAAACTCTCGGCTGAAGCGAAGCAAGAATTCGCAAACTTCATATGTGCTCGGTCAGGCATGTTCGCTTGGACACACATCGACATGCCTGGAATTTCAAGCACAATTTAAATATCGACTCGAACTTCAAGTTGGTTAAGGAAAAGAAACGGTCGATCAACCATGAAAGGGGGCTAACAGTTCATGAAGAGGTAGAGAAACAGTTGAACAACGGATCCATTCGTGAGGTTCAATACCCTGAATGGTTTTCCAATGTTGTGGTTGTTCCAAAGGAGAATGACAAATAGAGAATGTGCATCGACTTCACGGACCTGAATAAAGCATGCCCCAAGGACTCCATTCCCCTGCCCAACATCGATAAGCTCATCGATTCAATGGCAGGCCACGAAGCTCTCAGCTTCTTGGATGCGAACTCGGGATATAAACAGATCATCCTGAACCCATATGATCAAGAGAAAAACTTTTTTATCATGGACATAGGGACTTACTATTACCGAGTAACGCCTTTTGGTTTGAAAAACACAAGAGAACCTTATCAGAGGTTGGTGAACCTAATGTTCAAGGACCATACTGACAAAACTAAGGACGTCTACATCGATGACATGTTGGTCAAGTCAGTGTTCACCAATGACCACATCAGACAGTTGGAAATAGCATTGGACATCTTGGACAAGTTTGGTATGAAGCTCAATCCAGAAAAATGCGCCTTCGGCATATCCTTAGGAATGTTTCTTGGGATCATCATCTCTAACAAAGGGATAGAAGCAAACCCCATCAATATTGAAGCAATTGAGGCCATACCAGAGGTATTGAAGAGCAAAATGGAGGTAAAGAGACTTAATGGTCGGATAGCCGCACTCAGCTGGTTTATCTCGCGTTCCTCAGAAAGTTGTCACTAGTTATTTAATGTCCTAAATAAGAATAAGAGTTTTGAATGGATTGAGCAATGCAGTCAAGCGCTCTGAAGTCTAAAGCAGCATCTTTCTAATCCCTCTTTGTTAACCAAGCCACAGGAGGGAGAGCCGTTGTTGTTGTATCTTGCAATATCTAAAGTGGATGTGAGTGCAGTTCTTGTACGAGAAGAGAAGGGAGTGCAATCTCCAATATACTACGTCAACAAATCTCTCTTGGACGCTGAAACGTGCTATCAGCATTTGGAAAAACTGGCGCTTGCGTTAGTGATGGCAGTAAGAAAGTTACGCCCGTACTTTTAGAGTCATACGATCATCATAGTCTGATCTTTCCCTTTGCAAACCATGTTACATAAACACGAGCTCTCGAGCAGGCTAGTAATGTGGGCCGCAGAGTTAGGAGAGTATGATATCGTCTAACAACCACGTATGACCATCAACTCACAAGTCCTTGCAGACTTCGTTTCTGACTTCAATGCCGGTATGATGCTAAAGGCCGAAGTTGAATATAAGATGATGGAAGGCGTTACCTCTATAGAATGGGTGATCAACACCGATAGAGCTTCGAACGTCAAAGGAGCCAGTCTCGGTTTCGTGATCAACACCAACCAAGAACATATATTGGAAGGCCGTCAGCTGTGCACCGCTCACAAATAATGAAGTAGAATATGAAGTCGTACATCAAGCACTTGAATTATCCTACATATTGAGGGCCAGCGACATCATTCTATTTAGTGACTCTCAACTAGTGATCAATCAGATAAACGGAGCCTTCGCCGCCAAAGACGCTTATATGCAGAAGTACTTGGCTAAGGTGGAGAAGCACTTGAAGAATATTAATAAAGTGGAAGGTCGATCAAGTACCAAGAGAAGAAAATACAGAGGCTGATGCCATAGCTAGTCTAGCGGCCGCTGCAAATATGAGTGCAGCTAGCCGGGGAACTGTTATTGAACTAACCTACGTAGACATCAAGCGCCACGAGGTTAACGTTACAGGACTTGTCTGGGATTGGCGACGCCCGATCATCAAATACCTGGACAAGGGAACACTCCTTATAGACAGGAAAGAGAGTAGGAGGTTGAGAATGCAAGCAACTCGTTACTATTTAATCAGCGGAGAGTTGTACCGCCGAATGTTCAGCGGCCCTTTGGCTAAATGTTTAGGGCCATCACAAGTTTATTATGTGTTTAGAGAAATCCACGAAGGGAAATGTGGAAATCCCTCTGGCGGAAGGTCTTTAGCTTAGAAGATAATCAGGGCCAGCTATTTCTTGCCTTGAATGGAAGACGGTGCGAGTAAATTTGCTAGAGCGTGCCACAACTATTGGAGATTATCCTTCGACTTCATTATCCACCAGAGCTTTTACACTCAGTAATAGCCCCCATCATCAAATGGGGGATGGATAACGTAGGGCCTATGCCCAACGCACCCCGAGGTGTCAAATTTATGCTTATCTTGACAGGCTATTTTACTAAATGGGTAGAAATAGTAGCCTAATCTCGAGTGATTAGTGATATAATTTATTTCGAAAAACATCATGTGCCGCTTCGGTATTCTAACAGAAATCACCTGGGATAACGAGCCTCAATTCATAGGAGACAAGGTCACTGCCTTCTTTGGGGAATGGGAAATAAAGAGGATAACCTCAATGCCTTACTATCCTGTAGCCAATGGTCAGGAAGAGTCTTCTCACAAGACTATAATGGAAAGCCTAAAGAAACGACTTAAAGAAGCTAAAGGTAAGTGGCTGGAGAACTGCCATATGTTTTGTGGGCCTACCACACCACGTCAAAAGCCAGTACGGGAGAGACTCCATTCTCACTAACATACAGAATGGATGTTTTTATCTCGAAGAAGATTCTAATAACAAGGCTTTAGCAGCTTCACATGATGTCCCTGACGAACGCCGAGAGATGGCAGCCATACGCCTGACCGCCCAGAAGCAAAGACTGGAGCAGTATTATAATGCACGGACCAACTTGTGTTCCCTCAGCATAGGGGATCTGGTTCTTCGCAAGGTATCTCAAAGCACCAAGGATGCCAGTGCTGACAAGTTAGCCCCAAACTAGGAAGGGCCCTACAAGGTCCAAGGCATAATTGGAAAATGTGTGTACGTTCTTGAAGACATGGAAGGAACAACCATTCCAAATAACTGGAACATCTCTTGGCTTAAGAAGTACTACTCTTGAAAGGTCAACTGGACCTATATAATCAAGACATGTATTTTCTCCTTTCTTGCTATTTGTCTTTATCATTACTTTTATACGGGAACTTAGCCCCGTCATTGTTAAGTTTTTATTGCCTCCGCGCCCTCGTTTATTAATAAAACTACTATTCTACTTAGCCAGTTTTACAATTAGATCCATCTATGATCCAAGCATTCATAGCCCCGGCACAACTTAAGTTGAAGTAATACACTTACTTTTCGCTGCAAAAAGTAGAGTACATTACTTGATTAATGCTAGATAACTTCTAGTTCAGCCACCAGACATTATTCGTAAGTTAAAATCATCAATTCAACAAATTGCACCAATATGTCGGTGGGAGGTACGCACACACAGCACCAGTAAAGTCTTAAGCACTTGAGTGGACAAGCACAAACGTTCTGGCTTGAACGCAGAAAAACCCCGCTACATACAACGGGCTAATGTCGTCCCCTTGCAGGCTCAAGCCTTGCCATAAAAGTCATCTATCACAGACGCAATATAAAGGCATCATTCACTGATGCAAAAGAAGCATCCAACAGTGCACACACCCGTCTTTAAAAGACAAACGCCCAGAAAGGAACCCAAAACATGCTTCTTAACTACACTATAAGTAACGATGCAACTATGCATAAAATATTAATAGACGTCTATTTACATTAATATCAAAGGCCCGTAGGCTTACAATATACAATCAAGTTGGTCTGGATATAATATTGTTCATTACAAATATTATTGAGAAACTAATAACTTCAAAAACCTAAAAGACTGCAAAGTCCTTCGAACTTTGCACAGCCGGAGACTCTTCATCTGGATTGTAGATCATGCATCAAAGTTTCTCTCGGCGCATAGAAGGTGACGTTACCAACATAATACCCCAAGCACCAACATCTTTGTGACGCTGTGCTTCGGGAGTTGGAAAGCCAGTCCAACTGAGGAATCCCTCAGTAGAATGGTGGAAGAAGTAGCACACAGGCCAGAAATTTCATCTGGAATCGCATGGAAATACACCAAGATAAAACAACCAGTGGCTGCGGGAGCACCATATTCCCCCTCTTCTCCAGACGATTGAAAGTTGATGCAATCTCCTAATCATAGAATAGGGCAGAGCTATACAACCACCTTGAATGCAAAGATTTTGGAGAAATTTTTTACACATCAACAATCCAGAGAAGGAGAGAACACCATCGCGAAGACCCTACCACGTCAAGTGGCGCTATCTATGGACTATTTGTCCCATAGAGTCAAAAGATGAGCAGATGCAAAAACACTACTTGGCAGGCTTTCTTATGTTGAGGAGCTTCGCGTGACAAGAAGACTATCACAGCAACTGCTGTGTTAGAAAAAGAGCGCACCGTAATCAGTGCACATGCCACATAGAAGACATTTCGAAGAACGTCATTAGAATCACGGTTAAACTTTATGACTCGGGGGACTCCGTTCATCCTACCTGTTACACCCCGTACGTCTAAATTGACGTATATCATTATAATATCATGTTAAGAATGATTTAAGTGAGTTTAAAGTAATAATATGACCATATATGATGTTTATATGTTGAATATAAAGTTTGGGAAAAATCAGATTTAAGTTGCGGAAAAACCGACTAAGGAATTGCCTTGTAACAGAGCTTTTTCAGCAATTAATTTCATGTGTTATATGAAGTCTTTTGGGGACATATCATATACCAAATTGAAGGTCTTGGAGTGTAGTTTCCAACACTTTTAACGGTTTGCTCATATAACTTATAGATAAAAAGATATGAGCGTCAGAAGTCAGACCAGAAAAAGGGACATAAGAGCAAAAGAGGGCTAGAAATGAAATGTTTTTATTATAAAAGAGAAATTTATCTCTCTCTGTCGACATTTCTAGTAAAACCATGATATAAACATAGCTTTTTCAGTTTGAATCCATTTTTTTATGATTTTGAAGATAGAACATCAATTTTGACACGAAACGGAAGATGGATTGCGTCAAAACGCTCTACGCCATTAGGGTAACATTATGCTACCTTCAATTTCGTCTATAGTTTGAGTTTTAGAATTACTTCATAGCTAAGTAAACTATCTAAATTCTATTTTATAGCTTGTTTAAGCTTTAGAAGGTGTGGAATTCAAAGGAAACGAAATTTAGAAGCTAGAAACATCAAAGGTATGTAAGGCTAAACCTTTCTTTTGGCAAGACATGTATCTTTTAGATTTTGAAGCTTTTATTAGTTTTAAACTTAGTTTTTCTTGTGAGAAACTTGTATGGTACCAAGAAAACCTTGTATATACTTAATTTGGTACTAAAATCCAAGGTGAAAGACGTCCAAATCAGAAAGGCAAAACGTTTCAAAATCTGAAAAATTGTTTTGAACTTTGGACAGTTGTTAGTATATTGATCATAACTCCTTATACAAAATTGATATTAAGATGATTTAAGAATCTCCAGAATCCTAATACATATATCTACAACTTTCATGAAGACCATGAGGTCTATAACTTTTATCTGCACCCTCAAAACTATGATACAATACAGGACGCTGGTACTGTCTAGAAATTCTGTACATCCGTGGAATTGTTACGCCACTCTCATCTTGTTATCCAGTTAATTTGTTTATGTTATCAGTTTATCCGGGTATCCATTCCCGTGTATAGTATAGTGTTGGTTCTGTTTTGCGGATCATCCAGTTTTAGAGGAAACTCTGCCGAAATTTCTATAAAAATCAAAGAGTTAGACAAATTCTAAGTTTCAGGTTGTGTCTACAATTCCATCCAGAGTTTTCTTATCATTCCTTTGAGTCCATATATATTGTCTCCACATGTGTTATGCCTCATAGATGCTTATGCTTATATTGTGATCATGTTATGTGTGATTTGGAGTCCCCCATAGAGGCTGGACATTGGACACACAGTCCGGTCGCGTATGATACTACCCGTCTGGGGGATACAGCCCCTCTGGTTCAGGCGGGAGTTGAAACACCTAGTGTGACCGGGTGTCATTCACACACTCTGACCAGAGAGACTAGATATTACTGGCTGGGGGGGATATAGCCCATAACACCCACCCGGTTTGTTATATATGCGTATATAGCCACAGTATGCACTGCATGATTATACATGAGGCTAGTTCCGGTTTTCAGTTACCTGATTTGGGGGGATATAGCCCATAACGCAAGACAGGTACCAGTTCAGATAACAGTTCAGCTTTAGCTCGGTACCAATTATCAGCTCTCAGTTATCAGCCACCAGTTCTTAGCGTCAGTATCAGTTGACAGTTATCAGTTCTCAGTTATCAGCCACCAGTTCTTAGCGTCAGTATCAGTTGACAGTTATCAGTTCTCAGTTATCAGCCACCAGTTCTTAGCGTCAGTATCAGTTGACAGTTATCAGTTCCAGTTTCTAGTAACCAGCTATCAGTCATATTACAGTTATTTATCAGTATAGTTCAGCTCAGTCTTCAGGTTCAGATTCAGCAAGACTTCAGCTTATATTCATATCATGTTTAGTACGTTCTTCAGATTTCCAGCTATATTGCTATGCTCCAGCTCATGTTTACATATTTATATTCCAGCCTACAGTTTCATTCAGCTATGACATATTATATGCTCATGCCTTACATACTTGGTACATATCGTACTCACGCCCTTTTCTGGGGCGCTGCGTTTCATGCCGCGCAGGTGCAGATAGATCAATGCTTGGACCATGTTAGTAGGCCATCTATCAGCTACTGGAGTCACTCCGCTTACTCTCGGAGTTACTTATCTTTTGGTATGTGTACAGTCAGCCAGCTTGGGTATGGCGGGGCCTTATCTCGTCCTTTGTATATTCAGTTCATCACTCTTAGAGGCCTGTAGATATGTCCCTGTGTGGTGCAGTCAGTATGTTATGTATGTCAGCTTATGTTAGCCTTGTCAGCTATTTGCATTGCATGCTCCTTATCAGCTAGGTTTATGCTTATTCTGTTTATCAGTTATAATGGTTAGCATATTATCAGTAGGATTAGTGATGATCGACACTTAGTGTTGGTCATCCGTCGCGGCCCTAAGTTGGGTCGTGACACTACCATGGATGGAGAATCAGAGGAAGAAAACTGTGGAGGTTTCTTTGATAGAGTTTTCTCATTTACCATCCATTATAACTGAAGAAGCTGTTCTGGAAATATCAAACCAGGGTTGAAGGCAAATACTTTTGAAGAAAGAAAGTTATTCTTTCATGAGGAAGCTTTTGGAAAATAATGTATTTTTCGAGAAAAGTTTGTGTTTCACGTCTATCATGAAGCCCCTATTTATAGGCGGAATGGGATAAAAATGGAGCATGAATCGATCAATGTAATTATGGCCTGGAGATACGAAATGATTTGGGGCAGTAAAAGGCATTTATAGGAAAGATGCATGGAATCGAAATTAGTCAATTAGATGAAGATGAATGGGTTCCCAGAAGATATCGAGGTTTACTCTTGTTCAAAGAGACTGCGAGTTTCAAGGATTCAGTGAGATATCTTTTCATATCCGTTTTGCATACCTCTTTCACTTCTTGACTGCTTACGACATCAGTCAGCAAGTGAGTGGGACTGACTGTATGGGTAAAAATACGCCATTTTATGATTATGGTGATACGAGTCTAGCTGGCGAGACTAGACTTCGCTTACAAGACACTTGGCGTAGAGAATACGCGCCTGCTTCTCAAGTCACAGCCGCTCAGCTGGTACAGGCATAGGATGAAAGGTATACACCCCGCCACCTAAGGATTTACAGTCTCCTATTTAGGGTTTAGTATATACCACCTCTTTGAGTAGAAAGGCCCACAGCCTTATAAGTCTTTGTATTTTACCATAATTATGATTGGGTAAATCAGAGCTATAAATAACCCTCATTACATTGTATTATACATCAAGCGATTCACACCAAATCCGGCTATTCTCAAGGAAAAATACTACTTACTTTCTTGTCTATTACTTTTTTTTCTCTATTTAGTATATTTTCCTTCATATTTACCATATTGCTTGTGAACCTCTTACAAATTTAATTGTTTAACCTAGACGAACAAATTTAGGCATAGACATACATGTCTCAAGTCTGTCGGCCTATTGACCTTTCAAGAGTAGCACTTCTTAAGCCACGTGATATTCCAGTTGTTTGGAATGGTTGTTCCTTCCATGTCTTCAATTGTGTACGCACCGTTTCCAGCTATGCCCCGGATCTTGTACTGACCTTCCTAATTTTATATCGCTAGTCTAGAAAGTCAAGTGAGGCTGCTAGCTCCTAGCGCTAGCTCCGGCCATTTTCCTTTAGCTTCCTTGAGTCGCTTCTTCAGACTTTCTACAATAGTCTTATTAGAAGACTCGGCATGGCCATTGGCTGCTGGGTGGTAAGGCGTTGATATTATCCTTTTCATCTCCCATTCTTTGAAATACGTTATAACATCATCCCGTATGAACTGAGCTCTGTTATCACGAGTTATCTCCGCAAGGATTTTGAATTGGCACATGATATTCTTCCAAATGAACTGTATCACCTCTTTCCCTTAGATTCGAGAGTAAGCTGCTGCTTCAACCCACTTGGTAAAGTAGTCTGTCATAATGAGCAAGAATTTGAAACCTCTAGGTGCTTTAGGCATGTTTAGGCCTAAATTTGGTCGTTTAGATAAAATAATTAAATTTGTTAGAGAGTCACAAGCAATACAGTAAATACGCAGGAAAAGTGAGTAAAACTGAGAGAAAAATAATAGACAAGAAAGTAAACAATTTTATTCCTTGAGAATAGCCAGATTCTGTGTGAATCGCTTGATATAAAATACAATATTTAGGAGGAGTATTTACCCAGTCCTAATTATGGTAAAATACAAAGACTAATAAGTATGTGGGCCTATAAACTCAAGTATATACAAAACCCTAACTAAGAGACTGTAAACCCTAAGGCGGTGGGATTTATACCTTAAATCCTACGCCCGTACCGAATAAGTGGTCGTGGCTTGAGGAGCAGGCGTGTCTCCTCTTTATCCTGCTTACTTGTAAGCTAAGTCTTATCTTTCCAATTGGACTCGTATCCCCATGATCATAGGTGGCATATTTTTTCCCACACAGTCAGACCCCCACTTACTGAGTGTTGTCGTAAGCAGTCGAGAAGTAAAAGAGGTCTCCAAAAGGGTGTGAAAAAATATTTCAATGACTCGTTAAAACTCGTAGTCTCTTTGACCGAGACTGATGCTTGATTGCTTTGGAAAGCCCATGTGTCTTCATCTGGCTGGCTAATGTCGATTCCATGCAACTTTCCCATAAACGCCTTCTACCGCGCCAAATTGTTTTATATCTTTAGGCCATAATTACATTGACCATTCCATGATTCATCCTTATCTCATTTGCGGATATAAATAGGGACTTCATGATAGACGAAAATCACAAACTTTTCTTCTGAGAAATACATTACTCCTTCCAAAGCTTCCTTACGAAAGAATAGCCTCTTTTCTTCAAAAAAGTTTGCCTTTGATCCTGGTTTGATATTCCCAGAACAACTCTTTCATTTAGAATGGATGGGTATATGAGAAAACTATAGACAAAAGAGCCTTCACAATTTTCTTCCTCTATTTCACCATCCATGATTGGATGAACGGAGTCCCCCGAGTCATAATGTTTGATCATAATTCTAATAACGTTCTTTGGAATATCTTCAATACGGCATGTGCACTGATTATGGTGCGCTCATTTTCCAATGTAGTAGTTGCTGTGATATTCCTCTTTTCATGCAGAGCTCCCCAGCAGAGGAATGCCAACTAAGCAGGACCTATTCAACTGCTCATCTTTTGGTTCCATGGGACATGTAGTCCAGAAATAGCACCTCTTGATGAGGCAAGGCTTCTGTGATGGTATTCTTTCTTACTTCGGGCGGTTGATGTTCAAAAAATTTCTCCAAAACTGTAGCATTCAGGGTGGCCGTATAACTCTACCCTATTCTACGGTTTGGGGGTTACATCTACTTCCAATCTTCGGGAGAAGAGGGAGAACATGATTCTCCCCTGGCCATCAATGGTTCTATGTTGGTTTCTCTCCAAGTGATTCAAGATGAAACTTTCGGTTTACGTGTTGTTTCTTCCACCGCTCTACTGAGGGATTCCTCAGTTGGATTGATTTTCCAACACCCGTGGCACAGCGTCACAAAGATGCTGCTTCTTGGAATATTAGGTTGGTAATTTCCTCTTCTGTGCGCCGAGAGAAAATTTGATACAAAAGCTACAATCCAGATGAACTGTCTTCGGCCATGCAAATTTAGAGGAACTTGCAGTTTTAGCCTTTTGAAGCTTTTTTAGTTTCTTAAGAATGCCTGTAATGAACAGTGTTGTATTCGAAAGAACTTAATTGTATATTGTAAGCTACGGGCTGTTGATATTAATGAAATGGATGTTGATCAATATTTTATGCGTATTTGCGTAGTTACTTGTAGTGTAGTTAAGCAGCATGTTTTAGGTGCCTTTCTGGGGCATGTTTCTTTTAAAAATGGGTGTGGGCACTGTTGGGTGCTTCATTTGCATCATTCAATAACGACATTATATTGCGTCTGCGATCGACGGCTTTTATGGCAAGGCCCGCGCCCGAAAGGAGACGTCTTTAGCCCATTGCATGTAATGGGGCATTTTTTCGTTCAAGGTAGAACGTCTATGCTTGTGAACACGAGTGTTTTAAATTTACTGGAACTATGTGGGCGGGCGACCCCAACGACATGTAGGTGCATTTTGTTGAATTGACGATTTCAACTTACAAATAATGCCAGGTGGCTGAACAAGAAGTGATTTAGCTTTAAGCAAGTAGTGTACTATACTTTTTGTAGCAAAAAGCGAGTGTATTGTTTCAACTTAAGTTGTGTCGGGACTACGAATATTTGGATCGTAGATGGATCTGATTGTAAAACTGATTAAGCAAAATAGTAGTTTTATTGATAAAGGGGGCGCGGAGCCGAATAAAAACTTAACAAAGATGGGGCTGAGTGCTCGTATAAAGTAATGATAGAGACAAGGAGCAAGAAAGGAGAAAATACATGTGTCGAGTATATAGGCTCAGTTGACCTTTCAAGAGTAGTACTTCTTAAGCCAAGAGATGTTCTAGTTATTTGGAATGATTGCTCCTTCCATGTCTTCAAGAACATACGCACCTTTCCCAGTAATGCCTCGGACCTTGTACTGTCCTTCCCAGTTTGGGGCTAGCTTGCCAGATACACTAAGGAACAAGGAAGCTTGACTGAGAAAAGAAGTCAAGGAACGAAGCTGCTTCTCTAATAGCCCCCTTGAATAGGAGGGCGAAGGCTTTTTGAAAAATTCTTTTTTGTTTTGTAAATTCATTTTTTTTTTATTTAGAGAGAGGGGGCTTCAAGTTCTTAGGAACAGCCGTACGAGACAGCTCACGTACGGTTCGGGAGCCGAGCCCCTGCGCAGGGGCTTAGGTCTGGCTTCCTTGGTGCTTTGAGTTACCTTGTGCACAACCAGGTCCCATATGCTGAGGGAACATAAGCAGGTCCGTATAATGTAGTATTGCTCCACCCGTTGCTTTTGAGCCGCCAAGCGTATGGCTGTTATCTCCTGGTATTTGTCCAAGAAATCAAGTAAGGCTGCTAAAGCCTCGTCATTTGATTCTTCTTTGGCGAACAACCATCGGAAACTAGATTCTTCTATTTCTACGGGGATCATAGCATCCGTCCCATATGTTAGTGAGAATGGAGCTTCTCCCGTGCTGGCTTTTGATGTAGTGCGATAGGCTCATAGAACTCCTAACAGTTCCTCCGCCCACTTACCTTTGGCCTCATTGGGCCACATTTTCAAACATTCCACTATGGTCCTGTTTGAAAACTCAGCTTGACTGTTGGCCACCAGAAGATATGGCGTCAAGGTAATCCTCTTTATCTCCCACTCTGCCAAGAAAGCAGTAATCCTGTCTCCTATGAATTGAGGCCCGTTATTTCAAGTGATTTCTACTGGAATGCCGAATTGACACATGATATTCTTCGAGATGAACTGTATCACTTCATGCTCTCTGATTCGAGAGTAAGTTTCTACTTCAACCCATTTAGTAAAATTGTTCGTCATGATAAGCTTGAACTTGACACCTCTGGGTGCTTTCGGCATGGGCCCTACGATATCCATCCCCTATTTCATAAAAGGCAATGGGGCTGCTACTGAATGTAGAAGCTCTACATGCTCGGATGAATTTTCTTGCGTCGTCTTCCATTCGGGGCCAAAAATAGCCCGCCCTGATTAGCCTACAAGCTACAGATCGTCCGCCCGAGCGATTTCCATATTGCCTTTTGTGGATTTCTCTTAACACGTAATTAACTTGATAGGGCCCTAAATATTTAGCCAAAGGGCCGCTGACTATTCGGCGATACAACTCTCCGTTGATCAAGAAATAAGGAGCTGCTTGAACTCTCAGCCTCCTGCTTTCTTTCCTGTCTTCTGGGACTGTTCCCTTGACTAATTATTCTATGATCGGGCATCTCCAATCCCAGACAAGTCCGGTAATGTTAATCTCGTAGCGCTTGGCGTCTGTGTAGATTAGATCGATAAAATTTCCTGGGCTATCTGCGTTCATATTCGCAACGGCCGCTAGACTGGCTAAGGCATCAGCCTCTGTGTTTTCTTCTCTTGGTATTTGATCGATTTTCCATTTTTGCAAATTCTTTAAGCGCTTCTCCATCTTGGCTAGGTACTCATGCATGCGGGCATCTTTGGCGGCGAAGGTTCCTATTATCTGGTTGACCACTAGCTGAGAGTCGCTAAAGAGACTGATCTCCCTGGCCCCCAATATGTAGGCTAATTCAAGTACTTGAATTGCGGATTCATATTCTGTTTCATTATTTGTGATTGGTGGGCAACTGACGACCTTCCGAAATATGTTCTTGATCGGGGACTTGATCACGAAACCAAGACTGCTCCTTTGACATTTGAAGCTCCATCGGTGTGGATCACCTATTCTCCGGGGGTAACGCCTTCCATCATCTTTTGACACTAGATGGTCGTACGTGGCTGATAGTTGATTTCCTGCTCCCCTAACTCTACGACCTATTTTTCCAGCCTGCCCGATAGCTCGGGTTTGTGCAAGATAGTCCGTAAAGTGAAAGAAAAGACTACGATTATCATATGACTCTGAAAGTACGGTCGCAACTTCCTTCCAGCCATCACAAGCGCGAGCACTAATTTTTCCAGATGATGATAACGGGTTTCAGCATCCAAGAGAGATTTGGTGACGTAGTATATTGGAGATTGCACTCCCTTCTCTTTTCATACAAGAACAACACTGACACCAACCTTGGATACCGCAAGATATAACAACAGCTTTCCCTCGCGTGGCTTAGTTAGAAATGGGGGATTGGCCAGATACTTCTTCAGCTCTCGGAGCACCTGACTGCATTGCTCCATCAATTCAAAGCTCTTATTCTTTTTAAGACCATGGAAGAACTGGTGAAATCCTCTCCAAAGATCGTGAGATAAATCGACTGAGCCCGGTTATCCAACCGTTGAGTCTCTTCACCTCTATTTCGCTCTTCAGCACCTCTTGTATGGCCTCGATTGCTTCGATCTTGGCGGGATTTGCTTTTATTCCTCTAGATGATGAACCCAAGAAACATCCCTGAGGATACGCCGTAGGCACACTTTTCTGGAATGAGTTTCATACCAAACTGGTCCAAGATATCGAATGCTACTCCAAGTGACTAACGTGGTCTTTAGTGAATTCTGACTTGACCATCATGTCGTCGATGTAAACCTCTATAGTTTTGTCGATCTACTTCTTGAACATCAGGTTCACTAATCTCTTATAGGTTGCTTCTGCAATTTTTAAACCAAAAGGCATTATTCGGTAATAGTAAGTAACCTTGTCCGTGATGACAGAGGTTTTCTCTTGAACATCGAGGCTCATGAGGATCGAAGAAACTGAAAGCTTTATGGTCCGCCATTGAATCGATGAGTTGATCGATGTTTGGCAGTGGGAAGGTGTCCTCGGGGCATGCTTTATTCAGATCGGTGAAGTCGATGCACATTCTCCATTTTCCATTCTTCTTTGGGACAGCCACAATGTTGGACAGCCAATTAGGGTATTGAATCTCGCAAATAGATCTGTTGTTCAATAGCTTATTAACCTCTTTGTGGACTGCCATCCCTCTTTCACAGTTGATCGGTCGTTTCTTTTTCTTGACCAGTTTAAAGTTTGGGTCAACACTCAAATTGTGCGTGATGATGCAAGTTGAGATTCCAGACATGGTATGTGTCTAGGGGAACGTACCTGACCAAGCGTGCAGGATGTTGGCAAATGTTTGCTTATTTTCGGCTGAGGGTTTGCCCCCCACATATAATTTCTTATCCGGGAACTTCTCGTCGAAGATTACTGGGTTGAGGTTGTCGATAGTGGCCTTGGCAGTCTTCTCCTCATCATCCGAGTCTCGGGGTGTGATGGCTGGCTCTCGGGGTCCACTTCCTTTGTGCCCTTTGGACCCAAATAGTATGCGGGTGACCAGGCAAGGGCCGAGTATCTTGTCTAATATCCTCCAATGGTTCTTTACCTTTTTCTCTACCGTACAACTTATAGCGGCCACATAGCAACTCTGGATAGCATCCGCTCCCCTCGAATCTCTCTCACCCCTAGGGAGTAGGCTACTTTAGGACTTGATGAAGTGTAGTGCGCGTACTTTGTGAATCTAATGTCTTCCCAAGATATTGTTATACGAGAGATCGCATGTCATTACCTGGAAGGACGTTGCCTTCGTCACTCCAGGGAGGTGGACCAGCAGGAGTACTTCCCCCACAGACTTCTCGCTGAAGCTATTGAAGCTGGTTATCATATATGGGCTAGGGATTATTTGGGGCTTCATCTCCATACGGCAGACTGCTTTCCAGTGGGTAATATTCACAGCGTTGCCTGGATCTATCAGTACACGTTTGACCTGGGCAACATGTACCTGCAAGGTGATGATCAAGGCATCGTGGTGCAGGTAGACGATCTGCTGTATATCTCCATCACTGAATTCAATGGCATTGATACAGGGCTTCTTGGTCACCTTCTGGTGAACCTCACAAACTATGATGGCCTTAGTCCTGCGCTATCACCCCCGAGCCCTCCGAAGATCGTGTTGATAGATTTTGAGGTATCCTGGCCTTTAGATGTTGCTTTGTCGGAGTTACAATAGGGCACGGATTCTGGAAGGGATGCTGACCTTAATAGTAAATAATGAAATGTTGTTTCTCGACATCTGCCCAAACTTTCAGCCATGTTGGCCGAGTTATGGGACATCTGTCAGATCATGATTGGGGCGTTCTGTGAGGCATCGTTGTCCCTGCTCGGCATTACTACGCCATTTCTTTCGTAGAAACCTACAATTTTCTTGGCCCCACGGTGGACACCAAACTGTTTAGGCTTAAATTTGTCATTTAGATAAAATAATTAAATTTGTTAGAGGGTCACAAGCAATATAGTAAATCTACAGGAAAATTAAGTTAGTAAAACTGAGAGAAAAAAAATAGATAACAAAGTAAAGTGTATTATTCCTTGAGAATAGTCGGATTCGATGTGAATCGCTTGATGTACAATACAATATTTAGGAGGGGTATTTATAGCTAAGATTTACCCAGTCCTAATTATGGTAAAATACAAAGACTAATAAGGCTGTGGGCCTGTAAACTCGAGGTGGTGGTTTATACGAAACCCTAACTAGGAGACTGCAACCCTAAGGCGGCGGGATGTATACCTTTCATCCTATGCCCGTCCCAACTGAGCGGTCGTGGCTTGAGGAGCAGGCGTGTATCATCTGCGCCCGGTGACTTGTAAGCTAAGTCTAGTCTTGCCAGCTAGACTCGTATTCCCATAAACATAGGTGGCGTATTTTTCCCACACAAGGCATGGGTCCTACGATGTCCATTCCCTATTTCATGAAAGACCACGGTGCAATTACGGAGTGTAAAGGCTCTACCGGCTGATGAAGTGCATAGGAGAATTGCTAGGAACTATCACATTCCATGACAAATTTGCTCGCATCATCTTCCATCCGGGACTAGAAATAGCCTGCTCTGATGATCTTTAAAGCAAGTGACCTTCCTCCAGAGTGGTTCATGCATTGTCCTTCATGGATCTCCCTCAACACGTACTCGGCTTGTGATGGACCTAGGTATTTAGCCAATGGGCTGCTGATCATCCGGCGGTACAATTCTCTGTTGATCAAGCAGTACCGTGTTGCTTGCACTCTCAACCTTTTGCTCAGTTTCCTATCTTCAAGATGTATCCCTTTGTCCAGGTATTTGATTAGCAGGTGTCGCCAATCCCAAATGTGTCCTGTGACATTAACTTCATGGTGTCATACATCCGAGTAAGTCAGTGCGATCACGGCTCCCGGGCTGTCTGCATTCATGTTTGCAGTGGCCGCTAGGCTAGGGCATCAACCTTCATACTCCCCTCTCTCGGTACTTGGCCGATCTTCCACTTCTGAAATTTTTTTAAATGGGCGTCTACCTTAGCCAGGTACTTCTGCATGCAAGCATTTTTTGCTGCGAAGGCTCCATTTATCTGATTGACCACCAATTGGAGTCGCTGTAGAGACTTCTTTCCCTGGCCCTTAATATGTAAGCTAATTCCAGGGTTGAATTGCATCTTCATATTCTACTTCGTTATTCATGATCGGCGGATAGCTGACGACCTTCCAAAAAGTCTTGTCTGTCAGAGACTTGATCACCAAACCAAGTCCAGCTCCCTTGACGTTTGATGCTCCATCTGTTTATATTGTCCATTCTCTTGGTGTGACACCTTCCATCATTTTGTACTCGACCTCGCCCTTTGGCATCATGTCCATGCTGAAATCTGACACAAAGTCTGTGAGAATCTGTGATTTTATGGCCGTGCGCGGTTGATAGATGATATCGTATTCTCCTAACTCCACGACCCACTTTTCTAGCCTTCCCGAGAGTTCGGGTTTGTGAGAAATGGTCCGCAGTGAGAAGGAAAAAGATCACGATGATCGTATGACTAATAACATGGCCGTAGTTTTCTGGCTGCCACCACTAGCGCGAGCCAAGCTTTTCCAAGTGCTGGTAGTGTGACTCTTCGTCCAGAATGGATTTGCTAATGTAATATATAGGGGATTGGATCCCTTTCTCTTCTCTAACAAGGACCGTGCTTACAGCTACTTCTGATACTGCCAGATATAAAAGCAGTGGCTCTCACTCACGCGGCTTGATCAACAACGGTGGATTGGAGAGATATTGCTTCAAACCCAGAGCGCCCGGCTGCACTGTTCCATCCATTCGAAGCTCTTGTTCTTCTTCAGGATATTGAAGAACTGGAGGCATCTTTCTGAAGATCGGGAGTTGAACCAGCTGAGTGTGGCTATCCGACCGTTGAACTTTTTTACTTCTACTTCACTTTTCAAAACCTATAGTATGGCCTCGATTGCTTCGATCTTGGTGGGGTTGGGCTCTATTCCTCTATTTGAAACAATGATCTAAAAAAGATTCCTGATAATACGCCGAAGGCGCATTTTTCATGGTTGAGTTTCATGCCGTATTTATCCAATACGTCGAATGCTATTTCCAGGTGCTTGATGTGATCTATGGCGAATTTTGATTTGACCAACATGTCATCGATGTAAACCTTTATAGTTTTACCTATTTGATCCTTTAACCTTCAGTTTACCAGTCTTTGGTAAGTTGCTCCCGCGTTCTTCAGACTGAAAGGCATCACCCGGTACCAATAGGTGCCTCTGTCCGTGATGAAAGAGGTTTTCTCTTGATCATTCGGGTTAAAGGATTTGATTGGACCCTGAATATACATCCAAGAAACTAAGAGCCTCGTTACCCGCCGTTGAATCGATGAGCTGATCGATGATGGGCAGCGGGAAAGAGACTTTTGGACAAGCTTTATTCAGATCGATGAACTCAATGCACATCCTCCACTTTCTGTTCTTCTTCATGACGACCACAATGTTTGACACCCAATTGGGGTATTAAACTTTGTGAATGGACCCATTGTTCAGCAGCTTCTCTACCTCTTCGTGATATGCCTGGCCCTTTTCTCGATTGATCGGTCGCTTCTTTTGTTTGATTGGCTTCAAACTTGGGTCGACGTTCAGTTTATGAGTTATGACATCAGTTGAAATTCCTAACATGTCGGTGTGTGTCAAGGCGAATGTGTTTGACCGAGCACACAGGAAATTAGGAAACTCTTTCTTAGCATAAGACGAGAGCTTGGACCCCACGTAAAATTTCTTATCCGGGGACCTCTCATCGAAGATCAGTTGATCAAGGTTGTCTACAGTAGCCCTGACGGTCTTCTCCTCATCTTCTGATTCTTTAGGCGTGACGGGTGGCTCTCGGGGTCCGATGCCCTCACGTCTTTCAGGCTCAAACGGTATGTTAGTGACTAGGCATGGCTCGAGCAATTTTTCTAACAGTTTCTGCTGGTTCTTGACTTCCTTCTTTACCGCGTATGTGATGGCAGCCACCTAGCAGCTCCTGGACGGCTTCGGCTCTCCTCGAATCTCCTTCACTCCTGAAGGGGTAGGATATTTGACGACTTGATGAAGTGTTGATGGCACTGCACGTACTTCGTGAATCCATGGTCTTCCCAGGATGATGTTACGAGAGATCCCATGTCATTACCTAGAAAGACGCAAATTATGTTACCCCCAGGATGAGAATAGGTATGATCAATTCCCCCATGGACATTTCGTTGTAGCTATTGAAGTTGGTTATCGTATATGGTCTGGGGATTACCTAGTGCTGCACTCCTATCTGATTGACAGCTTTCCAGTAGATAATGCTCACATCAATACCTGCACCTACCAGTAAACGTTTAATCTAGGCATCACATACCCTATGGGTAATTATGAGGGTGTCGTAGTGCAATTAGAAGACCTCCTGTCTGTCATTATTGTTGAACTCGATTGCGCTGATGCGGGGCTTCTTCTTCACTTCCTGGTGGGCTTCACAAACCATAATAGCTCTGGCTCTATCGACTTCGACTCTGTGTCCCCCGAAGATCGTGCTTATGGCCTGTAGTGCTCCCTGGTTAGCGACTTTGAAGGGATCTCTATCAGACGGTGATCCTCGATGGGATGTTGGCCTCGACGGCGAGTTGAAGAGCACTATTCCTAACGCCTGGCCGTAGTTTCAGCCATGTTAACCGAGTATAAGAGCATTGTTCCTAACTCCCTAGATAGGTTTGTTGGAGTTCTTTAAAAATCACATACCGCAATGGCAGTGTTCCTCTGGACATCATCGTTACCGTTCGAGATGGTCGTGCTTTTCCTCCGTAAAAACCTACAATTACTAGGGCACCTCATGGTGGGCGCCAAACTATTTACACCTAAAATTTGTCTTAAAGGTAAAACAAGATAAATTTGTAATAGGGTCACAAAAAATACGGTAAATATAAAGGAAAAGTAGTAAAGTAGAGAAATAAATAGACGTATTCCTTGAGAATAGTCGGATTCTGTGAGAATCGCTTGATGTACAATACAATGTGAGGAGAGGTATTTATAACTATGATTTACCCAAACCTAATTATGGTAAAATACAAAGGCTAATAAAATGGTGGACCTGTTTACTCAAGGCGGTGGCACAAGTTAACCCTAACTAGGAGACTGTAAAACCCTAAGGCGGTGGAATATATACCTTGCATCACATGGCCTGGGCTGGCTGAGCAGCTGTCACTTAGGGAGTAGGCATGCCCGGTGACTTGTAAGCTATGTCTAGTCTTCGCCAGCTAGACTCGTATTCCTGTAATTATAAGTGGTGTATTTTTACACACACAGTATGTTAGAAGACCACATTGGGAATCATTTTGGTGGGAGAGCCCTGGCCTGGAAGAGAGCAAGCTATTACTAGTCCCGAATAGAAGATGATGCAAATAAACTCGTCAAAGCATGTGAGAGTTGTCAACTTTTTTCCATGTACTACATCAGCCAGCAGATTTGTTACATTATGTAATCGAGCCTGAACCTTTCATGAAATGGGGGATGGATATTGTAGGGACGATGCCTAAACTGCCCAGATACATCAAATTCCTGTTCATGATGACCGACTACTTCACCAAGTAGGCCGAAGCGGCACTTTACGCCCAAACCCGAGAGTAAGAGATGATACAATTCATCTGGAAGAATGTCATGTGTCGTTTTGGATTACCCGCCGAGATCACCTGTGCTAACAGGCCTAATTCGTAGGAGCCACGGTCACGGAATTCATGAGGGAATGGAAAATCAAAAGAATAACTTTGACAGCTTACCACTCTCAGCAAATGGCTAGGCTGAATCTTCAAACAAGACCATCATGGACAGCCTGAACAAGCAGATGAAATAAGCCAAAGGCAAGTGGCTGGAGGAATTACCAAGAGTCCTGTACGCCTCTCGTTCTACGTCAAAAGCAAGCACATGAGAAACTCCTTTCTCACTGACATACGGGTCCCTGTGTGGTAATGTACCACAAGTGATAATCTTCAGCCAACAAGAAGTTCTCCATTCTTGACTTCCATCATCCATAATACTGACCACTGAATTGAGGATGTCTAGTTATGGATTGTCCCTCAGATATTCCAGGTGGTACACTTATGATTCAAATTCTTCAAAGATGTTAAGCTTTATAGATGAAGACCTTCTCTAGTACCACTTGTTAGACTTGATGTACCCTAAAGTGACAATAGAGAGGGAGGGAGTGAATAATGACACTACCTGATTTTTAATATAGCAGATGTGAACCAGGTTCAATTAATATTAACACACACAAAAACAAGACGCTAGATTTTTACGTGGAAAAATCTCCTAGCTCAAGGGAGCAAAAACCTAGGACCAAGATTTGGGATTTGAAACACCACTAATACACGAGCAAATCAGGTTAAAACCAATAACATAGGACTAACCTCTAACCCTAAGTTCACTCAAAATAAACTTTAGTCTGAATGAACTCACACTCCAAAGTTTCACCAAAAGTTCCTAACTAAATGCTTCAATAAGCGGAATTAGATTACAATTCGAATACTTATATCAACAACTAATTGAAACAACTAGCTGTAGTATCTTCACTTTTAATAAGACTAAAGCGATGCCACAGTTCCGCAATGTATGCTTTGCCTCCGTTTATCCAGTTGAGTAAATGATGAACTTAGACACTTCTAATTGCTTTTATACCTTGCGCGGTAGTGTTTTGGTTTCTCGCCTCAACCGTGTGAACAAAAGAATCCTTTTCTGATCTAGCTTCCTTATTTATTCTAATCATTGAGTAATTGGACTCCTTCCATAGATAAAACTCTGCTCCTCTGCTGCGACCTACATGTGCACCACGTGCTCGTAGTTTCTCCTGACTATCTTGCTTGTTTCACTTATCAGATTTGGTTTGTCAATCATCAAAACAAAGAATTAACACTTACATTAGACTAAAGTCGTGCCCTTGAGGTCGCGGGCCATGCCCAACTCAAAAGGCATCTCCTACAGACGCACTTAAGCCGCCATTTATCAGTGCAACTTAAAAGTCGCTTTTTGCAAGCGCACATACGTCTTCAGCGGACAACTCAAACACTTAAATAGGTGCACTACATTGCTTGATTGCATTCAAGTAAAAGCCTAAAAATATGTGCTTTCATTAATATCAAAGGCCCTAAGGCTACACTGTATAATTGGACTTCGTATACAATTTTGTTTACAACAGCTGTTCCTAGCAATTACAAGGTCTTGGGGTACTCTATCTGAAAATCTCTGGTCTTCTCATGGTCGAAAAAACTCCATCTCGAGCCATAATCCCTACCTAGACGGCAAGCCGATTTCAGCACTCTCTTGGCATGGAGTTTTCATCACCTTCAGCGCCCCTACCATCGACATGTGTCGATTACAGCATAATGCTAGAAAGCAAGGACTTCAAAAGAATCTGTGTCAAGGCGAGCCCCACCGTGATGAAGGAACTCGAAAAAAACCCAGGGGCACGAATTTCTACCAATCAGTAGAGGTTGAAGCCAATCTCCCAGCGCGATTAGGAGCTTGCTGAAGAGGAGAGGGTTGAGATTGGAAACTTGCATGAGACATGAACACCCTTTCAAAGCAGCCCATAGCCAATGACTAAAGAAATGTCGCAAGAGCTATTAGCCCGAATTGATCGAAAAGGAAGGCGACCTCGAGCAACGAGCAAGCATGGAGTTTAAAGCCTCCATAACCTGCTAATGGTGTAAGGCTGAATCCTCTTATCGGCTAAGAAACAGAACGAGGTCGGGGGTCATGGACCATTCACTGTCAGAAGAGCCACAAACATGTTGGAGGCGACATGGAGGAGAAGCCTCATGATGTTCATAGGTACCGGACAACCCGGTTCCGCTTGACGAGAGAAATATCACTATAACTGATGCATTAGAAAATAAGTACACCATAATCAGTGCACATCCCATGGTGAAGACATTCCGAAGATCGCCATTAGGCTCCCATTTACGTCTTACAACCATAGGGACTAAATCCTTTTCAACAAGGATAAAAGGACGAAGGAAGAAGAAGATGATTATCTTCGTGGTTTCAGTTTTCTCACACACCATCCACTCTTGGAGATGGTAATAATATGAACAAAGCAAGGAGTCGAGATCAAAGATAAACATTTAGAGAGATGAAAGATTAGTTGGTTTTTCACAAAAAGAGAAAGTAACTTTTAAAGATACAAGATATTGAGAAGGCGAAGAACTTGTGAAAATAAACTATGGAGCAGGCTCTTTATATAAACGCAGGGAGATAAGGATGAGCATGAAATGGTCAAAGAGCCATAATAACAAGAAGATATGAAAAAATTTGGTGCGGTAAATAGCAGTCGTTGGAAAGGCACGGATTCTGGTCATAGCAGTTGCGGGATTCAGAAAATTAGTGTGATGTCCTTTTACACGTCTCATTCGCATATCTCTCACTTCATGACTGCTTACAGCAACGCTCAGCAAGTGGGGATTAATTGTGTGAGTAAAAATACACCACCTATAATTACTGGGATACGAGTCCAGCTGGCAGAGACTAATCTTGCTCCACAAGTCACCGGGCGCCGAGCACATATGCTACCCCTTAGCCATGACCGCACATAAGGCGCTGGCCCAGAGCCGAATGGCACATATCCAGCCGTCTTAAGGTTAGCAGATTCCTAGTTAGGGTTTACTTAGTATCACCCCCTTGTAAAATCAGACCCACGACCTATAAACATAGTATTTAATCATAATTAGGATTGGGGTAAACCTAATACTATATAGACCCCTCTCCTCCATTGTATTCGACATCAAACGATTCACTATGAATCCATCTATTCTCAATAAATAATACATCTCTTTTAATGCTTTCACACTATTTTTTTTGTATTTATCTTATTGTTTGTGACCCTTCTCTAAATTTATTTGTTTAACTTATCCGGCAAATTTTAGGCCTGAACACTAAAAACAATAAACCAAATACAAGCAAGTTGATTAGGTATCCAAAACAAAGTTATTTTAAGCACTACAAAAACTTAAGTAGAAAAAAGTACAGAAAAACTCACTACTTTAATTAGTCGAACAACTTCTAAAACAAATGAATCCAAACAGAAATCTTCTATTAGTACAAAAGCAACATAGGTTCTCTATAGTGATGGATCAATGCTGGGCTTCCCTCCTCAAATAGTAGCCACCAATCGTTAGTCAAAGGCTGGATAAATACACAAGTTTTAGAGATTATATAAAGATATGAGCTCCCACACATATCTGTACTAATGAAACATAGTAAAACACTCGAACCACTTCAAGCTATAAGGAAAGAAAATACAAGAAAGGTCTGGTTTTAGCTTTTTTGCTGCTACAAGGAACTGGACCAACATCGAGTTCTCTATAACTTAGGTTTCTGACATTAATGAACACGGTTATGACGTAACTTTTCTCTAGGAGATTTTTCTTTTTTTTGTGGAGACACTAGTTGATTGAAAGCAAGTGCTAATAACTAATTCGAACTATTTGGACTTTGACTCTTTTTAGCCTTTATCCTCATATATATTCTACCTTCACAGAAAGCAAACAGGAAATCAACAAAATTTAATGTATGGTAGTGTGGTAAAATTGCTACTGCTAAAGGTCATACAAAATTGTTCGTCCTCAATTTTTTGACTTCTTTTTTTTCTTATTTTGCAGCATTAAAGAAGAAATGCATGCTTAAGTTATGTACCAAAATGCATCTCTTATTGATTCTTGAATAATAATAATGCTCAAAAACTGAAAGGCAGAGATCTGTCCGAAAAATTAAGAAGGGCGAAAAATTCCAACATCCAATGGATGTTCGAAACTTGATTGATGCCAATTCGACAATTGCTGTGAACTTTTGACCTTCAAATAATGTAGTACGGCATAACCTTCCTCCTGTATGTTCCACCCAGTTACTCTTATGTCATCAACAACAACAACAACAACAAAACACACTGATATCCCACGAGTAGGGTCTGTAGAAAATAAGATGTACGCAGACCTTATCCTTACTGAAATGGAGAGGTTGTTTCCCATAAAGCCTCAGCTAAAGACAAGTTACTCTTATGTCATTAGGAATTATTCACAATTGTTGACTTATGGACCAAACATAGATAATGTATCCATATTTTGTACTTAAAGGATATATTCTAGCCGTTCAACAAAGAATGTCATAGCTTGACATGTATCGGAATTTAAGAAATAAAATATGACTTTTGAAAACTTGTAATATAAAGTAAGCCATAAATATTTGTGTGACAATAGATGTCATACCAGCAATGATGATTGTGATGTGGTGGTAATATAGTCAAACTTACGTACAATGTCATAGTTTGTTTGGACACTTTTGACTGCTGTAGCAAACGTTGTCATAGAGAGCACATACTATAACATAACAAAGAAAAATTAATTTAAGAAAAAACTTAGTTGTTACCGTGAAAAGTTGCTAATAAAAGATGATTGTTATATTATGTAGGTAATGGTTATAGTTGTGTAGTCGCGGCCATAATTTTCTTTAGGGGCGTTTAAGTCGATTTTTAACCAGAAGAGTGTGTTTGCTAAGGAAATTAGTGCATGGTGTGACAAAAGATTATTATTGACAGACATCTATTAGATTAAGCTGAATTACAATAATAAGCAACACTTTATAGTGGGCCTAATTTGATAATATAAAAAATGAGGTAAACAAGGCTATGTCAAAATGCAAGAATGTGTAAATATTATTTATATCGTTAGTGTATATAAATTAAAAATTCTAGAAATTAGCATAGGAAAATATCTTTTCGCTAGCAAGTTTGTGTTCAATCATGATGCCATTTCTCACAAAGCCGACAAGTGAGGGTTGCTCAGATGGTAAGCACCCTCTACTTACATTCAAGAGGTTGTGGGTTCGAGTCACCATAGGAGCAAAAAGTGGAAGGACCATTATTTGTTCCGAAAAAGAAGAAGGGATGGGATTAAAAAAAAAAAATCTCACAAGGCCGGGGTGACTATCCTCCGAAGCTCAATGAAGCTAGCGAAAGGTGGTTCCAGTCTTCGAGAGGAATTACCGGCCACAATAACACGTTGGAAGAAATTTTCTTAAAAAAGGGAAAAGATTCATTATTAAATTGACATGGACACACAACACACATTAAAGATGGCAACGTTGGCCAAGTGATAATTGGAAGATATGACAAGGTTATTTATATGATCAAGCTTAGTGATATCCCAAAGATTAGTGAAGATATGATAAATCTATCATCAGTGGCGGAACAAACTAGAAAAATTATTACTAATATATCCTAAGCCAGGTCACTCAACTACTACAAACTGAGAAAGTATCATAACTAAGAAGCTTAACCTTTTCAATGGCAAAATATTTTTTTATGTAACTTTATATTCTTCGTTTTCAATTTGTTCTCTTCTATTTTCCCATGTCCATTGGTCAAAACTATTGGGTGTGCACAATGTGCGTGTATGCAACAGTTAGTTGTAGTTAGGACTCAACTGTAATTAGTTAGAAATTATGGTGTAATTATTATAGGTTAGAAGTTGTTAATTAAGGTCGGTTAGCATAGGTTATAAATACACACTTGTACAGTTAGTTGGTTAACAGATTTTCGAGATATTTTCATTTCCCTCTCAGCTTTCTCTCTCTTCCTAACTTTCTCTCTCTAAATAATCAGTGCCCTAGGCATAAATTGACATGGTATCAGAGCAAATCGATCTCGATTCCGCAGTGCAAAGCACGAATTGATCAACATTTCTTCACATTTTCTCGTTATTCACTCATCACAGCTTTTCAATTCCATTTTTGAGCAGAAAAAAAACAAAAAAAAAATGGCTCCAAATCAACCTGCAAATGCAGCAAATGGGAAGAAATTGGAGTAGATCATAATCATGTACTACATATTCATTCATCAGATACACCAGGCTCGGTTTTGGTTCCAATTCAGCTAACTGGGTCAGAGAACTATGCAATTTGGAGTCGTTCAATGAAACTGGCGATCTTAGCTAAGAACAAGCTAGGGTTTATAGATGGCTTGTGTAAGAAAAATTCATTTATAGGATCACTTCAACACTTATGGGAACGATGCAATGCGATCGTATTGTCTTGGATTTTAAGCACTGTGTGCAAGGAGCTTCGCACAGGGATTTTGTATGCTACTAGTACTCACAAGGTTTGGGAAGATCTACAGAAGCGATTCGATAAAGTGAATGGAACTAGGACCTTCCAATTGCACAGAGAAATTGCACTTTTGACTCAGGGTACCAATTCTGTTTCTGTTTACTTTACTCGACTTAGAGATCTTTGGGATGAGTATTATGCCCTAGTACTTGCTCCTGGTTGTAATTGCCCTGAATGTAAGGACTTTGTTGAACATATGGCTAGACAGCGTCTATATCAATTTCTTATGGGACTTAGTGAACACTATGCTCAGATTAGGGGACAAATCCTATTAATGAATCCCCTGCCTAGTGTGGATGAGGCTTATGGAATGCTAATTGATAATGAGAGCCAACAAGTGCCATTAGCTCAGGGAGATCATGTAGAACCCACTGCTTTAGCTGCAGGAAGAGGGCAAGGCTATAGACAGGGTCAAGGTTTTAGGCCAGGAACCAAGCAAATGCCTAGACAAGGGGGTAGAGTCAGACTTTACTGTGACCATTGCCCACACTTGAAGAATCATTCTACAGAAAACTGTTACAAGGTGACTGGATATCCATCTGACTATATGTCTAAGAAGAATTATGGAACTAGAAATGCTTATGGGCAAAAAGGAGTCTTGAATACTGCAAACTCTGCATCTGTACATGAAAATGAGGAGTCTGTCTTTGAGAATCCAGCACAAATGACCAGTCATGACAAAGGGAAAGCAGTTGCTAGCCAAGGTCTGTTTCCTGCTGGACAAGGACATTTCTTCACTCCAGATCAATACAGTCAGATACTTCATCTGCTTCATAAAGGAAAAGACAAGGAACCTGAGACTCAAGCTCATATGGCAGGTATAGCTACTGCATTATTATCCAATACATCACATGATGAATGGATTATAGATTCAGGAGCTTCACATCATATTACCTCAAACATTCACTTGTTAGACAACATAAAAGGCATTGAAAGCTGGAAAAAGGAGAAAGTTCAGTTACCTACAGGAAAACACACAGAAATAACTCATAGTGGAGAGGTTCCCATTTCAAAGAAGGAAAAACTGAACAATGTGTACTATGTGCCAGATTTTAAATTCAATTTGTTGTCAGTATCTAAGCTGACTAAAGAGTTGACTTGCTGTCACCTTTTATCCTGGATTCTGTGTATTTCAGGACATTTACAGTGGCAGGGTGAGGATGATTGGTAAGGAAAATAATGGTCTGTACAAAATGAGAGGAATGAAGTTGAATAAAGAAGAGAAGTTGGTGACAACAACAGTAACAAAAAATACAGAAGACACCAAGTTGTGGCACATCAGATTGGGACACCCTTCTATTCAAGCTTTGAAGAATATCTCCTTTCTCAAGAATAAGACTGATAGCTTAGTACAACATAACTTTGAAGTTTTCCCTCTAGCCAAGCAACATAGATTGCCATTCTCTAACAGTGAGAGTAGAACATATAGGGTGTTTCAGCTTGTGCATATGGATGTTTGGGGGCCATATAAAGTAGCCACATTCGATAGGAAATATTACTTCTTGACTGTAGTTGATGATTTGTCAAGGGCAACCTGGGTGTATTTGATTCAGTTCAAGAATGAAACATTCATGTTTTTGAAAGAGTTTCTTGCATATGTGAAGAATCAATTCAGTACCACAGTCAAAGTAGTAAGGACAGACAATGGAACTGAATTCTTTAACTCTCAATGGAATACACTACTTAAAGAGCAAGGCATAATACATCAAAGTAGTTGTGTATATACACCACAACAAAATGGAGTGGCGGAAAGGAAACATAGACATATTTTGAACACTGCAAGAGCTTTAAAGTTTCAAGCAAATATTCCAGATAAATACTGGGGTGAGTGTGTTAAAACAGCTGTATATGTGTACCTAGTAAGATACTTAATGGGAAGAGTCCCTATGAACTGCTGTATAACAGACCACTAAGAATAATGCACCTTCGAGTATTTGGTTGTTTGGGTTATGCAACCAACTTAACCAGAGAAGACAAGTTTGCAGCAAGAGCCAGAAGAGTAGTCCTTATGGGATATTCGACAACACAAAAGGGGTATAGACTCCTTGACTTATATACTAATTATTTCTTTGTAAGCAGGGAAGTGATTTTCAGAGAAGACGAATTCCCCTGTAGGGGTGGTACAGAAGATACAGAGGCAGCTTTTGAATTGCAGGACCCCACCATTGGTATAAATGACTTTGCAAGATTCCTAGATGATGAAATGGAGGATGAAGTTGCTGTTACTGGACATGAAACAGCTGATAATGTTCCACAAACCACTCAGAGTCAACCAGATACAAGTTCTAGTAGTGCAGAACCTACACATGTTCTTGTGGAAGAACCTGAGTTACACCATGAGCCTCTTACTAGGGATGAGGAAGAAGCAGTACAGATGCAACAACAGAAACCAGCCTGGAAGTCTGACAGAATTAGGAAAACACCTGCATGGCTGCAAGATTTTGTCACCACAAGAACAAAGTCTAGTAACTATGCATATCCTTTGTGCAACTATCTATCATATGACAGAGTCTCAAAGAAGTACAAGAAATATCTTTCAGCCTTCTCTACTCTAAAAGAGCCAGCCCATTTCTATGAAGCAGCTAAAGACAAGAGATGGATACAGGCAATGCAGCAGGAGGTAGATGCCTTGGAAGAAAATAAGACCTGGGAATTAGTTACCTTACCCAGAGGGAAGAAAGCTATAGGGTCAAAGTGGGTGTACAAGATCAAATACAAGTCCAATGGTGAAGTTGATAGATTCAAAGCAAGGCTGGTAGCAAAGGGTTACAATCAAAAGGAAGGTTTGGACTACCATGAGACCTTCTCCCCTGTTTCAAAGATGGTGACAGTCAGGTCTGTGATAGCATTAGCTGCATCAAAGAACTGGGAGTTGCATCAAATGGATGTGTTTAATGTTTTTCTACAAGGAGACCTGTATGAAGAGGTGTACATGGACTTGCCACAAGGTTTTCAGAGCAAGGGGGAGAAGAAGGTGTGTAGGCTGCTAAAGTCCTTGTATGGACTCAAGCAGGCTTCAAGGTAATGGAATATAAAGTTGACTGATGCATTGATGAGAGCAGGATTCTTGCAAAGTGCCTATGATTACTCATTGTATACAAGGAAGACTGGAGAACACATAGTGATCATTTTAATCTATGTGGATGATCTACTTATAACAGGTAGCTCAGCAGAGATGATCAAGAGTGCCAAAGATGTGCTGAATGGAAAGTTCAAGATGAAAGACCTTGGAGAGCTTAAATACTTTCTTGGAATTGAAGTAATGAGATCCAAGGAGGGCATTCTGTTGAACCAGAGAAAGTATATTTTGGAATTGATTTCAGACCTTGGGCTCAGTGGTGCAAGACCAGCTTGCACACCCGTAGAAGTGAACATGAAATTGACAACAGTTGAATATGATCAAGCTCTTGGAATTTCAGATGATCCTCCCCTAAGTGAGGTCACTGGATATCAAAAACTAATAGGGAAGCTCCTCTACTTGACCATTACAAGACCTGACATCAGCTATACACTTCAGAGTCTTAGTCAGTTTCTTCAAGAACCAAAGAAGTCACATATGGATGCAGCCTATAGAGTGGTGAGGTATTTAAAGTCTGCACCTGGAATGGGAGTATTGCTGGGGAGAAATCAGAGGTGTAAGCTGATAGCATACTGTGATTCAGACTGGGCAGCATGTCCATTTACTAGGAGATCAGTTAGTGGATATGTAGTTAAATTTGGTGATTCATTGGTTTCTTGGAAGTCAAAGAAGTAGAACATTGTGTCTAGTAGTAGTGCAGAGGCTGAATATAGGAGTATGGCATCCACAACAGCAGAGTTAACTTGGCTTATGGGTTTGTTTGGAGACTTAGGGGTTCAGTTAGAGAAACCTGCAGTGCTCTACTGCGACAACAAGGCAGCATTACAGATTGCTGCTAATCCTATCTTTCATGAAAGAACTAAACATATAAAAATAGATTGTCACTTTGTGCGTGAAAAACTGAAGGAAGGAAGTCTGGAGACTCAACATATAAACACAGGGGATCAACAGGCGGATATTTTCACAAAAGGACTTAGCTCGGCTAAACACTCTTACTTATTGGGCAAGCTTGGAGTATTCAACATCTTACATCCTCCAGCTTGAGGGGGAGTATTGGGTATGCACAGTGTGCGTGTGTGCAACAGTTATTTGTAGTTAGGACTCAACTGTAATTAGTTAGAAGTTATGGTGTAATTATTATAGGTTAGAAGTTGTTAACTAGGGTCGGTTAGCATAGGTTATAAATACATACTTGTACAGTTAGTTGGTTAACAGATTTTCCAGATATTTTCATTTCCCTCTCAGCTTTCTCTCTCTTCCTAACTTTATCTCTCTAAATAATCAGTGCCCTAGGCATATATTGACAAGAACGTAAAACAAAGGATTGACAGTTATCAGAAAGGCTTTACCTTTGTGATCATGTTACATGTGGATTTTCTCTTTGAGGCAACAAATGCTTGGTATCACTTAACTCGTTGGTCCTTTTAACCTTTTAGTGTCTTCTCCTGAAAACCAAAAAGAAACAATTAAAGATGAGGTCCTTATCACAATCACAAGTAGCATATATTGTAAAGATTTAGGCGTCGCACAAGGCCACGTCGAGTTTATGGCATAGATAAGTAATTATAATGTATTCAAAACTTTAGGAATTTAAGCTTATTTTTCATTCAAAATTTCAATCTAGTCCTGATGTTTGTCCTTATCAAACTTACTTTTCTGTTAACTCATTAATATTTCTTCTATTACTCTTTATATGAATGTAATTCAAATCTAACATTTAAAGTTTTTCTTATCAAAGGAAATATAGTCATCTAAGGATATTGTGTTTTGTCAGAAAAAGCATGATAAATTGTCACCTTCTTTCAGCTTGTCCAGTATATCAAATTGCCCGCGTATAATTGGATGCGGCTGTGACACCTCATGGATGTAGAAGAAAAGAATGTACATGTTAATACTTGTGTAGTTGTGTTAGCCAATTTAGCCGTTCTTTTGAACCTTTCTGACCCTTAAATATAAGCTTAACGCGTTCCTTAGCTGGATTGATTTTCTCGGTGTTCGTAGGGCAACTGTGCACCCGGTGTCGTTGCTCGGGACATTAAATTGGGTGTCGTTGCTTGGGACATCAAATTGGAAACTTTGCCTTCTGTGTGCCGATAAGTATTCTGCAGTGTCCGCTGAACGGGAGCTACAATCTAGATGAAGAATTTTGGTTGTGCAACGTTTAGAAGACCTTCTTTAAACATAGTCCCCCGAGACCTTTTGATTTCTTTAAGAATACTTGTAATGAACAATATTGTATTCAAAAGAACTTGATTGTATATTGTAAGCCAACAGGCCTTTGATATTAATGAAAATGGACGTTCATTAATAATTTTGTGCTTACATGCATAGTTTCTTGTAGTGTAGTCAAGTAGCAATTTGGGTGCCTTTCTAGGCATTTGTCTTTTAAAGACGGGGGTGCGCTTGTTGGATGATGTTTTATGCATTAGTAAGTGATAACTTAGATCGCGTCTGAGATAAACGATTTTAATTAGTACAAGGCCCGTGCCCGCAAGGGGAATTCTTTTGCCCGTTGTATGTAATGGGGCATTTTTGCATTCAAGCTAGAAATGTATGTGCTTGTCCACTCGAATACTTAAGTCTTTAACGGCACGATGTGCATGGGCGTCCCCATCGACATATTGCTGCAAGTGTTGAATTGACGATTTCAACTTACGATAATCCGTAGTGGCTTAACTAGAAGGGATCTAGCTTTAAGCGTGTAGTTTATTCTACCTTTGTAATAAAAGTGAGTGTATTACATCAACTCAAATAAGGCCGGGGCTATGAATAGTATGTTTTTCGATGGCAGCTGTAAACATATTTTTTCTTTTAAGTAGGTAAAACTTTTACTTCTAAACTAGGTTGCTTGGTCAAGTGGAACCTTATTATTCCCCAATGAATTAACGTGATGGCGGAAGACAAGGAAAATTAACGTGATGGCAGAAGACAAGTTTTGGTTGTCTTTTTAAATTGATGTTATATTCCTTATTTTAGATTGTTTCCAACATTTAATTATGTGAGCAATATTATCTCCTCAAATGATATAATTTTGTATGAGTTAAGAATTATGATTAATCTATAGTTACTATTTATATAGATTATTTGTTTGGAGTCATTGAAAATTCTTAACACTTTATACATGAGTTAAAAATTTATGATTAGTGAATGGTTACCACTACCGTGAAATATTTATAGAGAATCATTGGAAATTCGTAAGATTTTATATACGTGAGATGATGTCACATATAAATTAACAATTTTGGTTAATAAATGGTTACCGTTAAAGTGGTTTATTTATTTGAGATCCTAGAAAATTCTTTGTACTTTATTCATGTGAGATGATGTTATATACATGGATTAAGAATTTTTGATTAATAAATGGTTACAACTAAAGTGGTTTATTTATTTGAGATCCTTGAAAATTCTTAAAGTTCCTATACATGTGAGACGATATTATATATAGATTAAGAATTTATGATAGATAAATGGTTACTTTCAAAATGAAGTATTTATTTAGACTCATTGAAAATTCTTAAGGATCTTGAGAGTTATAATTAATAAATAGGATTCATTAGAGTGATCTATTTTTTTGAGTTCATTGAATATTTTCAATGTAACATGTGTAAATTGTCTCTTGGTAAGTCTATGTTAGTGGTGAATGTTTATCTACTTGAAAAGGAGATTTAATTTTTTGGATAGCTAGAAATACTAAATTAATTCATGAGATATGATGTTGAGGTTTTCAGCCAATTGAAGAAAATAATATCTTGCGCTTTCATGTATATTAATTAAAAGACAATTTGGTGTAGGATGAGATTTTGTGTATCTTGGTCAAAAGAGTAACACATTATATGCCTTGTGCTCATGGGATATTTAATGATAAGGATAAATGAAACCGGGTCATGTTTACTTTAATTCATAACAGTGTCTAAAATGGTTATCTTCCGAATTTGGTCATAGCTTCGCGATCATGAATTCTCGATCTCTGATTGACCTGAAATTTGGTAGAGATATTGAAAATGCTCTAGTAAGAAATTTTCACTCTTTGCAGTGAGTGGTGTCATTTTTTTTTTTTTTTTTTTTTTACGTTTCGAGGTCGTTTTGAATTTTTTTTAGGGCAGTTTGTCGAATTAAAAGTGATTTAAATATGAAAGTCATTCTTTATATAGAATTTTCTTTATATTAAATTTGGAAAATTGATGATTTAATATGTATTGATATATGATAAGAATGTACTTCATATTTTGAATTTTTATAGACGTAAGAGTCGTGCTATTTTAATGAAAAATAAGTTTTAAAATATGTTGTTTGATCTTGATTCATGGATATCAAAAGGTTATATGTTGGTATACGATTAGAACAAGCAACAGAAATATTTTAAACCCTAAAAACGTGAAAACAAGGTTTGTCCGAATTTGATCATAGTTTCGGAGATCAGAAATTTTGACAGATTCTGATTGACCTGAAATTTGGTAGGTTCATCAAAACAGCCCAATGAGAAAAATTTACTGCTGTGCAATGAGCCATGTTGTTTTTTGGCGATTTGAGGTTGTTAAAATGGTATTTTTGATGTTTTTGTATTTTCTGAAAATTATTTTTTAAGAAAAGTCAATGGTTGGCCTCCAGTGGTAATAGGGATTATTCTATATGATCTCCATCATCATATACTAGTATAAACAATAAGTTTACGTGTTGACATAGATCTTCCTCCATAATGGATAAATTTATTGTTACGTATACTTGGCTTAAAAGTCCCTATGGTATCCATGATTAAATACTAATATAAACAATGTGTTTACGCGTTGACAATAGGTCTTCCTCCGTAATGGATAAATGTATTGTAGGTATACTATATTTAATCACTAGTTGTTGATGACTTGTATATATCTCTCCAGCTGAGAATTGTATGTTGAAATAATGAAACTAGGGCCGTTCAATACATGAAATTCACTTGAATTAAAATAATAGTTGACTCTCCAACAGAGTTGGATCTATTTAGTTTAATGAGTGAAGTATGATATTGCATGTATAGTTACTTTCCCAACGAATTAAGCTATTCAAGATGCATAAAATTATATGTGTGATGTGTTTTGAATTTAATTATTCAATATTGCATGACTGGTATTAATCGATTTAAATTGTTTTATCTCTCTAGTTATATATGTCTTCATTCAAAACCCTAAGTGTTATTCTCTCACAAAATAATTTTTTCAAGGATTTATTTTGGTGATGATAAGACATTAATTTAAAGGATGCATTATATGTATTTTAAGTTATAACGAAATTTAATTTCAGTTTCTAGCTAATAAGAGATGGATATTCAATTTATTTTACCTATAACTTTGGTGTTATTGAGGTTAATAAATACTTATCTCTTGACCTTTTATTATTGATATCTTCTAAACTTAATATATTGATCTGCCCATAAGAGAAAATAGTCTTTGAAATTGAATGACACTTATATGTTGCTCTTGTATCAATGTCATATTTATTTAGATAGGAATTGTGGTTGGTTATGGATGGATTTTATTTTAGGTTCATTGAAAGTGGAGGCACTACCAACCCTGTGAATTCTATTTGAATGGAAATATGACTAAAATATTTCCTTAAAAGGAAATAGAGCAAGTGATGTATTAGAATTAATTCGTTCTGATTAGTGCAGTCTAATGAACATACATGCAAGAGGTGTTTTTGAGTATTTTGTGACATTCATAAATGATTACTCAAATATGAATATATTTATTTTATGTACTATAAGTCTTAGTACTTTGAGAATTTCAAGGAGTTTAAGACTGAAAATGAAAAGCGTCATGGAAAATATATTAAGTCACTGCGATCTGATTGTGGTGGTGATACTCTTTGCAAAGTTCACTAATTACTTATCATAATAAGGAATTATGTTTACACCTGGGACGCTATATCAAAATGGTAGAGCAGAAAGAAGAACTAAGACTCTTATGGAGATGGCTAGGTCAATGTGAAGTTATTTAAACTTGTTATTCTCTTTCGTTTTAGAGAATATGCCTTAGAAACTTTAAATTACATTCTAAATATAGTTCTTCTATGTTAGTACCTTTTTAAAAGGGAAAACTGATTAGTTGGAATCAAGGATGAATGTTTAAATGTTTATTGGCTACCAAAAGGTGACGAAAGGAAGTTTCTTTTCTTGTCATAATGAAAAGAAGGTATTTGTTAGCATAAATACCATCTTTCTAGAATATGACTATTTAATAAACAATTTTCCTTGAAGTAAATTTTATTACTGGAACTAGACAAATAAATAACAAGTAAATCACCAAAAAATCTAAAAGTTCAATAAATCCAGTCCATGTGTCGGTATTGACATTCCATTGCATTTAAGTAGTGGGAGAAATGTCAATAGATAAAAGATGCTAATCCATTGCTCTAAAGTAGTGGGAGTGATTTTTGATAAGTCGTCAATATACACTACAAGAATGAAATTGTTCATATTCTGGTAGCGAAAGGTAAGGAAAGAATATTGAGACTTAAGATTCTGATTGTTATAAGGTTTCAACATAAGAACATGGTAGTGTTACTTATTAGTAGTACTTTGCCGTAGTGGGAGAAAAGAATGAACCTGGTTCGGTGTGCGCTATTGGGAGAGTTTTATGACTGGATCCCTGCAGTGGTTAAGACCGACCGATTATTAATGAAAAGCACTATTGGACAAAGATTGCATCAGACAAAATAACTTGGCTAGATCCTTTTGGTATTCATTTAAAAGGATTGCCTGTGAAAGTTGTAGATGCATGGTTAAAAGTCTAAGTGGGAGTTTGATGTGATATATACTACTAAGCATGTGTTTAGATATAGTATGTATTATAACAATGACATGGTTATAAGTATAAGTGGGAGATTGTTCGGATATACTAATAACCATGCGGTTTTAGTTGGATTATTCCTAGTTGAACAATTGGTTATTCACTTATTAAATATAATAATTATTATTTATTTAGACCAATTGTGCCATGTGTGTTCTATTATTTATATAGTAGTTGATTTAGTGTGTAGAGTCAAGCTTATACACGGAAGATTAAATCATCGGTTCTTATAAATAATAAAGTAATGTTCATAATTTAAGATGGAAATTGGACAAATCCATCGGTATGATTGTAGTACAAGATTATATGTAATTTATCTTGATTATGGGAACGGTATAATTCCGACTTCTTGTGCTAGTGCGTTTTGTGCGCATTGAACGGACCAAGTAGAGATAAGTATTTTTATACTGACTATATAAAATAAACTCTCTAGCTCATCAGATGTACTTATACTCTTAATCTTGATATAGCTATTATTAGTGCTGTATGTTATTTATTATCTCGATTTATCAATAGGTAAGATCCTGGATATTTTGGTCAAATAATTCCTGATAAGTTGGATAATGACAATATGCATTTGCAAAGTGATAGCTAGTTGATCGAATCCACGTCTCAGAAAAAGATTGATGACACCCCTTTATGAAAGTTTATAAGTTTCTATGTGTAAATCTGGCCAGTGGATTTAATATCCGGCACATGGAATAAGTTAAGTTGAAGTCTAAAGGATATTCATTTAGTCAATATATTGAATTGTCAGTAATTTAATAATATTAATTGGTGTCTGTAATTTTAGCATGGGGAGTTAAATAAGATTTGATGGAAGAATTCGAAATTCAACTGAGGATTGCAATTACGAATTTCTAATGTAAATAATTTGTAATTTATTATTAAAAGGTTAATTCTAGAGAAAAAGAATTATTTCCATAATTAAAAGCCTCATTAATTAATTATGTGGTCCATGTTGTGACCGAATCCAATTAGAACTAGGAGAGAGGTTTCTTGATGGAAAAGAATCCTAGACAGTTTTGGAAAAGGGTTTTACCCTCAAAACGATATAATGGGGATTCTTGGCCCAAAGGAAATACACAAGAAAAATAAATAGTTTTCTCTCTCTGAAACACTTATTCCACCCAAGTGATTATTAGTCTGGGTATTATTCGGGCACACGAAAGAAGATCATGAAATTAGAAGATGATCTCTTGGATGATCTTGCTCGTGATTGAAGATTTGTTTCGCGGTTGAAGTCACGGTTCAAGAGGTATTCTATGTTATGTTTATGTAAAACTAATTATGTGCTAGTTGTCTAGATTACATGTGAGTTCATGATCCTTGAATTGTTTTCGCTGTGTTTATATTACTTCAATTGATATCAGAGCCTGGTCACGTCAAAATAGATAACTAGGGTTTCATGAAAACGCTTTGTTTGTTTGCATCTTATCGGACAACATGAACGTATATGTATATATGTATGATTATATACATGAATATGTTGATTTTACTATCTTTGTTTTAATGTATGAAGCATGTAAAATTAAGAGATATGATATGAACATGGTATGGCGGCAAAAGAGTGGGTTTGTTCCTTTGGTTTAGGAAAACTACAAAATTTTTCCTTTCTCGTGTTCAAAGTTTAGATCTGCAGTTATTACTGCGTGGGAATGAATGTTTAGTGTTCTTTGCTGTTGCAAGATGAGTTATTACTCATGGCATTGCAAAGTTATTTGAAGCAAAGAAGGAAAAGGCATGGTGGGGGCTGGTTCGGCAGATATGACGGAGAAGTCGTTGGGAATCTTAAACAGAAGTCTGGCCTTCTTTGTTCTTTCATAAACATTGTGTAACTAAAAATAAGTAAAAGAAAACACATACGGTAAAAGAAAGGTTTTGCATAGTATGTTTTTCAATGGCAGCTGTAAACATATTTTTTTCTTTTAAGTAGTTAAAACTTTTACTTCTAAACTAGGTTGCTTGGTCAAGTGGAACGTTATTATTCCCTAATGAATTAACGTGATGGCAGAAGACAAGGAAAATTAACGTGGTGGCAGAAGACAAGTTTTGGTTGTCTTTTTAAATTGATGTCATCTCCCTTATTTTAGATTGTTTCCAACATTTAATTATGTGAGCAATATTATCTCCTCAAATGATATAATTTTGTATGAGTTAAGAATTATGATTAATAAATAGTTACTATTTATATAGTTTATTTATTTGGAGTCATTGGAAATTCTTAACACTTTATACATGAGTTAAAAATTTATGATTAGTGAATGGTTACCACTACCGTGGTATATTTATTGAGAATCATTGTAAATTCTAATATTTTATATACGTGAGATGATGTCACATATGAATTAAGAATTTTGATTAATAAATGGTTACCATTAAAGTGGTTTATTTATTTGAGATCCTAGAAAATTCTTTGTACTTTATTCATGTGAGATGATGTTATATACATAGATTAAGAATTTGTGATTAATAAATGGTTACAACTAAAGTGGTTTATTTATTTTGAGATCCTTGAAAATTCTTAAAGTTCCTATACATGTGAGACGATATTATATATAGATCAAGAATTTATGATGGATAAATGGTTATTTTCAAAGTGAAGTATTTATTTAGAATCATTGAAAATTCTTAAGGATCTTGAGAGTTATGATTAATAAATAGGATTCACTACAGTGATCTATTTTTTTGAGTTCATTGAATATTTTCAATGTAACATGTGTAAATTGTCTCTTGGAAAGTCTATGTTAGTAGTGAAAGTTTATCTACTTGAAAAGGAGATTTAATTTTTTGGATAGCTAGAAATACTAAATTAATTCATGAGATATGATGTTGAGGTTTTTAGCCAATTGAAGAAAATAATATCTTGCGCTTTCATGTATATTAATTAAAAGACAATTTGGTGTAGGATGAGGTTTTGTGTATCTTGGTCAAAAGAGTAACACATTATATGCCTTGTGCTCATGGGATATTTAATTATAAGGATAAATGAAACCGGGTCATATTTACTTTAATTCATAACAGTGCCTAAAATGGTTATCTTCCGAATTTGGTCATAGCTTCGCGATCATGAATTCTCAATCTCTGATTGACCTGAAATTTGGTAGAGACATCGGAAATGATCTAGTAAGAAATTTTCACTCTTTGCAGTGAGTGGTGTCATTTTTTTTTTTTTTACGTTTCGAGGTAGTTTTGAATTTTTTTTAGGCAGTTTGTCGAATTAAAAGTTATTTAAATATGAAAGTCATTCTTTATATAGAATTTTGTTTATATTAAATTTTGGATATTGATGATTTAATATGTGTTGATATATGATAAGAATGTACTTCATATTTTTAATTCTTAGAGACGTAAGAGTTGTGCTATTTTAATGAAAAATAAATTTTAAAATATGTTGTTTGATCTTTGATTCATGGATATCAAAAGGTTATATGTTGATATACGATTAGAACAAGCAACAGAAATATTTTGAACCCTAAAAACGTGAAAACAAGGTTTGTCCGAATTTGATCATAGTTTCGGAGATCAGAAATTTTGACAGACTCTGATTGACCTGAAATTTGGTAGGTTCATCGAAAACAGCCCAATGAGAAAAATTCACTGCCATGCAGTGAGCCATGTTATTTTTGGCAATTTGAGGTTGTTAAGATGGTGTTTTGGACGTTTTTCTATTTTATAAAAATTATTTTTTTTAAGAAAAGTCAGTAGTTGGCATCAACTGGTAATAAGAATTATTTTATTTGATCTCCTTGATATATACTAGTATAAACAATAAGTTTACGTGTTGACATAGATCTTCCTCTATAACGGATAAATTTATTGTTAAGTATACTTGGCTTAAAAGTCCCTATGGTATCCATGATTAAATACTAGTATAAACAATGTGTTTACGTGTTGACAATAGGTCTTCCTCCGCAATGGATAAATGTATTGTTGGTATACTAGGTTTAATCACTAAATGTTGATGACTTGTATATATCTCTCCAACTGAGAATTGCATGTTGAATCAATGAAAATAGGGCCGTTCAATAATTGATATTCACTTGAATCAAAATTAATAGCAGACACTCCAACTGAGTTGGATCTATTAATTTTAATGATGGCTCGTTTGGTTCGGAGACAAGTTATGCAGGTATTAGTAATGCAGGTATTAGTAATGCAGGCATTAGTAATGCAGGTATTAGTTATGCAGATATTAGCAATGCAGGTATTAGTTATGTAGGTATTAGTTATGCATGTATTATATCTTGGTTAATGAATTATATTTTGTATTAAAAAATTAGTATACATTTCATAATTTAAATTGTATTTTAATATTTTATTATTCAATAGATGTTTGTTTACTATTGAATATTAATGTACACAGATGTGAGGGCATATTTGTCTTCTCATAAATTAATACTCGTGTTATTAATACCCGCATTATTATTCCATCTTCTATGCCGCATAAAATAATACATAGATACACTAATTAATTTATGCGGGTATTAATTAGTGCAGGTTTGTAAATTCAAACCAAACGTTGTATTATTAGTGCAGATTTTTATACCTTGTTACAAAATAAACCAAACGCTGCGTTATATTGCGAGGGATTTAGTGCATGTATTAATTCTTTTGTGACCAAACGAGAACTGAGTGAAATATGATATTGCATGTATATGGTGCATAGATAGTTACTTTCCCAACGAATTAAGCTATTCAAGATGCATGAAAATATATGTGTGATGTGTTTTGAATTTTATTTTTCAATGTTGCATGACTGGTATTGATCGATTTAAATTATTTTATCTCACTAGTTATATATGTCTTCATTCAAATCCCAAAGTGCTATTCTCTCACAAAATAATTTTTTCAAGGATTTATTTTGGTGATGATGAGACATTCATTTAAAGGATGCATTATATGTATGTTAAGTTAGAAAGAAATTTGATTTAAGTTTATAGCTATGTCGCTCCAAACGCACACGCAAGTATACGCGGTCGATCAAGTAATAAAGTGATAAGAAAGTATCGTTCCCACGAGGACTATTGATTAACTATTAACTAGACAAACTTCAATTCAAGTATTGTTCAAGAGAGTTTAACCAAATTTCAAGTTGTGTTTAAGTAACTAATTAACTAAAAGTAATAGAAGTAAATGGAATGCAAGACAATTCAAGAGTTCTAGATATCAGTGAGAGGGAATATTCCAGGATTATGGGACGATCACCAATCCAGTTGCACTCATCCGCTAATTGAACTAACTTTATTTATCTGAGTTGCTAATCACAGGGTTAATTATACTCACAGAGCTCTTTCGATACCCTGCTCACCTATTCAAGCCAACCTAACACCTATATGTCTATGGAATTAGAATTAACAAGAATGCATGTGTTTCTCCTGTAAACGGATTAAGCGTGACTGTTAGGTATATTTCTATCCTAACCGCGAAACCATTCCCCGATGCCCGGGTTCAAGAACACGCTTTATTTAATTCTATTGCAACCTACGGTTCCCACTTTCGAGTTCAACCTTAGGTTCATGGGTAATACTTAACAACTGGCCAGGAAATTAAGTAATTCAGAGCAGAATTAAATAAACAACTCAATCTGATAAATTTAATAGAATTCAACCAACTTCAGAGTACAACTTTCATGGTTAACCCATAACCCTAGAATAATGGGGTTTAGCTACTCATAGACAAGTTAGCTTTCTCACAAAATAATCTAGAATTCATGAAACAATAAAGAGGGAAGAAGAATTACAACTCAATTGATGAATCTTGGTTCTCTAGCCTCTCCTATGGTTCTTGCATCCAAAAATATGTAAATAAACTAAGGAATAGCGTTCCCAAGGGTTTAAATCCCGAAATATTCTAATAATACACGTTTTAAGCTAGTCCTGGTAGCTCTGGGACTATTTTACAGCGCATACACCGGAGCATGCCAAGCATCCGTGGCTGTATGCGCTCCTTTTCTCAATTTCTTCAATATTTGCACTCTTCCCAGTCCATACAGCCTAGCATGCCAAGCATCCAATGCTGTACCCATTGCTTCTTCCTTGTTCTTGTCCAAATCAAGCTCCAAATTCCTTCACTTTGCTCCTAAAACACCCAAACACCTCAAGTTAGTATTTTACTTTAAATCTCACATTGTTGGGCACATAATATACTGAAAATAACTCAAAAGATATAAGAAATCAATGCTGAGACATAAGATATACGCCCAACATCAACACCCCACACTTAAACTTTGTTCGTCCCCGAACAAACAAACCCAACACACTTATACTCCATAGGTCTGAACTACCCAACTCAAGAACTTCAAGGAAGCGCACCTATGAAATAGGTTGATACCAACAATTAGCCACTAGACATACAAGCACACAACTCCCCATATTTGCACACCACACATTTAGAAAACAAGGATTATCAAGCAGTCAAGTAGCAATAACCAAGTCTCAAGAAATGACTCTTTACACCAACTTACTCACGACATGTCCACTCGCTCAAGATTAGGGCCTAATAAAAACTTCAACCTCTCATAATCCATGTTCCCTCACCAATCAAAGTCTAGTCCCAATCACACAAAAAAAATATCAACTGAATTATAAGGGACTTTCAAGATAGGAAGAATACGCTCACCCTCAAAAAGAATCTCAAGTGCCACACAATGGTACCATAGGCTTGCCCGTAGTGTAGGACTCCACTAATGTAGGGTTGCTCCTATTCGGGATTAACTAGGACTTTAAGGGTTGTAATGTAGGCCAAAGGACGGGTAATGGTTAAATGACTACCTCCCTAAGCACTTTAATACATCACTTCCACTTATATAGCTCAACTCTTCACAAAAACAACCGAGCTACCATCCGAACATCAACTCAAACACTTCCCTCCCTTTAAGTATTTTTTTTTTCAATGTGCACAACACTGGCAAGGATTGAGAATTTTTTTCTTTTGCTTTCTTTTTTTTTTTTCTTTCCACTTTTGATTTTTTTTTCTTTCTTCTTTTTTTTTTTCAACATTTATCACTTTTTCCTCAACCTTGCCAATGTACTTTTTCCTCAAAAATATCATCATAAATTTATTCTTATTGACTCCACTCAAAAGCCATCAATTTCCACCAACCACAACTCCACTAACAACAATCTTTTCAATTAAAGTGCTCTAAGGAGTACGGGTTCAAAAAGAAGGTAATTAAGAACAAGGGAATAGGCTTGTAATGTGGGTGTCAACAAAAACTAATAGGCTCAAAAAGAATTACAAGGGATATATATGAACGGGTAGGCTAATCAAGGCTGCAAAAGAAAGGGTTTATCAAAGAAGGCCTGTATCATCTCCCGACTAGAGCAAAACTAGGATTTCGCTTTGAACACACGCGGGGCAAGTTCCAGACCAATAATGCAAGCACGAGAATAAAGAAAAGCACCTCACCACTCATGGCACATGAACTACTCAAGGCGAAACAATTCCAACACCTAACAAAAACAAGTGAGACAAGTCATGCTATTCAGTCAGCACTCAGAGTCAGAAACCTGAGCCGAGGAGTCACTAACAAGACTGACTATCAATCCAATATATAACTCACACAAAAAATCTTTAGGGAAGTTCAACTCGCATGTAAAGGACTAAGTATGTCAGTATCAAACAATTCACAGAGAAGGCACAGGTCCTTACCACTTAGCTACTCCTATTTCCTAATTTTTTTGTATTTTAAATATCTATTTTTTTTTTTTCATTTTTATCTAAAAACACCCGGTTCAAAACAAAAGGCATCCTCGGGAAAGAACCGTGGCTTGAAGAAAACCCAAGGATTATGTCACTAAAAAAAAAAAAATTAAATGCAGTAAAAATATACAAGTACAAATCATGATACCCCACCCCACACTTAAAATAGTGCATGGTCCCCACTGCACAAATACAAAAATAATAACAAGAGTGGGTATCAAGAAAGCTCCCTCAAACCGCAGAGTCTGGAGGTGCTGCAGACCGGTCTGAACCCGCAGTCTGAGCAGTGGAGAGATCCAACAAGGTAGTGCCAGCTGCATCCATCGCATCAATCAGCGACCCCTCCATAGTAGTGGCAGAAGCCGGAGCTGGCTCTGCAGCAGTGCCATCAGTAGCACTCAAATCCACAACCTCCTCACTGGACCCTGCATCAGTCTGGACGCCAATGGAACGCGTCACTCTGGGACTCTGAATAGCGGCAAGGATCTCTGCCAGTGTGCTCTGCATCAGGGTATCTCGAGCTGCCTGCTCCTGTATCAACTGGGTCAGCTCTGCCTGCTGCTCCTGTCTCAACTGGGTCAGCTCAGCCTGCTGCGCCTCTCTCAGCTTAGCTAGCTCGGCTTCAAAGCCCACAAGTCGCTCTGATGTAGTTCTCTTATCTGCTTTGGCCGCGACCGGGTCAAGCACTGAAGTGATGTCATGAGCAGTGGGCACCTCCAAAAGATCATCCTCCGTATAGAATGGTACCCTGTGCTTCCTCATCAAAGCTGTCAGAGTGTGCACAAAATACAGCTTCAATATCTTCTCCTTACGAGTCCGTATCATCTGCTCGTACATAAGCTCACCCAAGTTCAGAACTATTCCAGTCATCAGAGCATAAATAAGAAGCACCCGCTCCCGAAGTACATTCGTCTGATGGTCAGCCTGCATGATCCTGTTAGACACCCAATTGAGCCAAGATCGACTCTCCCTCGACATAAACCGCTTGGGTAAAGTGGCATATTTTCTCTGCGTGTTGTGTAACCAAGCAGGCTTCGAAGATTCACGATCATCCAGAACAGCTGGTGGGTCACATAGTACCTCAATGACATCTGCAAAATCCGGCACTGCTAGCATCTTCTTATACTCATCCATTGCCACTTCAGTCACCCTGTAATGTGCATTAATGGCTCGGGCAGAAATATCAACATCAACATCTCGAACCCGCACTATGCTGCTCCTCGGGTTGATCCAGTTCGCATATAGTTCCTGAACAGCAGTAACATTGCCCTCGCCCTTGGGACCCTGCATAAATCTGTCCCACTTCCTATCTTTAACAACCTCCAGAATAGCCGGGCACGCCTTCTCACACGCATGATAGTTCAGTGGTCTTTCCTGTGTAATCTGCTTCTTAAGGATCCACTGATATGCCAAATATGCACTCTCGCTCTCAAAGGTGTCCTCCCACAATGCCCTGTCAATCGGGCCACTAGTAGAAGGAATGTCCTCAGGCTCTGGAATAGGAGTGTACTCCTCCTCAGCATCATCATCCTCATCATCCTCCTCCATTTGTTTCTTTCCTTTACCCTGAACTGCTCTCCTTTTCTTGGCCGGTGGTCTAGAAGCACCACCTTCACGGATCACCACGGGCTTTTCCTTAGCAATGGTTGATTTCCTCTTGCCCGTGGTTACCGGAGAGGCGGGAATGGTCATATCCGGAGCAGGTGTATCTTGTTTCTTCTTTGAGCGTTGCTCCCTTTTATCCTTGCCCTCAGGTTGATTCCGTGGTGGTTGGCCACCGTCCCCGCTTCCACCACTCTTGGATGGTTGCTTTGCAATCGCCATTTAATAATAGAATACCTGCATTCAACCAATGTGAAATTAGCCAATGAGTTATTCCCGAGCTCTTTAAAGTAGCTAGAAACTAAGCCAATTCAAGCCAGTCGTCTACTTCTCATTGGTGCGCACGCACCCCACACTTAAAGCTCAAGTGTAATCTACAAATAATCAAGTTATGCTCATAGTACGCTCATTGTAACATTCGCGAGGTACTCAGACTTCCCTCGACGCGCACTTCTTTATTCAAAACAATTCTCATGGTTAAAATTCAACAAAGTGTGCAAACAGGGTCTCCACACCCCACACTTATGCGCTACTTCATCTCAAAAATATGGAGCAATATTATTTTAAGCAAAGCAATAAAAACAGCTCGTGAATTGCACAACGGGGCAATGCCTCGCTCAAGTAAAGTGCAAAACACACTTCTAGTGTAGGAATAAAGTGCATTGAGTGTTGTTCATGAGAGAACACTTTAAAATCAGCCCCATGTCCTAATTCTAACTAATATATGTTCAAGTTATGCCCCCTAATTGATTTGGCTACTCAGACTTCACCAAATACCTCAAATTGTTCATTGGGGAATTTTATCAAACACCTTATGTGCAGTAAATTGGACAGCTTGTGTATGCACTTTTTGTTAATGTTTGGACCTCCCAACTCAGGGAGCTTACGTTTCTACTCATCATGGTGCATCACCGCACCCCCCACAGCAGATACCAATCAAAACAAACCAAATTTAAGCATGGTTTCATCACAACTTTTAAGTAAAAACTAAACCTAAGGGAAGAGGGAGATGGGAATAGTTCTAGCACGACCACAGTGCTTGTAGCTTCAGGGATGAGAGAGAAGCACATGAGAGAAGATGAATAACTCGTACCTGAGAGATTGAAAGAAAAAATTCAGCCGCACAGCGAGCTGCGCTGTTGTTTTGTTTGTCTACAGTTTTTCCCGTTTCCCAGTTCTTTTGTGTTGTGCGTGTTCTGCTCTTTTGCTTTGTGTGCTTGTGTGTGTGTGTTTAAGTGGTATAAGGAGTTTTTAAAAAAAACTTACCTTGGCATACAGTGATGTGCGTTTCCAGCCCACAATACTGTCCCACAACAAAAAAAATTTTCAAAACAAAATAGCAGCCCACACAGTGCAGCGTGCGACGCATGCCTCGCTGTGTGGGAGCTAAACCAGCATACAGTGGCTGCGGTTTCCAGCCCACAACACTGCCCAAAGTTATTTTTTTTTTGTTGCGACTTCTGCTGCGTGAACAGGCCCTGGCGCGACGCGCAGGGCACTGTTTTGGCGAGAAAAACACTGCACAGTCTCCAGCGTTTTAGCCTTGCAACACTGCCTTCGTGGCTGTATTTTTTCCCACAATTCTTCACTGAGCACAGCCAAGCATGCGACGCATACAAGGCTGTGCTGGCCTCAAAACAGCTTGTCGCTCCATTTTGTTGTCCGGGATCAACTATTTCGTTGATCCAACCGATTTTGAGCCTCGACATCCTGTAAACACACTACACAAACACGTTAAACACATCAAGAATCCATTCTTTTTGTTCTTTTCAATTTTTTTTTTATTTTTTTTTTGTTTTATTTAATTTTAAATGAAAAAGCGAATTAACTAACTCTAAAAGCGATAAAACATGGGTTGCCTCCCATGAAGCGCTTGATTTAACGTCGCGGCACGACGAGTACAACCCTTTTTCAAGGGTCGACTAAAGAAATGGAGGATTTAAGCCTATCGACATCACCTCCCCAATATCGCTTCACTCTTTGCCCATTCACTAGAAACGACTTATCCGAGCCCGGGGCTCGCAATGCAATCGCTCCATGGGGCATCACCTTAACAATTTCAAACGGACCAGACCACCTCGACTTGAGCTTACCAGGGAAGAGCTTCAACCTGGAGTTAAATAAAAGAACTTGTTGGCCCGGCTCAAAGTGACGATGCTGAATCCGCCTATCATGCCACCGCTTAGTCTTCTCCTTATATAACTTGGCGTTTTCATACGCGTGCAACCTAAACTCATCGAGTTCATTGAGTTGCAACAATCTCTTCTCACCCGCCAAGCCCATATCAAAATTTAGCTTCTTTATCGCCCAATAGGCCTTGTGCTCAAGCTCGACTGGCAAGTGGCACGCTTTTTCATATACCAACTTGTACGGAGAAGTCCCAATTGGAGTCTTATAAGCTGTCCTATATGTCCAGAGTGCATCATCGAGCTTGGAAGCCCAATCCTTCCTATTCGCACTGACAGTTTTCTCAAGAATTTGCTTCACCTCTCTATTGGATACCTCAGCCTGTCCACTGGTTTGCGGATGATAAGCGGTGGCGACCTTATGCTTGACCCCGTATTTAGCTAGAAGGTTGTTCAACAACTTATTACAGAAGTGTGTACCTTCATCGCTAATCAAAGCCCGCGGAGTTCCAAACCTGGTGAAAATGTTCTTCTTGACGAAACTCACCACCACCTTGGCATCATTAGTAGGAAGAGCAACAGCCTCTACCCACTTAGACACGTAGTCCACTGCAGTAAAATATACTTGTGACCATTCGACGAGGGGAAAGGACCCATGAAGTCGATCCCCCACACATCAAAAATCTCCACCTCTAGAATGCCTTGTAGAGGCATCTCTTGCTTCCTGGTGATTGTGCCAGTTCTTTGACACCGATCACACTTCTTTACAAAAGCGTGAGCGTCTTTGAATAGTGTTGGCCAATAGAAACCAGACTGAAGTACTTTGGCGGCTGTTCTATCACCACCATGATGACCCCCATAAGGAGATGCATGGCACTCTTGCAGAACAGCCTCCGTCTCTTCCTCAGGAATGCATCTTCTCACCAGCTGATCTGCACACACTCTAAACAAAAACGGCTCATCCCAAACATAAAATCTCACATCATGAAAGAACCGACGCTTACCTTCTGCAGTCAGATGTGGTGGCACTGCCTCACTTACCAAATAGTTGACATAATCAGCATACCATGGGTCCGAGTGATTGGTGATGGCAAAAAGTTGCTCATCCGGGAAGGTTTCTCTGATCAACCCTCCCTCATCCACATGCTTGTGGTTCTCCAACCTAGATAGGTGGTCAGCTACTTGATTTTCCGTTCCCTTACGGTCTCGGACTTCCAAGTCAAATTCCTGCAGCAATAACACCCAACGAATTAGTCGAGGCTTAGCATCCTTTTTATCAATTAAGTACCTGATTGCTGCGTGGTCTGTGTAGACAATAACTTTGGTTCCAACCAAGTATGCCCGAAATTTATCAAAGGCATACACTACCGCCAGCAACTCTTTTTCAGTAACTGTGTAATTCAATTGGGCAGGATTAAGAGTTTTGCTGGCGTAGTAAATGGAATGGAACACCTTGTTCCTCCTTTGCCCCAGGACTGCACCAATAGCGACATCGCTAGCATCACACATTAATTCAAATGGTGCAGTCCAATCAGGAGCCACTATTATTGGCGCTGAGACCAATTTCTCTTTAAGCTCATTAAAGGCCCTCAGACAGGCCTCATCGAACACAAATGCTGCTTCTTTCTCAAGTAACCTGCACAAAGGAGTAGAAATCTTAGAAAAATCTTTAATAAACCTCCTATAGAAGCCAGCATGTCCGAGAAAACTCCGGACTCCCTTCACAGACGTGGGTGGGGGTAATTTTTCAACCGCCTCCACCTTTGCCTTGTCAACCTCAATTCCAGCACTGGACACCTTGTGTCCCAAAACTATACCTTCACGAACCATGAAATGGCACTTTTCCCAATTTAAAACAAGGTTAGTTTCTTCACACCTAGCAAGCACTAGACCAAGGTTAGTTAGACAAGCATCATAAGAAGATCCGAAGACAGAAAAGTCATCCATGAACACTTCGACAAACTTTTCCACCATATCAGTGAAAATAGCCATCATACACCTTTGAAAAGTCGCAGGTGCATTACATAGCCCGAACGGCATCCTCCTATAGGCATAGGTACCGTAAGGGCATGTAAAAGTAGTTTTCTCCTGATCTTCGGGAGCAATCCATATTTGGTTGTAGCCAGAGTAACCGTCAAGGAAACAGTAATACTCTTGGCCAGCTAGCCTATCTAACATCTGATCAATAAATGGGAGGGGAAAGTGATCCTTTCGGGTGGCTTTATTCAACTTTCGATAATCAATGCACACCCTCCACCCCGTTACAGTTCTTGTGGGGATAAGTTCATTATTTTCATTCTGCACTACTGTCATCCCTCCCTTTTTAGGGACACATTGCACTGGACTTACCCACTTGCTGTCAGAGATAGGAAAAATTATACCTGCATCTAACCATTTAATCACCTCTTTCTTTACCACGTCTTTCATGATTGGATTAAGGCGACGCTGATGCTCCACACTTGGCTTGTAACCGTCCTCCATAAAGATCTTGTGCATGCAGAAATCCGGGCTTATTCCCTTAATATCAGCTATAGTCCAGCCAATAGCACTCTTATGCTCTCGTAGCACTCTTAACAGCTTTTCTACCTGCAAGTCAGACAACAGAGAAGAAATAATCACAGGTAAAGTGTCAGATTGTCCCAAGTAAGCATACCGAAGATGCGCAGGTAAAGGTTTGAGCTCAAGCTTGGGCACCTCTTCAATAGATGGCTTGGGTGGTGGCCCGAGCGGTTTATCTAAAGGCTCAAATTTGGAGAACCCAGTAATAAATTCACAAGAACAGTCTAAGAGCTGCAATATCTCCTCTATGTCAGCATCTTCACTAGTTTCTTCTCCCAACATCAGTGCTCGCTGCAAGTCATCATTGACATAATCAGCTGGGTCAGTCGACTTCTCCTCCAGGTCATTCACTGTGATCATAGACAACTCTTCATGATGGTTAGGAATTTTTAGAGCCTTGTACACATTAAAAACTGCTTCTTGATCATCCACCTTCATTGTCATCTTTCCCTCTCGGACACGGATCACAGCATCACCAGTGGCTAAGAAAGGTCGTCCCAAAATGATAGGAACTTCCTTATCTGCCTCATAGTCCAGAATAACAAAATCAGCGGGCAAAATAAATTGACCAATCTGAACCAGTACATCTTCAATCACCCCCTCAGGATAAGTAGTAGACCGATCAGCTAACTGAAGTGAGACTGTTGTTGGCTTTGGAGTGCCAAGACCCAGTTGGTTGCACACAGACAATGGCATAAGATTTATGCTAGCCCCCAGATCACATAGGGCTCTACCAACTGCTACGTTGCCAACACGGATAGGAATGGTGAAACTACCTGGATCCTTCAACTTCTGAGGGAGTTTGTTCTGAACTCTGGATGTGCACTCTTCAGTAACTGCTACAGTTTCAAATTCATTGAGCTTCCTCTTTGATGACACTATGTCTTTGATATACTTAGCATACTTTGGAATTCCCCGGAGCACATCTACCAATGGAATATTGATACTAGTCTGACTGAGTATGCCCAAGATCTTTGTAACTGCAGGATCTTGCAGATTCTTTTGCAACCTTCGAGGAAAGGGAGGTGGTGGTTTAGCAGCAATTACTGCCTCTTCCTTTTCTGCCTCCTTCTCGACTTCGACTACTGACTCTGGCTCTTTTACTTTGTCAGGGTGAGACTGCTTTGGCTTCTTTGGCAATTCTTCCAGCTCTCTCCCATTTCGCAATGACACTGCTTGCACTTGTTCTTTGGGATTAGGATCAGTAGTGCTTGGCAAAGCACCAAGTGGCCTCGTATTTTGGTTACTGGCAAGCTGTCCCATTTGTTTTTCTAGAGAGCGAATGGCACTGTCCTGGTTCTGCTGTAGAGTTGAAATTTTCTGATTCAGATCAACAGCCAGTTGTTGTATCATTGCCTCTATCTTTGACGTTTCAGGCTGTTTCTGCTGTGGTGGATTCTGCACCTGCTGAGTATTACCTTGAGGTTGTCTGCTGCCTTGTCCGCCTTGATTACCGCCCCATGAGAAGTTGGGGGTGGTTGCGAAAGTTAGGTGGATAAGTGTTGCCATACTGAGCATTTTGGTTGAAACCCCTGCCTTGCCGACCCACGTAAAATGCAGACTCTGGGTTGTCCGTGCAAACATTGCTTATATGATCAGATCCACCACACACATCACAGTATGGAGTTGCTTGCACTTGTTGAACCTGGGGTGGAGCTGGTGGTTGTGGCTTGCTCACCTGAACTAGTACTGCATCAAGTTGCTGCTTAACAGAGTGTTGCATTGCTGCCATTTCAGCTCTCATAGCTGTCAGTACATCCACTTCCACCTTTCCACCTAGCTTGAGATTTTTTCCTCTGCCTGAGTCCCCATGATAATGCTGACTACCTTCTGAAATTTTGTTAAGAATGATCTCAAGCTCATCATACTGCTTCTCTAGACTTGGTTCACCACAATAAGCATCTAGTAGGATTTTACTATGTGACTGCAGTCCCTCAACAAAAATATGTCCCAACACCTCCTTTGATTGACCATGGTGTGGGCAGCTTCTCAACAATGCCTTGAACCTTTCCCATGCTTCACCTATCTCCTCTGATGAATTCTGACTGAATGACACTATCTCACCTCTGATCTTTGCAGTTTTGCCAGATGGAAAAAATTTGATCAGAAACTTCTTTGCCAATTCGTCCCAAGAGTTAATGGAGTTCGGTGGTTGGACCAAGAGCCACTTCTTTGCTTCACCCAGCAAGGTGAATGGGAACATCGTCAGCCGTATGTATTCATCCGACACATCAACATATTTGTAGGTGTCGCTGATCTCCAGAAAGTTCTGCATGTGCTTCTGAGGATCTTCATTTGACAGTCCCGCGAACTGACCATTAGACTGGAATAGTCGGATCATACTCTCCTTCAGCTCAAATTTACCAGTAATGGTGGGCCTCACAATGGCCTTGGCCATGTTATCAAGAGTAGGTCTGGCCACATCCAGTATCGCGCGGTTTTGATTTCCAGCCATCTCTGCAGGTTCAGAAATAGGAGCTTTCTCTAGCTTTGCTTTGAGTCTGGCTTCCTTCCTTAGCCTGTGAAAAAGTCTTTCAGGTTCCGGGTCAAAAGTGTAGAGTTTATCACCACTCTTGCTCCTTCGCATTCAAGCTACAACCTGAAACACCCAAAGACAACTAAAACCAAAAATTAATCTTGAACAAATAACAAATAAAAGCTAATCTAGAAATTAATTAAATCTTAGTCCCCGGCAACGGCGCCAAAAACTTGTCGCTCCAAACGCACACGCAAGTATACGCGGTCGATCAAGTAATAAAGTGATAAGAAAGTATCGTTCCCACGAGGACTATTGATTAACTATTAACTAGACAAACTTCAATTCAAGTATTGTTCAAGAGAGTTTAACCAAATTTCAAGTTGTGTTTAAGTAACTAATTAACTAAAAGTAATAGAAGTAAATGGAATGCAAGACAATTCAAGAGTTCTAGATATCAGTGAGAGGGAATATTCCAGGATTATGGGACGATCACCAATCCAGTTGCACTCATCCGCTAATTGAACTAACTTTATTTATCTGAGTTGCTAATCACAGGGTTAATTATACTCACAGAGCTCTTTCGATACCCTGCTCGCCTATTCAAGCCAACCTAACACCTATATGTCTATGGAATTAGAATTAACAAGAATGCATGTGTTTCTCCTGTAAACGGATTAAGCGTGACTGTTAGGTATATTTCTATCCTAACCGCGAAACCATTCCCCGATGCCCGGGTTCAAGAACACGCTTTATTTAATTCTATTGCAACCTACGGTTCCCACTTTCGAGTTCAACCTTAGGTTCATGGGTAATACTTAACAACTGGCCAGGAAATTAAGTAATTCAGAGCAGAATTAAATAAACAACTCAATCTGATAAATTTAATAGAATTCAACCAACTTCAGAGTACAACTTTCATGGTTAACCCATAACCCTAGAATAATGGGGTTTAGCTACTCATAGACAAGTTAGCTTTCTCACAAAATAATCTAGAATTCATGAAACAATAAAGAGGGAAGAAGAATTACAACTCAATTGATGAATCTTGGTTCTCTAGCCTCTCCTATGGTTCTTGCCTCCAAAAATATGTAAATAAACTAAGGAATAGCGTTCCCAAGGGTTTAAATCCCGAAATATTCTAATAATACACGTTTTAAGCTAGTCCTGGTAGCTCTGGGACTATTTTACAGCGCATACACCGGAGCATGCCAAGCATCCGTGGCTGTATGCGCTCCTTTTCTCAATTTCTTCAATATTTGCACTCTTCCCAGTCCATACAGCCTAGCATGCCAAGCATCCAATGCTGTACCCATTGCTTCTTCCTTGTTCTTGTCCAAATCAAGCTCCAAATTCCTTCACTTTGCTCCTAAAACACCCAAACACCTCAAGTTAGTATTTTACTTTAAATCTCACATTGTTGGGCACATAATATACTGAAAATAACTCAAAAGATATAAGAAATCAATGCTGAGACATAAGATATACGCCCAACATCAAGCTAATAAGAGATGGATATTCAATTTATTTTACCTATGACTTTGGTGTTATTGAGGTTAATAAAAACATATCTCTTGTGGTACATTGTTGCATGACCTTTTATTATTGATGTCTTCTAAACTTAACATATTGATCTGCCTCATAAGAGAAAATAGTCTTTGAAGTTGAATGACACTTATATGTTGCTATTGTATCAAGGTCATATTTATTTAGATAGGATATTACTGTTGGTTATGGATAAATTTTTTTTAAGGTTCATTAAAAGTGGAGGCACTACCAACCCTGTGAATTCTGTTTAAATGGAAATATTACTAAAAATTTTCCTTAAAAGGAAATAGAGCTAGTGATAAATTAGAATTAATTTGTTCTGATTAGTGTAATCTAATGAACATATAAGCAAGAGGTGTTTTTGAGTACTTTGTGACATTCATAAATGATTACTCAAATATGAATATATTTATTTGATGTACTATAAGTCTTAATACTTTGAGAATTTCAAGGAATTTAAGACTGAAAAATGAAAAGCGTCATGGAAAATATATTAAGTCACTGCGATCTGATCGTGGTGGTGATACTCTTTGCAAAGTTCACTAATTACTTATCATAATAAGGAATTATGTTTACACTTGGGACGCTATATCAAAATGGTAGAGCAGAAAGAAGAACTAAGACTCTTATGGAGATGGCTAGGTCAATGTGAAGTTATTCAAACTTGTTATTCTCTTTTGTTTTGGAAAATATGCCTTAGAAACTTTAAATTACATTCTAAATTTAGTCCTTCTATGTTAGTACCTTTTTAAAAGGGAAAACTGATTCGTTGGAATCAAGGATGAAGGTTTAAATGTTTATTGGCTATCCAAAGGGGACGAAAGGAAGTTTATTTTCTTGTCATAATGAAATGAAGATATTTCTTAGCATAAATACAAGTTTTCTAGAATATAACTATTTAATAAATAATATTCCTAAAAGTAAATTTTATTACTGGAACTAGATAAAGAAATAGCAAGTAAATCACCTAAAAATCTAAAAGTTCAAGAAATCCAGTCCATATGGGAGCGATTTTTTGATAAGTCATCAATATACACTACAAGAATGAAGTTGTTCATATTCTGGTACCGAAAGGTAAGGAAAGAAAATTGAGACTTAAGATTCTGATTGTTATGTAGTTTCACCATAAGAACATGGTAGTGTTACTTATTAGTAGCACTTTGTCGTAGTGGGAGAAAAGAGTAAACCTGGTTCGGTGTGCGCTATTGGGAGAGTTTTTATGACTGGATCCCTGCAGTGGTTAAGACTGACCGGTTAGTAATGAAATGCACTATTGGACAAAGATTGCATCAGAAAAATAACTTGGCTAGATCCTTTTGGTATTCATGTAAAGTGATTGCCTGTGAAAGTTGTAGATGCATGGTTAAAAGTCTAAGTGGGAGTTTGATGGGATATATACTGCTAACCTTTTTTTGGATATAGTATGTATTATAACAATGACATGGTTATAAGTATAAGTGGGAGATTGTTGGGATATGCTAATAATCATGCTGTTTTACTTGGATTATTCCTAGTTGAACAATTGGTTATTCATATATTAAATATAATAAACTATTATTTATTTAAACCAATTGTGCAATGTTTGTCCTATTATTTATATAGTAGTTGATTTACTGTATAGAGTCAAGCTTATACACAGAAGATTAAATCATCGGTTCTTATAAATAATAAAGTAATGTTCACAATTTAAGATGAAAATTGGACAAATCCATCGGTCTTATTGTAGTACTAGATTATATATAATTTATATTCATTATGGAAACGGTATAGTTCCAACTTCTTGTGCTAGTGCATTTTGTGTATATTGAACAGACCAAGTAGAAATAAGTATTTTTATACTGACTATATAAAACAAGCTCTCTAGCTCATCAGATGTACTTGTACTCTTAATCTTGATATAGCTATTATTAGTGGTGTATATTATGCATTATCTTGATTTATCAATAGGTGAGGTCCAGGATATTATGGTCAAATAATTCTCGATAAGTTGGGTAATGATAATATGCATCTGCAAAGTGATAGCTAGTTGATAGAATCCACGTCTCAGTAAAGAGATTGATGACACCCCTTTATGAAATTTTATAAGTTTCTATGTGTAAATCTAGCCAGTGAATTTTATATCCGCTACATAGAATAAGTTAAGCGGAAGTCTAAAGGATATTAATTTAGTCAATATATTGAATTGTCAGTAATTTAATTATATTGATTGGTGTCTGTAATGTTAACGTAGGGAGTTGAATAACATTTGATGGAAGAATTCGAAATTCAACTAAAGAGTGCAATTACGAATTTCTAGTGGAAATAATTTATAATTTCTTATGGAAAGGTTAATTCTAGAGGAAAAAAAATTAGTTCCATAATTGGAAGCCTCATTAATTAATTATGTGGTCCCTGTTGTGACCGAATCCAATTAGGACTAGGAGAGAGGTTTCTTGGTTGAAAAGAATCCTAGACAGTTTTTGAAAAGGGTTTTACCCTCTAAACTATATAAAGGGGATTCTTGGCTAAAAGGAAAAACACAAGAAAAACAAATAGTTAACTCTCTTTGAAACATTTGTTCAACCCAAGTGATTATTAGTCTGGGTATTATTCGGGCACATGTCAGAAGATCATGGAACTAGAAGACGATCTCGTGAATGATCTTGCTCGTGATTGAAGATTCGTTTCGCGGATTCAGTCACACTTCAAGAGATATTCCGTTTTATATTTAAATAAAACTAAATATGTGCTAGTTTTCTAGATTACATGTGAGTTCATGATCCTTGAATTGCTTTGGTTGTGTTTATATTCCTTCAATTAATATCAGAGCCTGCACACGTCTAACTAGATAACTAGGGTTTCATGAAAACGATTTGTTTGTTTGCATCTTATCGGACAACATGAGCATATTTGTATATATGTACGATTATATACATGAACATGTTAATTTTACTATCTTTGTTAATGTATGAAGCATGTAAAAATTAAGAGATATGATATGAACATGGTATGGCGGAAAAAGAGTGGGTTTGTTCCATTGGTTTAGGAAAACTACAAAAATTTTCCTTTGTCGTGTTCAAAGTTTAGATCTGCAGTTATTACTGCGTGGGAATGAATGTTTAGTGTTCTTTTCTGTTGCAAGATGAGTTATTACTCATGGCATTGCAAAGTTATGTGAAGCATAGAAGGAAAAGGCATGATGGAGGCTGGTTCGGCAGATGTGAAACGACCTTAAGTAGTCGTTTCGAAAGTTAGGATTCTGATTGGCGTGCCGATAATTTTAAAAACTTTGTAATGTCCATTAGGACCTGTCCGTAAAATTTGAGCTAAGTCAGATCTCGTTTGGTAGGCATCGGAAGAAGGTTTCAGTTTTTATTGTCAATAAATATTAAAAAGAGATTTTCGAGCTCGATTTTGGCGAATGAGCCCCGATTCGAAATCCGAAATTGTCGTTAGGTTCGTATGATTATTTGTGACTTTTGTGAACTTTCGAAAGTGAATTTCGATGTTGTTCAGCTAGTTTCTGCTAAAATGCCGAAAGTTAAATAATTTGACCTTTTACCATTTAATTTGTATATTGAGTTTCGGGAGTCCGATTGGAGATCCGCCTTAGTAAGTGTATTATATATATTTTGTATAACTTGTATGCAAAAGTTGGAATTATTTCGAATATGGCAAGGTGCCATTTTAATTTCCGAAAACGAAAAGAAAAGAAAAATAAAAGAAAAAGAAAATGAAAAGAAAGAAAGAAAATGTCCAAAGAATAAGCGGTGGTCAAGGGATCCTAATCCCTTGACTTTAAGTCGTAAGATAAAAGGCAGAAGCAGAAGGATTCAAGCAAAAACGATACAGAAATTGGAACAGAGAAAAGTAACAAGAAAAAATGCCAGAAAATGAGAAAAGAGCCGGAGAAAAGTAGAATTTTTACCCTGAAACATTCAGGTAATGATCCTAACATATTATTTGAGTTTATTACGAGTGTTTGAATATATTTGAACGGTAAAAATTGGGATATTATACATCATTTTAATAAGTTCAACTGATAGTTTAAAGGGTCAATTGGACCCCGATAGTGGAATTGATTATATATTCGTACTCAGTGAGTTATGGGCAACATATAAATATAATTTGTTTGGGGTTTTGCTATGTGACCTTAAACCCTGTACATAGGCCTGGCCTGCGTATTGCGTATGCGAATAGGGTATCAGGTTCCTAACCGGATTGCCCTAAGATGTGAGGAATTAAGCCTATAGCCTAATTTGATATATTTTTCTGCTTATTGAATAGAGTGAGATCGTTTGGCAATAAATCCAAAGGACAAAGCGGTTTTCGATCAGCAGTGCTAACTTTGTAACAAGGTAAGTGTTTATATCCATTTCTTTGAAGGCACCTGGCCTCGTGGATTTTCTACCACGTGTCCCTTACGTGTGTAGCTGCCGATAAGGGTACTCCTTACGCCTTAGCTCTGGATTTACATTGTATATTATATGTTATGTCCTGCTGTCGGTATTGCATTGAGGATCTGAGCATTGTACTCTGGCTGTGAGTTGGCATCTACTTCCTGGCTGTCGATGAGAGTCCCGCGCCGGTGAAGGGTTATTATTGCATCACATTGCAGTCATGTGCATTATATGTCATTCATATGCATTACATTGCATATCATATTGGGTGCAGGAGTATTCCGCCACAGGAGCAGGAGGATTCCGCTCCATTGTATCATATTGAGGGTAGGAGGATTCCGCCCCAGGAGCAGGAGTATTCCGCTCTTATGTCAGATATTGAGTGCAGGAGTATTCTGCCTCAGCTTTACATTATATCGGGTGCAGGAGTATTCCGCCCTAGGAGAGTGCAGGAGTATTCCGCCTCTGGTTTATATCATATTGGGCGCATGAGTATTCCTCCCCAAGAGCAAGAGTATTCCGCTCCAGTTGGTTATCAGATTGGATTCCCCTCGAATGCAGGAGTATTCCGATTGGGATGGGATTACGGGCACATGTGACCCTTTGCATCATATTTCATTTCATTTCATTTCATCTCACTTCATTTCATTTCATCTCACTTCATTTCATTTCATCTCAATTCATACCATAGTGTAGACTTCTGGTACATAACTACTGTTCTGCTTATATGTGCATTGCTTATTTGTTGATATGTTTCTGGCACGCATCCTTGGTTGAGTTTATAAGTTTCTTACGTGTTTCCGGTTGTTATCTGGCTCTGCCTTTTTATAATTTAAATAAAAGGAATAGGGTTCGCCCGACGGGTCTATGGGGAGGATGTCTAGTTCCCGCATGGCCTAACCGGATTTCGGGTCATGTCAGTTAGTATCAGAGCCTGGTTTAGAGTCTATCCAGAGTAAGACAGTGTCTAGTAGAGTCTCGTTGATGGGTACGTAGACGTCCGTACTTATCTACGAGAGGCTATGATGGTATTTAGGAAGTTTCACTTCCTTTATTTCTGATCGTGCGTCGGTCTAGGATTCAAAAGTATTTTCGTTAATTCGTTAATTCCTTCGTGGTAATTGTGAACCCTCATGCGACAATTCAGCAAACGGTATGAGTTCAAGACGAAGCAGTCTAGCCTGGGGCTAGCACTGACGAAACCCCGAGAGTTTTTTATCGTGTTGGCGATCTAGTTACTGAGGTCCCAGTTGTACGGGCTCGCGATGGGAAAGGGAGCAGGGCCTTGTGGTTCCCTTGGCTCTCTACGATGCTTTTACGAGAATCGTGGCGACGCAGATACCGCAAGAACCTATTATTCGTTAGGCAGCTTATCCGGTTGCCGCAGATGTAGATGTTCGGTCTCAGGGAGCTCCTATTCCAGTTCTTAATATTGCCGCAGTAAAGTATGTTCCGGAGGCAGCATGTGTTGTGCCTCTAGTTATTCTGGCTGGTTAGCTAGCCCGAGTAATGGCTCGGTCCGAGTATCTGAAAAGGCTGCATTATTTTACCCAATTGAACCTTTTGATGTTCTTAGGCCATGTATCAAATAATCCCTGTGTAAGTTTTTTTTTTAAAAATAAAATGATGTCAGCGTATCCTTCAGGCTCTGGATTATATCGAGCGGTATGGTGTTGATTATTCTGCTTTCTAGTTCCAGGATCCAACCTTGAATTGGTGGGCCGCTCTCTTATTAGCTAACTTGGTTCGGTTTTTCTTCTAGATTCGTGGAAAAGTTCCTTTCGAGTAGCGAGCGAGATGAAAAGTGTTTCCAGTTTGAGTGGATTGGACAGGGTAGCCTGTCGGTTAGCCTGTTAGTGTTTCAGAATATGAGATTGAATTCTCTAGAATGGTTAGGTATGCACTAGAACTAGTCCATGATCCTTTCGAGAGATTCAAAGATTTCTTGATGACCTTTCTCCTTCCTTGAGATCCCAGATGGCTCGAAAAATTGAGGTTGAGACTTCATTTGATGTCGCTGTTGATATTGCTCAAAGGTATTAGGCATACCATAAGTTAGAGGGGGAAGAATTAGAGCGGGAGAGCAAGAAATTCTGTGGCCCAGGTGGGCAACCATGGTACCTCATTTGGAAGTAAAAGTTTTGATTATTTTGGGAGGTCACCTTCCAGGTTATCTCAGCTTGTGTCACGTGATTCTTAGAGTGTGCCAGTAGCTTGTCAAGATCAGATTCAATCTTTTCTTTACAGCTATCAACAATCTTTCCAACTTCAATTTTTAGTCGAAAAGGTGTTATCATTGTCGTGAGTCTGGTTATCCTTTGAGGAGTTTTCCCTTACTTCGGCAAGTAGGCAGTCGTCCTTTCTCCTGTCATTAGGCACCTGCACAGTCATAGGGGATTTCCTTTAGATCTCAATCAGCCAACAAAATGCCACCATCCAGTAGAGTTTTAGAGCGTGGTGGCAGTGGTTCTTCAGAAGGTGATTATCAGGGTAGTGGCTCAGCTCAACTGCGGAGGCAGTTCTATGAACTGCCAGTTTGGCAGGATGCTGAGGCATCCGATAGTAGACCCTTGTATTTCTTCTTTCCTTAAATGTGAGTAAGATTTGATTCTTTCGATCGATCTGGAAATGGTGTGTCTTATCATGTTTCGATGGTTTCCTTGGATGTCGTTTCTGTTAAGAATCGGTTGCGGTAGAGGGGTGAGCTTCTGATATAATTTATTCCTGGCATTTATGATGACCCTACTAGTTTATCTGGTTTAAATGTGAGATATTTGTGAGTGAGTATCGGTATTGTTTGCTTGGCATCTTGTTGTGTCTCATTCTGTTATAATGTCAAGTCAGTCTACCTCTCTTTGGAACTCTGTGTCGGTAGGATGATGGGATTCTTATTCGTCACAATCAGAAAGTGATATTATTTCTTCCGGTCCAAAGTGATTAGTAAGTAATATTCGATCTACGTATCTCCTCTTGGTTCAGAACGTTAGTAAAGTCATGTTATCCCATGAGCTTGTCTTAATTATAAAAGGGTTTCTGGTAAATTGTTAGAGTTTCCTTCTTATTGGGAGGTTAAATTGACATAGATGTTGTTCCATAAAGCTTATTTAATGTCTATCTCTTCAATTGCGATTCTTGGGCTACTTTAGCTCGTAAGTAGTCTAGCTTTAGTAGCCAAGCAAATAAGAAGATGAGCTTCCTGAAGCTCTAATTATTTCTATCCTCAGTCCATTGCCATCCCTTCTTTGTTCGGCACTGGTGAGCTTAGGCGGTCAGTAGCCTCTTATGATGTTCCTTGTATGGAGTCAGAGTGCGTGTCAAGGTAGCCAGGTATGCACATTTTTGTTTTTCAAGGCTACTAAGGGTAATGAGAGGCGTCATTTGACGTTTGATTTGATCCATTAGGCGGTGGTGCTTATAGAAAATGTATGGAGCTGTGAACTCAAGAGTTGCAGCTGTTTGGCAATTCGAGAGAGTAATTTGGTAGCTCAGGTCTGAGCCGCATTCTCTATTTAGCTAAATCTTCTTTAATCCAGCAGACTGTGCGGGGATGGGTATTCCTATTCAAATAGATGCATGAGTTTGTGCTTTAAGTGGAGGAGTCTTCCTCCAAATACTGAATGGTAATACTAAATCTCTAAGGCGTTGATACCACTTTTGTCACGACCCAACCTGGGGCCACGACAGAAACCTACAATGAGTGTCGATCATTGCTAAACCCACTAATAGTCTATTAATGCTAGAGATAAGCTGGCAACTTGATCATATATACGTACCTATCTGCTGGAAGCATAAAGTCTGGAAAGATGACACAACTTTAACTTGCTGGCAATTAGAACACTGAGCCACAAATTCTGCTATGTCACACTTAAATCCGTCCCACCAATAAATCTGCTTAAGATCATGGTACATCTTAGTCGAACCTGGATGAACAGTGTATTTGGAATAATGTGCCTCTATCATAATCTGTCCACGTAAATCTGCAACATCAGGAACAAAAAGTCTATCTTTATACATGAGAACACCATCAGTAGTAACCCTGTATTGTGACTCCGGTTTGCTTCTGGCTATCTGTCTATATTCAACTAGGACTAGATCCTCATACTGACACTGTTTTACTTCATGAAAATTTAGAGTTAAAGGTCTACTGCAGCTTATCGTCCATCCATCATTGGCAAATCTCCTTCACACCTCAATTCTTTGAGAAGTTACTTTAGCGTTATAAGTGCACATGTAATCAACTTTGTTGCTGGTATTCTGCCTCAGCTCATGGTCCAACTACATGTCTCTTTTATTTTCACTTTCTCAAGTCATAATATTTCCAATTCAAAGACAATACCCTGAAGTAGATGTTTAGTCTGGAGATCATTCCTGGTCGGCATCATACTATCCAGTAGTATTTGCATGATCCTTATCCTTATATGATAGACCCTGTTCAGATGAACCTTTGATATACATTAGGATATAAGTAACTACATTCCCACAAGGAGCTTGCAGAACAACACTAACATCAACTGAGATGTTGCATATTGCGTTCGTAAAAATAATATAGCTTGCATCAAATCTTCTATAGTGTGTAGTGTCAAGGTACTTCAAAAGCTCCCCCTATTGCATCAAATGTGAGCTAATTCTTAGTTCCATCGACCTGTTCTATATCGAAAGGTATATCGAAGAGGTAATTATCGGCTGAATCATGTTAACCCATTCAAAGTTTCGTGTATCTTTGCTTCAAAAATGTAGAACTCTCTTCTCGTAATCGAGGAAGGATCAGCTTAGTTAGAATAAGCTGTACAATGGTATTATCATATTATCCAGATATATTTTGTTTCAAAAGTTCGATATGCGTGCTATAATTCTGATCCTGTAATCAGGAAATAATGCCCGTGGAATAGCTCATGAAGGTCGTACAAGTTCTCTTATTATTCGCGCGAATTTTTCTTTAGACTTAGGCTCGTTCGAGGCAAACGAGAGTTTAAGTGGAGGAGAATGAAACGACCTTAAGTAGTCGCTTTGAAAGTTAGGACTCCGATTGGCGTGCTGATAATTTTAAAAACTTTGTAATGTCCATTAGGACCTGTCCGTAAAATTTGAGCTAAATCAGATCTCGTTTGGTAGGCATCGGAAGAAGGTTTCAGTTTTTATTGTCAATAAATATTAAAAAGAGATTTTCGAGCTCGATTTTAGCGAATGAGCCCCGATTCGAAATCCGAAAGCGCCGTTATGTTCGTATGATTATTTGTGACTTTTGTGAACTTTCGAAAGTGAATTTCGATGTTGTTCGACTAGTTTCCGCTAAAATGCCGAAAGTTAAATAATTTGACCTTTTTCTATTTAATTTGTATATTGAGTTTCGGGAGTCCGGTTGGAGATCCGCCTTAGCAAGTGTATTACATATATTTTGTATAACTTGTATGCAAAAGTTGGAATTATTTCGAATATCGCAGGGTACCGTTTTAATTTTCGAAAACGAAAAGAAAAGAAAAATAAAAGAAAAAGAAAATGAAAAGAAAGAAAGAAAATGACCAAAGAATAGGCGGTGGTAAAGGGATCCTAATCCCTTGACTTTTAAGTCGTAAGGAAAAGGCAGAAGCAGAAGGATTCAAGCAAAAATGAAACAGAAATTGGAACAGAGAAAAGTAACAAGAAAAAATGCCAGAAAATGAGAAAAGAGCCGGAGAAAAGTAGAATTTTTACCCCGAAACATTCAGGTAATGATCCTAACATATTATTTGAGTTTATTAGGAGTGTTTGAATATATTTGAACGGTAAAAATTGGGATATTATACATCATTTTAATAAGTTCAACTGATAGTTTAAAGGGTCAATTGGACCCCGATAGTGGAATTGATTATATATTCGTACTCAGTGAGTTATGGGCAACATATAAATATAATTTGTTTGGGGTTTTGCTATGTGACCTTAAACCCTGTACATAGGCCTGGCCTGCGTATTGCGTATGCGAATAGGGTATCAGGTTCCTAACCGGATTGCCCTAAGATGTGAGGAATTAAGCCTATAGCCTAATTTGATATATTTTTCTGCTTATTGAATAGAGTGAGATCGTTTGGCAATAAATCCAAAGGACAAAGCGGTTTTCGATCAGCAGTGCTAACTTTGTAACAAGGTAAGTGTTTATATCCATTTCTTTGAAGGCACCTGGCCTCGTGGATTTTCTACCACGTGTCCCTTACGTGTGTAGCTGCCGATAAGGGTACTCCTTACGCCTTAGCTCTGGATTTACATTGTATATTATATGTTATGTCCTGCTGTCGGTATTGCATTGAGGATCTGAGCATTGTACTCTGGCTGTGAGTTGGCATCTACTTCCTGGCTGTCGATGAGAGTCCCGCGCCGGTGAAGGGTTATTATTGCATCACATTGCAGTCATGTGCATTATATGTCATTCATATGCATTACATTGCATATCATATTGGGTGCAGGAGTATTCCGCCCCAGGAGCAGGAGGATTCCGCTCCATTGTATCATTTTGAGGGTAGGAGGATTCCGCCCCAGGAGCAGGAGTATTCCGCTCTTATGTCAGATATTGAGTGCAGGAGTATTCTGCCTCAGCTTTACATTATATCGGGTGCAGGAGTATTCCGCCCTAGTAGAGTGCAGGAGTATTCCGCCTCTGGTTTATATCATATTGGGCGCAGGAGTATTCCTCCCCAAGAGCAAGAGTATTCCGCTCCAGTTGGTTATCAGATTGGATTCCCCTCGAATGCAGGAGTATTCCGATTGGGATGGGATTACGGGCACATGTGACCCTTTGCATCATATTTCATTTCATTTCATTTCATCTCACTTAATTTCATTTCATCTCACTTCATTTCATTTCATCTCAATTCATACCATAGTGTAGACTTCTGGTACATAACTACTGTTCTGCTTATATGTGCATTGCTTATTTGTTGATATGTTTCTGGCACGCATCCTTGGTTGAGTTTATAAGTTTCTTACGTGTTTCCGGTTGTTATCTGGCTCTGCCTTTTTATAATTTAAATAAAAGGAATTTGGTCTATCTGTTTCTTTTCTCCCTGGCTAGCTATCCTATTCTTTGAGGTGGCTAGTCTGCCCCACTTATTGAGTCCTTTTGACTCACCCTTGTTTGTTGTTTGTTTCTTGCCTATCTTTTTCGTTTCGGCACGTTCGCTCCAGGATTGAGTTCGCCACGTTGTGAAGGAGCGAAGACGACTTCAGCTGTCAGGGTGAGCCAACTTTTATTCCGGACGGCCACCAGTTTATTATTTATTATTTCAGTTGCATTCTGCTCCCTTCAGGAGGTATCTATCTTCTTTTGTACTCTTAGATGTCTAGTCTGGATAGCACTAAACCTAGTATGTTGGGTAGTCAGCTGTAATTTCTTTTGTACAGCTTAGAGGTATCAGTATGTCTGTATTTTTTTTTTTACGTCTTGTTCTTATTTATGAGTGGATTTATAGTTATTTCCCTAATTTAATTGGTAAGGGTTCGCCCGACGGGTCTATGGGGAGGATGTCGAGTTCCCGCATGGCCTAACCGGATTTCGGGTCATGTCAGTTAGTATCAGAGCCTGGTTTAGAGTCTATCCAGACTAAGACAGTGTCTAGTAGAGTCTCGTTGATGGGTACGTAGACGTCCGTACTTATCTACGAGAGGCTATGATGGTATTTAGGAAGTTTCACTTCCTTTATTTCTGATCGTGCGTCGGTCTAGGATTCAAAAGTATTTTCGTTAATTCGTTAATTCCTTCGTGGTAATTGTGAACCCTCATGCGACAATTCAGCAAACGGTATGAGTTCAAGACGAAGCAGTCTAGCCTGGGGCTAGCACTGACGAAACCCCGAGAGTTTTTTATCGTGTTGGCGATCTAGTTACTGAGGTCCCAGTTGTACGGGCTCGCGATGGGAAAGGGAGCAGGGCCTTGTGGTTCCCTTGGCTCTCTACGATGCTTTTACGAGAATCGTGGCGACGCAGATACCGCAAGAACCTATTATTCGTTAGGCAGCTTATCCGGTTGCCGCAGATGTAGATGTTCGGTCTCAGGGAGCTCCTATTCCAGTTCTTAATATTGCCGCAGTAAAGTATGTTCCGGAGGCAGCATGTGTTGTGCCTCTAGTTATTCTGGCTGGTTAGCTAGCCCGAGTAATGGCTCGGTCCGAGTATCTGAAAAGGCTGCATTATTTTACCCAATTGAACCTTTTGATGTTCTTAGGCCATGTATCAAATAATCCCTGTGTAAGTTTTTTTTTTAAAAATAAAATGATGTCAGCGTATCCTTCAGGCTCTGGATTATATCGAGCGGTATGGTGTTGATTATTCTGCTTTCTAGTTCCAGGATCCAACCTTGAATTGGTGGGCCGCTCTCTTATTAGCTAACTTGGTTCGGTTTTTCTTCTAGATTCGTGGAAAAGTTCCTTTCGAGTAGCGAGCGAGATGAAAAGTGTTGCCAGTTTGAGTGGATTGGACAGGGTAGCCTGTCGGTTAGCCTGTTAGTGTTTCAGAATATGAGATTGAATTCTCTAGAATGGTTAGGTATGCACTAGAACTAGTCCATGATCCTTTCGAGAGAGTCAAAGATTTCTTGATGACCTTTCTCCTTCCTTGAGATCCAAGATGGCTCGAAAAATTGAGGTTGAGACTTCATTTGATGTCGCTGTTGATATTGCTCAAAGGTATTAGGCATACCATAAGTTAGAGGGGGAAGAATTAGAGCGGGAGAGCAAGAAATTCTGTGGCCCTGGTGGGCAACCATGGTACCTTATTTGGAAGTAAAAGTTTTGATTATTTTGGGAGGTCACCTTCCAGGTTATCTCAGCTTGTGTCACGTGATTCTTAGAGTGTGCCAGTAGCTTGTCAAGATCAGATTCAATCTTTTCTTTACAGCTATCAACAATCTTTCCAACTTCAATTTTTAGTCGAAAAGGTGTTATCATTGTCGTGAGTCTGGTTATCCTTTGAGGAGTTTTCCCTTACTTCGGCAAGTAGGCAGTCGTCCTTTCTCCTGTCATTAGGCACCTGCACAGTCATAGGGGATTTCCTTTAGATCTCAATCAGCCAACAAAATGCCACCATCCAGTAGAGTTTTAGAGCGTGGTGGCAGTGGTTCTTCAGAAGGTGATTATCAGGGTAGTGGCTCAGCTCAACTGCGGAGGCAGTTCTATGAACTGCCAGTTTGGCAGGATGCTGAGGCATCCGATAGTAGACCCTTGTATTTCTTCTTTCCTTAAATGTGAGTAAGATTTGATTCTTTCGATCGATCTGGAAATGGTGTGTCTTATCATGTTTCGATGGTTTCCTTGGATGTCGTTTCTGTTAAGAATCGGTTGCGGTAGAGGGGTGAGCTTCTGATATAATTTATTCCTGGCATTTATGATGACCCTACTAGTTTATCTGGTTTAAATGTGAGATATTTGTGAGTGAGTATCGGTATTGTTTGCTTGGCATCTTGTTGTGTCTCATTCTGTTATAATGTCAAGTCAGTCTACCTCTCTTTGGAACTCTGTGTCGGTAGGATGATGGGATTCTTATTCGTCACAATCAGAAAGTGATATTATTTCTTCCGGTCCAAAGTGATTAGTAAGTAATATTCGATCTACGTATCTCCTCTTGGTTCAGAACGTTAGTAAAGTCATGTTATCCCATGAGCTTATCTTAATTATAAAAGGGTTTCTGGTAAATTGTTAGAGTTTCCTTCTTATTGGGAGGTTAAATTGACATAGATGTTGTTCCATAAAGCTTATTTAATGTCTATCTCTTCAATTGCGATTCTTGGGCTACTTTAGCTCGTAAGTAGTCTAGCTTTAGTAGCCAAGCAAATAAGAAGATGAGCTTCCTGAAGCTCTAATTATTTCTATCCTCAGTCCATTGCCATCCCTTCTTTGTTCGGCACTGGTGAGCTTAGGCGGTCAGTAGCCTCTTATGATGTTCCTTGTATGGAGCCAGAGTGCGTGTCAAGGTAGCCAGGTATGCACATTTTTGTTTTTCAAGGCTACTAAGGGTAATGAGAGGCGTCATTTGACGTTTGATTTGATCCATTAGGCGGTGGTGCTTATAGAAAATGTATGGAGCTGTGAACTCAAGAGTTGCAGCTGTTTGGCAATTCGAGAGAGTAATTTGGTAGCTCAGGTCTGAGCCGCATTCTCTATTTAGCTAAATCTTCTTTAATCCAGCAGACTGTGCGGGGATGGGTATTCCTATTCAAATAGATGCATGAGTTTGTGCTTTAAGTGGAGGAGTCTTCCTCCAAATACTGAATGGTAATACTAAATCTCTAAGGCGTTGATACCACTTTTGTCACGACCCAACCTGGGGCCACGACAGAAACCTACAATGAGTGTCGATCATTGCTAAACCCACTAATAGTCTATTAATGCTAGAGATAAGCTGGCAACTTGATCATATATACGTACCTATCTGCTGGAAGCATAAAGTCTGGAAAGATGACACAACTTTAACTTGCTGGCAATTAGAACACTGAGCCACAAATTCTGCTATGTCACACTTAAATCCGTCCCACCAATAAATCTGCTTAAGATCATGGTACATCTTAGTCGAACCTGGATGAACAGTGTATTTGGAATAATGTGCCTCTATCATAATCTGTCCACGTAAATCTGCAACATCAGGAACACAAAGTCTATCTTTATACATGAGAACACCATCAGTAGTAACCCTGTATTGTGACTCCGGTTTGCTTCTGGCTATCTGTCTATATTCAACTAGGACTAGATCCTCATACTGACACTGTTTTACTTCATGAAAATTTAGAGTTAAAGGTCTAGTGCAGCTTATCGTCCATCCATCATTGGCAAATCTCCTTCACACCTCAATTCTTTGAGAAGTTACTTTAGCGTTATAAGTGCACATGTAATCAACTTTGTTGCTGGTATTCTGCCTCAGCTCATGGTCCAACTACATGTCTCTTTTATTTTCACTTTCTCAAGTCATAATATTTCCAATTCAAAGACAATACCCTGAAGTAGATGTTTAGTCTGGAGATCATTCCTGGTCGGCATCATACTATCCAGTAGTATTTGCATGATCCTTATCCTTATATGATAGACCCTGTTCAGATGAACCTTTGATATACATTAGGATATAAGTAACTACATTCCCACAAGGAGCTTGCAGAACAACACTAACATCAACTGAGATGTTGCATATTGCGTTCGTAAAAATAATATAGCTTGCATCAAATCTTCTATAGTGTGTAGTGTCAAGGTACTTCAAAAGCTCCCCCTATTGCATCAAACGTGAGCTAATTCTTAGTTCCATCGACCTGTTCTATATCGAAAGGTATATCGAAGAGGTAATTATCGGCTGAATCATGTTAACCCATTCAAAGTTTCGTGTATCTTTGCTTCAAAAATGTAGAACTCTCTTCTCGTAATCGAGGAAGGATCAGCTTAGTTAGAATAAGCTGTACAATGGTATTATCATATTATCCAGATATATTTTGTTCCAAAAGTTCGATATGCGTGCTATAATTTTGATCCTGTAATCAGGAAATAATGCCCGTGGAATAGCTCATGAAGGTCGTACAAGTTCTCTTATTATTCGCGCAAATTTTTCTTTAGACTTAGGCTCGTTCGAGGCAAACGAGAGTTTAAGTGGAGGAGAATGAAACGACCTTAAGTAGTCGCTTTGAAAGTTAGGACTTCGATTGGCGTGCTGATAATTTTAAAAACTTTGTAATGTCCATTAGGACCTGTCCGTAAAATTTGAGCTAAATCAGATCTCGTTTGGTAGGCATCGGAAGAAGGTTTCAGTTTTTATTGTCAATAAATATTAAAAAGAGATTTTCGAGCTCGATTTTAGCGAATGAGCCCCGATTCGAAATCCGAAAGCGCCGTTATGTTCGTATGATTATTTGTGACTTTTGTGAACTTTCGAAAGTGAATTTCAATGTTGTTCGACTAGTTTCCGCTAAAATGCCGAAAGTTAAATAATTTGACCTTTTTCTATTTAATTTGTATATTGAGTTTCGGGAGTCCGGTTGGAGATCCGCCTTAGCAAGTGTATTACATATATTTTGTGTAACTTGTATGCAAAAGTTGGAATTATTTCGAATATCGCAGGGTACCGTTTTAATTTTCGAAAACGAAAAGAAAAGAAAAATAAAAGAAAAAGAAAATGAAAAGAAAGAAAGAAAATGACCAAAGAATAGGCGGTGGTAAAGGGATCCTAATCCCTTGACTTTTAAGTCGTAAGGAAAAGGCAGAAGCAGAAGGATTCAAGCAAAAATGAAACAGAAATTGGAACAGAGAAAAGTAACAAGAAAAAATGCCAGAAAATGAGAAAAGAGCCGGAGAAAAGTAGAATTTTTACCCCGAAACATTCATGTAATGATCCTAGCATATTATTGAGTTTATTACGTGTGTTTGAATATATTTTAACGGTAAAAATTGGGATATTATACATCATTTTAATAAGTTCAACTGATAGTTTAAAGGGTCAATTGGATCCCGATAGTGGAATTGATTATATATTCGTACTCAGTGAGTTATGGGCAACATATAAATATAATTTGTTTGGGGTTTGGTTATGTGACCTTAAACCCTGTACATAGGCCTGGCCTGCGTATTGCGTATGCGAATAGGGTATCAGGTTCCTAACCGGATTGCCCTAAGATGTGAGGAATGAAGCCTATAGCCTAATTTGATATATTTTTCTGCTTATTGAATAGAGTGAGATCGTTTGGCAATCATCTCACTTCATTTCATTTCATCTTAATTCATACCATTGTGTAGACTTGTGGTACATAACTACTGTTCTGCTTATATGTGCATTGCTTATTTGTTGATATATTTTTTGCACGCATCCTTGGTTGAGTTTATAAATTTCTTACGTGTTTCCGGTTGTTATCTGGCTCTGCCTTTTTATAATTTAAATAAAAGGAATTTGGTCTATCTGTTTTTTTTCTCCCTGGCTAGCTATCCTATTCTTTTAGGTGGCTGGTCTGCCCCACTTATTGAGTCCTTTTGACTCACCCTTGTTTGTTGTTTGTTTCTTGTCTATCTATTTCGTTTCGGCAGGTTCGCTCCAGGATTGAGTTCGCCACGTTGTGAAGGAGCGAAGACGACTTCAGCTGTCAGGGTGAGCCAACTTTTATTCCGGACGGCCACCAGTTTATTGTTTATTATTTCAGTTGCATTCTGCTCCCTTCAGGAGGTATCTGTCTTCTTTTGTACTCTTAGATGTCTAGTCTTGATAGTACTAAACCTAGTATGTTGGGTAGTCTGCTGTAATTTCTTTTGTACAGCTTAGAGGTATCAGTGTGTCTGTGTTTTTTTTTAAGTCTTGTTCTTATTTATGAGTTGATTTATAGTTATTTCCCTAATTTAATTGCCAAGGGTTCGCCCGACGGGTCTAGGGGAGGATGTCGGGTCGTGTTAAGTTGTCGTTGGGAATCTTAAACAGAAGTCTGGCCCTCTTTGTTCTTTCATAAACATTGTGTAACTAAAATAAGTAAAAGAAAACACATACGGGAAAAGAAAGGTTTTGCATAGTATGTTTTTTGATTGCAGCAGTAAACATATTTTTTCTTTTAAGTAGGTAAAACTTTTACTTCTAAACTAGGTTGCTTGGTCAAGTGGAACCTTAATATTTCCCCAATGAATTAACGTGATGGCAGAAGACAAGTTTTAATTGTCTTTTTAAATTGATGTCATCTCCCTTATTTTAGATTGATTCCAACTTTTAATTATGTGAGCAATATTATCTCCTCAAATGATATAATTTTGTATGAGTTAAGAATTATGATTAATAAATATTTACTATTTATATAGTTTATTTATTTGGAGTCATTAGAATATCTTAGTAATATTTTATACATGAGTTAAAAGTTTTTGATTAATGAATGGTTACCACTACCGTGGAATATTTATTGAGAATCATTGGAAATTCTTAATATTTTATATACGTGAAATGATGTCACACATGAATTAAGAATTTCGATTAATATATGGTTACCGTTAAAGTGGTTTATTTATTTGAGATCCTAGAAAATTCTTTGTACGTTATTCATGTGAGATGATGTTATATACATGAATTAAGAATTTGTGATTAATAAATGGTAACCACTAAAGTGGTTTATTTATTTGAGATCCTTGAAAATTCTTAAAGTTCCTATACATGTGAGACGATATTATATATATATTAAGAATTTATGATGGATAAATGGTTACTTTAAAAGTGAAGTATTTATTCAGAATCATTGAAAATTCTTAAGGATCTCGAGAGTTATGATTAATAAAAAGGATTCACTAGAGTGATCTATTTTTTTGAGTTCATTGAATATTTTCAATGTAACATGTGTAAATTGTCTCTTAGTAAGTCTATTTTAGTGGTGAAAGTTTATCTACTTGAAAAGGAAATTTAATTTTCTGGATAACTAGAAATACTAAATTAATTCATGAGATATGATGTTGAGGTTTTCAGCCAATTGGAGAAAATAATATCTTGGGCTCTCATGTATATTAATTAAAAGACAATTTGGTGTAATATGAGGTTTTGTGTATCTTTGTCAAAAGAGTAACACATTATATGCCTTGTGCTTACGGGATAATTAATTATAAGGGTAATGGAAACCGAGTCATGTTTACTTTAATTCATAACAGTGCCTAAAATGGTTATCTTCCGAATTTGGTCATAGCTTCGCGATCATGAATTCTCGATCTCTGATTGACCTGAAATTTGGTAGAGACATCGGAAACGATCTAATAAGAAATTTTCACTCTTTGCAGTGAGTGGTGTCATTTTTTTTTTAACGTTTTGAGGTCGTTTTGGATTTTTTTAGGCAGTTTGTCGAATTAAAAGTTATTTAAATATGAAAGTCATTCTTTATATAGAATTTTGTTTATATTAAATTTGGGACATTGATGATTTAATATGTGTTGATATATGATAAGAATGTACTTCATATTTTTAATTCTTAGAGACGTAAGAGTCGTGCTATTTTAATGAAAAACAAGTTTTAAAATATGTTGTTTGATCTTGATTCATGGATATCAAAAGATTATAAGTTGATATACGATTAGAACAAGCAACAGAGATATTTTAAACTCTAAAAACGTGAAAACAAGGTTTGTACGAATTTGGGCATAGTTTCGGAGATCAGAACTTTTGACGGACTTTGATTGACCTGAAATTTAGTAGTTTCATCGAAAACAGTCCAGTTAGAATGATTCACTGCTATGCAGTGAGCCATGTTGTTTTTTGGCGATTTGAGGTTGTTAAGATGGTATTTTTGGACGTTTTTCTATTTTATAAAAATTATTTTTTTTTAAAGAAAAGTCAATGGTTTGCACCAAAGTGGTAATAGGGATTATTCTATATGATCTCCATGATCATATACTAGTATAAACAATAAGTTTACGTGTTGACATAGATCTTCCACCATAACGGATAAATTTATTGTTAAGTATGCTTGACTTAAAAGTCCCTATGATACCATGATTAAATACTAGTATAAACAATGTGTTTACGTGTCGACAATAGGTCTTCCTCCGCAACGGATAAATATATTATTGGTATACTAGGTTTAATCACTAGTTGTTGATGACTTGTATATATCTCTCCAACTGAGAATTGCATGTTGAATCAATGAAACTATGGCCGTTCAATAATTGATATTCACTTGAATTAAGTTAATAATAGACACTCCAACTCAGTTGGATCTATTTAGTTTAATGAGTGCTCATTTGGTTCGGAGACAAGTTATGCAGGTATAATGCAGGTATTAGTTATGCAGGTATTAGTTATGCAGGTATTAGCAATGCAGGTATTAGTTATGCATGTATTAGTTAAGCAGGTATTATATCTTGGTTAATGAATGATATGTTGTATTAAAAAATAGTATACAATTCATAATTTAAATTGTGTTTTAATATTTTATTATTCAATAGATGTTTTTTTACTATTGAATATTAATGTAAACAAATGTAAGGGTATATTTGTCTTCTCATAAATTAATACCCGTGTTATTAATACCCGCATTATTATTCCATCTTCTATGCCGCATTAAATAATACATAGATTCACTCATTAATTTATACGGGTATTAATTATTGCAGGTTTGTAAATTCAAACCAAACATTGTATTATTAGTGCAGATTTTTATACCTTGATACAAAACAAACCAAACAGTGCGTTATATTGCGAGGGATTTAGTGCAGGTATTAATTCTTTTGTGCGCCCAACAAAACAAGCACTGAGAGAAATATGATATTGCATGTATATGGTGCATGGATAGTTACTTTCCCAACGAATTCTATTCAAGATGCATGAAAATATATGTGTGATGCGTTTTGAATTTAATTATTCAACGCTGCATGACTGGTATTGATCGATTTAAATTTTTTTATCTCACTAGTTATATATGTCTTTATTCAAATTCCTAAGTGCTATTCTCTCACAAAATAATTTTTTTATGGATTTATTTCGGTGATGATAAGACATTAATTTAAAGGATGCATTATATGTATGTTAAGTTAGAACGAAATTTGATTTCAGTTTCTAGCTAATAAGAGATGGATATTCAATTTATTTTACCTATGACTTTGGTGTTATTGAGGTTAATAAAAACTTATCTCTTGTGGTACATTATTGCATGACCTTTTATTATTGATGTCTTCTATACTTAACATATTGATCTGCCTCATAAGAGAAAATAGTCTTTGAAATTGAATGACAGTTATATATTGCTCTTGTATCAAGGTCCTATTTATTTATATAGGATATTGTGGTTGATTATGGATGGATTTTTTTTAAAGTTCATTGAAAGTGGAGGCACTACCAACTCTGTGAATTCTATTTAAATGAAAATATGACAAAAGTTTTTCCTTAAAAAGAAATACAGCTAGTGATAAATTAGAATTAATTCGTTCTGATTAGTGTATTCTAATGAACATACATGCAAGAGGTGTTTCTGAGTATTTTGTGACATTCATAAATAATAATTCGAATATGAATATATTTATTTGATGTACTATAAGTCTTAATACTTTGAGAATTTCAAGGAGTTTAAGACTGAAAATGAAAAGCGTCATGGAAAATATATTAAGTCACTGTGATCTGATCGTGGTGGTGATACTCTTTCCAAAGTTCACTAATTACTTATCAGAATAAGGAATTATATTTACACCTAGGACGCTATAACAAATGGTGTAGCAGAAAGAAGAATTAAGACTCTTATAGAGATGGCTACGTCAATGTGAAGTTATTCAAACTTGTTATTCTATTTTGTTTTGGAGAATATGCCTAAGAAACTATAAATTACATTCTAAATGTAGTCCTTCTTTGTTAGTACCTTTTTAAAAGGGAAAACTGATTAGTTGGAATCAAGGATGAATGATTAAATGTTTATTGGCTATCCAAAGGGGACGAAAGGAAGTTTATTTTCTTGTCATGATGAAAAGAAGGTATTTGTTAGCATAAATACCAATTTCCTAGAATATGACTATTTAATAAACAATGTTCCAAGAAGTAAATTTTATTACTAGAACTAGACAAAGAAATAACAAGTAAATCACCTAAAAATCTAAAAGTTCAAGAAATCAAGACCATGTTTCGGAATTGACGTTCCATTGCGTTTAAGTAGTGGGAGAAATGTCAATAGATAAAAGATGTTGGGAAATCGACTACTCTAAAGTAGTGGAATTTATTTTTTGATTAGTCGTCAATATACACTACAAGAATGAAGTTGTTCATAATCTGGTACCGAAAGGTAAGGAAAGAATATTAAGACTTAAGATTTTGATTGTTATGTAGTTTCACCATAAGAACATGGTAGTGTTAGTTATTAGTAGTACTTTGTCGTAGTGGGAGAAAAGAATGAACCTGGTTCGGTGTGCGCTATTAGGAGAGTTTTATGACTGGATTCCTGCAGTAGTTAAGACCGACCGGTTAGTAATAAAAAGCACTATTGGACAAAGGTTGCATCAGAAAAATATCTAGGCTAGATACTTTTGGTATTCATGTAAAATGATTGCTTGTGAAAGTTGTAGATGCATGGTTAAAAGTCTAAGTGGATGTTTGATGGGATATATACTACTAACCATGTGTTTAGATATAATATGTATTATAACAATGACATGGTTATAACTATAAGTACGAGATTGTGGGGATATACTAATAACCATGCGGTTTTAGTTGGATTATTCCTAGTTGAACAATTGGTTATTCATTTATTAAATATAATGAATTATTATTTATTTAGACCAATTGTGCCATGTGTGTCCTATTATTTATATAGTAGCTGATTTAGTGATAAGACCCAAATTGGAGCCAAAGCGCCGACCATCAAGAGCCAAGCATGAGAGCACAAAGGATACAAGGCAAGGGCACCGGAGGAGGGTTCGAGAGTGATTTGGAGTCATGGACTTGAGCGCCAATGAGGGAGGACCGGCTACGAACCAAGGAGGAACACTTAGAGTCCATTTTGAGCCGTTTCCAAGTCTCCCAGGAAGGAGGCGGACCGCCCATTGGACTAGGCGGATCGCCTAGTTGACTACATGCTCTCTGGATCTCCCACCAGGCGGACCGCCTCTGCAGAACACCCAAAACAGGCGGACCGCCTACTCCCTAGAAGGCTGGCCGCCTACTCCAACTAGGCCAGGCGCCTACTGTGCTGAAGGGTTGCGGGATTCCTAGTTTATTTGCTATGTTTTGGACGACTTTAGCCCTACGTGGCCTTTATTGTTTTAACCCACTTTAGGGGTATTTTTGACATTACATTAGGAGTGTGGAACACCTATTAATACCACACTTAGTTCTTTATTTCATTAGTTAGTCATTGTTGAAGATAGAATCTTGAGAGAGAACATTGAAGAGGCCGAGCCCTTCTTGTGTGAGCCCGAGGCTCGTGTATGTCTCGACTTGGAACCTATGGAGATCGAAATCTAGTTAGATTCCATTGTAAGGTTCAAGTTTCCCTTCTCCCCTTTTGAATTCAATTAACGTTAGTAAATTGAATTCGATTCTTTCTTCTATTTTCTTGCCTTCCCAATCTTGATTTCTTGTTATCCTTTACTTGCTTCCGCTCGATTATCGTATGGTTTGCTTCCGCGTATTTTGACCCTTATCAGTTGGTATCAGAGCAAGGATTGGAATTCGTTCTTACGAATCCACGTTCCTTGTTCATCCTATCTTTAGTTTTCATTGCTCTTGTTATTGAAAGAAGAAAAACACAAAAAAATTAAAAAATTGAAAAATACAAAAATTGGTGTATCTTGTTGGATTGGATGATTTATGTTATGGGTGTTATAGATTGTTGATCCTTGTGGAAAACCCGACGTCTGGGTACCAAAATTGTTTGGATTGGATCGATTTGAAAATTTGAAACCCCAAATTGATAAACCCTCCCAAAACCCTTTGTTCTTGAGAAAATTTGATTGATTGTGGATTCTGTGATTGTGGGGTTTGGGAATTGAATACCGGAGTTTGTTCTCTAATGAAAAACAAACAAATAGAAACAAATTTCATGTGAATCGGAGTTGTATAACATCGAATTTGATGAATCGCAATCCTTGTTGAAACCCTTTTGATAAACCCCTTGTGTTCTTGAAGTTCTTGACCTTGAACCTTGAATTGATTGATTGTTTGGATATAAATTTGATTGGGGATTGTTAGAAGGGATCAAAAACAACTTTGGGTATCATTGGATGGTGAAAACAAGTTGAAAACATCGGATTTGAGGCTTGGAAATCGACTTGAAACAAGTTCGGATTGTGCTGAGAGCCCCAGTAGGCGGACCGCCCACCCCTATAGGCGGACCGCCTGATTTCCTTCAGCTCTCTGGATCTAGGAGTAGGCGGACCGCCCACCTTGCAGAGGCGGGGCGCCCACTCCTGAAGGGACCCCGTTTGGCTTCGTTTCGCGTCTTTTTGTGTTCCGTTTGTTTTCGTACCTCTTGGTTAGTGTTTCTAAGGTATTAGTCCTACTTTATTAACACTAATCTTTGATTTCTTAGGGTGTTTGTGTGTCTTGAAGTTTATACTTAAAGTCGTAGAATTTGCTTGCTTCAAGTGCGCACTAAACTAGCTTCCGTACATCGAGTCGCATCAACTCCAATCCGGACCATTACTTGGATATACTAGTTGATTGATCTTACCATTGTGGTTCCTAAAAGAGATAAGGGCATCTTTGGGTGGGGGTTTGGGAGTGTGCACCCTAAAAAGAGTGTTGAGAGCCACCACCAAAGGTAAGGGAGAGCAAGTGAGGTTGTTTATACTAACCTTTGCACTTTCTTAACATGTCTTTTGCAGGTACAAGGAGCCATAAGGGAGGTTTGGAGGGAAGTAGGAGTGGTGAGAAAGGTGTGAGTGATTGGGAGTTAGTTGAAGCTTACCTCCCGAGCCTCATGACTATGATGGAGGAAATGGATACTCAACTCCAACACTTGGAGGATGAGATGGAAGAGAATGAGGCCGAGGGAAGCGATGGCATGAGTCGCACTATGGGTCATGGTATTGCTAGTAGTGGTGAAATGAGGAAGTACCCGATTAGCGAAGGTACTATTGAGGGGATGTGTAAAGGGCGTTACATGGATGAACTCATGAGTAAAAGAGATTGGTGTCAATTCATAGTGAGCCTTAATGGGAATTATGGGTATGTGCTTCAAGTGGATAGTGGTGAAGCAAGTTGGATTAGCCATCTTGTGGTGAGAAGGTTGGGAATACCTTGTGTTGATGGAATGGCTAGGGTAGTTATTTCACAAAGGAACTTTGAAGAAGAAGTGGAGTGAAAAGTAGGTCCTTTGGTGGGATGTGATGTCATGTTGGGAAAGCCTTGGCTTTTCAATAAGCCCTTCAAGTTCGCCAACTTCCTTGATGGCTATCTTGTTAAAGCACAAGGGAAGATACAATTCCTCCTTCTTAGGAAAGAAGAAGTACAACCAAGCACACCCATGAACATGAGAAATGGAGGAACACCATTGAGGAGAAGCCCTATGACCCAAAGAGTGCAAACAAGAAGTCCTACGAACATGAGAAGTAGTGGGGCGCCATTGAAGAGAAGTCCTACAATCCCAAGCAATGGTGGGAATAGTGCAAGAAGAGAGTTGACATATGTCAACAAGGTGAACCCCAAACCACAAGCTCTAAAGCAAAGTGGTTCACCAACAAAGAAGAAAGAGACATCAAGTGATGAGTCTCTTAGTCCTAGATTCCGGGTTGATGTTAAAAGTCCACCTACTCCGGACATGGGTATTCTTGGGCCTCGTCCCAACTCACCCGAATTTGAGAGACAAAAGATTGAGAGGAGTAAGGGAGTGACCGGTGACATTCCTCGAGCGGAAAAAGGAGAGGATGTGTTGAGTGATGTGAGTGGGATGTCACCACCCGAATCTACACCCGACCTTGAAAAGAAAATGAGGGAAAAGAAAGAGGGAAAAAGAATTGTAAAGAGTGAGGACACCCCTTATTCTAACCCTAACCCTTTATCTTTTTCTTCTACTTGTGTGACTTCTTGTGTAGGAAATCTTTGAGGCAAGCCATGGGAGACTCAATCATCTTCCAAGAAGGATAGACAAGGTGAAGAAACTCTTCAATGTGAGCTTCAAGGTGAAGAGACAATTCATGACACTTCAAATTCATTGAGTGAGCAAGATGGCCACTCAAAGGTAAGTGATAGCTCGTCCCTTGAACATGTTACTTCCTTGTCTCATGGTAGTGTGTGTGCTAACTCAACACTAGTTGATGAATTGTATGATTACAATGTGTTTGCAACTAGTGTAGAGTCCAATGGTCAACTTGTGTGTGATTGTGAACCACTAGTTGAGAGGGAGGATAAGCCACATCATGATGTGAGCCCGGTTTTCATTGAACCTCTCATTAGTGAGGAATGTGTAGTTGACCTTGCTTGTGAACCTTGTTATGACACCCCGCCCATATTTGACAAAGGGGAAGATGAGTTGAATGAATACCCTATCCTTTCCCTTGATGAATTGCTTGATAATGGTGGACTTATGTGTTGTAGTGAGGTTGGTAGTGACCTTGAGGAGTCCCTAGTGATTGATATGGATCGGATTGTTTTCAATGACTCCTCGGGTAATAGTGATGAACCTAGTCTTGATACCATGCTTTTGTGTGACCATGAATTTGAGGTGCATACTTTTACATTTCCATTGTGCGAAGATAATCTCATTTGTGGTAGCGAATTGTATCGGACTAGGATTGGTAGTCGGATAGAACCTCCATGGTTTGAAAAGTTAGACTCTATGGATGATCCAATGTTTGGAACTCCAAGTGGGATGAGTGGTCTTGATATTGGTTGTGTTAAACCATCTTCTAGTAGTCCTAATCTTCATTGTGGGGACTATAATGATGAAGGGCCAATTTTGGAGACCTTCCTTTGGAGTTTGCCTAGTGAGGGAGATTGTCTTAGAGATGGATTTGGAGGTGAGGAAGCCACTCTTGGTGTGTGTAAGAGTGCTTCCAAGAAGGGGAGTGGAGTATTTGATGTTAGTTGCCGATTGAATTATTTTGTTTACTCCACTCCACATATTGATCACACCTTGGGTGTTGAGCATGCCAAAGCCGATAGGTCACATTGTGATAATATTAGTTTGAAGGCTTGGTGTGTTGGTTATAAGCTTAGGGGTCATAGGGGATCTGATTGCTATACCTTGCATGTTCCATATTCTATTGATCTCTTTGCTTGTTCTTGTGTTGGGTGCACTTTAATTTGGAGTCAAGTACTTGTTGTTTCCTTTGGAGACATAAGCTTTTTACTTGTTATTGATGCTTGGCTCTATCACAAGAGTGTGTTTTCCCACACTCTTGCCACTAACCTACTCTTGTAGTGGGAAGCTTTGTTTGTGCTTGTTTTGAATGTAGGCTTGATGGTTTGATTTCGAGGACGAAATCCTTTCAAGAAGGGGAGGATGATAAGACCCAAATTGGAGCCAAAGCGCCGACCATCAAGAGCCAAGCATGAGAGCACAAAGGATACAAGGCAAGGGCACCGGATGAGGGTTCGAGAGTGATTTGGAGTCATGGACTTGAGCGCCAATGAGGGAGGACCGGCTACGAACCAAGGAGGAACACTTAGAGTCCATTTTGAGCCGTTTCCAAGTCTCCCAGGAAGGAGGCGGACCGCCCATTGGACTAGGCGGACCGCCTAGTTGACTACATGCTCTCTGGATCTCCCACCAGGCGGACCGCCTCTGCAGAACACCCAAAACAGGCGGACCGCCTACTCCCTAGAAGGCTGGCCGCCTACTCCAACTAGGCCAGGCGCCTACTGTGCTGAAGGGTTGCGGGATTCCTAGTTTATTTGCTATGTTTTGGACGACTTTAGCCCTACGTGGCCTTTATTGTTTTAACCCACTTTAGGGGTATTTTTGACATTACATTAGGAGTGTGGAACACCTATTAATACCACACTCAGTCCTTTATTTCATTAGTTAGTCATTGTTGAAGATAGAATCTTGAGAGAGAACATTGAAGAGGCCGAGCCCTTCTTGTGTGAGCCCGAGGCTCGTGTATGTCTCGACTCGGAACCTATGGAGATCGACATCTAGTTAGATTCCATTGTAAGGTTCAAGTTTCCCTTCTCCCCTTTTGAATTCAATTAACGTTAGTAAATTGAATTCGATTCTTTCTTCTATTTTCTTGCCTTCCCAATCTTGATTTCTTGTTATCCTTTACTTGCTTCCGCTCGATTATCGTATGGTTTGCTTCCGCGTATTTTGACCCTTATCATTTAGTGTGTAGAGTCAAGCTTATACACGGACGATTAAATCATCGGTTCTTATAAATAATAAAGTAATGTTCACAATCTAAGATGGAAATTGGACAAATCCATCGGTCTGATTGTAGTACAAGATTATATATAATTTATCTTGATTATGGAAACGATATAGTTCCAACTTCTTGTGCTAGTGCGTTTTGTGTGTATTGAACGAACCAAGTAGAGATAAGTGTTTTTTATAGTTTCGGAGATCAGAAATTTTAACGGACTCTGATTGACCTGAAATTTGGTAGGTTCATCGAAAACAGCCCAATGAGATGGTAATTTGGACGTTTTTCTATTTTATAAAAATTATTTTTTTTAAGAAAGGTCAATGGTTGGAATCAAAGTGGTAATAGGGATTATTCTATATAATCTCCATGATCATATACTAGTATAAACAATAAGTTTACGTGTTGACATTGATCTTCCTCCATAACGGATAAATTTCTTTTTAAGTATACTTGGCTTTAAAGTCCCTATGGTATCCATGATTAAATACTAGTATAAACAATGTGTTTACGTGTCGACAATAGGTCTTCCTCCGCAATGGATAAATGTATTGTTGGTATACTAGGTTTAATCACTAGTTGTTGATGACTTGTATATATCTCTCCAACTGAGAATTGCATGTTGAATAAATGAAACTAGGGCCGTTCAATAATTGATGTTTACTTGAATTAAGTTAATAGTAGACTCTCCAACTGAGTAGAATCTATTTAGTTTAATAAGTGAAATATGATATTACATGTATATGGTGCATGGATAGTTACTTTCCCAACGAATTAAGCTATTCAAGATGCATGAAAATATATGTGTGATGCGTTTTGAATTTAATTATTCAATGTTGCATGACTGGTACTGATCGATTTAAATTATTTTATCTCACTAGTTATATATGTCTTCATTCAAAACCCTAAGTGCTATTCTCTCATAAAATAATTTTTTCAAGGATTTGTTTTGGTGATGATAAGACATTAATTTAAAGGATGCATTATATGTATGTTAAGTTAGAAAGAAATTTTATTTCAGTTTCTAGCTAATACGAGATGGATATTCATTTTATTTTACCTATGACTTTGGTGTTATTGAAGTTAATAAAAACTTATCTCTTGTGGTACATTATTGCATGACCTTTTATTATTGATGTCTTCTAAGCTTAACATATTGATCTGCCTCACAAGAGAAAATAGTCTTTGAAATTGAATGATATTTATATGTTGCTCTTGTATCAAGGTCATATTTATTTAGATAGGATATTGTGGTTGGTTATGGATTGGATTTTTTTTTAGATTCACTGAAAGTGGATGCACTACAACCCCAGTGAATTCTATTTAAATGGAAATATGACTAAAAGTTTTCCTTAAAAAGAAATAGAGCTAGTGATAAATTAAAATTAATTCGTTCTGATTAGTGTAGTCTAATGATACATGCAAGAGGTGTTTTTGAGTATTTTGTGACATTCATAAATGATTACTCGAATATGAATATATTTATTTGATGTACTAAAGTATTAATACTTTGAGAATTTCAAGGAGTTTAAGACTGAAAATGAAAAGCGTCATGGAAAATATATTAAGTCACTGCGATCTGATCGTGGTGGTGATGCTCTTTGCAAAGTTCACTAATTACTTATCATAATAAGGAATTGTGTTTACACCTGGGACGCTATAACAAAATGGTGTAGCAGAAAGAAGAATTAAGACTGTTATGGAGATGGCTAGGTCAATGTGAAGTTATTAAAACTTGTTATTCTCTTTTGTTTTGGAGAATATGTCTTAGAAACTTTAAATTACATTCTAAATGTAGTCCTTCTATGTTAGTACCTTTTTAAAAGGGAAAACTGATTAGTTGGAATCCAGGATGAATGTTTAATGTTTATTGGCTATCCAAAAGCGACGAAAGGAAGTTTATTTTCTTGTCATTATGAAAAGAAGGTATTTGTTAGCATAAATACCAGTTTTCTAAAATATGGCTATTTAATAAACAATGTTCCTAGATGTAAATTTTATTACTGGAACTAGATAAAGAAATAACAAGTAAATCACCTAAAAACCTAAAAGTTCAAGAAATCCAGTCCATGTGTCGGAATTGATGTTCCATTGTGTTTAAGTAGTGGGAGAAATGTCAATCGATAAAAGATGCTGAGAAATCCACTACTCTAAAGTAGTGGGAGTGATTTGTTGATAAGTCGTCAATATACACTACAAGAATAAAGTTGTTCATATTTTGGTACATAAAGGTAAGGAAAGAATATTGAGACATAAGATTCTGATTGTAATCTAGTTTCACCAAAAGAACATGGTAGTGTTACTTATTAGTAGTACTTTGTCGTAGTGGGAGAAAAATGAACCTGGTTCGGTGTGCACTATTGGGAGAGTTTTATGACTGGATCCCTGCAGTGGTTAAGACTGACCGGTTAGTAATGAAAAGCTCTATTGGACAAAGATTGCATCATAAAAATAACTTGGCTAGATCCTTTTGGTATTCATGTAAAAGGATTGCCTGTGAAAGTTGTAGATGCATGGTTAAAAGTCTAAGTGGGAGTTTGATGAGATATATACTACTAACCACGTGTTTAGATATAGTATGTATTATAAAAATAACATGGTTATAAGTATAAGTGGGAGATTGTTGGGATATACTAATAATCATCCGATTTTAGTTGGATTATTCCTAGTTGAACAATTGGTTATTCATTTATTAAATATAATAAATTATTATTTATTTAGATCAATTGTGCCATGTGTGTCCTATTATTTATATAGTAGTTGATTTAGTGTGTAGAGTCAAGCTTATACACGGAAGATTAAATCATCGGTTCTTATAATATGTTGGCCTAAATTGTGATAGGTCAACAAATCGAATTTGTATTTGTTTTAACTGGTAATTTGCTTGTATCAAAGTGGTGCTCGAGTTAAGATTAAATTCAAACTAGATAAAAGTTTGGAAAAGTAAGCGAGACAGTGAGTAAGCAGAATGATAAATGAGACAGTGAATAAAAGTATATGTTGAATATTGTATTTCTCATGTCCTATTTGTTTTCAAATGAATCATATTTATAATCAGGAAAAAGAATGACATTATAAACATAATTACTGTGCCTTTATGGCCATTACTCCACGTTTGATCATGGTTGACTCACGATCTTCCCCTTAAATGCTTGAGCAACGGTCGACGGTTACAAAGATTAGGTCTCGTTTAACGAGGCATTGCATTCGCTCGGGATCACGCTGTTATGGTGATCTCTCCGAGATCGACGCTTCGAGCTCGGTTCTCCTCATTTTGTGAGATGATTTCTTGAGGCGAAGAATCGTGTTTCCTCTCCTCGGGTGTTTGTTTCGCGGAGTGGACTCGCGTTATGTTCTGGGACCTTACTCGAGAACTCGGTGATTTTTCATCCCATACAGATAGTCCCCTCACTCCTCGAGTGGTTGCCAAATCTGTCGAGGAGTGGAATGAATTTTAGGCGGGAGATTGACATGGCTGTTTTTGCGCCGTGAATTTTGAAAATGACGGTTGTCACTCTATATTCCCATCAATCATCCGTGGTGATCACTGATTAGGCGCATTTTCCTGTTTTGTCTTCCCCATGCATTTGTAATCATGACGCTTTAACCTATATATAGTCGAAACTTTTCTTCTTCTTTTCTATACCTCTTCTTGCCTTAACAGTAAAAATCCTTGAATCTTCTTTCCTCGTTGGTGGGGAATTAGTTAATGTTCCTGAACCGTTGAACGTAATCGTTCCTCCTGACTTTAACATGGATGATCTTTCTTGTCCTAGTGGCGTGGATCAAGAACAGCGCCCAGCTGTGGCTGAAACTATCGAAGCAGTTGTAGTGGAGGATGAGGATGTTACCATGAAGGATGTTGGTGATGATGGACCTCTCTCAGACGACCTCGAGCTTAAGCCTCACCACGTTATCCCCTCCAAAAAAATCGACCTCTCGAAGGATTTCGTTATGATGCTTCAAACTGAGTCGGAGGTTAGGAGGAAAAGGAATATCCCCGTAGGGGATACGCCGAGTCTGATTACTCATGCGAATATTCATCTGGTTTGTTCTGATTGCAATTGGATCCCCGAGGTGAGGGTTGGTATCCCTGCTCCGGAGAGCCGAGTGTGCGATCGAGTTGAAGGGCGTTCCTTCGTTTTCACTTACCCCTTCACAATTGGTTTTTCTCTGCCTATCCTCGAGTTGTTGTACACTTTTTTCCGTACTTACCAGTTATGTATAGCCCAGATTGGTCCTGGGATGTGGAGGCACGTTCAATGCCTCGAATTTTTGAGCAAATTAGCGGGGGTCCCTTTCACCCTGGATCACCTTTTGTACCTATTTTCCCCCACCCTTCATAAGGATGGAGTTGTTCAACTCAACAAACGAGGCTCGTACTCACTGGTCACGAAGAGTGAGGATCTCGAGGACCGTGGGTGGAACGAGCACTTCTTTCTCCTGCCTGCTGATCTTCTGTCTTCGAAGCCCGATTTCCCTGAGCGTTGGAATCGAGCACGTGAGTGTTTCTCTATTTGTTTATTTTTGCTCCACTTTTTTTCCTTTTTTTGACTCTTCGTTCATGTCTTTTTAGCTGAGGCGGTCCCAATTATTCGTCCGAAGAATTTGACTCAATGGGTTCATACTATTATCGATGCCAAGCCTAGGCCAAAGAGGTCGTGGATGGTTTTGGCCGCTTTGGATGAGAATCAATGTGCATGTAAACGGTATGGTGAGTTATTCTTTCAACCAATTTTAAATATGGTCTAGTTTTTCCGAGGCCCCGTGTCTCGGCGTTTCATTGTCTCTTCTTTGTTGTAGGACTCCCCATGAGGGCGATCACCGCGCCGAAGGAGAAAAAACGAAAGAAGGAGAGAAATGATAAGAAGGAGGAAGTTCCCAAGGTTGGAGATGCTTTAAGTTCCCTTCAAGATTTGATTGGGAATCTTTCGAAGTGAAAAGGAGAAAAAGGAAACGAGGAGGAGAAGAAAGAAATAGCCCCCGAGGGGTCGCCGGACCTCGGGGCCAAAATAGGTCGAGTATCTTTTATCCTGATTTTACCTTTCGTTTTGTTTTTCTATCAATCATTCTTTCTCTTTTTCCTTTCAATTTTGAAAAAGAAAGAGTTGTCCTCGGGGAAAACTCCGGAAGTGCAACGGGCTAGATTAGAGCCTGTCCCTTTTCCCGAGCTTACTCCTGCTGACGGAGCAAAGAGAAGTTAGGAAGAGGTCGTGGTTCTCCCTACTCATGAGCCTGAACTGGTTCAAGTTACTGATAAAGACATGAGAGGAATTCAAGCTCCGTCTATGGCGACAATGAAGGTGGATGACGCTCGACCATCTCAAGTGAGAGACAAAACTCCTCGAGCTGCTTCCGAGCCTGCTCCTAATGCATCGTCTTGGAGACAGTTCTGTTACATTGAGATTCCTTCCGAGCTCGGTCTCCTAGATGGTGATATCCAAGTCCCGATCAGCCTCCGAGGACTCTTGGGCCCTAAGGAATGCGATCGCCTTAAGGTGTACCATATTTCTGATTTGATGGCTGATGCTGCTCAGCATGCCATTCATGTACGCTCCTTTTAGTTTTTCCTTTTTAGCTTTGCATTTGCTTCCTTTCCTGACTCTTTGGATTTTTCCTTCGCAATGCTACATCAATTCCATCAAGGTTGCCGAGATCGAGTGCCAGCGAGATGAAAGTTTTTGGCAGTTGAAGGCATGATGGAGGCGAGAGCGAGCAGGTCTTGAGGCCCAAATGACTGATCTTGAGAAAGAGCTATTGAGTGCGAGGCTCGAGCTGGAACAAGCTAAAAATGCTACCAATAAATCTGACCTCGAGATGATCAAAGCCCTCGAGGCTAAATCTACTACTGAGGAGAGGATGGCCCGTTTGAAGGAATTTTGTGATGCTGAGCTGAAGAGGGTGAGAACCGAGGCTTAGTCAGCTATTAATGAGAGGGAAAAAAATTCATGCTGACCTGAAGCAAAAGCTGCTTAAGATGAATGAAATGGCTAGGGAGAAAGAGCAGTTGGCCAAGGAGAAAGATCAGCTCGAAAGTGAGATTAAGTTCTTGAGAGGTAAGCTTGATTCTTTCTCGTCGAGGCGGGGAGTGAGGAGGACTCGGGCCAAAGTTGATAAAAACTGGGCCATTATTCAAACGAGGCTGAAGACTCTAAAGGAGTGTCGCGGTGGGGTTGACCTTAATGCCGAGATTGCCAACGCCGAGAGCAATGCTGCCGTGGCCCAGAAGCTGATGGAAAATCTCCGTTCGAGCAGCGAGAGCTCGGACGAGGGAGGTGATGACTCTGAAGCGGAGGCTTAGAGTAGTGCGTTTGTTTTTTTTGTTTACGTTCAGTTGAGGTCTTCGTGCCGCTTATTTCGTAAATATTTGGGCCTCTGAGCCCTTTTATTAATGGAAATTCCCTTTGTGGAAATGTGGAATTTGCTTACAAGACTTTTAGTACTTTTCGTTCTTTCGAGCTAACTTAGGACGACGTCTCACCCTCGAGCCGTAGACTTAACTTATGATTGGCCATGCATATCAAATGGCAATAAAGAGATGCTAAATCAAAGTTTATTTCATTGATTGGATGCGTCTGCATGCCTTTATTACAATAAATGCTTGGTTATAACAGGACTCTGATGAAAAAGCTATGAGATTAGAATAGCATGAACTTATTTGAGCAAGTCCCCAAGGGTGATCCTTGATGAGGTAATTGCTCGTTTCCCGAGGGCTTTGCCTGGTGAAGTCCCCGGTTGCCGAGTCTTCATTTGTCATCATATCCTTGGCCCGATCGGGGCAACTGTACTCTTCATTGCAATCGAATAACATTCTCGTGCTATTCGTTGCTCTCCTCGGATGGCTCTTACTCCCCATGGGGTTGGAAACTTGATCACTTGATGTAGGGTTGATGGCAGAGCCTCTATTTCGTGGATCCAAGGCCTTCTAAGAATAACGTTGTAGGCCATGTCCTCGGCTATCACTTGGAAGGTGGTTTGCTTGTCAACTCCCTCCGCATTAGTTGTGAGGGTTATTTCCCCCAAAGTCTTTTCAGTGGAATTGTTGAATTCTGTCAATATGGTTGCCTTTGAGACGACCAGGTCCTTCAACCACATCTTCTTGATTACTCCATAGTTGATGATGTTCACCGAGCTGCCAGGATCAACTAGAGCTCATTTGACGTCATAATCATTAATCCTGAGTATGATCACTAGCGCGTCATGATGGGGGAACATCATCCCATCACAATCTTCTTTGCTGAACACAATCTCTTTACCTGATTCACCAACTCTTGTTCTCTTCTCTGTGGTACTGGATGATTTCGCAATTTTCTTTGCAGCAGCAAAATTTATTTCATTTACCTCCGAGCCCCCAGTGATGACATTCACTACTCTCTTTGGTGACTCTGCTCGAGGTAGTTGCTCTTCTCTTCTATTCTCCGAGTAGTTGTGTTTTTCTTTGTCATTCAGATATTCGTCTAGCACTCCCTTTTTGAGCAGATGAGCCACCTCGAGACGCAACGCTTTACAATCCTCAGTTGTGTGCCCGTAGTCCATGTGGAATTCACAATGTTGAGTTTGGTCTCTTTTGCTCGGGGATGTCCTCATGTCTTTGGGTAATCTCACACCTTGGTCTGTCATCCCTTTGATCACATTTACCAGCTCGGAGGTTGATATGTTGAAATTGTACTAAAAAATTCGTGGCAAATCTTTCTCCTTAGATACCAGAGACTGGCCCAAGGATTTTTGATTGGAAGATGATCCAGATTTTCCTCCGAGTCTCTGGCTCACGTGTTTGATTCCCCCCGAGGCATTGACTTACGTGCTGCTTTTGAGCTCCAGGGTACGGTTTGTATCGATTTTTCAAATTCCCTCGTGGCACATCAGCGTGTCGAGAGAACTCAGATCGACCTCGGTAAGAATGGCCCCGTCCTGTCCTTCTCCACTCTGCTTCCTCGAGCCTGATCTTTGCTGTGGCTAGGTCGTGTAATTCATCCCAAGTTCGAGCTTGCCACTGCTGGAGCTCTTTCTTTAACTCAACTGCAGCCTCTGAATCACCCACATTAAGGTTCTTTTCGAAAGCCATGACTGCCAAACTGTCATCCATCTTTGGCAGGTCCATTCTCTCGACCTGAAAGCACTCGAGGAAGTCCTTGATGGGCTTGAGGTACCCTTATTTTACATCGAAGATATCCTCCTTTCTCTTGAGGATCTTTTGGGCCCCTGTGTGAGCTTTGATGAACATATCAGCCAATTCGTCAAAGCTGGAAATGGACTCGGAGGGGAGGAGTATGTACCAACGTAACGCCCTTTTTTCCAAGGTGTCGGCGAATTTCTTCAAGAACATGGATTCTTTTTCAAGTAGGGTTAAATCGTTACTTTTAACTATGGCTATATATTATGTAATATGGTCAATTGGATCTGATGTCCTGTCGTATTTCTTCAAAATTTATAATTCGAAATGTTTTGGGACGGGTGCTGGAGCAGCTTCAGGCTTGAAGGGTAGTTGGCGACAATTTCGATATCCAGTGCTCGTTGAGGTTTTCGAACCCCTGGCACTTTTTTAAGTCATTTTCCATGCAGGCCTCAAATTTTTTTTCCACTTTTCGAAATCGAACGCGACAATTATTTGAGACATCGTGGGGACTGTAGTCCACGAGACCCCAGACGCGATCCCATTTGGGAGACTTCCCATGTTGGTGCCGATGGGAGTAGCGTTGCGTTTCCTCCATTAAACATCATGAAGGGGGTATCCCCAAGGTTGGGGTGTACTCTTCCATTCCCAGCGAGAGCCTGCAAGGAGCTTCGAAATTGCTCGTTAAACTGAGCATGCATGGCTGCTTGAGCGGCTGCCTGTTCTCGCATTTATTGTAGCGAGTTCACCATGAACTGTTAGAAAGGGTCACCAGAATTCGAGGAGGTTGGATCGGCTGAAAAAGCTCCTACGGGAGGTATTGGGCCGATCGGGAGAGTGGATCCATTTTGGGGCATTAACCCCATCAATGGAGCTGAATTATTCGTTGGGATTGGGCTAACAGGTGGTGTTGAGCCAATTGGGAGTATTGCCCCCCCTCCCCCCCCCCATTGGCCTCGGTAGCTCCTACTGTCCGTTCTGGCACTTGGAAAGACATGTTATCATTAACAGTATCTGACATTTTTATTTTTGGTGAGAAGTCGAAACTGCAGACTTTGGAACAAACGTTATTACCAACTTCCCCATAGACGGCACCAATTTGTGTTGGCCTAAATCGGGATAGGACAATCGAATTTGTATTAGGTTTCATAGGTAATTTGCTTGTATCAAAGTGGCGCTCGAGCTAAGATTAAATTCGAACTAGATAAAAGTTTGGAAAAGTAAGCGAGACAGTGAGTAAGCAGAATGATAAACGAGACAGTGAATAAATGTATAAGTTGAATATTGTATTTCTCATGTCCTGTTTGTTTACAAATGAATCATATTTATAATCAGGGGAAAGAATGACGTTATAAACATAATAACTGTGCCTTTATGGCCATTACTCCACATTTGATCATGGTTGACTCATGATCTTCCCCTTAAATGCTAGAACAACGGTCGACGGTTACAAAGATTAGGTCTCGTTTAACGACGCATTGCATTCACTTGGGGTCACGCTGTTATGGTGATCTCTCCGAGCTCGACACTTCGAGCTCGGTTCTCCTCATTACCTGAGATGATTTCTTGAGGCGAAGAATCATGTTGCCTCTCCTCGGGGGTTTGTCTCGCAGAGTGGACTCGCATTATGTTCCGGGACCTTACTCGAGACGTCGGTATTTTTTCATCCAATACGTATAAATAATAAAGTAATGTTCACAATCTAAGATGGAAATTGGACAAATCCATCGGTATGATTTTAGTATAAGATTATATATAATTTATCTTGATTATGGGAACGGTATAGTTCCAACTTCTTGTGGTAGTGCGTTTTGTGTGTATTGAACGGACCAAGTAGAGATAAGTATTTTGTATACTGACTATATAAAACAAACTCTCTAGCTCATCAGATGAACTCATACTCTTAATCTTAATATAGCTATTATTAGTGGTGTATATTATTCATGATCTTGATTTGTCAATAGGTGAGGTCCTAGATATTTGGGTCAAATAATTTCTGATAAGTTGGATAGTGATAATATGCATTTGCAAAGTGATAGCTAGTTGATAAAATCCACGTCTCGGTAAAGAGATTGATGACACCCCTTTATGAAAGTTATAAGTTTCTATGTGTAAATCTGGCCAGTGGATTTTATATCCGACACATAGAAAAAGTTAAGTGGAAGTCTAAAGGATATTCATTTAGCCAATATATTGAATTGTCAGTAATTTAATAATATTGATTGGTGTATGTAATTTTAACATGGGGAGTTGAATAAGATTTGATGGAAGAATTCGAAATTCAACTGAGGAGTGCAATTACAAATTTCTAGTGGAAATAATTTGTAATCTATTATGAAAAGGTTAATTGTAGAGAAAAAGAATTAATTCAATAATTGAAAGCCTCATTAATTAATTATGTGGTCCCTATTGTGACCGAATCCAATTAGGACTAGGAGAGAGGTTTCTTGGTGGAAAAGAACCCTAGACAGTTTTTGAAAAGGGCTTTACCCTCAAAACTATGTAAAGGGAATTCTTGGCCAAAAGGAAAAACACAAGAAAAACAAATAGTTTTCTCTCTCTGAAACACTTGTTCCATCCAAGTGATTATTAGTCTGGGTATTGTTCGGGCACACGACAGAAGATCATGGAACTAGAAGACGATCTCGTGGATGATCTTGCTCGTGATTGAAGATTCGTTTCGCGGTTGAATTCAAGCTTCAAAAGGTATTCCGTTTTATGTTTATGTAAAACTAAATATGTGCTAGTTGTCTAGATTACATGTGAGTTCGCGATCCTGGAATTGCTTCCACTGTATTTATATTCCTTCATAGACTTCGTGTGTAATTTTTTGAAAGTAAGCAGAGAGAAAATGTATTCTTGGTGTGTGTGTATATGTACAATATTATTTGTCATGTTGTTTTGAGATTTCTAAGTGTTGTAGTAATACTAAGTTATGCATGCATCATGTATGCTATTGATGAATATTATTACTTTTTCCTTTAGTATGGGTCATGCCTTGCCCCAGTGTAGTGAAGTTTCCTAGAATTTTATCTAGAAAAAGTTGTACTCCATTATTATGGAGGGTATGCTAAATATTATTCTTGGCAATATGTGTCTTTTTCTTTGTCTTGTGAAGGTAGAAGTTTTGTTACACCTTGCTACTTTCTTGTATGAAACCGATTCATGTCACCTTTTGTCACTTTTGTATTCATGTCTATTTTAGGAAAAGAGATTTTGATAGTCACGACTCACGACTTTTGGTGTCTTTGGTTTGTATGTGAAAGGAGTATAAAACTTTTGGATGATTTAGAATAGATGGCTTTGTCATAAATTACATGATTTTTCATTTTTTGCCTCACGCGCGGACACTTATTATCAGTTGCACCAAAAGTGTTGAACAATTCATCCATACATTTGTAAGGTTAATACTTACTAACACATTGTTTACATCATACTCAAATTAACTTTAGTAGTTAAAATTAAATAAATATACATCACTTAATCCTGATTACGTGAAAGGTATGTATATAAAAGAAAATATGTCTTGGAAGAGCATACAAAAGAAATACACCGTACTTTATAGGATAGAAGAGCATACAAAAGAAAAGAAAATGTCCCATCTATCACAAATACATGTATATGGTGCAGTGTGGATGACCATTACTCACCATTTAGTCACTTGTAACATATAGCTTAATTCTCTATTTAGAATTCCACCTTAATTCCTCATTTAGTGACTTCGTAATTCTTGTAATCTTTGGGGTTACTTGTAACCTCCTATATATTGGTGTCCTATAAATAGAAGACACTTTGCTCTGTGGAAGACACACTTGAGAATAAAATAAGTTCTTCTTTCTTTTCCTCATATATCATGTCTTGTTCTTGTTCTATTTTATTACTAGTTGTACAAAACGTTATTAGCACGAAGACTTTAATATTATCCAAGTTAATTTTCTGTGTCTGAACTTACCAGAAAATAGAAATTATCCAGTCATCAGTTGGATCCAAGTTCAATAATAAAGATATATGTCTCCTGGATAGTGCTACAATGCATACAATTTTAAAGGATAAGAAATATTTTCTTATTTAATTATGAAAGAATCCAATGTTAGTACAATATGTGGTCGTACAAAATTGATTGAAGGCTATGAAAAAGTAAATTTCTTATTATCGGGAGAAACAAGTTTCGCTATTGATGAAGCCTTGTATTGTAGTAAGTCTCAAATATTAAGTTTCACGGATAATCGCTGTATTGGGTAAAAATTATCGTCTTCGGTCAACACCTCGAGTGGGTAGACCGAAGAGAAAACGAGCTGGCGCTCCGAAGGGAAAATAATCGATCGTGACTGAATCACCAAGGTCAACGCCCGAAGGCGCGACCGAAGAGAAATTAAGTTTTGAACTTCGGGGGCATGGCACCCTATTCGGATAGCAAGGTCAGATGACCGAAGCCTTGTGGCAAGGCTTCGGTTACCACCTCGGTCCCAACGGCTTTGCAGCCCACTACTCTGCTCCACTAACTCATCCATGTTGCTGATCAGATCGTGGGAGGAGTGCAAGCTGGTGATGGAGAACGTGGGCAAGGCCCCTAGGCCTATAAATAGAAGCTCATTTTGTATCATAGGCATCTAGAAAATTGTACTGAAACTCTGCCAAAATCTGTACTCAGCATTCGTATATTGAAACACAGTTATTTCTTCGCATTTATATCTGTTCCGTGTATTTATTTGACTTTGATACAGAGATTTGCTTATATTCGAATCCAAATTCGATTTGTGTACCTAAGCTGATTTAGGCCCATACAAATTGGCGCCGTCTGTGGGGATATAAGCAGTTACGCTTTGTTCCAAAGTTCTGCATTCATTCTTTGTCAAAAATTTTCGATTCAACGTTATGGCTGATAACGATAACGGTGGTAATAACGGTGATCGGGTTGGCGTTCCGTTGAACCAACAGCCCATTGCTCCCATGACAACGGAAGAATTCCAAATGTACGTTGTCACAACGCTGAGGGCTCTCCAAACTAAGCAGGATGAGCAAGTCAGCATTAACGCTGAACTTCGTGCCTCGTTAGAGGCGAGAAACAGTGCTGCCCCTAACGGCACCCAGCCCATGGCTCCTGGTGGAGGCATCCCGCCCTTCGTTCCTTAGGGCGCGATAATAGGGGGACCTCGCAACGGAGCCACGTCTGGGGGCTCGGGGAGTAATCCATCTTCCACGCCACACTTCGGGACGGTTCCCACCGTGGCAGAGACAACGTCCTCGGTCGACGTTGAAAGAATGAGTAGAGAAATCGAGGCTCGCATCGAGGCGCGCGTCGAAAAGCACCTCGAGCGCGTACCAGGGATAAGCAAAGAGGAAGACGACCTCGACATTGAGCAGTATAGGGAGCAGCCCTATAAGCCCGAGGCAGCTCCAGCTCCAACGCCCCCGGGCTTCAAACTCGTGTTCCTGAAGAAATATGATGGGACGACTGATCCCAAGGAGCACATAAGGGAATACATGTCACCTCACATCCACTCAGCTCGAGTCGATGTTCTTGAAAAAGTTTGGTCAGTCGCTAGAAAAAGGAGCTCTTCGGTGGTATTTGTGCTTACCAGCGGGGTCAATCTCCTCGTTCAAAGAATTATCCAGTGCCTTTGTTAAAGCCCACACCGGGGCACAAAAGATCCTCCAGAGGAAGGAGGATATATGTGAAGTGAAACAATGGCCCGGCGAGCCCCTTAAAGAATTTCTTGAGCGATTCCATGCTGAACGCATGGAATTACCTCGGATGGATGACACCCTGGCCATCATGGCATTTGAAAAGGGTATCAACAGTCGCAATTCTGGCGCTGCAGCCGAATTGCGTAAAGAGTTGCAACAATATCAGGTCCTGACGTGGGAGGATCTGCATAGACGCGCTTACTCCAAAATCAGATTGGAGGAAGCTGAGTTTAAGAATCGAGGTTACCAGCAGCATAACCGAAGTGAAACTTCAAATCGCGCCGAGGCGCCGCGAAGTAGTTCGAAGGGGAGGTATGAACCCTATACTTCGGCGAGGCAACATGTTAGCCAGAGGTTGGGCAACACCCTCGGAAAGTCATACCCCGCCTCTCACGTAAGCCAAAGGCTGGGGGGGAAGGTTCAGCCCAACAACATGAATCAAAGAAACCCCTCGAGCCCCGCTTCGGGCCCTAGAAAGGATCTCCCTCGGATCCAAGATTACAACTTCTGCATATCGACCTCGGAGCTGGTCGACATCGTCAAGGGGACAGCTGGGGTAAGAATCCCCAAAGATATGAGGACCCCGGCGGACAAACGAGATCATAATCTGCGCTGCGAATTTCACGCAGATTATGGTCATAGAACCGAGGACTGCAAAGCTTTGCGCCTCGAGGTAGCCCACTTGCTGAAGAAAGGAGTGTTGGCTGAATTCCTCACTGACAAGGGGAAAGATAATTTTTCCAAGAACCGAGGTGATGGGCAACCACCTCGGGCCCCACCTCCGGAGAGAGTGGTCAACGTCATCACTGGGGGGTCAGAGGTAAACGGCGTAAACTTCGCCGCAGCCAAGAAATTTGCTAAACTCTCCATCACCATGGAGAAGAGGACCCGAGTAGGAGGCTCGGGCAAAGACATAGTGTTTGATGAGGATGACTGTGATGGGATGATGTTTCCCCATCACGACGCTCTAGTCATCATGCTCAGAATCAATGACTTTGATATCAAAAGAGTCTTGGTCGACCCCGGCAGCTCAGTGAATGTCATCAGCTACGGGGCCGTGAAGAAAATGTGGCTGAAGGGAGAAATCATCCCCAAATCAACAGTGTTGGCTGGTTTTAACAACTCAACGGAGAAGACGTTGGGCGAAATCACGTTAAAAACATTCGCCGAAGGAGTTACCAAAGAGACACTGTTCCAAGTCATGCCCGAGGATCTGGCTTACAATGTGATCCTCGGAAGACCATGGATCCACTCCATGGAAGCTGTTCCCTCCACCCTACATCAAGTGATCAAATTCTCAACACCTTGGGGAGTTCGATCAATTAAGGGGGAGCAGCGAGTAGCGAAGGAATACTACTCAGTCGCACTGAAGAGTGGAGTCGCCCCGAGCGGGCCAAAGAAATAGTAACCAACGGAGCTGGGGTCAAGCGAGGCGAACCTCCAAAGTGAAATTGAAAAGATCCCGGCATGCGTGCAAGAGCCTCGGAAGCAAAAGGCCGAGGACTCCACTATCGAGGAGCTGGACTCTTTCACTCTCATGAAAGAGTTCCCAGAGAGGAAAGTACACATCGGCTCGGAGTTGGACCCGAAGTCGAAGGAGGCGATTATGGAAGTTTTAAGGTCCAACCATGACTGCTTTGCTTGGGCTCATTCAGACATGACGGGTATCGATCCGGAGATCATGACTCACAAGCTGAATGTAGATCCAAAGTTCACCCCGGTGAAACAGAAGAAGAGACCTCACGCCGGGGTGAAAAAGAAGGCGATTGAAGATGAAACCACGAAATTGCAAGAAAATGGTTTCATAAGGGAGGTGAAGTATCCCGAATGGCTGGCAAATGTGGTAGTCGTGCCGAAGAAGAATGGCAAGTGGAGAATGTGTGTAGACTACACCGATCTGAATAAAGCTTGCCCCAAAGATTCTTATCCATTGCCACAAATCGACAGGTTAATAGACTCCACGGCTGGACACAAACTATTAACTTTCTTGGATGCGTATTCGGGCTACAATCAGATCCTCATGGACCCCGAGGACGAAGAGAAGACCTCGTTCATCACTGACCGAGGCACCTTCTGCTATAAGGTGATGCCCTTCGGGTTGAAGAACACCGGGGCGACCTACCAAAGGTTGGTATGTCGCATGTTTAAAGAATACATCGGGAAGTCTATGGAGGTCTACATAGACGACATGCTCATCAAATCGATCCAAATGGAGGATCATTTGAATCATCTGAGGGAAGCTTTTGCTGTGTTGAGACAGTATGGTATGAAATTGAACCCTGAGAAGTGCGCCTTCGGCGTAGGATCAGGCAAGTTCTTGGGTTTTATTGTCTCTGAGCGGGGAATCGAAGCCAACCCAGATAAAATCAGAGCCATTGAAGAAATCCCCGAGGAGCTTACCGGGGTAAAGGAAGTTCAACGCTTAACTGGCCGAATCGCTGCCTTGAGTCGTTTTATCTCAAGGTCTTCGGAGCGATGCCACAAATTCTTCTCCGTTTTGAGAAAAAGCAATCACTTCGAATGGACGCCGGAGTGCAAACAAGCGTTGAAAGATCTGAAACAATACTTGGCTAACGCACCGTTGCTTGCCAAGCCAAAAGAAGGTGAAACATTGCTAGTCTACTTGGCAGTGTCCGAGGTGTCGGTGAGTGCTGTGCTGGTTCGGGAAGAGGATGGCAAGCAGCAGCCCATCTATTATGTGAGCAAGACGCTCCTCGATGCCGAAACCAGGTACCCACACTTGGAAAAATTAGCACTGGCTTTACTCATTACTGCTCGAAAACTACGGCCCTATTTTCAATGTCACCCAATAGCAGTAGTTTCAACCTTCCCCTTGAGAAATATATTGCACAAGCCTGAGTTGTCGGGGAGGTTATCCAAATGGGCGGTTGAGTTAAGTGAGTATGACATCACCTATAAACCTCGAACTGCCATCAAGTCCCAAGTCTTGGCAGACTTCGTGGCCGACTTTAGCATTGGGATTTTGCCCGAGGCGGAAAAGGAAAACTCCGCGGTGAAGGGATCCCCCTCGGGTTTGTGGGTACTGCACACCGATGGGGCGACAAATTCAAAAGGTTCGGGGTTAGGCATTGTATTGAGGGCACCCACCGGGGAGAAGATCAGGCACTCGGTTCGGTTCAAAAAAGTCACCAACAACGAAGCAGAATACGAAGCGGCTCTACCAGGCTTAGAGCTGGCTAAGGAAATGGGGGTTGAAAGAATCGAATTGAGGTGCGATTCGCAGTTAGTGGTGAACCAAGTCCTCGGTGATTACACGGCTCGTGAGCCCAGAATGCAATTATACTTGGATCGGGCGCAAAGAATTTTGGCCCAATTCCAAGAGTGGCAAGTTAAAAAAGTACCTCGGGAGGAAAATACCGAGGCTGATGCCTTGGCAAATCTTGGCTCGGCTATTGATGAAACTCACACAGGGACTGACTTGTGGTTCGGTTGCTGTCCGCACAAATGAGAGAAATGAAGCTGCAAGTAAATTCGGTGGACAACCGATGGGATTGGCGAAGTAGGTTCATCTCCTACTTCGACTCGGGGACTGTCCCCCAAGATAAGAAAGAAGCGAAGAAGCTAAGGACCCAAGCTGCCTCGTATCACATGATCGAGGGTAATCTATACAAAAGGTTGTATTGCGGCTCGATGGCCAAGTGTTTGGGTCCCGATGAGGCAAGATACGTGATGGCCGAAGTACACGAAGGCGAGTGTGGCAATCACTCGGGGGCAAAGTCCTTGGTGCGTAAGCTGTTAAGAGCTGGTTATTATTGGCCCACGATCAGTGCCGATGTGAGGGCTTTTGTGCAAAAGTGTGACAAGTGCCAACGCCATGGGCGAATGATCCACCAACAGGCCGAGCCTCTTCATTCGGTGGTGTCCCCATGGCCCTTCATGAAATGGGGAATGGACGTTGTTGGACCATTGCCCAAGGGAAAAGGTGGTGTTCGTTTCATCTTAGTGTTGACCGATTACTTCACCAAATGGGTGGAAGCAGTGGCTCTCACCGAGGTGAAACAAAGGCAAGTAATTGACTTCATCAAAAAGAACATCATCTACAGGTTCGGCGTCCCAAAGGAAATTGCCTGTGACAACGGTAAACAATTCATGGGGGCGGCTATCACCAACTTTCTCGAGCAGTGGGGGATCAAAAGAATAGCCTCGACTCCTTATCACCCAAGTGCTAATGGCCAAGCCGAGTCTTCGAACAGGATCATAATTGAGAATCTCAAGAAAAGGCTCGACGAGAAAAAAGGCCCTTGGCCCGAGGAGTTGCCCGGGGTCCTGTGGGCAATGCGAACAACTGAAAAGAACAGCACCGGGGAAACTGCCTTTTCACTGGCTTATGGCATGGACTCCCTCATCCCCGTTGAAGTGGGCGAACCAAGTCTTCGGTACGCCCACACAACCGAGGATGCGAACCAAGAAGCAATGCGCATAGAGCTGGATCTGCTCGAGGAGAAAAGGGAGCTAGCTTTGGTTCGGTTAGTAGCTCAAAAGAGGCAGATCGAAGCATACCTCAATAGAAAGGCCAAATTCAGGGACTTCAAGGTCGGAGACTATGTGCTAAAAACTGTGAATCAATCAACAAAGGAGAAAAACGGGGGAAAGCTCGTAGCAAATTGGGAAGGACCCTATAGGGTGAAAGCAATTGTTGGAAAAGGCTCTTATCAGGTCGAGAATTTGCAAGGAGAGCCCGAACCCCTGAATTGGAATATCTCCAACCTGAAGCGGTACTACTTCTAGCCGAGGTAAACATCTTCCCAAATCTTTTTAATCAAGCAGCCCCGAGCCGAACAGTGCTCCCACGGCGTCAATAAAAATGTGCTAACTTTCTCTTCGTTCCATCTTTTTGCTTGACCTTTTCAGGAAGCGAACCGAACCGACTCCAGTGCTCGGATCTTCATCAAGATTCACAACCGAACACTGGGGGGGAGTGAGAAGGGTTGTCATCGAGGTCGGCATCGAGCCTCACAACCGAAGCTTATATATCCGACAACCGGGGACTCATGCCCACGGATTAGATTTAGTGCATTGTAATTAGCCCAATAGCGGCACATGATCGAATTTGCTTTTATTGAAAGTTCGCTTTTTTAAGTTTGTTATTTTATACCCGAGGTCCGTTTCGACTTGGTTTCATGTAATACAGCCTTTTCGGGCACATGAATGCTAATAAAATGACTTGGTTTCCATTCACGTGAAATGACTTTGGTTTCATTCATTTTATTTATACAAATCTGGCACACCGAAGCTGCACAATGCCTCGACTCGAGGGCGAGACGTCGTCCTAAGTTTGCATCGGTCGTATTCCACTCAAGTCTTGCAAGCATATCATTCATTTCCAAAAGTGTTCGATATACGTATGAAAAATCAACACACGAAATTCACAAAGCGATCTTTCATTAAATGCCCGAAGGCTGAAGTTATATACATCCAAAAATGACCCGAGGGTCAAACATAAGTACAAAGGCCCGAAGGCCAACATCCAAAAAACGCACGAAGGCCTCAAAAATGAAAGACATCAAAAGTTTACTAAGGCAACTCCCCATCGGCATCTCCACTGCCCACCTCGGCGCTATCACCCTCATCATCTGACCCCTCGCTTGAGGGGAGCTCGTCCACGATCCTCTGAGCCTCGGCTGCAGCTTCCTGTGCCTTGACAATTTCGTCCTCTAGCACAATATTCCCGGCCTGAACTTGCTCAAGAGTGCTGAGCCTAGTCTTGACAACGGCCCATGTTTCCTCAAACTTTGCCCTTGTTGCCCTGACCTCGGCTCGCTCATTGAGGTAGGCGACTCGGCCCTCAAGCCTGGATACTTTGCCACGAAGAGCTGGCACCTCATCCACTTGGCTTTGCAGCTCGAGGAGTTTGGCATTGTATTCCCCAAGTTTGCCGCGATATCTCTCACCCGCTTCAAGAGCCTCGGTCTTGGCCCTGAAAAGGTCAGCTTCCAGGTGGGCGTTCTCAAGGCTCAACCTCGAGCGCTCAGCAGCAAACTCTTCTGTCACAGCCCGAACACGAGCTTCTGAGGACTCCGTTGTTGCGCGAAGATCTGCCTAGGCTTTCGCCGAAGCTTCATTGGCACGCTCCAGCTCATTGTTAAGGATTGCGAACCGAGCCTCTAGCTAGGCAACCTGCCCCTTGAGGATCTTCTTCTGACCATCCCAAGTGGCAGCCGCGGCTTTGAGCTCTGCAGCTCGGTCGCGCTCGAGGTGGACGGCTCGCAGTGAGAGAACCAAACTCTGCATTCGAAACATGATGTTAGAACTCGCAAAATAACGAAATCATGCAAAATACGGACCAAAGCTTACCCGAAGAGCCGAAGCGGCTGAAACTCCCATCAAGCTCATGGGGCTGAGGTTCCGAAGGGCATGATCTTCGGCGGGGCCAAGCAAGCCGTCAAGGGAAGCAACATCCTCTTTCGTGGCGTCTAGCAAATTAGCATCGGGGTATATCTCCAAGGCCCGAGCTGCGATGTTTGTGGGCTTCGGGGAATCCCTTGAAGCCTTAACCATGTTCTTGATCAACCCTCCGCTCACCTTCGCCTTGCCCTTTCTCCTTGCGGCCTCTTGGTCAGATTCCTCCACGTGTATGACCTCGGTTGATCCACCCATTTCAACCCTTTCTGAAACAGGCTCGGGGACTGGATCTGGTCTTTCCTCGGGAACCGGGGGGGGAGCTCCTCGTCACTAGGCTCATCAACAAGCCCCCGGCGTTTAGCGACCGGAGCCTCAGCAGCGGGGGCGGCGACCTCCTTTACTCGAGGACCTTTCGCCTTGGTGGCCCGCTTCGAAGTCGCCCTTTTCCTCTTAGCACCTGGGGCAGGAAGAGGAGCAATTTGCCTAACGTAAGTGTGAGTGGCAGTGGAAACACAAGAAAACCTACCCAAGAAAATTTCACCTTGTGAGGTCCCTTGGCTCGAAGAGGCTTTAGCTTTCTTCTCCTCGATAAGCTTCTTCGCCATTTCCGCCATCTTGGCGACCCCCTCGGTGACGTCGGTCACCAATTTCTCACTTCTCTTCGCTTTCTTCTTTCCTCTCTCTTCCTCTCCGCCTTCCACCTCCACCTCGGTTTCCTCTTCCTCGTCGACCTCTCTCACGGCCTTGCTGGGGAGACCTATGTAAGCAAAATGGAAAAGTCAAAAAAAAAAAACAGTCAAGTGAAATCTAGCAACTCGAAGTCGACAGCAACTCACCATGCCTCTTGCACGCCCATCGGTTCCCAGGCAAAGCGGCTAGCACCATCCATTGCCGTTCGGGGCGCTTCTTCACCTGCATGACCTCGGTCACCCACCCGAGCAGATTCTTCGGAGGGACAACTGCCACTTTTTCAGCTGCAAGCCGAAGAAGGGGATGGTTAGCAATTGCGACAGTTCAAACCGAAGGAAGAGTAGAAGTAAATACTTACGCTGGGCATTCCACGCCTCGGGGAAGCCAGGCTCGGTGGACAACAGCCCCGTTGGAATGAGCACGAACCGATCATTCCAACCTCGATCCCCATGGTCCTCGCTCTTGCTCAAAATTGCATATGAGCCCCGAGGCAAGAGAGCGACCACCCCAGCCTTGTGGAAATGAGGATATTATAGAGAGATCAAGTGTTGAAAAATAAAGGGCAACCCCGCGATGTCGCTCAGGTACTCGAGGGCTTGGACAACCCTCCAAACCCCGGGCCCAAGTTGGGCAAGGCAAAGGTTGTAGGATCTGCAAAACTTATCGATTATGGGGTGTACGGGCAGGTAAAAACCTATGGTAAAAGGGTAAGTAAAAACCGAGGAGAATCCTTCAACATGTGTAGACGCGGCCGAGCCAGGCGCCGGTATCCTTATCTCCACCTCGGGGCCCCAGCGGCAGTCAGCCCGAACCGCCTCAATCCTTTCCTCGGTTATGATGCTCGGGGTAACGTGAACGGGGATGTTCCTTTTCTTCCCCTTCTGAGCATCTGATTGGGCGTGCACCTTCAGATCTTTTTCATTGTTGAAACTCGAGGGGATAACCAACCGAGGGTCGATCTCCACCTCGAGTGGAATTTTCCTCTTTGACTTCTTCGAAGGGCCCGCTTCAGTCTCCCCCTTCGAGCCACTAATCTCGCTCACCTCGGCCGCTCCGACCGAGCCACCCACCTCCCTCACATCAGTGGCATCGTCACCCTCAATATCGTCACCCACATCCAGGTCCACGTACTCGCTGGCCTCAGCTGAGCCACGACCCGCCTTCGTTTTACGTCTCAAGGGAGTGGGAGCGGCAGACGTGGCCTCGCCACCGTCTCCCGCTCCAGCCACCTGCAATGGTGGCACAGAGGGAACAGCTTCGTCATTTACCGCCATGGCAGCGAAACGCTCCGCTCGCTCACCTGAGTCGCTTGAGCCTTGACCAGAAATGGTAGCAGAAACATTGGTAGACATGTTGGAAGTCAGAGAACAAAGCTAGAGAAAGTTTTTGAATGAGGAATGGAAGCAACAATGGCGGCTGGGAGAATTCTCTATTGTTTTTCTTCTTAAGGCGATTTGCTGAGTGAAGAAGAAAACGACTGAAGTGAAGAATTTATAGTGTTTTGTACACGTGCAAGTGGGTGAAGCTAATGATGACTGAAACATTGGAGAAAACAAAAAGACGGCGTGACCGTTCAGAGACCTATCATGAGCCGCCACGTAACGCGGAACGGCGACCCTACAGATGCGCGACTTTTTGAAAATTCGTGGATAGGGTTTCGCCACGTCGACTTCCCGCTCAAATTCACTCCACTCCCCGGCGACTTCGGCGTCTACCGAGGAGTGGGGGGACTTTCTGTATTGGGTAAAAATTATCGTCTTCGGTCAACACCTCGAGTGGGTAGACCGAAGAGAAAACGAGCTGGCGCTCCGAAGGGAAAATAATCGATCGTGACTGAATCACCAAGGTCAACGCCCGAAGGCGCGACCGAAGAGAAATTAAGTTTTGAACTTCGGGGGCATGGCACCCTATTCGGATAGCAAGGTCAGATGACCGAAGCCTTGTGGCAAGGCTTCGGTTACCACCTCGGTTCCAACGGCTTTGCAGCCCATACTCTGCTCCACTAACTCATCCATGTTGCTGATCAGATCGTGGGAGGAGTGCAAGCTGGTGATGGAGAACGTGGGCAAGGCCCCTAGGCCTATAAATAGAAGCTCATTTTGTATCATAGGCATCCAGAAAATTGTACTGAAACTCTGCCAAAATCTGTACTCAGCATTCGTATATTGAAACACAGTTATTTCTTCGCATTTATATCTGTTCCGTGTATTTATTTGACTTTGATACAGAGATTTGCTTATATTCGAATCCAAATTCGATTTGTGTACCTAAGCTGATTTAGGCCCATACAATCGCCAAAAATGGCTGCCATGTTAAGACTAAAAATGATAGAAAGATTGAATATCTTTATATTACTACAATAAAATCGGGAGAAAATATATTCTTGAAAAAACTCCCCGCTCTTTCCTTCGGTTTGTACTACACAAATATTGATAGAGTTGAATCACATGCCATAGTAAATAAAGGGTTTACTAAATCAAATGATATTATTATTTGGCATGACCGTTGGGCCATCCTGATTATAATATGATGCGCAATATAATTCAAAATTTAAAAGGACATACATTGAAGAACCAAAAGATTAATTCTTTTGTGCTACATGTTCTCAAGGAAAGCTAATTGCTATAGCATCTAAAGTTGGGAGATTAATAGATGCATCTACAAGATGGTCAAAATATGCTTATCATCCACTCGCAATATAGCATTTTCGAGGTTGTTCTCAAGTAATAAGATTGAGAGCACAATTTCCAGATTATGCTATTAAGACAATTCGTCTTGATAATGTTGGTGAGTTTACATCTCAACTATTTAATGATTATTGTATGTCAATTGAGATTACAGTTGAACATCCTGTTGCTCATATTGATGCTCAAAATGGTCTAGTAGAATCATTTATCAAAAGCCTCTATTTAATGGCTAGACCAATGCATATGAGAACAAAATTACCTATTTCGGCATGGGGACATGCTATTTTGCATGCGACATCCCTTGTTCGGATTAAGCCGACAAGTTATCATAAATTCTTCCCATTATAATTGTCTTTTGGTCAGGAGCCAAATATTTCACATCATAGAATTTTAGGATGTGCGGTATATGTGCCAATTGCTCCACCATAACGCAAAATGATGGGACCTAAAGAAGGTTGGGGGTATATGTTGGGTATGAATCTCCATCTATTATTAAATTTCTTGAGCCCATGATGGGAGATGTATTTATAGCAAGGTTTACTGATTGTCATTTTGATAAATCAGTTTTCCAAAACATTGGGGGGGGGGGGAGGGGAGGAGAGAATAAACATCGGGAAAAAGATATTGACTGGAATACATTAACACTATCTTATTTAGATTCTCGTACAAATCAATGTGAACAAAAAGTTCATAAGATAGTGTATTTGAAAAATATTGCAAATCAACTGCCAAATGAAATCACTGACCTACCAAGAGTTACTAAATTCCACATTCCAGCTGCAACTGCTCATGTTCGAGTTGATGTCCTGGTAGGACAATTTATAAGTGCAAGTGAGTCTAAGGCACGCTTGAAGCATGGAAGACCACCCGGTCCAAAAGATAAGAATCCTCAAAAAATGAAAGGTGCAATTGATCAAAAGATCATATTTTGGAGGTAATTTCTCAAGAAGAGCATATAGACATAACAATTGATAAGTTCTCTTCAGGAGAGGCTTAGATACCTGAAAATAGTGAGTTGACGACATCTCGATGAATTATGTCTAATAGGAAAAATATGGTACCAAAATATTATTGTTGTCGACAATGCCTTTACATATAATGTTACAATTGAGGTCATGCAACAAAAGGAGGATGTTGAACCAAAATTCGTTGATGAATGTAGGTAGAGAAATGCTTAGCCAAAATGAAAAGATGTAATTCAGGCAAAATTGATTTCACTTGAAAAGAGTGAAAATATCGGAGCAATTGTCTGAACACCTGAAGGTGTAAAGCCAGTAGGTTACAAATTGATATTTTTGATAAATGAAATGAGAAAAATGTTGTTAGATATAAAGCAAGACTCATGGAACAGGATTTTTGTAAAGATCGGGCATTGATTATATGGAGACATATTCTCCTATGGTGGATGCAATCACCTTCAGGTATCTGGTAAGTTTGGAAGTGCGTGAAAGACTGGATACACATCTAAAGGATGTTGTCACAACCTATTTATATGGCTCATTGGACAACGAAAATTTTATGAAAATCCCTAAAAGATTCAAAATGCCTTAAGCATTTAAAGATTCTCGAGAATCTTCTTCAATAAGGCTTCAAAAATCCTTGTACGGATTGAAACAATTAGGATGCATATGATATAATCGCCTTAGTGAATACCTGTTGAAAGAACGATACAAGAATAATCCAGTTTGTCCTTGTGTTTTTATAAAAAGGTCTGAATCTGGATTTGTTATAATAGATGTGTATGTTGATGATTTGAATATCATTGGAACTCTTGAAGAACTTTCAAAGGCAATAGATTGTTTGAAGAAAGAATTGAAATGAAAGAAATTGAAATGAAAGACCTTAGAAAGACAAAATTTTGTCTTGATCTATAAATTGAGACAATACCTAAAGGAATATTTGTTCATCAATCTATATATACAAAAAAGATTGTGAAATTTTTTTGTATGGATAAATCACATCTGTTGAGTACTCTAATGGTTGTGAAATCACTTGATGTGGATAAAAATCCATTTTGCTTGTGAAAATGATGAAGAGTTTCTTGGTGCTGAAGTATCATACCTTAGTGCAATTGGGGCATTAATGTATCTTGTCAATGATATGCGGCTAGATATTGCTTTTGCTGTGAGCTTATCGGCAAGATTTAGTTCTTCCCCAAATCGAGATGGTATTAAGCATATACTAGATGCCTCCAAAGAACTATTGATAATAGATTGCTCTATTCAAATGAATCCAAGTCATAATTGATTGGTTTTGTTGATGATAGTTATTTGTCTGATGCATATAAAGGTCGGTTCCAAACAAGCTATTTATTTATATGTGGAGGTACAACCATTTCATGGCATTCAGTAAAACAAACTATTACTGCCACTTCTACAAATCATGCAGAGATATTGGCCATTCATAAAGCAAGCCAAGAATGCATTTGGTTTGAGATTAATGAGTCATCATATTCAGAAAATTTGTGCTTTTCTTTTGAAAAAGAAGATTTCAACAATATTATATGAAGACAATAGTGCATGCATTGAGCAGCTGAAGAAGGATATATTAAATGAGACAGAATAAAATACATTTCACCAAAATTCTTTTTCACTCATGATATTCAGAATATTGGCGAAATAGATGTTCAACAAATAAGGTCAAGTGATAATCTGTCAGATTTGTTTATTAAGGCATTACCAACATCAACTTTTGTGAAGCTTATTTACAAGATTGGAATGCATCGTATCCGAGATGTCAAGTAATGTCTTCATCAGGGGGAGTAAAAGATGCGATGTACTCTTTTTTCCTTAACAATGTTTTGGCCCACTTAGGTTTTTCTTGTAAGATTTTTAATGAGGCAACTCTAGAGCTGTACTATAGGATGTGTGTACTCTTTTTCCTTCACTAGGCTTTTTTCCACTGAGTTTTCCCTTTAGGTTCTAACAAGGCACATTACCTTCCAAATGGTTATCCCGGGAGGGGGGGGGGGGAGTGTTACAAATACATGTATATGCTGTAAATGTGGATGACCACTATTTAGTCACTTGTAACCTATGACTTAATTCCCATTTAGTCTTCCTGCTTAATTTCTCATTTAGTCATATCTTAATTCTTGTAATTTTTGGGATGACTTGTAACCTCTTATATATTGGTGTCCTATAAATACATGACGTTTTGCTCTATGGAAGACACACTTAAAAATAAAATAAGTTCTTCCTTCTTTTCCTCATATATTATCATGTTTTTGTTCTATTTTATTACTAGTTTTACAACACCGCCTCTTTTCGATACCCTAGTTTGATTTTGGGTGACTGTGACAACTGTATTTCATCGTTAACACATAAAAGAGTCAACTTTTCTATGGATTAATTAAATGTTCTGTTATATTTTTTAAGAACCGATAAGCTTAGAAGAAAATTCAAACGAAAAAGTGAGATCACTTTATTTCAGAGGTTACAATTTTTTTTTAGGAATTTGTTAATATAAATTGTAAACTTCACAGACAAGTGTAGTGTGCCATGTAAAAGCAAAAGAAACAATTGAATTCCACTTTACGTTGGACTTCTCTCTCATTGACAAAGGAATTTTTTTTTTGTATGTGCGGCGAATATTTACACAATCATTGTAATTTAATTTGACCATCACCATTCACCAATACGTTACCAATTACTTTCTCTAGTTTACTTTTCATGCTCACTCCAAATTCTTATCTTTAAATAATTTTAAGTTGAGGTTGTGTTAGTACATTTTCATTGTTGATAAATATAAATTAAATCGCCATTTATTTCAAAGTATACCAATATAAAGTCTTACATGAGTAGTGCTAAAATTGTAAAATTTTAATGCTTGTAAATTTTAAGCTTAGAAGTAAGATTTGCATCCTTCACCGTTTTAATTACTACTAGTACCATTTTTGCTCACACAAAAGAAGTTATCATAAACTATATCATCAAACCTATTAAGGTTAAAAAATCATCAAATTTTGTACTTCAGTCCATAAAAACGGTAAAGTAATTGTATTGGGTAAAATTACATGTCACCTCACAATACGTCACGTGGCACATAGGTCTAATAACTCTTGTCATTATAAAGCCCAAAGATGTAACTAAAAGAAGACTCCGAAGGAATCACTTCTGACCATAACATAACAATTGGAATGATCAGACAACTACTGCCTCTCTGTATATGGAAGGAAAACCTGGCCAGAGGTACAATAATTAATAAAGGAGGAATATGGGGTTTGACACGATCCGAATTCTCGCCTAGGCCGTGCGGGCACCCGACCACCTACCCTAGACCTGTCGGGCAAACCCTATTGACTGAATTGATATAAATGACGTAGAATTATTTCGAGAATAGAATAAATCTAACCTTAAAAACACAAGATAACTCCAAGAACATACATGTATATAAGTTGTCTGAGTAATACAGCTAACCACCCAAAATACACATGTTTAGAGGTTTCTAAATCAGATATCTAAGAAGTCCAAAAGATATACATATTCCAGAAGGGAGCAAAAATAATATAAACTATAATATGTACAGCTGGTGGCCTCAATGAACAATATGGTTCACCGTAGACAGCTGAGAACATACTGCTCCTCAATCACAACGCGGCTGGCTAGCTCCTGGAGCAAAATCTGTCGAACGTAAAGAAAATACAAGAATAGATAGGGAGTGAGTCATAAGGACCCAGTAAGTAAGCAGTAACTAGCGAACTAGAAGAATAGCTATGGTAGCCAGGGAAACAGAAGCCATGGCAGTCAACCAGACAAATCATACACAGATAATCAGCGCAATAAATCTATACAGCTTAGAAAGTACATATAAAGGTATGAAATGAATGTATGATGATGCAATGGGGTCACATGTGCCTAAATGTATGATAACCCTCATCGGTGCGGCACTCTCATCGCCATCGTGAGATACATAACTCAATATTAACCTGCCCCGGCTCTGGACACTCATCGGGTCTGACGGTGTGATATACAATCCAAGCGGAATACTCCTGCTCGTGGAGCGGAATACTCCTGCACTTGGGGCGAAATACTCCTGCACCCGAGATAATATAAACCTGAGGTGAAATTCTCCTGCACTCAGTATATGACATAGCAGCCCATAACTAGAAAACATAATACATATGAATGCATTTCAAGGTTGTAGTATAATAAGTACGTCCTGCCAGCAGCTATTCACGTAAAGAACGCGTTAATAGAATATCCATAAGGCAAAACACCGTCAAAGAAATGGATATAATCACTTACCTTGTTCCAAAGTTAGTACTGCTACATAACAACCGCTTTGTCCTTTGGATATACTGTCAAACGATCCCGCTCTATTCAATAAGAAGAAAAATATATCAAATAAGGCTAAAAGCTTCATTCCTTACGTCTTAGAACAATATGGCCAGGAACCCGACACCCGATTCGCATACGCGACATGCAGTGCAGACCTACGTACATGGTTCAAAATTACATAACCAAACCCTAAATAAATTACATTTATGGATTGCCCATTATCCCGTGAGTTCGAATATATAATCAATTCCATTATCGGGGTCCAATTAACCCTTTAAACTATCGATTTAACTTATTAGAACGATGTCTAATATCCCGATTTCTACTATTAAAATATATTCAAACACACGTAATAAACTGAAATAATAAATTAACATCATTACCTGGATGTTTCGAGGTGAAAATTCTATTTTTTTCTTCTCCTTTTCCTTTCCTTTTTCTCTTTTCTGTCTTTTTTTTCTATGCGTTCTCTTTGTTTCATGTCCTTGTTCTGCTTCGTTATACGCTTAGGAACTTTAAACTAAGGGATAGAATCCCTTAGACACCGCCTCCTTAATTATCTTTTACTTTTTCTTACTTTTCTTTCTTCTTTTTTTTGAAAATTTGCTATCGTGACGAAAATTAAAACGGAACCCTACAAAACTCGGAATGATCCTAAATTTCTCAACCAAGTTATACAAAATTTATGTGACGTACTCGCTAAGACGGATCTCGAATCAGATTTCTGAAATTCAAGATGCGAATTAAACGGAAAGAGATCAAATTCTTCATTTTCTAAATTTCAGTGGAAACTATCTGAACGACCTCGAAATTAACTTCCAAAAATTCACACATGTCAGAAATGACCATACAAACCTAACGACACTTTCAGATTTTGATTTGGAGCTCATTCGCCAAAATCGAGCTTGAAACTCTTTTTTAAGATTTACCGACAATGGAAACTGAAACCTTCTTCCTATACCTACCAAATGAGGTCCGATTTAGCTCAAATTTTACAGACAGGTTCTAATGGACCTTACGGAGCTTATAAAATTATCGCATCCCAATCGGAGTCCTAACTCCCGAAATGACTACCTAAGGTCATTTCATTCTCCTCCACATAGACTCTTGTTCGTCCTCAAACGAGCCAGAGTCTAGAGCCAGTTGAGCTCAACCGATAATAATATTTGAACAAACATTTCTACCCTATCAGCAAATACCTTTACACAATCACAAAAGCAGAATCATAAAAAGATCAAGATCGAACATGAATCATCGAAGAGGTGAGGATACCTCTCACGCATACTAGACTCAAGCTCGCAACTGTCCTCTTCACGAGGACGATTATGCCATCGCACTCGAATCATTGGAATCTGCTTCGAATGAAGCTTCTGGACATCACGTGCAACTATAGCAACTGGGAACTCCTCGTAAGCTAGATTCATATCTAGCTGAGCAGGATCTAGCTCAATCACTTCGGAAGGATCTCGGATACACTTTCGAGGCATCGACACATGAAACACCGGATGAACTAGCATTAAAGTTGGAAAATTGAGCCGATAAGCCACCTTACCAATACGCTTCTCGATACGGAAATAGCCAATAAATCTGGGACTGAACTTCCCTTTCCTCCCAAATCTCTTTTCACCCTGCATCGGCGACACTTTCAAAAATACCATGTCGCCGATCTCGAACTCTAACTCTCAGCTTCTTCGGTTCGAGTATGAAATTTGCCTGCTCTGAGCGGTCCGTAGACGATCTTGAATAACAGGAACAACATCAAGAGTCTAACAAACCATATCTTAACTCATCACCTCAATATCTCAAGACTCAACCCAACCGATAGGAGAACGAATTCTACGGCCATACAAGGCCTCAAATGGAGCCATCTGAATGGAGGACTAAAAACTATTATTATAAGAAAACTCCGCTAAGGCCAAATGATCATCCCAGTAACCTTCGAAGTCTAATGCACAAGCTCTTAGCATATCCTCCAGAACCTGAATAACTCGCTCGGACTGACCATCAGTCTGAGGATGGAATGTCGTGCTAAGCTGCACCTGGTGTACAACACCTTCTGAAAAGACTGCCAGAACTGGAAAGTAAACTGGGAACCCCGATCTGATATAATAGATATGGGAGTGTCATGTAGCCTAACCATCTGATCAATGAAAATTCGAGCCAATCTCTGAGCTGAATCGGTAGTCTTCACAGGGATGGCGTGAGTTGATTTAGTCAGTCTGTTAACAATAACCCAGACTGAATCATGGCACTGCATGGTCTTCGGCAGACTAATTAAAAAATCCATCGTGATCTGCTCCCACTTCCACTCAGGAATGGGCAATGCTTGAGCTAACCCCGCAGGTCTCTGGTGCTCGAACTTAACTTGCTGATAGTTCAAGTAATGAGACACATAATAAAATGCATCCCTCGTCTACCCCTTCCACCAATATAACCCACGGAGATCTTGGTACATCTTAGTAATGCCAGGATGAATAGAATAACGCGAGTTATGAGCCTCACGAAGCACTGACTGCCTCAGATCTCCGATATAATGGACACAGAGTCGACCATTAAATCGAAGAATACCATCTGAGTCAAGCTCGAAGGAAGGTACTCCTCTACTTAGGACACGACCACACAACTCCTATAAATAAGGATCCTCAAATTGTCTTCTCTTAATCTGACTGACTAAAGAGGACTAAGCCGTAATACATGCCAAAACTCGGTTAGGGTCTGGGCGAAGAATTCTCATGCCGAATCTCGATCCAAAGGTCGCATGTCAACATAAATAAAAGCCATGCAGCCCATAGACTTCATGCTCAAGGTATCTGCTACAACATTTGCCTTCCCAGGATGATAGCGGATGGTGAGATCAGAATCATTAACTAACTCAAGCCACCTCCACTGTCGGCCATTAAGATCCTTTTGAGATAAGAGATACTGCAAGCTCTTGTGATCGGTATACACCTCACACAGCTTGCCATAAAGATAGTGCCTCCAAATCTTCAGATCGATTACCACAACTGTCAACGCTAGATCATGAGTTGGATAATTCTTCTCATTTGGTTTCAGCTGTTTGGAAGCATAAGCAATCACCCTCCCGTGCTGGATAAGAACACAACCAAGACCTATACGGGATGCATCACAATAGACTACAATTCCCCCAATGTCAGAAAGAAGGGATAGCACTAGAGCTGAAGTCAATAAAGCCTTGAGCTTCTTAAAGATCGCCTCGCACTCATCAGACCATTGAAACTGAAACGCCTTCTGAGTCAGGTGAGTCAGGGTAGCTGCAATAGCGGAGAAGTTCTCCACAAACCTTTGATAATAACCTGCCAAACCAAGAAAGCTGCGAATCTCATTCAGCAAGGTCGGACGAGGTCACTTCTGCACTGCTTCAATCTTCTTCGGATCAACCTTGATATCCTCACTGGGTACCATGTGACAAAAAAATGCCACAGAATCTAGCCAAAACAAACATTGAAGTAAAGCACCCTGAGGCTGCTGTGGCATAGGTGCTGGAGGGCGAGAGAAAGGACGACTACTACCCTGTTGATGAAGATAAGGGCAATCTTTCTTATGCTGCCCTTGATCCTAACAGATAAAGCACCCTGGAGCAAATCTGCGCTGATCAAACTGAGACTGATCTCGCAGGGGAAACAAAAACTGACCTTCAAGTAAAACAAGCGCGTTCTAAAAACCACGCGTCAAAGGTTTAACTGGCCAGACAGGTGGCCTGCTCTGCTGCTGATAACTCTTACCTCCAGACGAGGTACTACGATGCCCTGAACCATGGAATCTCTTACTCTTCCGCTCTAACTTTTCCATCTCTAAATGAGTAGTCGCACCCGCTATCACCATTTAGTACAAATGAATTAGCAATGATATTTAACCTCAGGAAAAAAGATCCCCGCATGATAAGAACAGAAAGAAAGGAAACTGCCTAAATGCCGCTATAGCCTCTCGTAGATAGGTACGGACGTCTCCACCCGATCAGCGAGACTCTATTAGACACTGTAATGATCTGGAAAGTCTATAAACCGAGCTCTGATACCAAATGAAACGACCCAAATTATCGGCTAGGTCGTGCGGGTACCCAACCACCTCCTCTAGACCTGTCGGGTGAACCCTATTGATTGAATCAATATAAATGACGTAGAATTATTTCGAGAATAGAATAAATCTAACCTTAACAACAGAAGACAACTCCAAGGACATATATATATATATATATATATATATATATATATATATAAAATTTTTCTGAATAATAAAGCTAACTAACCAAAATACACAGGTTTAGAGGTTTCTAGATAAGACATCTAAGAAGTCCAAAAGATATACACATCTCTAGAAGGGAGCAAAAATAATATGAACTACAATATCTACAACTGGCTACCTAAATGAACAAGATGGCTCACCGTAGACAGCTGAGAACGTACTGCTCCTCAATCACGACGCGGCTGGCTAGGTCCTGGAGCATAATCGGCTGAACGAAAAAAAATACAAGAACAGATAGGGAGTGAGTCATAAGGACCCAGTAAGTCAGGAGTAACTAGCGAACTCGAAAGGGAAGTAGAAGCCATTGCAGTCAACAAGACAAGTCATACACAGATAATCAATGCAACAAATCATACAACTCAGAGAGTACATATAAAGGTATGAAATGAATGTATGATGATGCAATAGGGTCACATATGCCCAAATGTCGGATGACCCTCATCGGTGTGGCACTCTCATCGCCATCGTGAGATACATAACTCAACATTAACCTGCCCCACCTCTGGACACTCATCGAGTCTGACGGTATGAAATACAATCCGAGCGGAATACTCCTACTCGTGGAGCGGAATACTCCTTCTCCTGGGCGGAATACTCCTGCTCCTGGGGCGGAATACTCCTGCACTCGAGATAATATAAAGCTGAGACGGAATACTCCTGCATGTAGTATAATAAGTACGCACTGGCGGCAGCTATTCACGTAAAGAACGTGTGAATAGAAAATCTGTAAGGCCAAAGGCCATCAATGAAATGGATAACCAATCCATAAAGATGTACCAGAAAATACAATATTTTTGTTACTTGACTAGCCATCAGGACAAGCAAATACAACTGGTACGCTAATCAATAAGATTAATGAAGTAGCAATTAATGCAAAAATATCCAATTGGAAAGCAAGAGTATATAATCACTTACCTTGTTCCAAAGTTAGCACTGCTACTCAACAACCGCTTTTTCCTTTGAATTCATTTCCAAATCATCCTACTCTATTCAATAAGTAGAAAAATATATCAAATAAGGCTAAAGGCTTAATTCCTTATGTCTTAGAACAATCCCGTCAGAAACCTGACACCCGATTCGCTTACGCGATACGCAGTCAATGCCTACGTACATAGTTCAAAATTACATAATAAAATCCTAAATAAATTATATTTATGGGTTGCCCATAACTCCTTGAGTTCGAACATATAATCAATTCCATTATCGGGGTCCAATTAACCCTTTAAACTATCGATTTAACTTATTAGAACGATGTCTAATATCTCGATTTCTACCGTTAAAATATATTCAAACACACGTAATAAACTGAAATAATGAATTAACATCATTACTTGGATATTTCAAAGTGAAAATTCTATTTTTTTCCTTCTCTTTTTCCTTTCCTTTTTCTTTTTTCTGTCTTTTTTTTTCTGTGCGTTCTCTCTGCTTCGTTTCCTTGTTCTGCTTTGTTATATGCTTAGGAACTTTAAGCTAAGGGATAGAATCCTTTGATAATATGCTTTACAAAAGTCACCACACTACTTGGGAATAATTAATATGAAAAATTAATGAAGAATCTAGATAATGATCTACAAACATGTAGTTTTAACCTAAGAATGCATGTAATAATGAAACAATAGCATCCTAACTCGCCATGATCAATATCGCGCGCAAAAGAAAAATTCCCAGCCAAAACAGCCCTTGATGCTTCGCATGGGAGGGTGTTTGGACTGGGAATTTTACGCCTCAAGTCTATACAGCCGTTGGCGCCTTGGCTTTTTGCCACTGGCCAAGCTAAATTAATTCCACTCAGCGCAAACAGCCCGTGGTGCGAAGCATCAGGCAGTGTATCAGCTGAAACTTTGCAATCCCAGCTAAAACAGTCATCCATGCGACGCCTCATACAGTGTTTCAGCTGGGACATGCCAAAATCCATCAACAACAAAGAAAAACTTTGTAAACATCCTTGCAAACATCTTGTATGAAGTTGTATGATCCAAAAATTGCATCTCCAAACAGAAGTACTATGAATAAACTTCACTACAATAATTGTAACCTTGAAAGTACCTACAAAAAGAAAACAACGTTAGTAGTAAAAGTCTACATGCTCTCCTCTACATAGATTCGAGCATGAAGAAAAATTCCACCTTCCTTGTTTCTAAATATTCCTCCTCGGCCTAGTGCGAATGTAAGGCTCATTACACTTATCCCCACTCACCAACCTCCTTCCCATGCTATCCAACTCATGAAATAAATTCACCTCGACATCTCCTTGATCAATCGCCAAGTTTGCCAAGTGATCCGCCAATTTATTACCTTCTCGAAATACATCCATCACCACTACCTCTATGCCCTCCATCAAACTCCAAATTTTCTCCATTATTTGCACAATTTGCCAAGGCACCTCCCAAGTCTTAGTTACTATATTCTTGAGCAACATTGAGTCCGTTTCAACAATAACATGTGAATAAGAAGTAGAAACCACATACCTCAAGGCCATAAGAATTGACGTTGCCTCCACTTGAGTATTCGTGGTCATGCAATCCTCCATCTCCTTAGCACAAGCATATACAATATCCCCCCTGTCGTTCTGAACAGAAAAAGCCTAAGAACTAACACCTGGATTACCTCTAGAAGTTCCATGCGTATTACATTTGATCCACCCCACCTAAGGCGGACTCTAAACAGCCTCTTTCATCACAAGCTTAGGCGTATGATCCCTTAACACCGGTAACAAGTCCTCCCACCTACCAGGCGCATACTGAAAGTTCCTTCTGCGAACTCTTAGCAACGTGATAATTTACTGAGTGAAAAGATACACCAACCTATGAACTGAGGTCGACCCACTATGCCTCAAATTATTCTTTCGTTTCCACAACTCCCACAAAATAAAAATGGGAATAGCATGGTAAATCAACCTCAGGACCGGGCTACCAGGAGTATCTCACCACAAATTAATAACTTGAGTCAAGTGCAACCCATCAAAATTAAGACCTTCAGGACCTCCAAAATATTTCCAGACATAACGTGCTACAGGTGCATTAGAAACACATGTGAAACAGTCTCCACATCCGGGTTCACACAACAATGACACCTAGAGGGGAATTGAATTCCCCACCTCTTCAGCATATCATATAAGGGCAGTTTAAATTTCCACAACCTCCATAAGAAAAATAACATCGTAAAAGGAATACCTTTAATCCAGATGTGCTTGTAAAGATCACTTGGCTTCTTCCTTTGCCTCACCAAATAATAAGCTGATCGGACTGAAAATGTACCCCGAGACTCCAGCATCCAAAAAGGCATGTCCATATGTTCAGGACAAGTAGGAGGCTTGATATTCTTAATTATGTGCTCAGCAATGTGTTCAGGCACTATCTTTCACTTTGTTGTTTGCCTCGCAAATATCTCCACAATTATTGTTGTCGAAAACTTATGCTTCCAGATACACAGATAAAGAGTGTATTATTTGCTTGTCTCTTTTATTTACCATTTTCAATTATATCATTTTACTTATAAACTTGATACAATTATATTGCATGTGGCATAAATACAAATTTTATTACTTAATCTACTAAGTCAACTTTTAGGTTAAACTGCTTGGCGTCCATCGTAGAGCCCAGGTAATTTTTAATATTTCTAAAACCTTGTTACTTTTGCACTTGCTCTTTCTCAAAATTGTTTATCATGTCAAGAATAGGGCAAATTATCAGTATGATTGTGGGAGGATCTGAGGTAAGTAGAATCACATATAAAAAAATCGCTAGAATCTCAGTAACGCGAGTAGAACAAAAGAAGCGGAACCGTGAAGCCCAAAATGAGAGTGATATTGCGTTCGATGACATGGGGTTGTAGGGCTTTTATTTCCACATCAACACATGCCTTAGTTATCACAATCTGTATATATCTGATTCTGACATCAAGCAAGTCTTGGTGGATTCTGACAGTTCAGTCAAACTGATCCAGGCTGGAGTGGTTGAAGAGATGTAGCTTTCAAGTAGAATCATTCAAAAGGACTCGGTGCTCTCAGGGTTCAACAATGTTAGCAAAATCACTCTTAGAGAGATTGTGCTTCCAGTCTATGCTCAAGGGGTGATAAAGAAAGCGCCTTTTCATAGGTTCGTTGATATGGCTTACATCATCATCATGGGAAGATCATAAATCCACGTAATGGAAGCTATCCCATCGACATTCCATCAAGTTATTAAAATTCCAACCATGTAAAGAATCAAAGAGATACAAGGAGAGCCGCGTGTTGCTCATTACTGCTACTCAGTGGCCATAACTAAAACCATGAATGGAGTTGAGACCACTGAATGACAGTTAGTAAAGCCTTGGTCAAACAGACAGGAAACACCTATAGAGGAAGGGAAAGATGATATCAAGGATACTCTAGATATGTCTGTTGAGCCCGACAAACTTGGTCCTTAATAGTCTACAGTAGACCAACTCGAACTTGTGGATCTCTTCTAAGAATGTCCCGAGAAGAAAGTTTATACGAGCTAGAAACTTAATATTGAATTCCGAGGTATATGTTTACATTTATTACAAGCTAACCATAACATCTTCGCTTCTAGTCATGCAGAGTCTCTGCAAATTATTTCTTACCCTCTCAACGTGAATCCCGTCTAATCAAGCAAAAAAGAAGAAATCTTGGACCAGTCAGGGAGAAGATCATATTTATGGAGAGAGAGAAGTTGTTGCTGATTGGTTTTATTAGAGTTTATTATCCAAAATAGTTGGCTGACATGGTAGTGGTACCAAAGTTGAATAACAACTAATGAGTCTGTATAGATTTCAAAGACTGAAAGAAAGCCTACCAAAAGATCTGTATCCACTACTCAACATAGATCAACTCATGGAGGCATTGTAGGGAACGAAATGCTAAGTTTATTGGATTCTTACGGGGTACAACGAGATTCAAAAATAACGGCACGAGGGAATTAATGCTATTATGTGATTCCCTTTGGTCTACAGAACTGCGAGATTATAAATTGGGATATAACCAACTTATATATCTCTTTTATAGGAACTTTATGTAGCTTTAAGCTAATTGTGGGCAAATCTTATGTATTTTTTCATGCTTCCAGGTTATAATAGATTATATAGCTTGAGGATAGCAAAAAATCAAAAAAATAAAAAATGAACCCTATTGGACTAAAGATTGGAATCATTACAAAAAGAGCTAAGTACAGGGAGAAAAAAGTATTGGTCCGCAAAATATTGTGTGGACCACACAATCATGGAAAGAGAGACCTTAATATTCAACCAAGTGTTGAAAAATTTCCAAGCAAAGAAGCATTACGGTCTGCATAATTTCATGCGGCTTCGCACAATCACTCAGCATAATGAAAAGTGCTAGGTGCACAATTTGGTGCGGCCAAGCACAAGCTTTTAGGAGATATACATGATGTTGACACCCAATTTTGTCCCGGAAATCTTGATTAATATCTAATTATTTAAATAAAATTAATTAAAGTTTTAAGTTGAATTAAGGAAAGTTTTAGCAGAAATAGGCTAAAATTGCACTACGCAACCTAAAATCAAGGCTACGTGTGCAACCCTTTGAATTCATAGTTAATCCTAAAGAGGGCTAAATCCGTTCCTACGATTCAAAATCAACCTACCCATGTAATCTTTTATTTCTTAAATCAATCCAAATAAAAGGGACTAAAATTGTTCTAAATCCCAAATACTTTCCTATTTGTGCAAAGCACATATACAATACATTACACACAAAAAATTTCACCGTATGCCCTCCATAAAGAGTGGTTTTACAAAATTACCCGCGCTAAGGAATGTTTTAGCAAAATGCTCTTATTTAGTCCGCAAGCCAAGACTTCAAGGCAAAAAATTTGTAAGTCTTGGCAACTGGCTATACTTCAAGGGCAAGTGCTGTTTTGCCAATACTTCAAGTTATATGGTGAGAATGCAGTGAAAACTGGAAGGGGCAAGTCTTGACAATTGCCAAGACTTACGACGCAGTACAGCAAGTGTTGCCTATTGCCAATACTTGTCGTGCAAGTGTTGGAAAATCGAGCAGGGGTCAATGGCAAGTCTTGGCAATTGCCAAGACTTACGGCCTAGTGCGGCAAGTATTGCCCATTGCCAATACTTGAAGGGATAAGTGTTGAAAAGCGGAAAAATATAATGGGAAGTCTTGGCCTCGAATTTTTTTCATTAAAACTTAACGGGGGCATTTTTGCAAACCATCTCTTAGCGCGGGCAAAAAGGCAAACCATTGCTTCCCGTGTCATATTTTTGCAAATCTCACCCGCGTATCCCCAATTCCCCTTTACCCCAAAATCCCTAAACCCGACCTCACCCATCGCAACCGGTTTCCCTCAAAAACCCGACCCAATCGATCATCGTCTCCGTACAGCATCCTTGCTGGACGAATAGCACTATTTCAGTTGTGTTTTTTGGAAGCTTTCTCATTTATTCCTCCAGCAACGGATATAGAATCCCATCCGTTCATTTCAAATTGGAGTCCAATCCGAGCCTTCGATCTCTTTTCTTGGAGATAAGGATGAGAGAGGTATGATTTTGACCCTCTCACCCTTATCTCACAAGAGAAGGGGGTCAAATAGGAGAGGAGTATTTTGGAATTTTGGAAAAGAGGTAAAGCCCTAAATGTTCTAGTATAAGTTGATTTATTTTCAGTGTTTTGAGGGTTCTAGGTTTTGGAGATCATAAAAAATAGCAGCAGCAAATTTTAGCATTTAAACTGATTTTTCCTTAGAAAATATATACTATCAAGTCAATATAGTGAAGATTGGAATCTGGTTCTTTGGAATATATTATAGTTTTCTTAATCTTCATCGTCGTCGCTTGTTCGAATCGCATTCTTCAGCTCGTCGCCCTAGTTCACTGCCCTAAAAAAGGTAATAAACCTATCCTCTTGCATTTTTCAGTTTTGCTCATAAACGGGTAAAAGTCCATGACATGTTTGATTTAGAAATTATTCTTGAATAGTTGAAATGAGTTCTGGAATCATTGCTCTAGATTGTTAATGTCTGCTCTTGTAGAGTATATTTTGAATAACTCTAGTAAAATTTATGTTTCAAAGTATGTTATGCAAGTAATCTACATGTATGAAGAAGAAAGCATTATTTTTATGGTAAATATGTTGCATTATTAATGTTTGCCTTGACTGTGGGTTTTCTACTAAGAGTAATAGTTGTTTCATAAATCTTAGAGTATCCTATTTGTTGTAACTCATGCTTTAGGTGATAATTTTGCCTATAAAGAGATAGGTCTGCTTGTTTCCCACTATGTTAAAAGAAGTAAAGTGAAGAAAGAGATGGTTTCTTTTCTGGATTATCTTTTAGGAGTGCGGCTATTGTTTCATGTGCATTTAGGATTTAATTTCAGCCTATCTTAGTATGATGTTCCTCCTGGTTTAGCCATAAGAGTGTAGATTCAGGGTATTCTTGGTCTTGCTTCTGTTGTAAGTGTGTGTGCGTTGTTTTTGGTAGTAGCATAAGTCTGCAGGTTCAGTATAGGAAAGATATGGTGTTTGCAGGTTTGTCTAAGGGCCTGTGTGTGTAAGCTGGGTATGCAGTCTGGAGATTTTGTTTTGAAGGAGATGTATCAGGTGGTAGTAGGGGGCTTAGGAGTTTCCAGTTGAGTTTACCAGATCAGATGATGGAGTATTCAGGAATTGTTTAGGAAGTTCCATGGCTATTCAGGGGCCTGTTGCTTGTTTTAGAGGTCTGTGTAAGTGTAGGTTCAGGAGCAGGTTGTTTCAGCCCATTTAGAGGAGTATAGAAGGGTCATGGGTTTGGTTTGAGTCTAGTGAGGAGTAGTCCTGGTTTCAGGGGTAGGTTTGGATCTTGTTGTTGTTTCAGCTTGGTTCTGCATGCCTTATGAGAAGTCATTAGTTCGCTGATTATGTAGGAGGTGGTTTCAAGTTTTCAGGGATGTAATAGAGGCTTTAGGTGAGGGTCTGAAGTTGAGAGGTCAATGTCCTGCAGATTCTTGAGTGTATGAATGTGCTGGTTGTGTGTACAGTTTGTGTGTGCAAGCAGGGATATGTGGATATGTGAAGAGTCAGAGAAGGTAGCTGATAGTTGTTCAAGTCTTGTGGAAGTTCAGGTGTAAGTTTGTTCAGGGTAAAAAAAGGGTCCTGTGTGCAGTGTATGTGCAGGTTTAGTGTTGCATGTGTGTGTGAGGTCTGATAGAGTCTATGTGTGCCTGTGGTGTAGGCTGTCTGTTTCAGTGTGGGTGCATAAATGAGGGTGCATCCAGCAATAGAGTTTGTTCAAGGAGGTCTCTTTGATTGGTATAGTTCTAGGAGAATTTAGAAGGGGTGGTTCTGCTTGGTTTGGTTCTCTTGTTTTAGGTTAATTTCTATTCATTCCTTTGCCCAGTTCTTTTCTTTTGACTGCTGTTAGTGTCAGCTTTCAGTTTGGTTAGATCTGGTGTCTTAGGAGTTGGGTAGCTGATAGAAAATATTTGGTCCGATTCTCTAGAATTGTAATTTTGAAGTCTTCATACCAAATACGTAAAATATTGAGTAGCTATGTGTCCGCAACTAAGCCAGTTTAAGGAAAAAGACATACTTTAGTTAATCTATTTTGTTGAAGTTTCTGTTGGATCTGATCATGACTAAAATCTCAAGTTTAAGTTATGTTTTCTCCTGTTGTTTGAAACTTATAAGATCCTTGGATTGTTAAGCTAAGCCTGAATGAAGCTCAGATCTTTCCCTTAATTGGTCTCAAGAGTGTGATTTTGTCAATAAAATATGTACTAACTGGATGAACTTTGCCTGTTCTTGATTCACTGTTTATGACTAGACTGCACCTCCTTTATAATTTCCTATTTGACAAACCTGTCTCCACTTTGCTTCTTGTACATGATGTATTTCCTTAAATAATAGCATAGAATCCCTTTTTGGATCTTAATTGTACTATGTCAGGTTCTTCTTGTTTTAGTGAAGTAGCAAAAACAATCGTTTTGGTCTTGTATTTAGTGTAAATGATTGGTTTACATGTATAGCTTCTTCAAGATCCAAACCTGGAATTCTACCCCTTTTATTAAAATAGCATGAGCATTTTATTGATCTGTCAACCTTCACCTGCTTAAGTTGCAACATGTTAAAAAGGTCAGATTAGTCATCGTAGTTTATTCATGATTAACACATTACATGTGAAATTTTTGGTGGCTAAAGGGATAGACTTCTGTTACATTTTATGGCTCTGAGTCAAATTCAACAAGCCTGTTTCATTTTCTTCTTGGCGGAACCAAATATGTATGACTAGTGTATTTTTTTGTCCTATTAATCAAGTTTTGCTATTTGTTACATTTGCTAATCTTTTACAGGGATCGAGTTGGTGATACTCAATCGGGATCGCTTAATTGGCATTGGAACCGCTTAGGGTCAAGTTCGGGTCTCAAGTTAAAATGCATTGCTATCAAGGCTCAATTATTGAGTTGGCTATATACAGGTTTTATCTTCTAAACTCTCTCTTTCCCTATTCCCATTAGAAAAGCATGTCTTAGGATCCCTGTAAACCGGACTAGGACTTTGCATGCTAGAAGCTTGGTAGGATAGCCGCTTTATTTAAAAGTGTTATCTTATCGCATGATTAGAAATTTCTTTATATAATTACTTATCCTTACTAAGAAATTGTTATCTTTGGGACGCGCCAATTAGTTTAAGGTATTAAGAACCGTTTGTCAATTAATGAGTGCAAATTAAAATTCAATAAAATTTATATCTTTATTTTATCATTATTTATATTTAAATTATTTATTTATTAATTTATTTATTTTATTAAATATTCAGTTATTTATTATTTATTATTTATTATTTATTTATTATCTATTTACTTATTTATTTATTTACTTATTATTTGTTTCTTTATTTATTTATCCTATATTTTTCCTAAAATCTCTAAGTTATTTATTTTAAAATTCGTGAAAACCGCCGGATTAACCGCTTTTAGCGGATTTTCGAAAGTGCTCTTTTAATAAACAAAGACCTTCTTTCGAAAATAACAGAACCACTTACCTTAGAATCTCTGAATTTAATTTCCTTTAAATAAGGGATAAAATTGAATTCTTTAATTAATGTTTGGTTCCTAATTATCCTAAATTAGGTGGCGACTCCAAAGAAGCCCTTTGGAGTCCCATTTTGTTGAAAATATATCTGATGCATATTTATATGTATTTTGGGAGGGTTCAACACATGACTTGAAGAAGAAATATGCGCCCAACACAATTTTATGGGGTTGCACAAATTACCAAGATTATAGATATAAGGGATGCACAATGTAGTTGAAAACCAAAATGTCAAGGAAGACAAGTAGTTGTGCGGCGCTGCACAACCAGTCAGGGACAAGATTTTGTGTGAAATTTCCCAGCACTATAAATAGAACCTTATTAGGGTTTTGACATTATCTTACATTATAATCATCCCAAAAACATATTTTTATGAGCATAGTGGATAATTCCACTCTTTTGTAAGATCAATAACAATTGGATAATAATTTTTCTCTTAGATCTATGAAAAATATGTTGAATGGTTTATGTCTATGTGTTGTGTTCTTGAATATTTTGAGTAACTAAGTCTATTTATTAGGGTTGTAAACCAACCCTAACTGTGCGCTTGATGGGTTGTAACCAAAAATATTGTCAAAGTGTTGGGTGTGATTAGTTTCATGCTTAAATTCTAGGGTTGTGGTTGCAAACACTAATCTCATCCTCATTTCCCTTTGTATTCACTTGAGAAGGTAATATTATGGTTGGGTAACAATTACATAGAAAGGATTTTGGGTCCTTAAGAGATTTACAAATTTAATCTAAAAAAAAAAAGTGAACTAGAAATAGGAATTTTCTAACTTGCATAAGTAACACTTGTTCTTCACACAATCCTAGAGAAGCCGAGAGATTCTATAGGTTTAAGTGTGCAAGTAATCGAGAGATATTATTAAGTAATCGTAAGTGTGACCATTAAATCAACCTATACAATAGGGCATGTTTAGTTGACAATCCTTTTAAGTACATGCTTATGTGAGGGGTACAACTCTAGTTCTCTTTATCCATTTGTTAACTATCTTTAATCGCTTTTACTAATTAGTTTGAATTCTTAGATATAACTTGTAGTGTTACTTCAGACAAAAATTGATTCAAGGGATAGGTAAAATACGTGAACCAAATTAGAAAAAACATAACTCAATTAATCAAGATAGCTCTCTTTGGCCATTATATTTACATCGGCCGTGTCACTCTCCTTTGAGGGTAGACTGTCAAATTTTGGCGTTATTGTCGGGGAGCTACGGTAATAATTTAGAAGTTGAATTTGTGAATTTGATAAGCCTAGTTTACATTCCTTAGCTACTTTCACTTGTTGTTTTGGTTTCTTGTGTGTCACATGTCATCATGGCACGAAGGATCAACAATCGGAACAACAATCATCTGATGTTTGGTAATGAGGAAAATTCATTTGCAAACATACAAAACCTCAATGACGCCCAACAAAGGAATGTTCCAAACAATCAAACAAACAAAACCAAGTAGAAGAGAATGATGTCTATGCACTTTACCACTACTCATTCAGGGTAATGCAACATTCAACTTTTGGAATACAATTCCCCAAGGTCTCTAACAAAAAAGATTATTCTCGGGGAGTTCATATGACAATCCAAACTGACATCTCAAGTCATTCCTAGAGATTTGTTCATTTTACAAGCCCTCTAATGTTACAGATGATGCTCTTTGGTTGAGAGTCTTTCCTTAATCTCTAATGGGGAAGGCCTTAACTTGATTTGATGATTTTTCAATGATGTCAATTGAAAGTTGGAATGACATGGCAAAGTTTTTTTTGGATGAATATTTTTCACAGGGAAAGATGGCCGAGTTGAGGGATGAGATTTTGGTATGTCGACAAGAGTACAATGAACCATTGCATGAAATTTGAGAGAGGTACCAACAATTGATAAGAGAGTGTCAAAGACATGATCTTCCAGACAAGGTTCTTTTGCAAACATTTCATCGGGTCTTGATATTGTCAACCAATCAGAGGTGAACAATTCATTGGGAGGAACAAATATGGAAGGGATATTTGCTCAAGCAAGTGAAATACTAAATATAATAAAAAAGAATTTCAAGGATTGGTAAACTAGAGCTACTCTTAACTCTATGAATGAATCAAACCAAATGGCAATCAAGAAGGCAAATGAAGCTCAAGAAGAAAAGATGGCAAAGCTTCTGACACAAATAGAGACAATAATACAAGCCAAAGATAAAAGAGTGAATGCTACTGAACCAATAAGGTTTTCAAGGTCTCACATATGCTTACCAATATGCACCTTTGGGATATGCTCCTATGGTATATACTCCTATGGATTTTCTAAACCAAGGGTAAGAAGGGCTTTTTCAAGAGCAATGATACAAATGCCAGAGAAGAAAGAAAGCTATGTGGGGAATTTTCTAAACCAAAGAGGGTATCAAGGCCAAATGCCAATGCAAAATCAATGGAAGCCAAAGGTACAAAGAAACACATATTAGAGAAATCAATGAGAGAGGAGTTTTGTGCTGGTTCTAATATTGCAAACCTATCAACAACCTCAAAATCAGACACCATATGCACCACATAATCAACTTGCTACTACTTCTCAAAGTAGTGTGACAGATAGAATTGAAAAGATATTTCAACAAATGATGGAAAGAATTGCAAGAATTGATGCTACCGTTGGTTCAAATTCATCTATTATCAAAGATTTAGAAACTCAAATGGCACAACTTTCCCAATCAATTAATTCTCTTCCCTAAGGTGCCATACCAAATAATATGGTAAGTAACCCAAAGACAAGATAGTGATGGTGATGAAGAGGGAACAAGTGGTGTTACAAATGAAGAAGTTGAACAAGACCATGAAATACAAGAAGAATCTAGAGAAGAGGTGAATCCATCAAGGGAACATATGGAGAAGGTCCCAATCTAAGAGAAAGCTCCTATGGAACCAATTTCAAATAAGACTTCAAAGGCTAATGAAGCACATCCTAGGAGTTCTCCATCATTCCCTCAAAGGCTTTTGAAACAACAACAACAAGGTAATCATGCTACAGAGATTTGGGTTAAAATTACAAATACCTCAATAATTCTACTCTTGACAGATGCAATTGAACAAATACTGGGAGTAGCAAAATTCACAAAGCAATTGGTAAGAAAGAAAAAGTACTCCAACTTCGAAATCGTGAATGTGACTCACCACTATAGTGCAATTGTCACCACATCATTAGTCCAAAAGCTAGATGATCCGGGAGCCTTTGCAATTCCTTGCACTATTGGAAACAGAACATTCAGAAAAGCTCTTTCTGATTTGGGAGCGAACATAAATTTGATTCCACTTTCGATATAAAAATCCTTAGAGTTGGAAAAATCGAAGCCAACTTTTTTCAAGCTCCAAATGGCAGATAGCACCGTGAAAAACAATTGGTGTTATTGATGATATGCATGTTGTTTCAGACAAACTTTATAATCTTAGATTGTGTTTTTTATTTTGAAGTGCCTATTATTTTTAGAAGACCTTTCCTAGCAATGGGTAGGGAAATTTGTGATGTGAAGGTGGAGAACTTACCTTCCAATTCAATTGGGAGAAAGTAGTTTTTCACATTTGCATGTCTACGAGGAAACCGATTGTTGAAGGCACTAGCTCATTTGTGGAAGAAATAATCGAGTCGAATGTTGAACTTGAAAAAATGATGAGTGGTTTTGATGATGTATTGGATCCAACTTTGATGACTCTAAGCAACAATGACATGGAGGGAGTTCCGGAATGTTTATTTTCTTTGGAGGGTCTCTGATCTCGTTCACACACTCCAAAGAATTATCTCTTGATTTATAGAACAGAAAAACTCCCCCCAACCAAGACATCTATCAAAGAAGCACCTACATTGAAGTTGAATTCACTACCATCCCATTTGAGCTATGCATATCTCGGCCCTAACTGTACTTTGCCTATTATTATCTCATCTTGTTTATCTAGTGTACAGGAAGAACTTGTTCTTGATGTACTTAAGAAAAGAAAAAAAGCAGTTGGATGGATATTGGATGACATTAAGGTCATAAGCCTGGGAATTTTCACTCGCAAGATCACTTTGGAGGAAGATTCCAAGTCATCGGTAGAGCATCAAAGGAGATTGAAACCTTCACTGTAAGAAGTGATGAAGATTGTGATTATAAAATGGCTTGATGCGGGAGTAATATTTCCTATTCCCGATAGCAAGTGGGCGAGTCTCGTGCAATCTGTGCCTAAAATGGGTGGCATGTCCGTCATTTTACAAATTAGAAGAATGAAACAATTTTTACAAGAACCGTCATCAAGTGGAGAATTTGCATGGATTATCGAAAACTCAGGAATGCTACATCGAAAGATCACTTTCCACTACCTTTCATTGATCAAATGCTTGAGCGATTGGCAGGGAGAGTATACTATTAATTCTTGGATGGGTAACCAATTATAACAAAATCCATATTAAAGTCAATGATCGGGCGAAAACAACTTTCCCTTGTCTTTATGTCACCTTTGCATTTAAAAGGATGTCATTCGGCGTGTGTAGTACACCGTCAACCTTTCAAAAATGCATGTTGGTAATATTCCATGATATTGTTGAAGACTACTTAGAAAGTTTTCATGGATGATTTCTCGGTGGTCGGAGATTCTTTTGAAGATTGCTTAGAAAATTTGGAAAGAGATTTGGCAAGATGTGAAGAGAAAGACTTGGTTCTCAATTGGGAAAAATGGCACTTTGTAGTCTAAGAGGGAATTGACCTTGGGCATGAAGTGTCAAAAAGTTGTATTGCAGTTGATAGAACAAAGATTGAGGTGATTTCGAAGCTACCTCCCCCTCAAACGGTAGAAGAATTTAGAAGTTTTCTTGGGCATGCGAGTTTCTACTGGCGATTTATGAAAGACTTCTCTAAGATAGTCAATCCTTTTTGCAAGCTACCTAAAAAAGATGCCAAAGTGCTTGATGATGCACGTTTGAAGGAATTCAAAAAATTAAAATTGAGATTGACTACCGCTCCTATTATGACCGCACCAAATTGGGAAAGTCCATTTGAGCTTATATGTGATGCTAGCGACGTCGCTCTTGGAGTAGTGTTGTTGCAAAGGGTGGATAAATTTTTCCATCCTGTGTATTATGATAACAAGACCATGATTGGTGCTCAATTGAATTATACTGTGATCAAAAAAGAATTGTTGGCCATTGTTTATGCATTTGAAATGTCCCGGTCATATTTAATGGGTTCAAAGATTGTGGTGTACTTCGATCATGCGATAATTTTTTTGCTTTATGAGCAAGAAAGATGCAAAGCCAAATATTGATTCAATGGGTGTTTCAACTCTAAGAATTTGATGTTGAAATTAAGGACCAGAAAGGAAGTAAAAATCAAGTGGTTGACCACTTATCACAGTTGGAAGAGGAGAAGCAACCAAAAGACAACTTGAAAATCAATGATAGCTTTGAGGATGAGAGTAGTGGCGGGTTCTTAGGACATGATTTCATGGTATACCAACTTTGAAAACTATCTTTTAAGTGGAATTACGCCTAAAGACCTCTATTCTTATCAAAAGAAGAGATTGATAAAGGAAAGCCACCATTTTTATTGAGATGAGTCTTGTTTGTTCCGCATTTATATTGATAGAATGATTAGGTGATGTGTGCCCGAAGTGGAGCAAATTTCAATCTTGGGGGGATGCCACTCATCTCCTTATGGAGGGCACCATAGAGGCATAAGAACGGCGGCAAAGGTTCTTGAATGCGGGTTCTGTTGGCCTTCCATCTACAAGGATGCACATGGTTTTGTGAAGATGTGTGATCGTTATTAAAGAGCGGAAGAAATATCAAGGAAGCATAAAATGTCAATAAATCCTATTGTTGAAGTTGTAATCTTTGATGTGTGGGGCATTGATTTTGTGGGACCATTTGTAAGCACCTATAGAATGAAATATAGTTATGCCTCTTCTTTACATGTGTGCACAATGGTAAAGTGTTGGGTTAAAGGGTAATTGTGTGTTCCGCACAATTTTGTGATGGCCCGCACAATCTTTGCCACTCTATTTAGACTTCAACATCTTGGCAAGAATTTGGCAAAGATTGTGTGGGCCAGCACAAAATTGTATGCAACACACAATTACCCTTTAGCCCAGCACTTTACAATTGTACACACATGTAAAGAAGAGGCATAAATACAGCTCTGCACAAAATTTAGCGGCCGCACTTTCATTTATAGGAATGCAAAATAACCGATACAGCAGATTGAGGTAAGGTTTAACTTATTTCTCCTCACAAAGCACAACACACACTCCTAAAAACGAACTAAAAAAGAATAAGAGAAAATCATCAGCATAAATTGGCAATGACTCCTGCAACCCTCCCTTGAACTTACTCTAACACATTCCTAAGCTAATTAGGTAAATCATCTTTCTCTCTCTCTCTCCTATTATTTTCACTCCAACAAACAGGTCAGACATTAAACCCCAGATCCGACGGCTTGCATAATGAATAGACTCCAAATTTATGGATTGGGGTGATAATGTCTAAGTAACCACTCCCTTGCGTCGGAACCCTAACCACATTCTCAAAAATGTGAATAAATTCATACCCTAGTTCGAAAAGTAAACGAAAGAAAATAGGGTTACCTTACAAAATGAGGCTTGAATTAGTCTTGACATTGATAGCATCATCCATTATTCTTGATGAAAATCATCTGGAAGATGAATTTGAGCCAAAGAGGAAAAGAAGATGTCCATACCCTAATTTTGCCTTGAAATGAATAGACCTATTTTAGGTAATGTAATGCTTTAACTAAAACTAACTCAAAGTACACCCAAGAATTTCATGAAGTGCGGTCACACAAAATTACGCAACCATATACAAGCTACACAAGCAAACACACACTTTGGTTATAATGAGTAGAAAAATCCTCCAAGTGTAACAGATTATGTGGGACACGCAAATTTGTGCGTACCCGCACAAGGTAACAGGGAGTTGGGAATGGTTGCCCTGTTTGTGTACCATCACAGAAACTTTTGTGTGAGTTGCACTCTCCAAAGTGGAATTTTGTGAGTCGCACTTTCCAAAGTTGAGTTGTGCGAGGTGGATTTAGTAGAATGTGCGGGACACACATCTTTGTGCGGGATCGCACACTTTGACATAAAAATTTGTGGCGTTCAGACACCTTTGTGCGGCTCCGAACAACTTTGTGCGACCGCACACTTCTATTACTTCTGACATCCTCAACCAAAGTACGAAACACTCAATATTATGCATGATGTACTTATTCCTATTTTTCACTACTTTTCAAGTGTTCGACTTTTAGTCCATGTTTGTTTCTTATGATGTTTTGGCATTATTTTAGGTGTGTTTAGGTTGTGTGCATATACATGTATGTACAAAGTTTGACATTTCATTCTTTGTTTAGGTACAATGACTGAAAGAGAATGTCGAGCGAAGAAAATGGCCGGCATCGGAGGACAGCCTAAGGTCCAAACAAGACGTGGCAATAGAGGTCGAAGACGAGGAGGCAGTGCTTGAGAAAGCACTTCTAGAGCCACTGCCTCCTAGACCAAAGGCATGCAAGTGGCAACGCAGCCATCAAGAAATAGGAAAGTGCAGGAAGTTGTCCCAAGTGAAGGGAAAAATAGTGACTCTGCTTCTAGCGAGGGGGGAGGCTCGGGCTTTAGTTTCGAGATGGATTCTCAATTAAATGAAGTGCATGAGGATTCTCTTATGATATCAAGAAATGTAGAAGGTTCCACACAACCAATGCTTGGTCCATATAGAAGGAATACACATAGAAGAGAAGTACACTTCTAGAAAAACATTTTAATATCTCTGGGGAGGATGAAGAATTTGCCAAGATCTATGAAAATTTGTAAGAGCATGGTTGGTTAGTCTTTTGCAAGCCTTCCGGGAAGTATAACACTACATATGTGAAAGAATTTTATGCTAACGCAATGTGAATAAAGCTAAGGACAACAATAGTAGTACTCCAGGAAAAGGACATCTTCTTTGGGTCCACTGGATTGAATGAAGCTTTTGGATTTTCCACTCTTAACATTACTAATGAATACTCTGAGAAAGTGATTTGGGTGAAGAATCAAGGCCATGGATGGAATCTTTGATAGTATCTCCAGGTATAACACTGGATTGGGCAACGCCAAGGTTTCGGATCTTTAAGAAAGACCTGAATTTTATGGCGAAGGCTTGGTTAGCCCTAGTGAGTAACCAATTGATTCATCCAAGAATGACACAAAGATCCAATTAAGAAAAGTGATGATCGTAGCTGCACTAATTTCTTGGTATCCCATCGATGTGGGTACCATTATACTCCCGGAGATTGTGTTGTGGATCTGGCAATAACAACACTTCCCTTTCTGTGCATGTTGACTAAGCTTATCACTAATTACGAGATACCACGGGTCCTATATCTCAATATTCTAAAAGAATCGACAAAACAGATTGAAATTGTTAAATCAATGATGATAGGAACCCATTTCTATAGAAAAAGAAAAAGAAAAAGAAGAAGAAGATTGATGACACATTTGTATTGGGTAAAAATCGACTCGCGATGATTCGCCCCGGTCGCGCGGTCCGGTAACGACCGAGGACACGACAACAAGCCAAAGACCGACACGAGCAAGTTGGTTACCGAAGTCATACTTCAAGGTGGTCACCTAAGGCGAGCCGTAAGCTAAGCTTCGGTGACGTTCACCTCGAGCGATCAGCAAGGCCCCCTTACCGAGGTCATACACATACGCCTCGGTGAACAGCCTCGGTGAACAGCGGCTTTGCAGCCCACTACTTCAGCGCACTAACTCCTTCAAATAATGCCAGGATCGTGGGCCAAAGCACAATGGATAGTGGAGAACGTGGGCAAGGCTCCTGAGGCTATAAATAGCACTTCATTTTGTATAATAGGCATCCAGAAATACATACTGAAACTCTGCCCAAATTTGTACTCACTATCATATATTGAAATCAACTTGTTCTTTCGCGCATATATTCAATTTTCGCATTTACGTTTATTTTGTGCATCTATTTAGGCTTTGATACGAAGTTTTGCTTATATTCGAATCGAAATTCGATTTGTGATCCTAAAACTGGTTTAGGGCCATACAAATTGGCGCCGTCTGTGGGGAATAAGCAAAAACGCTTTGTTCCAAAGTATCACGTCCTTTCTCCGTCAAAGCTAACAGTTCAACGACAGTATGGCTGACAACAGTGATAATCCTAATGAACGGGCTGGCGCTCTGTCGAGCCAACAGCCTATATCACCAATGACAACTGAAGAATTCCAAGCTTATGTTGTCACCGCATTGAGAGCTCTCCAAAGTCGACAGGATGAGCAAGTCAACATCAATGCTGAATTTCGCGCCTCGTTGGAAGCGAGGAACAGCGCGGCACCGAATGGAACCCAGCCTTCGGCTCCTGGAGGAGGCATCCCGCCCTTCGTTCCTACGGGCGCGATAGTAGGGGGACCTCCTAACGGGGCCACGTCTGGGGGTTCGGGCAATTTACCAAGTACTACGCCATACTTCGGGACGATTCCCACCGTGGCTGAAACAACACCCTCGGTTGACGTCGAGAGGTTGACCAGGGAAATTGAAGCGCGCGTCGAGGCGCGCGTTGAGGCTCGCGTCGGGGAGCATGTGGACAAGCGTCTCGAAAGCGTGCCGGGGATGACCAAAACCGAAGATGAGCTTGATATAGACCAGTACAGGGAGCTGCCCTTCAAGCCCGAAGCAGCCCCAGCTCCGACTCCTAAAAATTTCAAGTTGATGTTTTTAAAGAAATATGATGGGACAACCGATCCCAAAGAGCATGTAAGGGAGTACATGTCAATGGTTAAGAGCAATGACTTAATAGCGATAGAGCTCGAGTCAATGTTCTTAAAGAAGTTTGGCGAGTCCTTGGAAAAGGGCGCGCTACGTTGGTACATGTGCCTACCAGCGGGGTCGATCTCCACCTTCAAGGAATTTACCAACGCCTTCGTGAAGGCCCACACTGGGGCACAAAAAATCCTCCAGAGGAAGGAGGATATTTGTGAGGTCAAGCAGAAGCCCGGTGAGCCCCTCAAAGGGTTCCTCGAGCGCATGGAATTACCTCGGATGGATGATACTCTAGCCATCATGGCATTCGAAAAGGGTATCAATGTGCGCAACTCTGACGCCGCTGTTGAGTTGCGAAAGGAGCTTCAGCAATACCAAGTGCTGACCTGGGATGATTTGCACAAGAGAGCTTACTCCAAGATAAGATTGGAAGAGGCTGAGTTTAAAAGCCGGGGTTACAATTACAAAAACCGAGGCGAATCCTCGCAGCGCGCCGAAGCGTCGCAGGGGAGTTCAAAGGGGAGGTATGAGCCATACACCTCCACGAGGCAGCCTATCAGCCAAAGGTTAGGAAATTCTTTTGGAGGACCGCCCCCGAGCTCGCATATCAGCCAACGGCTTGGGGGGAAGGTTCACTCTAACTCGAACCAGAAAACATCTTTGGGACAAACCTCGGCTGCGAAGAAAGATTTGCCCCGGATCCCTGATTACAATTTCAACATATCGACCTCGGAGTTGGTCCATGTAGTCAAGGGAACCCCTGCGGTAAGAGTGCCCAAGGACATGAGACTCCGGCGGGCAAGAGAGACCAAGACTTGCACTGCGAGTTCCATGCTGACTATGGTCGCAGAACCGAGGATTGCAAAGCTTTGCGCCTCGAGGTGGCCCATTTATTGAATAAAGGAGTATTGGCCGAGTTCCTCACTGACAAGGGAAAGGAAAATTACTCCAAAAACCGAGGGGATGGACATCCGCCTCGGGCTCCACCCCCAGAAAGAGTTGTGAACGTCATCACCGGGGGTTCAGAAGTGAACGGGGTGAATTTCGCGGCCGCAAGGAAATTCGCCAAAATGTCGATCACGATGGAGAAAAGAACCCGAGTTGGAGGCTCGGGCAAAGAGATCGTGTTCGATGACGATGTCTGTGATGGGATGATGTTCCCCCACCACGACGCACTGGTCATCATGCTGAGAATCAACGACTCCGACATCAAGCGAGTCTTGAATGACCCCGGTAGCTCGGTCAACATAATCAGCTACGGGGCCGTTAAGAAGATGTGGCTCAAAGGAGAAGTCGTTCCCAAAGCGACAGTGTTAACAGGCTTCAACAACTCCACAGAGAAGACGTTGGGTGAAATTACACTCAAAACATTCGCCGAGGGAGTTAGCAAAGAAACATTGTTCCAAGTGATGCCCGAGGATCTTGCCTATAATGTGATCCTCGGTAGGCCATGATCCACGCCATGGAAGCTGTTCCTTCCACGCTGCATCAAGTGATCAAATTCCCTACACCTTGGGGGGTTCGGTCGACAAAAGGAGAACAACGAGTAGCGAGAGAGTGCTACTCGGTCGCCTTGAAAAGCGGAGTCGCCCCGAATAGGCCAAAGAAATAGCAATCAACGCAACCGGGATCAAGCGAGGCGGACCTCCAAGGTGAGATAGAAAAGATCCCGGCATGCGTTCAAGAGCCTCGGAAGCAAAAAACCGAGGACTCCACCATTGAAGAGTTGGAATCTTTCACCCTATTGAAAGACTTTCCAGAGAGAAAGGTATACATCGGCTCGGAGTTGGACCCGGAGTCGAAAAGGGCAATTATCGAAGATTTAAAGTCCAACAACGATTGCTTTGCTTGGTCTCATTCAGACATGATTGGTATCGATCTGGAGATCATGACCCACAAGCTGAATGTGGACCCAAAGTTCACCCCGGTGAAACAGAAGAAGAGACCTCACGCCGGGGTCAAAAAGAAAGCAATCGAAGATGAAACCACAAAATTGCAAGAAAATTGTTTCATAAGAGAGGTGAAATACCCTGAATGGCTGGCCAATGTGGTGGTCGTACCAACGAAGAACGGCAAGTGGAGAATGTGTGTAGACTACACCGACCTGAACAAGGCTTGCCCCAAAGACTCCTACCCATTGCCACAAATTGACAGGTTAATAGACTCCACGGCTGGACACAAACTATTAACCTTCTTGGATGCATATTCAGGCTATAATCAGATCCTCATGGACCCGAAGGACGAAGAGAAGACCTCGTTTATCACTGACCGAGGTACTTTCTGCTATAAGGTGATGCCCTTCGGTCTGAAAAACACCGGGGCGACTTACCAAAGGTTGGTATGTCGCATGTTTAAGGAGTATATTGGGAAATCTATGGAGGTCTACATAGATGATATGCTCATCAAATCGATCCGAATGGAAGATCATTTGAATCATCTGAGGGAAGCTTTTGCTGTTCTGAGGCAATACGGCATGAAGTTGAACCCCGAGAAGTACGCCTTCGGTGTTGGATCAGGAAAATTCTTGGGATTCATTGTCTCCGAATGAGGGATCGAAGCTAACCAAGACAAAATCAAAGCAATCGAGGAAATCCCCGAGGAGCTGACCGGGGTGAAAGAAGTCCAACGCTTGACTGGCCGAGTCGCTGCCTTGAGTCGATTTATCTCAAGGTCCTCGGAGCGATGCCACAAATTCTTCTCCGTTTTGAGAAAAAACAAACACTTCGAATGGACACCGGAGTGTAAACAAGCGCTGAAAGATTTGAAGAGATACTTGGCTAACGCGCCGTTGCTCGCCAAGCCAAAAGAAGGTGAAACATTGCTGGTCTACTTGGCTGTGTCCGAGCTGTCTGTCAGTGCAGTGCTGGTTCGGGAGGAAGATGGCAGGCAACAGCCCATCTACTATGGAAGCAAAACACTCCTCGACGCTGAAACCAGGTACCCACACTTGGAAAAACTAGCACTTGCTTTACTTGTGACTGTCCGGAAACTACGACCCTATTTCCAATGTCACCCAATAGCAGTAGTTTCAACCTTCCCCTTAAGGAGTATATTGCATAAACCTGAGTTGTCGGGGAGCTTATCAAAGGGGGCCAAAATTTGATCACGCCCAACTACGCCCTATAAAAGGGACTAAGCGGTCGCAGCAAATATAGCTCGGTACTTCAAGTCCCGAGGTCGAATCCCACAGGGAACACTCGAAATTCAGTCGTTAATCTAACGAATTTATCTAATCAACCAACTTCAAGAGTTTATATTTTAATGATGGTTTTGAAATAGAAACTAAATAACAATAAGGTAAATAGCAAAATAATAAAAAGTAATCAAGCAAGGATATTAAAAGCCTAGAATTGATTTACACCGACTCCTACCTATGTGATTGACAAATGAATCAACGAATTCAACTTGGTTCTTCCTATTGAACACTTGCTCCAAATTCACAACTAACCACTTCCGTGCACTAGCTATGACTTTCACTAACTAATCTTCCAATTAATTAATGAATATGATTAGAACTACAAGTATGGTTCACAATCGGGCTCGGTGGTCACAACTCACCCTATTGACAACCTAAGTAATTCCTTAGTTTTAGGTTGAAATATTGCTAAGCATTTAACCCTAACTCGTGAATTTATTCCTAAACGCACAAGGATAAAGGGAGCAATCAATTGGGGGCCCTTCCAATCAATTAGCAAACAAAACGTAATACTTAGATTGGAAGAATAATCAAGTTTCATTCATCAAAATCAATTAATCAATTCACATAGTATTGGAGTGGTTCAATCAACCCTAGAATGGATTATTTAGCCACTCATGGTCATCAAAAACAAATCAAGAATAATCATGAATGAATAAACTACCAAGGAGAAGAAATAATGGAAGAAAGAACTCTTAATCTTCAAGTCTTTAATCCCACGCCTCCTTGTGTGTTCCTTGCCTCCAAGAGTCCAAAGTGCTTCCACAATGGTGGTCTTGCTCTCCCAAGTCAAGATTTCGGCTGAAAATAGGTTAGAAAACCTTTTATACCTCGTGTGAAACTCGTGGACAAGTTTGCCCCTCGCCACTTTTTGCCAGAAAATTTGCCTCATGGCTGGATCATGGCCTTACGATGCCTGGGCCATGCACTTCCGAAATTCTGCTTTCAACTTCATGGCTGAATCATGGCCTTGGCACCTTACAATGCTGTAAATTAACTCCATTTTGCTCCAAATCATCTAACTTTAACACTTTTTCATGTTACTTGATTCCTACACATTCAAACACCCAATATAAGCACAAAATACTATTGTTCACGCTAAAATAATCCACAAAAGCACCAAAATATTATGTAACTAATACTAAAATATATACATTTTTAGCCTAACATCATAGAGCTGAGCGAATACGACATCACCTATCAACCTCGAACAGCCATCAAATCTCAGGTCCTGGCTGACTTCGTGGCTGACTTTAGTGTTGGAACCATGCCCGAAGCGGAAAAGGAAAACTCCATGTCGAAGGGAACTACTTCGGGGTTATGGATACTTCATACCGATGGGGCAACTAACTCTAAAGGTTCAGGCTTGGGCATAGTCTTGAGAGCACCCACCTGGGAGAAAATCAGGCACTCGGTTCGGTTAAAAAAATTAACCAACAATGAGGCCGAGTACGAGGCGGCTCTAGCAGGTTTGGAGTTGGCAAAAGAGATGGGGGTAGAAAGAATCGAGCTGAGGTGTGATTCGCAATTGGTGGTGAACCAAGTCCTTGGTGACTATACGGCCCGGGAGCCCAGGATGCAACTATACTTGGACCGGACACAAAGAATCTTGGCCCAATTCCAAGAGTGGCAAGTCAAACAAGTACCTCGGGAGGAAAATACCGAGGCTGACGCCTTGGCCAACTTAGGTTCGGCGGTTGACGAAGCCCACTCGGGGACTGATTCAGTGGTTCGGTTGTTGTCTGCGCAAATGAGAGAGATAAAGTTGCAGGTCAATTCGGTGGACAACAGGTGGGATTGGCGAAGTAAGTTCATCTCTTACTTCGACTCGGGGACTATTCCCCAAGACAAAAAGGAGGCAAAAAAGTTAAGGACCCAAGCAGCTTCATATCATTTGATCGAGGGTAATCTATACAAGAGGTTATATTGCGGCCCGTTGGCCAAATGTTTGGGTCCCGATGAGGCCAGATACGTGATGGCCGAAGTGCACGAAGGCGAGTGTGGCAACCAGTCGGGGGGAAAATCCTTGGTGCGTAAGTTGTTAAGAGCTGGGTATTATTGGCCCACTATCAGCGCCGATGCAAAGGCCTTCGTGTAGAAATGCGATAAGTGCCAACGCCATGGACGGATGATCCACCAACAGGCCGAGCCTCTACATTCAGTGATATCACCATGGCCTTTCAAGAAGTGGGGAATGGATATTGTTGGACCATTTCCAAAGGAAAAAGGTGGTGTTCGATTCATTCTAGTGTTAACTGATTACTTCACGAAATGGGTGGAAGCCGGGGCTCTCACCGAGGTAAAGGAAAAGCAAGTAATCGATTTCATCAAGAAGAACATCATCTATAGGTTCGGTGTCCCGAGGGAAATTGCCTGCGACAACGGTAGACAGTTCATGGGGGCAGCCATCACTGATTTCTTCAAGCAGTGGGGGATTAAAAGAATTGCCTCGACTCCTTATCACCCAAGAGCCAATGGCCGAGCTGAGTCTTCAAATAGAATCATAATCGAAAATCTCAAGAAAAGGCTCGATGAGAAGAAAGGACCTTGGCCCGAGGAGTTGCCAGGGGTGCTATGGGCCATGCGAAAAGAACAGCACCGGTGAGACTCCTTTTTCACTTGCTTATGGTATGGATTCCCTCATCCCCGTGGAGGTGGGCGAACCAAGTCTTCGGTACGCCCACACCACCGAGGACGCAAATCAACAGGCGATGCGCATAGAACTGGATTTGCTCGAGAAGAAAAGAGAGTTGGCTTTGGTTCGGCTAGCAGCCCAAAAAAGGCAGATCGAGGCATATCTCAATAGGAAGGCCAAGCTTAGAGACTTCAAAGTTGGCGATTATGTGTTAAAGGCTGCAAACCAATCAACGAAAGAAGAAAACGGTGGAAAGCTTGTTGCAAACTGGGAAGGACCCTATAGAGTCAAAGCAATAGTTGGAAAAGGATCGTATCAAATTGAAGATTTGCAAGGCGAGCCCGAACCTCTAAACTGGAACATTTCCAATTTGAAGTGGTACTACTTCTAGTCGAGGTAAATGTTCTTTGAACTTCTTTAAATTCACCCACAGCCCCGAGCCGAACAACGCTCCTATGGCTTCGATCGAAATTTACTAACTTGCTCCTCGTTCCATCTTTGCTTGACCTTTTCAGGAAGCAAACCGAACGGTTTCTAGTGCTCGGGTCTTCATCAAGATTCACAACCGAACACTGGGGGGGAGTAAGAGGCGAGTTGATACCGAGGTCGACATCGAGCCTCCCAACCGAAGCCTATTTATCCGATAACCGGGGACTGACACCCGAGGAATAGATTTAGTATACTGTAATCCCGCCCGGCAGTGGCATATTGTTAATTTGCTTTTCACCCAAGGTCCGCTTCGACTTGGTTCCATGTAAATAGCCAAATTTCTGGCTCGTTAACATCAATGAGATGATTTTGATTCCATATCTATTTGTCTCTATAATTTGTTTCTATAATTTTGCACTACGAAGTTGCACTTTAAATGCATCGACTCGAGGACGAGACGTCGTTCTAAGTTTGCATCGATTAAATTCAGTCAAGTCTTGCTAGCAAATTATTTATTCATTACGACGGTGTTCGGTACATGCAAAAAGCCAACACTTGAAACGAAAACATGAGAAACATTTCATTAACAGGCCCAAAGGCTAAAAGTATTTACATCAAAAAGACCCGAAGGTCCCAAAAGTTATGCACGAACGCCCGAAGGCTTACAAAATGCTATCAGCCCTGCTATCAGAAGTCTAGGCCTCGGGAGAATCTCCTCCATCCTCGGAGCCCCCTTCGGCTTCTTCATCATCCTCTTCATCATCATCGCCGCTCGAGGCCTCACTTGATAAAAGTTCATCAATAATAGCTTGGGCCTCCGCCGATTTCACCTCGGCCTTGGCAATCTCCTCGTCCAAGTTGAGCTCCCCGGCGCGGCATCGCTTGAGTAGCCTCAACCGAGATTTGATAATGGCCCACCGCTTATCCAGCTCGGCCCTCTTAACCTTGATCGCTGCCCTATTCTTACGATCAGCGATCTCATCTCGAAGGGCCTCGATCTCGGCTTCCTTAGCTGAGAGTTTGGAGGTTTCACCCTCCAACTTTTTGATGTGAAGCACATGCCTTCTCAGCTGGTCGTGGTGTTTCTTGGCCATTTCCACAGCTTCAGCCTTGGCTTGGGCTACCTCGGCACCCAATCTCCCAGCTTCGTCCTACAGCCTCGAGCGCTCCGCTTGGAAACTATCGCCGAGAGCTTTGATTTTCGCCTCGGAAGCAGCCTCGGCCTCATGCAGATCGGACTGGGACTTGGACAAATCAGCTTTTAGTGTAGCTATTTGTGCGTTGAAATTGTCCCTTTTCCTGTCCCACGAGCGAGCCACACGCCGGACCTCCTCATCTCTTATGGTCTCAACCTCGAGGGCCCTCAACGACAAAACGAAGCCCTAAAAGAAAGTCAAACCAATGAATCAGTATCAGCTAACCAAGGGCAAAGATGCAAAGTTAAAGAAACGAGTCGAACTTACTCTCAGAGCATTGGCGGCGATAGTGTGGTCTAGTGTGCCTCGGGAGAAACTCTGCACAACTTTGTCCTCCACAGGTCCAAGCAAAGGCATGAGGCTCAGAATATCACCTCGGGTACTCTCCAAGAGGTTCGAGGAGGATGGAACTTCCAACTTTCAAAGACACCCAACCGAGGATGAAATCCTCGAGGGCTCGGATTGCGCCCTAACTGCTCCGGTGCCAACCCCTCCCTCGGCGACTGCAGCACTAGCTTCTCCAACATTGGCCTTTCCCTTAGCCTTGGCAACTGCCACCTCGGATCCAGGTTCTTGACCCTCGAGGTCGATAAACTCAACTTCCCTCCGAGCTAAGACTTCAGCAGCTGCATCATCGGGCTCATCGATCAGTCCTCGGCGCCTCTCAACTGTTGCCTTGGGTTGGGGAGGGATTTCCACCTCGGTGCGAGAAGCCACCGAATGGGAGGGTTTCTTTGAAGCTGCCCTCTTCCTCTTCATGCCTATAATAGTGGAAGAAATTGGAACAAGGAAATAAAAAAGGAACGATGTTCGATGAAGTTGACCGGGGATAAATATTACCTTTGGAGGACCCTTGACCGGGAGCTCCCTTTGAAGCTTTTGAAGGCTTTGAAGCCTTCCGCCCCTTCAACTCTCCCGCCACCGACGCCAGGTTATCATCTGACTCGGTCTCCTCCCCATCCTTCTTCTTCTTCTCCTCCTTCTTCTTCTTCTTGCTTTTCTTGGTATTAATGGCGCAGTTTGGAAAACCTAGTTCCGAGGGAAGAGAAGTCAGCAAAACAAAGTCAAGATCCCAAAATGACCTACCAAATAAAACACCACAAAAGGCCTACCGTGCCGTTTGCATTGCCAACCAAAATCGGCGGCCATCTTCATCCATGTCCTCTCGGGGCGTCAACGAGCCCCGGTCATTGCTCTTACCCATTCAGTCAAACCTTCAGGGGGCACGATGTAAACCTTGTTGGCTGAAGAGATAACAGAGAAACGAGGTCAGCTAACATGAATAGTCACCGAGGAGTGAAATACAAAAGGAGTGTACTTACGTGTGTTATTCCACCGTTCAGGGAAATTGGGTTCGGCGGAAAAAACGCTGGTCTCCAGCAAGATGTAACGATCACTCCAGCCCCGGTCCCCATGGTCTTCACTCTTGTGAAGAAGAGCGAACTTGCCTTGGTTGTTCAAGGCTACGACCCCGGCCTTATGGAAATATGGGTAGTAAAGTGAGATAAGATGTTGAAAAGTGAAACTCACCCCGGCCTTCGTGCTTAACCAGTCCATGCACTGAACAACCCTCCAAACACCGTGGCCTAGCTGAGCCAAGCACAAGTTGTAGGCCCGGCAAAAGTCGTCAATAACTCTGTGCACCTGGAGGGAGAAGCCGAGGGTGAAAGGATAGGTGTAAGCGAAAGAAAGCCCCTCGATATGGTGGCAAACTCTGCTTGTCGGATCAGGTATGACCACTTTCACCTCGGGCCCAAAGTTGCACTCCCTCCGAACCCGCTCAATGTGAGCTTGAGTTATACGGGTCGGTGTTGTGTTCACAGGAATATTTCTGTTCTTCTCTTCCTGGTCGGCTGACTGAACTTGCAGCTTAAGGTCCTTACCGTTGCGAAATGAGAAGGGATTATTTGGTGAGGCTCGAGCTCCTGCTCGAGGGGAATCACCGGTCCCGAAGATCCCCCCTCGGTGATGTTTCCGCCCTCGATCTCGCCCACGGCATCGTCGCCCTCGGCATCGTCACCTTCATCATCACCTCCGTCATCACCATCTCTGTGGATGACGCCACTGACACTACCTACCATGACGTCATCAAGCATGACATCATCCTCCTCGCCCAAATCAGCGTCTTCCACCTCCGCTGCCAGGTCACGCCTAGCCCTAGCCTTACGGCGCTTCAGACCTCCAGCACTAGACGTCACTTCTCCACCTTCCGCCGTCATCGTTGGGATCGCCGGCGCAGCAGCGGCGACATCGCCACTAGCAGTGGCCGCCGCCAAGAGCGAAGCTTGGACCCTCTCACCTGAATCACTCGAATCTTGCCTAGATTGAGTGGTAGACATGGTAATGGTTTGGGATTGAAGCTTTCTTGAAGTTGAGATTAAATGAAGTATGGAAGTTGTTTTTTTACGCACTGTTAATCGCTCAAGATGAAAGTGGAGTGAAAGGTTTGGTAAGCAACTATTTATAAGTATGGAAGAACCAAGTGGTGTGACATCATCATCATTGTAATGTTGGGAAGACAAGAATTACGGCGTGACCGTTCGGGGAACCAAAAGATGGATGACACGTGTCCAGGAGAAGTGACCTGATGAGACGCGAACCGTTGACAAATTTTGAAATACTTGGATAAGATCAAGCCACGTCACTTTCCCGCTAAACTTCACTCCACTCCTCGGTGACCTCGGTAGGTGACCGAGGAGTGGGGGGACTATCTGTATTGGGTAAAAATCGACTCGCGATGATTCGCCACGGTCACGCGGTCCGGTAACGACCGAGGACACGACAACAAGCCAAAGACCGACACGAGCAAGTTGGTTACCGAAGTCATACTTCAAGGTGGTCACCGAAGGCGAGCCGTAAGCTAAGCTTCGGTTACGTTCACCTCGAGCGATCAGCAAGGCCCCCTCACCGAGGTCATACACATGCGCCTCGGTGAACAGCCTCGGCTCCAGCGACTTTGCAGCCCACTACTTCAGCCCACTAACTCCTTCAAATAATGCCAGGATCGTGGGCCAAAGCACAATGGATAGTGGAGAACGTGGGCAAGGCTCCTGAGCCTATAAATAGCACTTCATTTTGTACTATAGGCATCCAGAAATACATACTGAAACTCTGCCCAAATTTGTACTCACTATCATATATTGAAATCAACTTGTTCTTTCGCGCATATATTCAATTTTTGCATTTACGTTTATTTCGTGCATCAATTTAGGCTTTGATACGAAGTTTTGGTTATATTCGAATCCAAATTCGATTTGTGATCCTAAAACTGGTTTAGGGCCATACAACATTTGAGTTGAGAACTTTCATATTTGCTCATGTCACCACCACTGTGGTCGAGAGAGTACTTCTGAGGCAGTTGTTGATGAGCCTCCCACTTTTTCTTTGGCACCACCACCTTCATCCGGGCAACCCAATACAAGGGTGTCGGCCTTTATTGTTGGGACCTCATCCATCTTACAAGTCCCAGATGTTGTCAATGCCACAGCAATAGGGGTGAACACTATGAGTGAGAAATTGAATAATAAGGAACCATTGTTAGTTGAGAAGGTGTTTAAAGAGGTACTGAAGCTATTCCATGACACTTTGAAAGAATTGGTTGACACTCAGAAGGAGCACAACTCTGAGATGTAGAAGATGAGAATAAAGGTGAAGAAATTGGAGAAATGTGTGGAGAATGAGTTCCCAGCTATGAAGAAAGAAGTGAATGACCATTCGGATGCATTTGAAAAATTGCGAACGGAAGACCTTACATTTTTCGTTGGGGATGAAGCAAAACTAAAGGTGCCGGAACAACATGAGGTCGTAGATGATGATGATGAGAAAGAAAATCCTAAGGACGAGCAGAACTTAGGGGACTCACGCTCATTGAGAAAAAGGATGTTACTGATGGCACACTTAGGGATGCCCGGATTGATATTGACATTGAGATAATTGATTCAAAGACACGGAATTCTTGCACTAAACTGAAAGAACATATATGCAGCGGAAGCAGTTCAAACATCATGCTCACATGTATTCTAAACAAACTAGTAGCACGCATTCAGTTTTGCAATAATATAAAAATGGAATACCTGTAAAAGCCCTCACAAAGACCTTCAATAACCTTGTTGTCCAGTTGCTCCAGCTTTCCACGGTCTTCTGTTGTGTACCCGATCAATTCCCGGACCAACAGTACTTAGGTGGAACAAGTGCTTCAGAGAAAGAGGGTGAAAAATATGTATTTTTCGTGTGTCTTCAGTGGAGGCCGAAATCCTCCTTTTATAGGTTAAGTTTTGAGGTTTATAACCCTTCTCCAAAACATGTTAGGATTTTCCTTTTCTACCAAACAACTTTCTCCCGGTCCAAATTGGATTCGGTCACAACAGGAACCACATAATCAATTAATAAGGCTTCCAATTATGGAATTAATTCTTTTTCTCTAGAATTAACCTTTCCATAATAAATTACAAATTATTTCCACTAGAAATTCGTAATTTCACTCCTTAGATGAGTTTCGAATTCTTCCATCAAATCTTATTTAACTCCCCACGTTAAGATTACAGACACCAATCAATAATATTAAATTACTGACAACTTAATATATTGATTAAATGAATATCCTTTAGACTTCCGCTTAACTTATTCCATGTGCCGGATACAAAATCCACTAGCTAGGTTTACACATAGAAGCTCATAAGCTTTCATAAAGGGATGTCATCAATCTCTATAGCGAGACGTGGATTCTATCAACTAGCTATCACTTCGCAAATGCATATTATCATTATCCAACTTATCAGGAATTATTTGACCCAAATATCCTGGACCTCACCTATTGATAAATCAAGACAATGAATAATATACACCGCTCATAATAGCTATATCAAGATTAAGAGTATAACTATATCTGATGAGCTAGAGAGTTTGTTTTATATAGTCAGTATAAAAATACTTATCTCTACTTGGTCCGTTCAATACACAGAAAGTGTACTAGCACAAGAAGTTTGAACTATATCGTTCCCATAATCAAGATAAATTATATATAATCTTGTACTACAATCATACTGATAGTTTTGTCCAATTTCCATCTTAGATTGCGAACACTACTTCATTATTTATAAGAAACGATGATTTAATCTTCCGTGTATAAGCTTGGCTCTACACACTAAATCAACTACTGTATAAATAGTAGGACACACATAACACAATTGATCTAAATAAATAATACTGTATTATATTTAATAAATGTATAAAGCAACAATTGTTTAACAAGAAATAATCTAACTAACAACTGCATGGTTATTACTATATTTTCCAACAATCTCCCACTTAGACTTATAACCATGCGTCTACAACTGTAAGATCAAAACCCTCTACATGCCTATCAAAAACCTCTTTTGGCAATGTCTTGGTAAAAGGGTCTGCCAGGTTGTCTGCCGACGCAATCTTTAAAACCTTCACCTTCCCCTTCTTCACGAACTTCCTAATCACATGATATTTGCGATCAATGTGCTTTGCACCTCTGTGGTTTCGTGGTTCCTTCGAATTTCCGACCGCACCAGTATTATCACACCATAGTGCAATAGGCGCCTTGGGAGAAGGAACTACTCTTAACTCTCGTAGAAAGTTTCTGAGCCAAACAGCCTCTTTGGATGCCTCACAGGCAGCCACATACTCGGCTTCCATGGTGGAATCAGCAATACAACTTTGCTTGACATTCCTCCAACTTATGGCTCCACCTCCCAAGGTAAACACATATCCAGAGGTAGATTTTCTGGCATCCCTATCATTCGAGAAGTCTGAATCCGTGTACCCATTAGGCACTAGATCATCCGAATGATAGACCAGCATATAGTCTCTAGTCCTTTTCAAATACTTGAATATATGCTTGACCGCAGTCGAATGCTCTCGCCCAGGATTAGACTGATATCTGCTAACCATGCCAACGGCAAAGCAAATGTCAGGTCTAGTACACAACATCGCATACATAAGACTCCCTACAGCAGATGCATAAGGGACCGCCTTCATGCTCTCCTTCTCTTTTTCAGTCTTAGGAGACTGTTTCTTAGAAAGAGCAATTCCATGTCTGAAAGGTAGAAAACCTTTCTTGAAATCCTACATAGCGAATCTGGTAAGAATGGTATCAATATAAAGAGCCTGAGATAAGCCTAACATCCTTTTCTTACGATCTCGCAGAAGCTTGATCCCAAGGACATGAGCCGCTTCTCCCAAATCTTTCATATCGAAATGCATGGACAACCACTCCTTAACTTTTATCAACATGCATACATTATTTCCAATGAGCAAGATGTCATCCACATATAATATCAAGAATGCCACTTTGTTACCCTCCCACTTTCTGTAAACACAAGACTCGTTAAAGCACTCCTTAAAACTAAAGGTCTTAATTGCTTTATCAAAACAAGTGTTCCATGCCCTAGATGCTTGCTTAAGTCCATAGATGGACGTATTAAGCTTACATAATAGGTGTTCTTTGCCATTTTCTTTGAAACCATCTGGTTGCCTCATATAAATGCATTCTTCAAGACTTCTATTAAGGAAAGCTGTCTTGACATCCATTTGCAAAATCTCATAATCATAATGAGCAGCAATGGATAAGAGAATCCGAATAGACTTAAGCATGGCTACCGGCGAAAAAGTGTCCTCATAATTAATACCTTTTTTTTTAGTAAACCCTTTTGCAACAAGCCTAGCTTTATAAGTTTGCACTTTTCCGTCTACTCCTCTCTTCTTCTTATAGATCCACTTACAGCCAACGGGTTTGACTCCCTTAGGTGGTTCTACAAGATTCCAAACTTTATTAGAGTACATGGACTTCATTTCAAATTTCATAGCAACAACCCATTTGCCAGCATCTTGATCACGTAGTGCCTCGGCGTAACTTCTCGGCTCGTTATCCAGCTCTTCTTCCGGGAATTCAAGACTTTCGTTATGAAATTCACCCAAGAGCATTAACTTTGCCGGTACTTTTCTAATTCTCCCACTACGACGTGGCACTACTGTATCAGCATCAACATTTTCAGGTTCTTGTGGCTGAGCCACAACCTGATTGGGAAGAACAACATCGATATTTTCTTCATCACCTTGCGGGATGACCATATCAATAGCTTCTTCCTCTACAATGTCTTGCTCAATAGCACTCCCACTACTTTGGGGTAATGGAGCGTCAGGCACTACATGTCTATTAACATTTCTCCCACTACTCAAATACAATGGAACGTCAATATCATCTTGTGGGGTAGTATTTTCTTGATTATTTTCGGATGGATTTTCTGTTAATTCTTTGCTCAATTCCTGTAAAACTAGTTTACTTCTAGGAACTCGGTCTACCATAAAGTCCTCCTCAAGAAATCTAGCATTTGTACTAACAATCACCTTTTTCTCTTTAGGACTATAAAATAGACCACCCTTCGTCCCTTTTGGATAGCCAACAAAGATGCACACTTCTGTTCTTGGTTCCAATTTGTCAGTTTTCGCTTTTAGCACATGCGCCGGACATCCCTAGATATGAATATGCCGCAAACTAGGCTTACGCCCAGTCCACAATTCAATAGGTGTCAAAGGCACTGACTTAGAAGGAACAAAATTCAGAAGATAACATGCAGTTTCTAAGGCTAGTCCCCAAAATGAAGGAAGCAAATCTGAATAACTCATCATTGATCTCACCATTTCCATAAGAGTCCTATTTTTTTCTCTCCGCTACACCATTTTGTTGTGGCGTCCCAAGTGCAGACAATTGAGACACAATCCCTTTTTTGATAAGTAACTAATGAACTCTGTAGAGAGGTACTCACCACCACGATCAGATCGCAATGTCTTGATATATTTTCCAGGTCGCTTCTCCGCTTCTGCCTTAAATTCTTTGAATTTCTCAAAGCATTCAGACTTACGGTGCAACAAATAAATATATCCATACTTTGAGTAATCATCAGTGAAAGTCACGAAATACTCAAAACCACCTCTTGCTCGTATGTTCATTGGACCACACAAATCAGAATGGATTAAATCAAGTTTATCACTTGCTCTATTTCCTTTTGAAGGGAACGGTGTCTTGGTCATTTTACCTTCTAAACAAGATTCACAGGTTGGTAGCGCCTCCACTTTCAATGAACTCAAAAGTCCATCCTTGACCAACCTTGAAATCCTATTCAGATTAATATGACCTAGACGCAAGTGCCACAAATATGTCTCATTTAAATCAGAAGAACGCTTTCTCTTACTAGGTAGATTAATGTTGTTAAGTAGGAGATATATCAACAACAAAAAGGCCATGCAACAATGTACCAGAAGAGATAAAACGTTTATTAAATTCAATAACGCAAGAGTTATTTGTAAAATAAACTGAATATCCATCTCTTATTAAGCTAGAAACTGAAATTAAATTTCTTCTAACGGAAGGCACATATAAAGCATTCTTTAAGACTAAAACTCTATCACCATTGAACGAAATACTAATATCTCCTACTGCTAAAACTTGAACTCTAGTGCCATCCACGAGATAAATGCAAGCTTCATCTTTACTTAGCCTCCGTGTTTCCTGAAACCCCTGCAAAGAATTGCAGCTATGATTAGTGGCTCCCGAATCTACACACCATTGAATGGTAGATAACGCCGCTAAACATGTTTCAACAACAAGTAAATTTGAATTACCTTGCTTTTTCAGGTTTGCGAGATATTCAGGATACTGTTTCTTATAATGCCCTCGCTGCTTGCAGTGAAAACACTTACCCTTGGGCTTTTTCATGACACCAGCAGCACTATCAACAACAGCCTTAGCATGATGAGACTTTTTCTTCTTCTGACCACATCTCGGCTTAGAAGAAGAACCTTTCTCAACATTAAGTGCAACAGGTGGAGGTTGTTCTTTTATTATAGACTCAGCCGCCTGCAGCTCATTCAACAACTTCTCCAAATTAAAATCCAATTGATTCATATTGTAATTCAGGCGAAATTGCTGAAAACTGTCTGGCAGAGACTGTAAGATCATCTCCACTTGTGTCTCTTTGTCAATGGCTGCTCCAAGGACCATTATTTCATTCAGAAGACTCATCATCTTCAAAACATGGTCCCTAACAGAAGCACCTTCAGCCATTTTTGTATTCATAAGGGTCCTCATGGCCGTCTGCTTCTGTGCACGATTCTGAGCCCCAAACTTCTCTTTGAGACTCTCTAGAATGTCATAAGCAGACTCCATGTTCTGATGCTGATGTTGCAGAACATTCGACATGGAAGCCAGAATGTAAGACCGCGCCATCCCATCAACTTTAACCCATTTAGCATAGGCTGTTTTTGCCTCATCAGTAGCATCCTCAGCAGGTTGTGGGGGGCACTCAATTTCCAGCACAAACTTGTACTCCTCAGCAGTAAGAAGGATATCAAGGTTTCGTTTCCAGTCAACATAGTTAGGACCCTCAAGTTTGTTTTCGGAGAGGATAGCATTTAGGGGGCTGAATGAAGACATAGCTAATCTATGGGATATAATAATATAATTAGATCAACTCAGGTCACGTAACATTGAATAATGAAATTCAAATCACATCACACATATATTTTCATGCATCTTGAATAGCCAAATTCGTTGGGAAAAATACCTATCCATGCACCATATACATACAATGTCAGATTTCACTCATTAAACTTAATAGATCTAACTCAGTTGGAGAGTCTACTATCAATTTAATTCAAGTGAATATCAATTATCTAACAGCCCTAGTCTCATTGACACAACATGTAATTCTCAGTTGGAGAGATATATACAAGTCATCAAAAACTAGTGATTAAACCTAGTATACCAATAGTATATTTATCCGTTGGGGAGGAAGACCATATTGTCAACACGTAAATATATTATTTATACTAAAATTTAATCATAGAGAACTCAGGGATTGATCCCTGACACCATAGGATTATCACATATACGTTATCTCTTAAAATTAAATTTTAGAAAACAGAAAAACGTCAAAAACACGATCTTAACGACCTCAAACGGCCAAAAACAATTCGCGATGAGTATTGCTCAGAAGATTGTTTTCGATGGACCCACCAAATTTCAGGTCAATCAGTGTCTGAAAATTTTCAAACTCCAAATCTGTGACCAAATCGGTTAGGAAAAATCGTTTTTCATGTTTCAGGATTCAAAATATTTTTAGTTTACAATCTTATCATACAGCAACATATTATAAACTGATATCCATTAATCAAGATCAACCGCATATTTTGAAATTTCCGTTTTCACAAAAATACTGCTTTTTTCAGAAAAACAAACAATACAAGTTCATGTTTTTCAAAAAAAACTGCATGCATGCAAGTAAGTGTTTTTATGAAACCCTAGCCATCTAGTTAGACGTGAGTAGGCTCTGATACCAATTGAAAGAACATATATGCAGCGGAAGCAGTTCAAACATCATACTCACATGTATTCTAGACAAACTAGTAGCACGCATTCAGTTTTGCAATAATATAAAAATGGAATACCTGTAAAAACCCTCACAAAGACCTTCAATAACCTTGTTGTCCAGTTGCTCCAGCTTTCCACGGTCTTCTGTTGTGTACCCGATCAATTCCCGGACCAACAGTACTTGGGTGCAACAAGTGCTTCAGAGAAAGAGGGTGAAAAATATGTATTTTTCGTGTGTCTTCAGTGGAGGCCGAAATCCTCCTTTTATAGGTTAAGTTTTGAGGGTTAAAACCCTTCTCCAAATCCTGTTAGGATTTTCCTTTTCCACCAAACAACTTTCTCCCGGTCCAAATTGGATTCGGTCACAACAGGGACCACAGAATCAATTAATAAGGCTTCTAATTATGGAATTAATTCTTTTTCCCTAGAATTACCTTTCCATAATAAATTACAAATTATTTCCACTAGAAATTCGTAATTGCACTCCTTAGATGAGTTTCGAATTCTTCCATCAAATCTTATTTAACTCCCACGTTAAGATTACAGACACCAATCAATAATATTAAATTACTGACAACTTAATATATTGATTAAATGAATATCCTTTAGACTTCCGCTTAACTTATTCCATGTGCCGGATACAAAATCCACTAGCTAGGTTTACACATAGAAGCTTATAAGCTTTCAGAAAGGAATGTCATCAATCTCTATAGCGAGACATGGATTCTATCAACTAGCTATCACTTCACAAATGCATATTATTATTATCCAACTTATCAGGAATTATTTGACCCGAATATCCTGGACCTCACCTATTGATAAATCAAGACAATGAATAATATACACCGCACATAATAGCTATATCAAGATTAAGAGTATAAGTACATCTGATGAGCTAGAGAGTTTGTTTTATATAGTCTGTATAAAAACACTTATCTTTACTTGGTTCGTTCAATACACAGAAAGTGTACTAGCATAAGAAGTTGGAACTATACCGTTCCCATAATCAAGATAAATTATATATAATCTTGTACTACAATCATACCGATGGTTTTGTCCAATTTCCATCTTAGATTGCGAACACTACTTCATTATTTATAAGAACCGATGATTTAATCTTCCGTCTATAAGCTTGGCTCTACGCACTAAATCAACTACTGTATAAATAGTAGGACACACATGACACAATTGATCTAAATAAATAATACTTTATTATATTTAATAAATGTATAAAGCAACAATTGTTTAACAAGAAATAATCTAACAACTGCATGGTTATTAATATATTTTCCAACATAAACAACATACCATTGTCGAGGGTGGAGCTGAGCAAACAGAGACACATATAGGAGCATTGCCCACACCTACTGACACAGCTAAGGCCACTCTGTCCCAAATTGAGCCATCCATCACTACACAGACCATAGAGGAGCACTCTTGACAGGGAGCACTCTTACCTCACTCATTTACTTTGTTCTTACTATATCGTTTTTAAGCATTGGGGATAATGCATACTTCTAGTTTGGGGTTGGGTGTTGTTTAAGAGTGACTTTGAAAAAGCACGTTATTGTACTTCTTTTTATGAAAATAGAATGTTGAAACTCTTGTAATGAGAAGTACTTCTTTTTGTGAAAATGGAATGTTGAAACTCTTGTAATGATGTCTCGTGAATATTTTATGAAAGCTGCTGGTTATTTGAATGGTGTGTGTATATATATGTCTAGTTGTTGTTTTTATGATTGTATATACATGTTGAAGTTTGTCTGTATCAAATAAAAAACCAAAAAATAATTTTTTTTTTAAAAAGAAAAACAACAAAAGTATATGTCATTGTGCGCTCTCATGAACTATGCTTGAGATGTCACTTTTCTTAGCCTTATTCACGATGGTCGTGATACGTAGGCAACCCTCATCGGGCTCAAAAACCTAAGTTCATTGTTAATACCATGTTAGGAGTAGCAATAACCTCTTCGATTTTTCTTTACTTTGCTTCTTATTCGAGGATGGATTAGTGAAAGAAACACTTTTAGGAGTAGTTGATCTTGTATACTTCCACTTTTGTAAATCAACACAGTTAAGGGTATGTATGGGGAAGTTATGTTTGCAATAGCAGATGAGGGTCAACTAGATGTGATGCTTGCCTCCTTTTGATGTTTTTCATCATGTATAATATATGATTTTGGTGAAAGTGCTTTGCTTGATTTGATATGATAGGAAATCCATTTAACTTTGTTCCTTGTGCCAATTGAGGGCGGGGCCTTTTTAATTTTGGGTTAAATAATTCAAGGTGATGCATAGTGATCTAGAACTTGGTCTACATATTGTTGATGCGAAATATGAGGGATAACTTGGTGTTAGATAGGATTGTAGGTCATTTTTGACCCATTTGAGCCTTTTCTAGCCTTCTACATAAAATGAATCTATAGTTTCTCCCATATTGAGCCCAAACTGATTCTAGTGCTAAAAGTACTAAGAGTACGTTTGGCCAAACTTCTGAAAATTGCTTATTTTGGAAAGCGCTTTCTTCAAATGTGCTTTCCGCAGAAGTACTTTTAGTGAGCACCAAATTGTATTTGGCCAACCCATTTTAGAAGTACTTTTGTCAATAGTTGAGTAGTAATTTGTGTTTGGACATAAAATATTGTGTCTTCTTTCAGACATAAAATATTGTGTCTCCTTTCAGACATAAAGATATTTGCCTTCTTTCAGGCATATTACGTGTTGCTACAACATTCACATCTGGGAATGGAGCATATGTTGTGCTCCCACATTTACCTTATCGAATGGAGCTTGTCTTGCTCCCACGTTCATCTTAGGGAATGGAGCATATATTTCTCCCACATTCACCTGACAAATAGAGCATATCAGATGGACGAGCTTCATAAATTTTCATCAAGAACACATTATTTCGCCTCAGTCATCAATATAATTCATTAAGACTCACTCTCGAGCCATAATCATTATTATATGGTGCAATATGAAGTGCAATCCTACATGACCTTGTCCAGCATCATTCAACACATAGTATAATACTATCAATAAAATAACAGAAATATATCAAATAAAAACAATTATCGGAATGCATCATAAGTATTTCTCCACTCACCATGAATCTTAATAATATCCAGTTACAAAGACGGGGAACTTTCTTTTAGATTTTAGAATATTCATTTCATAGAGTAAACTATTAATCATAATATACAACCTCCAATTTAGTTGTAGTTGTACGTTTCATTTAAAACGTTTAGCCATGCCAACTGTGCAATAATATATAAGATCTATAATTTTTACCTATGGATGGAAAGTGAGAAAGATACTCTAATTGTCTCTTATAAGTGTTGTATTAATAATAAATATCTCTAGTGGAGAACCAGAATTAGCAATATCTTTCTCTGCATTTCACTTAACAAACTAATATAGAATCACTATTCTGATGGATCTAAAAGGATCTTACTAGGGAGCAAAAGCATACCGTTTGCCACCGCTAACCGAGTTGTTAATTGATGAATCCAGTGATAAATTAAACTGCGTTTGCAAATTATACCCGCAAAATAATTGCTTTACCCAGTTGGTTAGAGTTTCGTGCTGATAATATGTTGTAAAATAAATGAAATACTATAAGGTATAAACAAGAAATATAGAGAGGAGAGGAAGACATTTTCTTATTCATTTTCAGGTATTCAAGTGTATCTTCCATAGATCCAAGGGCGCTCTATTTATAGGATACTGTTAGCTTGGAGAAGCCTGGAGCATGGAGTTTTGACTGATGACTAAGGAACAGATCAAAGGACATGTTCCTTTGAATCAGTGGAGCTGAATAAATATTTATGCAAAATTATTTGAGCGGAAAAAATTAATTATTATCCTAAAATCTAATGTTTATCTTGATAATTATGCAGGGATGCACGAGATAGAAAAGATTGCATAAGATTGGGATAATGCTAAAGGATTTCGTCTATCCAAGCAAGGAGTTCAATTAGGACTCAAACTTTGGAAGGCTTTGGAGTTCTAATTACACAAGACTTCTCAAGATTTTAAGTCTATAAATTGAGAAGCATTTCAGTTATTGAAGGCATGCACAAAATAGAGAGTTTAGAGCTATAGCATTGAAGTAATTCTAAGTTGTACTTGAGCAGTCGTTAAGCTACAGGGAACTAAGTGATGAACATGTTCTTTAGGTCGAGTCTTGTTGTTCTCAGTCTTAGTTCATCTGTAGTACGATCTATTGAGTTGTACTATTTACTTTCATAGAAATTATATAAGAGTACACATCATTCAAGTCTTGTATTTCGAGAAACTTCACTGATTGTAAAAAGGGTCACTATAGGATTATAGTTAGTTCTAGGTTAGTAAGAAGGAAGTCGTGTAACCAAGTGAATCTTTCAAATAGTGAAGTTGAAATCCTACTTGAGAGAGTAGGTCGTGGTTTTTTTATCCCATGTTATAGTAGTTTTTCCATACTAAAATTCAGTTTTTATTTACTTGTTCTTTATTTATTCCACACTTAACAAAGTAAAGGAACACATCTGAGAAACTGGTCCTTCAACGTAATAGTGGTGTGTCTTGGGGAATATCAATTGGTATCAGAGCAGGTTATCCTTGAAAAGGCTAACACCTTAGGATTAGAATGAGTGTACCACAGGGTAATGCTGAGGTTCAATCCACTGTTAGGCCACCATTGTTCAATGGTAAGTACTATTCTTGGTGGAAAGGGAGGATGAGAGATCATCTTCAAGCTGAAGATTATGAACTATGGGACATAATCACTGAGGGTCCCATAATTCCTATGAAGAAGGATGCTACAGGCAATGATGTTCCCAAAACTAGAAGGGAATGCAATGGTGAAGATTTAAGGCAATGGGAAAAGAATGCAAGGGCTAAAAAGTGGCTCATCTGTGGACTTGGTCCTGATGAGTATACTAGAGTTTAGGGCTGTTCTACTAGTGAAACGAATTTGGGATGCATTGCAGGTTGCTCATGAAGGGACCAACCAGATTAAAAGATCTAGAGGTACACTTCTCTTTGCTGAATATGAAAACCTTAAAATGAGAGAAGGAGAAACAATTTTTGAAACGTACACTAGATTTAATGCCATTGCAACTGAACTTATTTCATTAGGAAGGATTTTAACTGTAGAAGATAGGGTTGAATAGATCATGACTAGGTTACTCCCAGACTCTTGGGAAATTAAGGCATGTGCTATCATTGAAAGCAAGGATCTTAGTACTCTTTCCTTAGATGAACTGATAGGTAATCTAAGAACTTATGGACTAAAGAAGAAAGTCAAGAATATAGGAGAACCAGCCAAAACTGAACCAAATCTAGCATTAACTGCAGATAAATCTGTTAATGATGAGAAGGAACTGGTCCTAATCGCTAGAAGTATTCAAAAGTTCTTGAATAAGAAAAAGGAGTCTAGTGTACAAGGTAGGTCTTCTGACATGAAACATGGTGGACAATGCTTTAAATATGGAAGCATGGAACACTACATCAGCAAATGCCCAATTATGTGCCACCTTGGTAGCACAAACAAAGGTCCTATGTACCAGGGATGTACGAATCATAGTAATAAATGGAAGAAGAGTGGAGAAAGAAGTATGTTGAAAAAAGAAGAAAGGCTAAGGAACAGGTCCGTAAAAAGAGTGGATCTCCTAAACTGCTGGTCTTCACTATCTTCCCAACCAGCAACCACGCATAATGAAAGTGAAAGTTTGAGTACTAAACGCAAGAAAATTGAAGTAAAAAATGATATCTTGAAAAGAAAAAATAGCATGCTAAAGGAACAGATCCTTACACTTGAATTAACTGCTCAGGAATTATAGAATATAAATTCAGATACAAGAACAATTGAGGACAGTATTAATTCTCATCAGCTTGCTGAAGAAAAATTGAAAGTGACAGTTGATGAACTGTTGAAGAAAAATGAAAAGATAAGATCTTTGGAAAAGGACTTGATCAAAATAAAAGAAGAATTGAACAAAACTGTCAAATAGAACAAGTCCTCTGAAGCACTAGAATGGTTACAGGAAAATCAAAGTACTAATAGGAAATGTATTGGGTTTATGAAATCTCAATTCATTGCCCAAATGGGCTCCAAAGAGTAAGTATCTAACTCTTCCTACAAATTGGCTATGCACAAACTGTGGGAACACTGGTCACTTGAAAAAAAAATTTCAATCTCTAGCAAAAGCTACACAAAGGAACAGATCCTATAAACCTATTCAAAAATATGTGGCCAAAGAAAATTGTTCACACAAAGAAAGCAGTACCTGTCTAGGTTAAGAAGGATGTGATTCATCTTTTTTCTCAAAGAAAGGAACACAAACTAGTTTGGGTTCTTAAAGCTAACCCCTAGTTTTTTTTTTTTGCAGGCTAGAGTAAAAGTGAGGAACCACAAGTGGTCCATGGACAGTGGTTGCTCAAGGCATATGACTGGACATAAGGAACTGTTTCTTTAACTCTTAGCTTTTCAAGGAGGAAGTGTTTCCTTCGGAAATTTTATGAAAGGGAAAATTATTGGCAATTGAAAGGTAGGTAGGTCTGACTCACATACCATTGATAATGTTTTCTGGTAGATGGACTGAAACATTGTTTATTGAGCATATCTCAATTGTGTGACAGAGGTAACAATGTGAATTTCTCTTCTACTGGTTGCATTGTGACTAACCAAGCACCTAGAGAGATCATTTTGCAGGAAAATAGATATGGAAAATATTTATAAAGTGGATCTCTTGTCACTAGCTGATGGGAGTATGAGTTGTTCAAGTGTGTTTAAGTGCGATGCAAAATGATCTCCTCCTATGGCACAAAAGACTGGGTAATGCTAGTCTTTCACAATTGAAAAAACTAGTTTCTGAGAACTTGGTGATAGGTCTCCCTAAAATCAAGTTCAAAGAAGAAAGAGTTTGTGATGCTTGTGCTAGGAGGAAGCATGTAAAGTCTTCTTTTAAACCAAAGAAATAGGTCAGTACTACCAAACCTTTGGAACTGGTCCATTTGGATCTTTGTGGACCAATGAGGACAATGAGCCGTGGGGGTAAGAAATATGTTATGGTGCTAGTTGATGATTACTCTAGATTTACTCGGACTATTTTTATTGCATCTAAGGAAGAAGCATTTACTGCATTTTCAATATTTGCTAAGAAAGCTCAAAGAACTCTAGATAGTCATATTATTGCTAGTAGGTCAGATCATGGTACTGAATTTAACAATCAGATGTTCTTTAATTTCTGTAATGAAAATGATATTGATCATAATTTCTCTTCACCTAAAACTCAAAAACAAAATGGATTAATGAAAAGGAAAAATAGGACCTTAGAAGAAATCGCTAGGACCATGTTGTCATCTGGAAACCTTCCATAATATTTTTGGGCTGAAGCTATAAATACTGCTTGCTATATAATTAATAGATGCATGACAAGACCATTGTTAGAAAAGACCCCCTATGAATTTCTTAAAGGAAGAAAACCAAATATTTCACATCTTAGGATTTTTTGTTGTGAAAAGATGCCTTAGGAAAATTTGACCCTAGAAGTGATGAGGGAGTCTTTGTTGGATATTCATTCAATAGCAAGTCTTATAGAGTATTTAACAAGAAAACTATGAAAATAGAAGAAAGCATGCATGTTAAGTTTGATGAATCCGACAATCTATCTCAAGAACAGGTACAGGAGAATGAAGAAATTAGAATGTTGAGGCATGGTGAACCTGTTCCTCAACAAATGCAATCTATGTCAGGTGAATTAGTGAGAAAGGAATCAGAAGGAACAATTTCTCTGACCGAAACTAAAAAGGGCAGCACAGAGACAAGGAGAAAAAATGTTACATCCACCTCTCCAATTGGCAATGCTACTACATCAGGAACTGTTCCTCAGCATGAACATCATCATGATGGGCTGGTACTGAAGCCTTATAAATATCAAGGTTCACATCTTATGGATCAGATAATTTCAGACAAAGCTACTGGAATTCAAACAAGATATGCAGTCAAAAATCACAATTTGTGTGCCTTTAGTGCCTTCTTATATCTTGTTGAACCCAAAAATGTAAAAGAGGTACTGAAGGATGCAGATTGGATCAATGCTATGCAGGAGGAAATGAATCAATTTCAAAGATGTCAAGTTTGGCATCTGGAACCCAAGCCAAGGAACATGTCAATTATAGGAACAAAATAGGTATTCAGGAATAAACTTGATGAGGATGGTATGGTGAGCAGAAATAAAGCCAGATTGGTTATTCAGGGGTATAGCCAAGAGGAGGGCATTGACTATGATGAGACTTTCGCTCCAGTTGCAAGATTAGAAGCAATAAGACTTCTTATAGCCTTTGCTACTTACATGGATTTCACTCTACATCAGATGGATGTGAAGAGTGCATTTCTACATGGCTACTTGAAGGAAGAAGTGTATGTCAAACAGCCACCAGGCTTTGAGAATGAACAAATCCCTGAACATGATTACAAGTTAGACAAGGCTTTGTATGGATGATATGTTGATATTTTGTGCTTAATTGCAACTCATTCCAACTGGCTTTTATCCTTTTTAGCGTTGTTATGTGAACGAATCTTATGTTATTATTCATGTTTCAGGTTATTATGAGAATTGGATCACCGAGTCTAAGGCTCAAGAGGTCAGCCATCTGCCAAAGGAAGGGAGAGTTCACAGCAATCAGATATACAAACAACGAATAGCTGAATGAATTACCGAACATCATCGGCGGCTCAGCAGAATGAACGACATACCCGTCGATGCTCACAGAAAGGTCTTGAAATAATCGAAACCTTAAGTCGACCGCAGTTGGAATGGCGCCCTGGCAAACCTGCATAGCACAAGAAAAGGAATGCTTAGCAAAATATGACGGCCGCGAGCCCGCAACCAAATGGGCGGCGAGCCGAATAGGCGGCGGTATGGCAGAAAATAGGGGAAAAAAGGCATTTTTGTAATTAATTGTATAGCTTTTAAACCCATGCCTATAAATAGGCCCTTATGCCTCCGAGAAAACAGACCCTTTTTTAACTTAGAATATTACTTTTTTCTATTAGAATATTCTTGGAGAACAAGGAGGGTTTCTACTTGAATCTTTGTAAGGATTATATTCCTCAATCTAAATTCTGATACGATTCTTGCCATTCCGTCTTACATTATGTGTGTGTTAGACCCTAGTATGAGTAGCTAAACTCATACTAGGGGTTTATTCATGAAAATTTGATTATCTTAGCTTCAATCTTGTACTTAATCTTGTAAAATCAATGGGTTAACATAAATCTAGCTTTCCATCATACTTTCTTAACTAGGGTTTAAGGAACGGCCGTACTTGAACCTAACCCTACTTTGCTTTTGTCACCCGAAAGGGGTTGAAGGCGTAGGTTAATAGAGACTAGCGAGAATTTGGGTTACATTGGTTGCGACCTACCCCATCTAAAGGGAACGACCTAAAAAGGTCATCCTCGCTCAGGTCTTTGGACTAGGGTTTCTAGCACTTCATTATTGACCCAATAGGGCTTGATAAGGTAAATCCTCCTTATCCCGAGAGGGTTTTGAGGAATACATTAGAGGTCCGACTATTGACGACACCCATATGATTTGTGAGGTTAATATAAGTGTTTAACTAAGAGAATCTTGTTGAAGTGGATAAACCCCTAGCTTATTCCCATCGTTTACACCCATCATCATTATTTAGCTTGTTTTACATTAATTATTAGTTGTAGTTGTAGTTAAGACACTTTTACCCTTATTCATTAGGAATATACGGACAATTCTTAGAACCCGCTATTATTCATCCTAAGTCTAATAGATTACTTCGCTTAGCTCCCTGTGGAAATCGACCCCGACTCTTGTTGGGTACTATTACTTTTGACGACCGCCCCATCATCCTTAGTGGTGAGTTGATTGAGCGTGGATCAAATTTTGGCGCCGTTGCTGGGGAGCTACGGTACATCTATTAGGTTGAATATTTCGTGTTCTAGTCTTGTTAGGTGTTCCTACCATTTTACCTTCTGCTTTGTTTTACTGTGTGTAGGTGAATTCAAGTATGAGAAAGAATCTGGACGGAGCTATGAGGAACCCCCTCTACAATCGTGCTAATGAGGGAGTTCCATTTCCAATTGCTCCAATTGCTCCGAATGATTATTATGAAGAGTCCGAGGAAGATTATGATGATACTTCTCTTGGTGAGGAGAGTTATGGAAATTACGATGTCTTTGAGGAAAATGAAGATCTTCAAGTTGAAAATGCAGCCCCAAATGATGGAATTCCTCATGGCAATGCTCAAGCCAATGAGAAAGTTCATGTTGCAGGCAACGCAAACCGAAGAGGCAACAATGCTAATAGAGGAGACCGTGGTGCTCAAGCTAATAGGAGAACCAATTCTAATCGGGTGAATGTTCGCAATGACAATCGGAACCAAAGACATGCAAGGGGTGGTCGAAATGATAATCAACATGTTCAAGAATTGGAAGATTCGGAAGAGGAAATAAATTTGGACACTTTTGCAAGTGCCATTGTGCCACCACCAATCCGTGGGAATGTGACTTTTAATACCCCGCAAGTGATCCTTCATGGACTTGATCAAAATAGACTTTTAGTGGAAGCAAGCATGATGACCCAACGGAACATTTGAAGAATTTTGTGCAAACGTGTCATCTCTACAAGTCGGCACATTATACGGAAGAGTCTTTGCACCTAAGAGTCTTTCCCTATTCTCTATCGGGTAAGGCCAAGGCATGGTTGAACAAGCTACCAAAGAATTCAATTTACACTTGGGAGGAACTTGTGAAGCACTTCTTGGCAAAATTCTTGCCCAAAGGCAAGCAAGCATCAATGAGAGATAAGGTGTATATGTTCAAGCAAGATCCTACCGATTCATTATATGAGGCTTGGGAAGCTTTCCAAGAGGTTTTGCTACATTGCCCAACTCATGGTTTTGAAGATGATATGCTCTTACAATGTTTCTACCAAGGACTCAACAAGAACAACCAATCGGCCGTGAACAATTTATGTGGAGGTGCTATCATGGACCATACTTTTCAAGAGGTCAAGGAAATTCTCAACAAAGTTGCCAAACAATCTAAAGATTGGCAATCAAGAGCTCAAAACCCAAGTGGTGAAGGAGAGATGAACCAAATGGTGATGAAAAGATTTGAAGATCAAGCGGAACAAATGGCTCAAATCATCACCAATATTGAGCTTCTTAGAGGTGCCAAAAAAGAAAAGGAGAAAAAAGTGAACAAGGTAGAAAATATTCAAGTTACTAATGCTGGCCATCAAGTGGCTCCAATTAGGTATGTCAACCCCAGAGGCCAACCTCTAACCCTTCTTCAAAGAGGGCAAGAGGAATATTTTCCGGAATAATGTTTCAATGTCCATAATGAGGAAGAAGCCAACTTTGTGGCTTACCAACAAGGTGGTTACCAAAGGTCTTATCAACAAGGCCAATGGAGACAAGATCAAGGAAGACAAAATTGGAACAATAATCAAGGTGGAAAAGGAGTTGGTGCTTCTCAAAATTATGCACCAAGAGTTCCTTACAAGCAAGGTGAGAGTGAAGGGAGAAGTCAATCAAAATTGGAAGAAATGATGGTAGAAGTCCTCACGAATCAAGAAAGTTATACGTGATATCAATGAGATTAAGCAAATGGTCAATGCTCATAGTATTTCTATCAAAGCTCTTAAATCTCAAATGAGCACCCTTTCTCACTAAGTGAATCAAAGACCTCAAGGAGCACTACCAAGTGACACGGTAGTGAATCCTAAGAGGAATGGTAAAGATCATGTGAAGGCAATTATGACAAGGAGTGGAAAAATATGGGAAGATCCTAAATCAAAAGAAGATGTGGATGAAGTAGAAATGCAAAAGGAAGAGCAAAACAAGATGGAGGAGTTACACCAAGATGAAACAAATGATGTGGAAGTAGAGATTTCAAGGCATGAAGTGGATGATGAGGCAATCCCTCAAGAACCAATCCCCGAAGTCACTACATCTCAAAAATCCAAACCAAAGAAAACTCCACCACCCAAAAAAAGCCTTCCTAGTCCAAGTTCCATTCCCAAAATTCCACTTCCTTTCCCACAAAAGAGTATGAAACAAAAACAAGCATCTCAAGCTAAGAAAATTTGGGATAAGTGTTACACCCCGTATGCCTAAAGTGATGTATATCATTCTAATGATATGTTAAGAATGATTTAAGTGAGTTTCAAGTTATAAAATGACCATATATGATGTTTATATGTTGAAATAAAGTTTGGGAAAAATCAGATTTAAGTTGCGGAAAAACCGACTAAGGAATTGCCTTGTAACGAAGCTTTTTCAGTAATTAATTTCGTATGTTATATGAGGTCTTTTTGGGACATATCATATACCAAATTGAAGGTCTTGGAGTTTAGTTTCCAAAACTTTTAACGGTTTGTTCATACAATAACTGGATAAAATGATATGAGTGTCAGAAGTCAGGCCAGAAAAAAAGGACATAAGCGCAAAAGAGGACTAAAACTGAAATGTTTCAAGTATAAAAGAAAAATTCCTTTCATATCTCGTCATTTCCATAAATCTAAAGAGAGAAACAGTGCTCTCATTAAGTTTTAGGCAACTTTTATGATTTTGAAGGATGGACGTCAATCTTAACTCGAAATTGAAGACAGGTTGCGTCAAGATGCTCTACGCGATTAAGGTAACGTTATGCTACCTTCAATTTCGTCTATAGTTTGAGTTTTATAATTACATCATGGCTAAGAAAAGTACCTAAATACTGTATTATAGCTTGTTTAAGCTTTAGAAGGTGTTGAATTCAACTGAAACAAGGTTGAGAAGCAAGAAACATCAAAGGTATGTAAGGCTAAACCTTTCTTTTGGCAAGGCATGTATCTTGTAGCTTTTGAAGCTTTTCTTAGTTCCAAACATGGTGTTTCTTGTTGGGTACTTGTATATCATCAAGGGAACCTTGTATATACTTAATTTTGTACTAAAATCCAAGGTGAAAGACGTCCAAATCAGCAAGACAAAACGTTTCAAAATCTAAAAAATTGTTTTGATCTTTGGACAGTTGTTAGTATATTGATCATAACTCCTTGTAAAAAATTGATATTTAGATTCTTTAAGAATCCCCAGAACCCTAAGACATATATCTAAAACTTTTATGAAGACTATGAAGTCTATAACTTTGATCTACACTCTGAAAAATTAGGTTGAAAATCAGGACAGTGGTGCTGTCCAGACATTTTATCTGCGGATTTGTTATGTCATCCAGTCGTCTCATCTTGTTATCCGTTCAACATGTTTATGTTATCAGTTTATCTGGGTATCCATTCCCGTGTATAATATAGTGCTGGTTCTGTTTTTGCGGATCATCCAGTTTCAGGGGAAACTCTGCCGAAATTTTTATAGAAATTCAAAGAGTTGCACAAATTCTGAGTTATAGGTTGTGTCTATAATTCTATCCAGAGTTTTCTTATTATTCCTTTGAGTCCATATCTATTGTTGCCACATGTGTTATGCCTCATACATGCTTATGCTTATATTGTGATCATATTATGTGTGATTTGGAGTCCCCCACAGAGGATGGACATTGGACACACAGTCCGGTCGTGTGTGATATTACCCATCTGGGGGACACAGCCCCTCTGGTTCAGGCGGGAGTTGAAACACCTAGTGTGACCGGATGTCATTCACACACTCTGACCAGAGAGACTAGATATTACTGGCTGGGGAAACATAGCCCATAACACCCGCCAAGTTTGTTATATACGCGTATATAGCCACAGTATGCACTGCATGATTATACATGAGCTAGTCCAGGTTTTCAGTTACCTGATTTGGAGGGATACAACCCATAACACCAGACAGGTACTCGTTCAGGTTTTCAGTTACTTGATTTGGGGGGATACAGCCCATAACACTAAACAGGTACTAGTTTAGATGTTCAGTTACCTGATTTGAGGGGATATAGCCCATAACACCAGACAGGTACCAGTTCAGATAACAGTTCAGTTTTAGCTCAGTACCAGTTATCAGTTCTCAGTTATCAGCCACCAGTTCTTAGCATCAGGATCAGTTGACAGTTATCAGTTCCAGTTTCTAGTTACCAGTTATCAATCATATTACAGTTATTTATCAGTATAGTTCAGCTCAGTCTTCAGTTTTAGATTCAGCTAGACTTCAGTTTATATTCAGAGCATGTTTAGTACGTTCTTTAGATTTCCAGCTATATTGCTATGCTCCAGCTCATATTTACATATTTATATTCCAGCCTTACAGTTTCATTCAGCTATGATATATTATATGCTCATGCCTTACATACTTGGTACATATCGTACTCACGCCCTTTTCTGGGGCGCTGCATTTTCATGTCACGCAGGTGCAGATAGATCAATGTTTTGACCACGTTAGTAAGCTATCTATCAGCTATTGGAGTCACTCCGCTTACTCCTGGAGTTACTTATCTTTTGGTATGTGTACAGTCAGCCAGTTTGGGTATGGCGGGGCCTTGTCCCGTCCTTTGTATATTCAGTTCAGCACTCTTAGAGGCCTGTAGATATGTCCCTATGTGGTATGTCAGTATGTTGTGTATGTCAGCTTATGTTAGCCTTGTTAGCTTTTTGCATTGCATAATTCTTATCAGTTAGGTTTATACTTATTCTGTTTATCAGTTATATTCATGGTTAGCAGATTATCAGCTGGATTAGTGATGATCGACACTTAGTGTTGGTCATCCGTCGCGACCCTAGGTTGGGTCGTGACAATAAGATAGCATCAACATCCATCAACCTCTCTTTGGTTGATACATTGAGCCAAATGTCAAATGTTGCATAGCTTGTGAAAGATCTTGTTACCAAGAAGAATTATGAGGATTATGAGCCAAGCAAGGTGACTCATCAATGTAGTTCAATTGTCTCAAAACATATGGCAAGGAAGATGGAGGACCCCAGAGCCTTCATGGTTCCATGCATAATTGGAGGGACGCATTTCCCTAAAGCTCGATGTGATCTTGGAGCTAGCATCAATTTGATGCCGTATGCGGTTTACAAGACTTTGACTACCAAGGAAGTTCCTAAGGCTACAAATATGAACTTGCAAATGGCCGACCAATCCATGAAGCAAGCAATTGGAGTTGTCACCAATGTTCTAGTGAAGGTGGAGAAATTCATATTCCCGGTGGATTTTGTGATACTTGATTGCCCGGTGGACTTTGATGTCCCCATTATCCTTGGGCGTCCATTTCTAGCTACTAGGAGAGCACTTTGTGATGTGGAGAAGGGAGAACTTACATTTCGTTTCAATGGTAAGAAGGTTGTGTTTCATATATGCAAAACATTGAAACAACCTATAGAGGAGGAAGCCACTTGTTCTTATGTGGACATGGTTGTGGATGCGTTTGTGGAAAAAGAGAGCATTCTAGTGAATCAAGCGGATGAATTAGCCGCGGTGATTTGGAACCTGGATATTGATAGTGAAGAGAGTATTGCCGAATGTGTGAAAGCATTGGAAGGACTTGGCACTAAACCCTATGTTCCCAAAAAGCTTTCCCTTGATCTTGAAAACCGAACCACTCCTCCCACAAAGCCCTCCATTGAAGAACCTCCGAAACTTGAACTCAAAGTACTCCCAAGCCACATGAGATACACTTTCCTAGGCCAAAACTCCACTCTTCCCATAATCATCTCTTCCCACTTAACCAAAGAACAAGCAGAACAATTAGTTGGACTGGTGAGAAGGAGAATTAAAGCAATTGGGTGGACTCTTGCGGACATAGGAGGAATTGACCCGGGAGTATGCACTCACAAGATTCTTCTTGAAGAAGGATGTAAACCAACGGTGGAACATCAAAAGAGATTGAATCCTCCAATGCAAGAAGTTCTCAAAAAGGATATCATAAAATGGTTGGATGCGAGGGTGATTGTTCCACTCTCCGATAGTGAATGGGTCTCACCCGTTCAATGTGTGCCCAAAAAGGAAGGGATGACGGTAGTTCACAATGAAAAAGGTGAAGCTATATCAACTCGAACCGTGACCGGTTGGCGAGTATGCATGGACTACTGTAAGCTCAATAATGCAACAAGAAAAGATCATTTTCCCCTACCTTTCATTGACCAAATGCTTGATCGTTTGGTGGGCCGAGCTTACTATTATTTTTTTGATGGACATTCTGGGTACAATCAAATCTCAATTAAAGCAAATGATCAAGATAAGACATCCTTCACATGTCCTTATGGTACTTTTGCATTCTGCAAAATACCTTTTGGACTTTGTAATGCCCCGGCTACTTTTCAAAGGTGCATGCTTGCACTCTTCCCTGATATGGTAGAAAATTTCTTATAAGTGTTCATGGAAGATTTCTCCGTAGTGGGTGATTCTTTTAAAGATTGTTTACCTAATTTGGAGAAAGTCTTAGAGAGGTGTGAAGAAACCAAACTTGTGCTTAATTGGGAGAAATGCCACTTTCTTATTCAAAACAGAATTGTTCTAGGGCACAAGGTATCTAAGAAAGGAATTGAAGTAGATCATGCAAAGATTAAAGTCATCTCCAAACTTCCACCTCCTACAACCGTCAAAAGAGTGAGAAGCTTCTTGGGACATGCGGGATTTTATCGCCGCTTCATCAAAGATTTCTCCAAGATTATTAACCCATTGCGCAAGTTGTTGGAAAAATATGCTAAGTTTAAATTCAATGAGGCATGTTTGAAAGCCTTTGAAGAGGTCAAGTTGAGATTGACAACTGCACCGATAATAGTTAGTTCAAAATGGGATCTTCCATTTGAGCTTATGTGCGATGCTAGCAATGTTGCATTGAGAGTCGTGCTTTTCCAAAGGGTTGAGAAGATATTTCACCCTATCTATTATGCTAGCAAGACCACGAATGGAGCTCAACAAAATTATACAGTGACGGAGAAAGAGTTGCTAGCCATTGTATTTGGCTTTGAAAAATTTCGATCTTACTTGATTGGATCTAAGGTCATTGTGCATACCGATCATTCTACAATCCGATATTTGATGGCCAAGAAAGATTCAAAAGCAAGGTTGATTAGATGGGTACTCTTGTTATAAGAATTTGATCTTGAGGTAATTGACAGAAAGGGAACTGAGAATCAAGTGGCGGACCACTTATCCCATTTGGAGGAGGGTCGCCCAAAAGAAACCCTTGAGATCAATGATTCTTTCCCGGATGAGAGGTTATTGGCGGTATCTTGGGAGGAAACTCCTTGGTACGCGGATTTATCCAATTATGTTGCATGTGGAGAGATCCCGGAGGATTTCTCATTCAATCGAAAGAAGAAGTTGATCAAAGATGCACGACAATACTTTTGGGATGATCCCTTTTTTTTAAAGTATGTGTCGATGGAATGATAAGAAGGTGTGTTGCCATTGCCGAAGCCGAGCAAGGAGCTATTCTTGAAGGATGTCACTCCACTCCTTATAGAGGACATCATGGAGGTATTAGAACGGCGGCAAAAGTACTTGAATGTGGTTTCTTTTGGCCTACTTTGTACAAAGATGCTTATGAATACACAAAGAGTTGTGATCAATGTCAAAGAACGGGGGGAATCTCAAGAAGGTATGAAATGCCCCAAAACCCCATTGTGGAAGTTGATCTCTTTGATGTATGGGGAATCAATTTCATGAGTCCTTTTCCAAGCTCTTATGGTATGAAGTACATCCTTGCGGTTGACTATGTGTCTAAATAGGTTGAGGCAATGGCCTTTCCAAATAATGAAGCTAGAAGTGTCACCGCCTTCCTCAAGAAAAGCATTTTCACAAGATTTGGCACCCCTCGTACTATCATAAGTGATGGGGGCACCCACTTTTGCAATCGGGCCTTTAGCTCTTTGTTGGAGAAATATGGGGTAAGACACAAGGTTTCTATACCTTATTATCCCCAAACAATTGGCCAAGTTGAAGTGCCAAATCGACAGATCAAGCAAATTCTAGCCAAGTCGGTTAATGTGAACCAGACGGATTGGTCGAAAAAGTTGGATGATGCCTTATGGGTGTATTGCACAGCATACAAGACTCATATTGTGATGTCACCGTTCCGGTTAGTCTTTGTCAAGGCTTGTCATCTCCCCGTGGAGTTGGAGCATAAAGCTTTTTGGGCATTGAAGAAGCTCAACATAAATTGGGAAGTAGCCTCCAAGTCTCGGGTGGAGAAGTAACATCAACTTGAGGAAATGAGATTCCTTGCCTATGAAAATGCAAAGCTCTACAAGGAAAAGATGAAGATCATCCATGACAAGAAGATATGGAACCGAGCATTCAAGGCAGGGGACATGGTGCTATTGTTCAATTCAAGATTGCATCTATTTCCCGGAAAGTTGAAATCAAAGTGGAGTGGAACTTCAAAGTGGTGGAAACATCACCTTATGGATGGGTCGAGTTGCAAGAGATGGGAAGTTCTAAAACTTTTCGAGTGAATGCACAAAGAGTGAAGCACTACTTGGGATGTGAAGCCGAGCCTAAGAAGGTCGCTTGCATCTATTTCTTGGATCCTTTAAGGCTGAGGTAACACCGTCGTGCCGCGACATTAAATCAAGCGCTTCTTGGGAGGCAACCCTTACTTTTAGCATTTTAAAAGTTTTAGTAATGTATTTAATGTAAAAATCTCATGTGAAGTTCTGTGATGAATGCATTTGATCTTGGTTGAAATGGTGTTAGTGCAGAAAAAATGCTAAGGACGGAAAGTAAAAGAATCTGAAAGAAGTTGAAAAGTGGGGAAAGGACCGCCGATTGAAGTGCGAAAGCAAAAGTGCGGCCCAACCAAACGAATTGCGGGCTACCGGTGCAAGCATAGAGGAGAATTTTTCTGCGGAGTGGAGAAGTACTCAGCCTTTCATTTGGCAAGCCGCAACTCCAACTCCGCAATCCATATTGCGGCCTGACCCACTCATGCACACAATGAAAGCAACAAAGTCCCACACGCAATGACTTCGGCGACCCGCCGAATGAGCTGCGGGTCGCCACTCTCATGGGCCTGACGGGTTTTTACCCGACTATAAAAGGACCCAAGGTAAGTTTTTTTTTACTTTTCACTCCAACAAGAAATTGCATGACCCCCGATAATCGGAACCCACTATTCCGGCAACCCACTACCTTCCACAACACTCCAAATCACTCCATTGCACTCCACTACACTGATTCACAACTACTCTCTCGTGTTTTTCGACCCGTTTCTCGCAGATCCGGTAAGGTTTTCTCCCCTACTTTTTTAATTTCATATTTTTAAGTTTGGGGTAGTAAGAACTTCATGTTAGGCGTAGGGATTAGTGATTAACTTGATATCCATGTATAGTAGTGTTAGGGTTTGTTCTTAGTTTTCATTTCATGAAATTGGAACCTTAAGAGTGTGATTTTGGGTTTACTTTGTTCTTAAATAAAGAAATGAGTAGAAGAAGAGAGTGAAAGTAAAAAGACCAAAAATTGAACTTGAATGACACCATGAACATACCTTGTTTTGTAGATATTGAAAAAGTTTTGAACTTTGTATGTTTCTTGGTTGACTCTTCATAAATTTTGGTTGAAATCATGGTCTCGTTCTTGAGAGAGAGTTGGAAAGAAGTGAGATGTTGAAAAGACCACATAGGAGTGTGTTTGGGGGTGTAAGGGAAGTGAGATTGGAAAACACTTGGAATCTATGCACTGTAGAAAAGAAAATCGGCCAAGGATTCAGCAAGTCGCCGATGAGGTAGCATGCCGTACAATAAAGTGCGGAAGACACTCGGCGTGCTGCAAAAGAAAGTGTGAGGCTGCCAGTGTCATCAGTGAGCTCCCAAATTATGCGACTGAGGATTGCCCATCGCAGGTTAAAGGCGACTCGCTGCTCCATTTTTGTCAAAAGTTTTGCGAGTCGCCGAGGTTAAAGTGCGCCTCACAAAGTAAAGGGTGAAATGAGTAGGCGGACCCTTAATTTCAACTGCAGGCCGCCGACTCTCACAGAAGGTTGGAATTTTCTGCGGCATGAACCAGCATCTCGCACTTCATGTGGCGACCCGCTGGTGCTTCTCAGCACTGGTTTCTGCGGGTCGCCTCTACATGTTTGCAAGCCCGCCTCTTGTTCTGCTGCCCGCCTTATCAATTGCATCTTATGAACTGTTTGAATTTTCCAAATGCTTTATCCCATTCCAAGAACTTCATATATTAGTTTAGTTTAATCTTAGCATAGTTAGGAGTAGAATAGTGTAGTGATTTAGTGACTCACATTTTCCTTGGAGTTGATCCTTCCCAGTTACCAAAATGTCACATCAAGCACCATACAAGAGAGCAAGGAGGGATACTCCTCCACCAAACAGTTCTTCAGAGTGTGACCTTTCTAGCAATGATTTATCTGATGATGAACCATGTGAAGCAACTTTTAGTACAGATGGAGAGCATGAGGTGCTTATTTGTGAGAGGAGAGTAGTACTTGACAGAGTGAGGGAGCTCAACCCGGCATTCTACAAAGCTCTCCGTGAAACAGGATGGAGTGACATCTTCACAAGAAGATTGGGGGCAGCAGTGGTAGAGCTAGTTCTGGAATTCTATATTGCACTGAGTGAAAAACAAGAACCAGAATGTGTGCTCGAATGTAGGGTGCAACAGTGGAAGTGTCAGCAAGAGCATTAAATCAACACCTCCAAATTCCAAACTTCGTTCCTGAAGAATACATGGCCCAGTTGGAAATGAGAGAGAAAATGCAAAGAAGGTGGTTGATTCCCATTATTGGGCGAGAGAGGAGGCCAACATGGAGTAGAGTTGGTGCGATAATTACAACCCAAGATCTTAACTTTGAAGCCAAGGGTTGGAATGCTATTGTGAGCTCAAGAATCTTACCGACAAGAGAGAGCCACATGGTTACCCTGCGAAGGGCAATTATCATTGGCTGCATCATGAGTGGGATACCAATTAATCTGGGAGCTGAAATGGTGCAAGTGATGTTTGATGCTGCAAAAGCTGGTGATTGATATTTCCCCTATGCCAACACCTTAACAGATTTTCTTATGGGCCAGTGGTGTGATACTTTGGGTAATGATGACTATGCATTTGCAAGAAGGGGTTTTAATTTGTATACCATTGAAAATGAAAACAACCCACTTCACCCAACACCTGCTGCACCCATTCACGGGGCACCATCACAAACTGATCGACCATCTTCTTCAAGAGCTCCTCCACCTCAAGTGCATCAAGCTGAAGCTGCTATTGCAAGTCTTACTCGGGAACTCGAGGAGCAACAAGGCAAGATGCAAGAGTTCGGAGTCCAATTGTGCAACATGCCAAGGATGCAACCACCTCCACCTTCTTTATACAAAGGTCAATCCCACTGAATTTAACCAACTAAGTGAAGCCATCGATGCACACACAAAAGACATCTTGAAAATTAAAAAGTGCATTCATGTGTTTGTAATCACGCATCAAGATATGGCAAACAGCGTAAACGTATTGTGGAGTGAAAGGGAGTAGGGACAAGAAGGGTCGAACCATCCAACAACCCAGAATCTACGCACCCAATAAACACGAGAAGAATGCAAGAAGAGGCACTTAGAGATTTGGGTGTGCTCAGAAACAGGGAACTTGACGAAGAAATCAAAATGGATATGGCTAGAATGGCCTCAATGGAAGAAGCAATGAGAGCAAGAGCAGGGAGAGGGCAAGGAAGTCGACAAGCCCCAAGAAGACATGTTGAAGGCAAGGGCAAAGGAATTGCCCGAGATGAATAGGAAGTTCTTCTCTCCCTCTTTGATTAAGCCATGAATTTTTGTGCTATTTTGTTTAGTTGATTTGGGACATAGCAACTTCTCATGTTGGGGGTGGATTAACTTATCTTTTGATTGATATGTCCTAAACTATTTTCATGTTTATGTTTGTTTTTATGTTGATATGGATGTTTAACTTAGGATGTTTAATGTAGGTTGTTTTTGTGATGTTTATATTCATGTGATGTCTATATTTATGTTTCTTATCTTTAATTATGTCTTTAAATTCATAGTGTAGTTGTTGTTAATATCATATCATAAGAAAAAAGAAAGAGAGAAACCCAAACAAATTGAAAAAATTTGAAAAATCCCAAAAAGAAAAAGATTCCAAAGGTACTCTCGTGAACTACGCTTGGGATGTTGTCTTCTCTCCTCTGATTCACACTTGTGCGATACGTAGGCAACCCTTGTGAAACTCATTTTTACTTGGGTCCGAAAGCAACAACCACCCATCGTAAATACCACTTTTGTAAATAGCGTTGAATTGGGAAATAACCTTCTTGGTTTTCTTTGACTCGGTTCTTTTCTCAAGAATGCAATTCTTTTGAACCGGGCACTTTTTAGGACTCTAATCATAGAAGTGTCATCCTTGTTTTGTGACTTGTTTGATACCAACACATTAGGAGCACACATGAGAAAGTTTGTCGATCGTTTTTTGAGAGTTGCACCTATAACCTTTAGGTTCTTGTGATGACTTTATGCATGTGAAGTATAGGCTAGGTCCTCACTTTAAGTGTTGGAAAGTTGATGTTCTTGTCTCTTGTCCCGTATGGTAGTGAGGTGAGCTCTTACTTAAAAGCTTGTTAATTGCATATGCATGTTAGAACTTGGCTTGTGTGTCCTTAAAAATGAATGAAGTGTCAATTTAGTGGTTGGATAAGATGATAGGAATTTCTTTGACCCGTTTAAGCCTTTAAAGCCACCAAATGAAATTAATCCTCCGTTAGCCAACTCTGAGCCTTAATATCCTTTCTTTTGATAGCCATGTAAGTAGCCCGAGCCAATTCTAAGTGCTTAAATAGCACTAAACCTTCTCTTGGCCCTACCTCCTTGAGGCATTGAAAGACGTGCAACTTAGACTAAAGTCTAAATTTAGGGGAAGGGAACAAAGAAATGATAGCTATGTGGCTCTTCGAAAAAGAAGATGATTGTATAAAAGAAAAGTTGCAAAGGAGAAAATAAAGAAAAGTACAAAAATAGAAAAAGACAAATTGAAAAGACACAAATAGAAAGAAAAGCAAGTGAAAGAATAAGAACCACAAAAGCAAAATAAAGAATAAAAAATGGGAATAAGAGCTAAAATGTAAAAAGAAAGCTCAATGTGAAATGTTTGCAAAGATGATGTAGTGCCCAAGGAGGGAATTTAGTCACTCTTTATCCAAATTATACCCTACCTTTATCCAAAAGCCTACATTACGACCTTAGAAGTCATATTTAATCCTCAATTGATTGACATGAAAGGAAATGACAAGTGACACTAAGGCCAAGCCTATGACATTGTATGTGCTTAACTTGCATTCTTTTGAGAGTGAGAAGCTAAAATTGAGGGTCCCTTTTGTTTGCATTATATTGAGATATAGGGACCCATTCTTTGTGGTGAGAGCATTAAGGGACTTGAGACTTAAAGGTACAACCAAAAAAGCCTTAGGTGAGTTGAGAAAGCAATTGTGCTATGCATGCTCTAGTCCCCACTACAAGCTTTCGAAGATATAGTTGTGACTATGGCGCTTGTAGATTGATTGATTGGATTCTCATGTGTGAAAATAAGTGTTAGTATCAACCGAATTCATGGACTTCTTCTTGTCCCATTCCTTTGTTGAACTCAATCCCGGTGCTAAGAAAATGAAACATGATTTAGTTCTTAATGTTGCTTGAGGACAAGCAAAATCTTAAGTTTGGAGGAGTTGATATGTTGATATTTTGTGCTTAATTGCAACTCATTCCGACTAGCTTTTATCCTTTTTAGCGATGTTATGTGAACGAATCTTATGTTATTCTTCATGTTTCAGGTTATTATGAGAATTGGATACAAAGCCAAAGAAAAATGGGTAAAAGAGCAAATATAGATATACTTTGGCTACAAATTGAAGGACATGAAGATAAGGCAACAGTTGGAGCGGCGCCTCGCCGAATCTGAGGCTCAAGAGGTCAACCATCTGCCAAAGGAAGGGAGAATTCACAGCAATCAGCAACACAAACGTCGACTAGCCGAATGAATTGCTGAACATCATCGGCGGCTTAGCAGAATGAACGACATACCCGCCGATGCTCATAGAAAGGTCTTGAAATCTGCGAAGCCTGAAGTCGACCGCAGTTGGAATGGCGCCCTGCCAAACCTGCATAGCACAAGAAAAGGAATGCTTAGCAAAATATGAAGGCCGCGAGCCCGCAACCAATTGGGCGGCGAGCCGAATAGGCGGCGGTATGGCGGAAAACAGGGGAAAAAAGGCATTTTTGTAATTAATCGTATAGCTTTTAAACCCATGCCTATAAATAGGCCCTTATGCCTCCGAGAAAACAGACCATTTTTCAGCTTAGAATATTAGTTTTTGCTTTTTGAATATTCTTGGAGAAATAGGAGGGTTTCTACTTGAATCTTTGTAAGGATTATATTCCTCAATCAAAATTCTTATACGATTCTTGCCATTCCGTCTTACATTATGTGTGTGTTAGACCCTAGTATGAGTAGCTAAACTCATACTAGGGGTTTATTCATGAAAATTTGATTATCTTAGCTTCAATCTTGTACTTAATCTTGTAAAATCAATGGGTTAACATAAATCTAGCTTTCCATCATACTTTCTTAACTAGGGTTTAAGGAATGGCCGTACTTGAACCTAACCCTACTTTGCTTTTGTCACCCGAAAGGGATTGAAGGCGTAGGTTAATGGAGACTAGTGAGAATTTTGGTTACATTGGTTGCGACCTACCCCATCTAAAGGAGACGACCAAAAAAGGTCATCCCCGCTCGGGTCTTTGGACTAGGGTTTCTAGCACTTCATTATTGACTCGATAGGGCTTGATGAGGTACATCCTCCCTATCTCGAGAGGGTTTTGAGGAATACATTAGAGGTCCGACCATTGACGACACCCATATGATTTGTGAGGTTAATACAAGTGTTTAACTAAGAGAATCTTGTCGGCGTGGATAAACCCCTAGCTCATTCCCATGGTTTACACCCATCATCATTATTTAGCTTATTTTACATTAATTGTTAGTTGTAGTTGTAGTTAAGACACTTTTACCCTTATTCATTAGGAATATACGGATAATTCTTAGAACCCGCTATAATTCATCCTAAGTCTAATAGATTACTTCGCTAAGCTCCCTGTGGAAATCGACCCCGACTCTTGTTGGGTACTATTACTTTTGACGACTGCCCATCATCCTTAGTGGTGCGTGCATTGAGCGTGGATCAATGGACCCAACCAGGCACCAAGAGCTTGGAATAAGAAATTGTCTAAGTTCCTACTTCAAGATGGATACAAAAGAGGTATAATTGATAGCATACTATTTTTGAAAGAAAAAGGTAAACATCTCTTAATTGTTCAAATTTATGTAGATGATATAATCTTTGGTGCTACTTGTGAAAATTTAAGTAAGGAGTTTGCAAGTTTGATGGGGAGTGAGTTTGAGATGAGTATGATGGATGAACTTAATTTCTTTTTGAGTTTACAAATCAAGCAAACCTCAAATGGAACTATGATCCACCAACAAAAATATGTTATGGAACTGCTTAAAAGGTTTGACATGGATAATGCTAAGGAAATTGATACACCAATTGTCACTGCTACTAAGTTAGAACGTGATGAACATGGTAATTCAGTTGATCAAAAATTATATAGAGGCATGATTGGTTCTTTGCTTTATCTAGCTGCTAGTAGACCTGATATTGTATTTAGTATGGGCTTGTATGCTAGATTTCAATCAGATCCTAAGGAATCACACTTGAAAGCTGTTAAAAGAAATTTAAGATATCTGCAAGTAACAGGTTCCTTGGGACTTTGGTATCCAAAAAGTGGAAACTTTAATCTTGTTGGATATATGATGCTGACTATACAGGTTTTCTTGTGGATAGAAAAAGTACTTCAGGTATGGCACATTTTCTTGGTGAGTGTTTGGTTTCATGGGAACCAAGAAAAAAAATTCAATGGCTCTTTCCACTACAGAAGCTAAGTATGTGGCAGCTGCCTCATGTTGTTCTCAATTGTTGTGGATAAAACAAAAATTACAGGATTTTGGTGTTGATGAAGGAACTGTTCCTTTCAATTGTGATAACACTAGTGCAATTAACATGACTAAGAATCTAGTGCATCACAAAAGGACTAAACACATTGACATAAGGCATTACTTTTTTAGGGACAATTATGAGAAGGGTTTGATCACTATAGCTTTTTGTCCCACTGATAAACAAATTGCTGACATTTTTACAAAGGCCTTAAGTAGTGATCATTTTGAAAGGAACATGTTAGAATTATGGATGATTAAATTCACCTAAGTCTACTTAGCTTTACTTCTAAAATTGGCTAGAAAAATTAGCTTAAAAAGGAATTTATTAATGTCAATTTGAAGTTTCAACTCAGCTCCATACTTAATTGTATACTCAATGTCATGATTTTTAATTAAGTTTGCTAAATTTTAATGATGTTACCCTTATGTTCTTAGAATTTCAGATTGGGCAATTTGATTAAAATTAGGTGTGGAAACTGTTCCTTATTCTCAGGTATGTACTCCTTTATTATTCAGATATTATTAGAGTTTGAAGGTTATCGGTATCTAGACTAATTTAAATCCCACTCAAACTCTATCTCTCTGAAACTAGTCCCATCAAGGAACCGTTCCACACTCCATCTCCCACTTGAACTCTTAATCATAACGGCTACTTTTGAAATGTTCAAGAAACCTAAACCGACTACAATTCTATTTAATCAAGGAAGCTGAATGGTAAATCGTTTTACACTCCAACTCTATCACTAAATTCACTCCTATATAAACTCACACTCTCATTTAATATTTTTTCATTAAACCTTGTACAAAATTTCAGAAAGAATTGTGAATTATCTTCTTAAACGCATAATAGCCATGTTTTTATCTCCAAACACTGATTCCACTACTCCTATTGCTGATCAACCACCTTCCACCTACCCACCATCACCCATGAAAACTACTTCACCACACCTAGAAAATCCAAACCCTCAAAACCTTGAACTTGAAATTCAGGGGGAAGGATCAGTTCCATTTGTTGCTGAGACGCTAGAACAAGTGGAGAATTTGTATAGGGCTATGATCTTATATCAATTTCAGGTAAACTACGCTGAACCCCTTAATGTTGTTGATGATCAGGAGAAAATGTAAAAGGTTTAGGACTGCCTGTTTCAGAGGTTAAGGGAGAAAAGGAGGATGTGAAGGGTATAGAGGCTCCCATGCATGAGTCTCCAGGGTCTCCAGAGGTTGCTTTTAGAGCCCCCATAGAGGATGAAAATATGGTGGATGTTGAGGATGCTGCTGAGGCTCTTAGTGACAGTGATAGGCCTATAATTGATTTAATAAATGTGAGAGTAATGAAAACAAAATTAGAGAAACAGGGTCATGTTGATGCAAAAGAGCTTGCTGCAATCAATGCAAGGCTCAAGAAAATCAGTGAAAGTTATAAACCTGGGGTTAAGAAGAAAAGCTAAGGGAAAGTTCTGCACAGGCCAAGGGAACTGTTCCTTCTGCTCAAACTTCTACTAGTGGGGTTAGGAGAACCAGGAGCATTGTAAGGGCTGCTGTTGAGAGAATGACTGCAGCTCTTGAGAGAAGTAGGAAGGGTAAGCAGAAACAGGTGCCTGAGCCTGTGGTGGCAGTTGAGGATTCTGAGGAGGAATTGGAAGAAAATGTTCCTTTGACCAAAAAAAAAAGATCATCTCAAAGGATGTCTGTAAAGACTGATGATAAATCCTCTAGTGCTGGTACTATCTCCAAGAGAACAAAGCCCTCAAGGAGAACACTGGTGGATGAAAGTAGTGACTCCGAGAAAGATGCTGAGAATAAGGGTGCTGAAGCTGAAAGTGAGAGTGAGGATGATGAAGCTGGAAAAACTGTGCATGTTGATTTTGACAAATGGTCATTGTTGAAAGGTAGGGTACTTACTGATATGGAAGAAGAGGGAATGGTCTGGTTGTTGCAAAAAATAGACAAACAAGGCTGGAAGGACATGGTCCTTAAAATTAGAGGGAAATTGGCCAGAGATGAGGTGGTTGAATTCTTTTTCAATTGTGCCATCAATGAAGGCAGAATCAATAGTTCTGTGAATGGTAAGGAAATCTCCTTTGATGCACAAGAGTTAGGTGAACTGTTTGACATTCCTTTTGTTGGTTATGATGATTACATTAAAGGGGAATGGCCTGATCTAACTAATCTGCCTACTGCTTTGGAAACTACAGTTAAATTTTCTGAAAATCCTAATGAGGAGGAACCTAGAGCTGTAGAGAAATGTGAGATGCAGCCTTATCACCCGTTATTGTTTGAGTTAGTAAACAAAATCATCTTCCCCAGGCAGGAGAAAAGAGGACTAGCCAGCTTTTTGGACATGGTCCTTATGGAACTATTGGATACTGAAAAACAGATAAATTGGCCAATGTTCATGGTTCATTTGATCACAAGGTTTGTAACTTGAAAGAAGAAGCATGCACTTCCTTTTGGTTTCACTCTTACTGACTTGTTTGACAAATTGGGAATTTCTTTGAAGGAATTAAAAAATGCTACCAAGAAGGAAAGGTTTGGTGCTACTACATTGATAAGTTGTGATATGACTGTGAATGCTGAGCCTACCGTGGTTGGAACTTCCAAGGGGCTACTGAACAATAAGGTTAGAGCTTTGAGGCAGCAGATAGGGGTGCAGGATGCTGAGATCAAGAGATTGGAGAGAGAAAGGGACTTCTGGAGACTTGAGGCTGCTAAGGCCAAAGAAACAAATGAAGTGATGCTCAAACAGATGTTTGGGTTGCTGCAGGGAAAAACTAAAGGACCTGGTCCTTCCAACACCTGATAACCCAAACCAAAAAGCCATCTTTTGTCCAGTGAGATTTAGCTTAGTTTTAGTTTCCTAGTCTTCTTATCTTTAGTTTTTGAATATTTTAGTAGTACTTGCTATTAGTTTGTTCCCCTGGTTGAAATCTTTTTTCTAATGATGTCATATCTTCGATGGCTAATATCATTTTAATGCAGTTGCTTTATGTTGAATTATGCTTGCATTTTGAGTTGCCTAAATGGCTATGAGTTGCTTGTTGTATTGCTTAAAATAATTCTGACTTATGCAACCTTTTCAATGATGCAAAAAGGGGAAGAGTAAGTATGATTTTGCTTGTGATATTTATAACCTGTTTAACAACCTGATCCTTAATGATGAAATTAGTTCCTACTAATGTTTCTTTTAAGTTGCAAGTCATGATTCAGGACATTAGACATTAAGGACATGAAGCAAAGTCTATGAGTTTATCATCATCAAAAAGGGGGAAAATGTTAGCTTGGAGAAGCCTGGAGCTTGGAGTTTTGACTGATGACTAAGGAACAGATCAAAGGACATGTTCCTTTGAATCACTGCATCTGAATAAATATTTATGCAAAATCATTTGAGCAGGAAAATTAATTATTATCCTAAAATCTAATGTTTATCTTGATAATTATGCAGGGATGCACGAGATAGAAAAGATTGCATAAGATTGGGATAAGGCTAAAGGATTTCGTCTATCCAAGCAAGGAGTTCAATTAGGACTCAAACTCTGGAAGGCTTTAGAGTTCTAATTACACAAGACTTCTCAAGATTTCAAGTCTATAAATTGAAAAGCATTTCAGTTGTTGAAGGCACGCACAAATATAGAGAGTTTAGAGATATAGCATTGAAGTAATTCTAAGTTATACATGAGCAGTCGTTAAGCTACAGGGAACTAAGTGAAGAACCTGTTCCTTAGGTTGAGTCTTGTTGTTCTCAGTCTTAGTTCATCTGTAGTAGGATCTATTGAGTTGTACTATTTACTTTCATAGAAGTTCTGTAAGAGTACACATCATTCAAGTCTGGTACTTTGAGAAACTTAACTAACAGTGAAAGGGGTCACTGTAGAATTAGAATTAGTCCTAGGTTAGTAAGAAGGAAGTCTTGTAACCAAGTGAGTCTTTCAAATAGTGAAGTTGAAATCCTACTTTAGAGAGCAGGTCGTGGTTTTTTTAAACCCAAGTTATAGGGGTTTTTCAACGTTAAAATTCAGTATTCATTTACTTATTCTTTATTTATTCCGCACTTAACAAAGTAAAGGAACACATCTGATAAACTGGTCCTTCAACGTAATAGTGGTGTGTCTAGGGGAAAATCTGATACCAAGTACATGAAAGGTTACAAATCAACCCAAAAATTACAAGAATTAGTGGGCACTTAATGGGGGATTAATTGGTAACTAATGGGGAGTTAAGTGATAGAACTAAATGGAGAATTAAGTCTCCAATGACTTATGGAATGTGATGAATAGGGAAGACAAATGGACATCCATATTCTACATATTTTATAACATATTTATAATTATTATAACTATTATGTTAAATAAATTGAGGTAATTAGGTGTATAACTATTTTTGGTAAGGATATTTTTGGAATGATAGAATTTAAAAACAGCTTCTACTTTTAAGAAAAGCTACTTTTTCCAGTTTCTTCCCCATAAACCGAAAACAACTTCTGTTGTCAGTCAAATGCACTTATTTTTTTCCTTGAAGCTTAGTCAAACACATCAATTTTTTAAAATAAGTACTTTTTGAGAAAAATAAGCATTTTTGGCCCCCAGAAGTTTGGCCAGGGAGACTCTAAACCTCGTTTGTCTCAGAGCCCGTTTGGTTAGCTGAAAAAGTAGCTTTTAAGCAATTGTGCGTAAAAGCACTTTATAACTGCTGAAACTTATTTTGTAAATAAGTAGTTACATGTTTGGATATAAATGCTGAAATTGAAAAAGAAATTGCAGAGTTGTTTGGTAAAACAGTATTTTTTATGTTAAATGATTAAAATATTATTAAAATAAATAAATAAATAATGGGAGGATAATATAGACCTTTTGTTAATGAGGGTAATAGTGGAATTAGAAAAAATTATAAGGAATAAAATGATAAAATCATTACTCAAATCATAACAGCTTTAAGCCAAAAACAATAAGTTGGGATTGTGCAGCTTCTTGCTTTTGGCTTATTTTACTTAAAAACCAAGTGCTTTTAAGTCATTTTACACTTACCAAATGCTTCTACAATCAAAAAGTGACTTAAAAAAGTTAGTTTGACTGGCTTTTAAGCTAACCCAAACACCCTCCCAACCTCTTTGTTGCATTGAAAGACATGTGACTTAGAATATTAAAATTCTAAGTTTGTGGGTTAGAGGAATGAGATCATAGCAAAGTGTGAAAGCCAAAAAGAAAGGAAAAAATGGCATGAGAAAAGAAAACAAAACAAAAGAAAAGATAAAAGAAAAGAAAAGAAAAGAAAAGAAAAAGTGAAAAACATAAAAGAAGGTGAGATCTCATTTCGAAAGTGGCATTGTAAATACAAATAAAATAGAGAAAAATAAAGAAATAGTCACTATTAAAAATTTTCAAATATTAATATCATTCACATGTCCAAAAGCCTACATTGCAAGTCAAAATAAAGTCCTACATGATTATTTACCAAGTTTACTTCCATTGATGGGGGTGGCACACACCTAGTTAAAGCTTATGATATCGTTTATGCATTCTTTGAACATTCATTTGTGAGTGTGAGTGATCTTTTTTTATTCATATACTTTCCTTCATGAAAAGAAAATATCACAAATAAAAGAAAAATAATATATATTTAAAAAGCTAGGAAATATAAAAGAAAATCATATGTTTTATCTAGCATTTGTGCTGAAAACCCATTTCTACCGAGACCAATGAAGCTAGCAAGACGGTGGTACCAGAGGGATTACAAGTCAATCCAGAACATGGGGGAAAGCTATATAAATATGAAGAAATTTTTTCTAAAATTAAAGGAAAAGGTTCATTATTGAATTGACATGGCTCACAACTAAAGATGGCAACTTTGGCTAACTGATAATTTTAAGGTATGACAATGTCACTTGTATGATCAAGCTTAGTGATATATCCTGTTGATATGATAAGTCCATCAATACCGGTGGACTAAATTGGAGAAAGTTTTTGCTAATATTTCCTAAACCAAAGTGACTCAATTTTGTTTTCTTTTGTCCCATGTCTATTGGTGAAAACGTAAAACAAAGGATTGACATTTATCAGAAAGGCTGTACCTTTGTGATCATGTTGCAAGTGCATCTTCTCTTCGAGACAACAATGTTTAGTATCTTAATTCATTGGTCCTTTAACCTTTTAGTGTCCTCTCACTAGTCTTCTCCTGAAAATAAAAAAGAAACAATTAAAGATGAGGTCCCCATCACAAATCACAAGCATAGGATAAATTCTAAAGATTTCGGCGTCGCACAAGACCACGTCGATTTTGTGGCATGGACAAGTAACTGTAAAGTATTCAATTTTAAGAATTTACGCTTATTTTTCACTAAAAATTTCAATCTACTCCTGATGTTTGTCCTTATCAAATTTACTTTTCTGTTAATTCGATAATATTTCTTCTACTACTCTTTAAATAAATGATTTCAATCTAGTCCTGATGTTTGTCCTTATGAAACTTACTTTTCTGTTAATTCGATAATATTTCTTCTATTACTCTTTAAATAAATATAAGTGAAATAAACATATAAAGTTTTTCCGTTGAGCTTAATGTTTTAAGTATGACAAATGAAGGACCTAGTATTCTGGAAGAGACTTGGTCCTTACGGAGAAGGGCGCGACTGATCGAAAAGATTATGGAGTGCAAATCCATGCATAACTAAGAGTAGTGGCGCGTGAACTATTGCGCATCCTAGTCGGCTAAAAGAAGTTATGCCGTGGCTGTGTCTTTGAAGTATGAATGAGAATTGGAGCTAAACAAGGAAAGGATCACAGGAAATCTTGACTTGTCATATTTACAAAGTTTCCTGGTGAAACACTACTAGGGTTACAAAGCCCATATAAAAGCTAGTAATTGAGGCAGCCGTATTCAGTTATTCACTACAAGAGTTGAGAGCAAACATAAGGCGATCTATTAACTTTCACTGGTGATTTAACTGCTGGTGACAATCATTGAAGAACTTAGAGCTTAAATAGAAAATCTCAATAGGTTCTTTATTGATGTTGTCATAGACTCTGAGCTGTAGTAGTTTTACCTACTTGCTTATCTAGAAGCATTTGTAATAGGTGAATCTTGAGTGTTTACTTTGTAAAGCTAGAGTTTAGTTTTGTTGAGTGATTAGGGTCTAGAGTGTAGCCCCTTGGTTACAGAGTTTTGTAATCTAAAACTTGCTCTTTGTGTTAGTGGATTGATTCTAAAATCCCAGAGTGTGGGTCGTGGTTTTTCTCCCTTGAGCAGGGAGTTTTCCACGTAAAAATACCGTGTTCTTTAAGTTTGCAGTTTGTGTGTGTTGTGGTGTTTTTCGTAAAAACAGTTGTGACAAGACCAAAGTTCTAGACGTTAAGAATATGGTTCTTCGACGAAAATCGGAGGATACTATTCAACCCCTCCCCCCTTCTAGTATCCATAGGAGGTGCTTAGAGTATAACAAGTGGTATCAGAGCAGGTTTCTCGGTTTAGGTTAACACCTTGAGAAGGATCTAATCATGAGTGCACCACTTACTATCACTGAAGGACAGTCGGTTCTGAGGCCCCCACAGTTTAATGGGCAATACTACGCTTGGTGGAAAAACAGAATGGAGAACTATATCTGTGTTGAAGATTATCAACTCTGGTTGATTGTGCTGAAGGAAATCTGATTCCAAAGAAGGTTGTTGGTGAAGGAGCCGCTGCTCGAGAAGAAGCTAAGACCAAGGATGAGTACACTGAGGCAGATTACAAGATGATCGAGAAAAATCACAATGCGAAACGACTTGTGATCTGTGGTCTTGGTCCGAAAGAATTCCGCAGGGTTTCATCTTACAAAACTGCCAAGGAAATATGGGATGCCTTGGAAGTTGCTCATGAAGGAACGACTGAAGTTAAGGACTCCAAGATAACAATGTTGAAGAGACAATTTGAGCTGTTCACCATGGGAGAAAAAGAGTCAATACAAGACATGATGACAAGGCTGACTATTATCACAAACGAGATGAGGTCTCTAGATATGGAGCTGCCGGAAGTTGAAATGGGGGACAAGGTTCTGAATGTACTTCCTGACTCCTGGGAACCCAAAATGACTGCTATTGTTGAGTCCAAACTTCTTAGTTCTATCAGGCTTGAAGAACTGGTTGGAAGCTTGAAAACACATGAAATGATGAAGGAATCAAAGAGTAAACCATTGCCCAAGAAGGACAAGACTCTTGCACTTGAAGCAACTGAGGAATTTGAGGAGTACGTTGACTTGCAATCAGTTGAAGATGCTATGGTTAGTGCCTTGAGGCAGAAGTTTAATCTGGGAAAGTTTAAGGGGTTCAAAAGGAACAACAAAGAAAACACTGGTAGAAAGAACATAGTCGACAATCCAGACTACTCAGGGTATTTTAAGTGTTTCAAGAAGGACCATGCGGTTATGGATTGTCCAATGTGGGAAATTGAGTGGATGAAGAATAGAGCCACAAAGGAGAAGGAGAAGGAGGCATCAAAAGATAATGATAAAGACAAGAAAAAATTCAGACGACTTCCAAACTTCAGAGCAGAAAGAAGAAAGAAGAAGGAAGCCTTCTATGCCACATGGGGACCAACTGACAGTGAGTCTGATGAAGAAAAGGAATCCGAGGATGAGTCTCCACTAGCATTGATGGGATTTTCTGGTGAGAACTCAGATGGAGAAGATCCACGGGAGTTCAGAGGAGGAAGAGATCCTTTTAATCCACCTCTGTTTAATGGAACGAGTTACAAATGGTGGAAGAAACAAATAAAAGTCTTCCTTCAAGCGATGGATTACAGTCTCTCTGGCTGATTGTGAAACGAGGAACTCATGTACCTGTGAAGAGAGTAGCAAATGGATCTTTGGTTCCAAAGCTAGTAGAAGAACTTGATCCTCAAGATATGGATTGGCTACAAGCAAATGCCAAAGTTGTGTTGTACTTGAGAAAAGGGATGACGACTGATCTACTAGCAAAGGTGTTGGAGTATAAGTCTGCAAAAGAAATTTGGGAGAAGTTGAAAGAGATCTACACTGAAGATGACCAGAAGAAGGAATCAGCTCTCATAGCAACTGATGGTGAAAAAGCTGCTCATTCAGCTAAGGTATGTCTTTCTGAACTAAAAGAAAATTTGCACACATACTCAACTGAAAATCTAATTTTAATAACTGTCACCTTAATTGAGGGTTATGAAAAGGTAAAAGCTGAGAAAGACAAACTAACTGATGATGTTAGTTATCTAAGAGCAAGATACAAGGGCTTTCAAGAGCAAAATGTTGAACTTGAGGAAATTAATGCTCTTTTAAAAGGGCAGGCTCTTGTGTCAAACTCTAAGATCTCAGAACTTGAAATTGAATTAAATCAGTTGAAGGAAAATGTAAATGGTAAGCAAGTAATCAGTGAAGGTCAAATTTTTCTTGAAGATGAGCTCAAGAGAACAAATGAGATCCTGTATCAGGAAAGTGAGAAAAACAGACTTCTCAAACAAAAGTTTGAAAAAGCTAACTATGAGCTTACCAAATTAACAAAATGGAACAAATCTTCTGAGGCAATGAACTAGGTTCTTGAAAACCATAACAAAGGAAAACGAGGGCTAGGATTCAAGAAATCTTTGCCTCCATATAATCCCAAGAGTAAGTATGTGGGTTTGCCCTGCAACATGTTGTGCACCTTCTGTGGTCAAACTGGGCATTACAGACAAAGGTGCATGGCTGCAAGCAAGGCAAAGGCCAAAAATAAGAGGATTACTTTACCTGAATGGGCTAAGAAAGGTTTGATTCATCAATTTTCTCATAAGAAGGGACCCAAGCTTGTCTGGGTTCCTAAAACTAACCCTTGATTTGTTTTGCAGGCTGGAGTGAGAGTGAACAACCCAAGGTGGATCCTTGACAGCGGTTGTTCAAGGCACATGACTGGAGACAGAAGGAACTTTCTCTCACTCGCAGCATTTCAAGGAGGCAGTGTAGCATTCGGTGGAGGAAAGAAGGGTCAGATTGTAGGAATTGGAAAAGTTGGGAGATCCTTAGATCATGCAATTGAAAATGTATATTGTGTTGACGGTCTCAGACACAATTTGCTGAGTATCTCTCAACTATGTGATAGAGGAAATGAAGTGAGCTTCTCGTCTGTTGGATGTACAGTGAAGAATCTACAGAGTGGAGAAATTGTTATGAAAGGAAAAAGGGTGAATAATGTGTACAAAGCATCACTGGGATCACTTCCTGGAAATAATCTGACATGCTTAAATGTTCAAGAGAGTGATTCCCAGCTGTGGCACAAAAGGATGGGACATGCTAGTCTATCACAGCTCAACAAGTTAGTTTCGAAGGAGCTTGTTCGTGGGCTGCCAAACAAGAAATTTGAAGACATCAAGATATGTGATGCTTGTGTTAAGGGGAAACATGTGAGATCATCTTTTAAATCCAAAAGGGTGGTGAGTACATCAAAGCCACTGGAGTTGATTCATATGGATCTATATGGACCAATGAGAGTCAGAAGCAGGGGAGGAAAGAGGTTTGTGTTCGTGATTGTTGATGACTACTCAAGGTATACTTGGACCTTGTTCCTTGCGTCCAAAGATGAAGCTTTCGATAGTTTCAAATACTGGGCTGGAGTTGTGCAGAAAAGGTTGAGTCTTAAATTGATCAGTATCAGATGTGATCACGGCACGGAATTCGAAAATGCAAAATTCTCTGAGTATTGTACGAAACATAATATTGATCATAATTTCTCTGCACCAAGAACTCCACAGCAAAATGGAGTAGTTGAAAGGAAGAACAGGTCTCTGGAGGATATGGCAAGAACCATGCTGCTATCAAGTGGTCTTGCAAGAAACTTCTGGGCTGAAGCTATAAACACTGCATGTTACTTGCTGAACAGGTGTTCCATAAGGGTCATTCTTGACAAAACCCCTTATGAACTCCTCAGAGGAAGGAAACCGAGTATTGCACATCTGAGGCCTATTGGGTGTAAATGCTTTGTCCACAACAACGACAAGGAACCATTGGGAAAATTTGATGCAAGAAGTGATGAGGCAATCTTTCTTGGTTATTCTACCCAAAGTAAGGCATATAAAGTGTTCAACAAAAGGACCCAAACGGTGGAGGAAAGCATGCATGTTGTGTTTGATGAGTCAGAAAAGGAAATTGATGAAAAGGAAGTGGATGATCAGGCTATTGGTCTTGCTCGAGAAGATTGTGCAGATAGCACTGAGATCTCAGAGGAAAAGGAGGAACCTTGTGAAGAAGATGGAAATCTAACTCAAAAGGAACAAGGAGTTAATATGTCAGGGGGAACAGCTGATAAGGATGATGAATCAAATGATCAGGAAGAATTCACTCAAGCTGACGCTGAAGGTTCTTCTCCTCACATACAACCTCGACCATGAAAACATCAAAGCTCACACCCTCTGGAGAATGTGTTATCTGAGTTAGATACTGGGATAATAACTAGATCTGCCCTGAAAAACTTCTGTGCATTGCCTTCCTATCATCTATGGAACCAAAGAATGTAAAGGAAGCTTTGGAAGATCCATATTGGGTCTTAGCTATGCAGGATGAACTTCATCAGTTTGAGAGAAGCAAAGTTTGGCATCTAGTTCCTAAGCCAAAGGACAGATCAATCATTGGAACTAAATGGGTGTTCAGAAATAAACTGGATGAACATGGTATAGTGACAAGAAATAAAGCTAGACTGCTGGTCCAAGGGTACAGTCAAGAGGAAGGAATCGATTATGATGAGACCTTTGCACCAGTAGCAAGGATGAAAGCAATAAGGATGTTGATTGCCTTTGCAACATACATGAAATTCATGCTATATCATATGGATGTAAAGAGCGCTTTCCGCAATGGTTATCTGAACGAGGAAGTTTATGTGGTGCAGCCACCTGGGTTCTTGAACAGTGAGTTTCCTGATCACGTAAACTTGAAAAGGATCTCTATGGGCTGAAGCAAGCACCCAGAGCTTGGTATAAGAGGTTGTCAGGCTTCTTGTTGAAAAATGGGTTCTCGAGAGGAAAAATTGACAACACACTATTCTTGAAGAAGAAAGGAAAGGATTTGTTGGTGGTACATGTATATGTTGATGACATTATATTTGGGGCCACTGATGAGGAACAATGCAAAGGATTTGCTGAATTAATGGGTAGTGAGTTTGAAGTGAGCATGATGGAAGACCTTAATTTCTTCCTAGGACTGCAGATAAAACAAACCCCTGAAGGAACTATGATTCATCAACAGAAGTATGTCAAGGAGCTTTTGAAAAAGTTCGACATGGAAAGGGCAAAAGAAATGTCTACTCCTATTGCCCCTGGAACAAAGCTGGATATGGATAAACTAGGTCCTTCTACAAATGAGACAAAATATAGAGGAATTATAGGTTCACTGCTCTATCTCACAGCTAGTCGACCTGATATTGTGTACAGTGTGGGACTGTGTGCTAGATTTCAGTCCAAGCCAAAGGAGTCTCATCTGACAGCTGTGAAGAGAATTTTGAGATACTTGAAAGGAACTCAGGATTTATGTCTATGGTATCCAAGGGGTGGTACTTTTGAATTGATTTGTTTTGCAGATGCTGATTATGCAGGCCACCTGGTTGATACAAAAAGCACTTCAGAAATGGTACATTTTTTTGGTCCTTGTCTGGTTTCATGGGCCACTAAGAAGCAGAACTCAATAGCTTTGTCCACTGCAGAGGCCGAGTATGTAGCTGCTGCATCATGTTGCTCTCAATTGCTGTGGATCAAACAACAGTTAGAGGACTTTAGAATTAAGTGTGGAGTTGTGCCTATTTTCTGTGACAACACGAGTGTTATGAACATTGCCAAGAACCCAGTCCAACAGAAGAGAACCAAGCACATTGATATTAGAAACCATTTTCTTAGAGATAATGCAAGAAAAGGGTCTAATAACCATAAATTCTTGCAGGACTGAGGACCAAATTGCTGACATCTTCACCAAAGCACTGAACAAAGTTCAATTTGAGAGGAACAGGTTGGAGTTAGGGATGACCAAAATACATGGATGATCCAGCACCTTCTCCCCAAGGTTTGGCTAGTTAAGTGCTCATTATTCTGCTTGTAAATATAGTTCTTATAGTCCAGTCTAATTTTGTACTTTGTTAAGTATACTTGTTCAACTAAGTACTACTTGACTGTTCTAATGAGTTCCCAAGAAAGAACCAACTGAGTATGTAGAAGGAACCATGACAAGCATGAGGAACCGTGTTCAGGTACATTCATACAGCTATACATGGTAAGTACTGTAGCTAGAATTGATTTTTTTCAAACGTGCATCAAGAAACCTTCCATGTTTGTGTAACCGCCCAAGTTTATAGGAAAATTCCCCTTTTTCAGTTTCACTCTGAAATTTTAAAACTTGTCCCACTCACCTTAGGTGTCTTAATTATAATTCCATATAACCATCACATTTAAAACTTTCCCGGTTTCCCAAGAACTCTAAAAGGTGTTCCGTTTTTAAATGTCATCATTACCTCCTACTCCCTAGATTGAGTCTCCTTCATCACCCCTCTCTCATTACCATCTGTGACAAGCGGAACCCTACTACATTCTTTCTTTCTCTCTCTAAAACTGCAAAAACAAGAAAACTTCTCTTCTCAAAGCTACCTCCAGAAACAAATTCTCAAAATGTCTCAAGCACAATCATCATCTGCTTCACCAGCGAAAACCTCAGAAACCCACACCTCCAAAGATCCCTCTCTTAAACCCCCGCCTCTACTCTTGCTGAAAGAATTGCCAAGGCAAGGTTGAAATTTCACAAAAAAGTGGGAAAGAAGGTTCCCAAGAAAGCCGTTGTGAAACCCTCTGCTCCAACGTCGGCATCACCAGTTCCCGATGTAAAATCAGTTGAGGTAAGGCCTGATTCGACCCAAGCTAGTTCTACTGCTTTAGATTTTATTGTAAGCCCTGGAAAATTGAGCACTGAAAATTTAGTTAAAGGGTTAGATGAACTTGTAGAAACAGTAGAGCTTAGTTGCACAACTGATCGGGGGAAAGTTGTTGAGGGGAATGTGCAAGTTGTGTTAGAGAATTTTGTACATGGGGTTGGTTTTCATGTGCCTAAGGTAACTGACAAGGTGGTGGAGTTTGATGTGGTTGAAAATATGTTAGAGTCTCAAAAGGGCCCAGTCGACGAACCTAGTTCGGAGGATGCTCCTCTTGAGAAAGTTCAGGTGGAGTCTGTATTGGAAGGTCCAGTGGGTGAAGGACCTAGTTCTGTTGAAGGTACGAAGGAACTTAGTCAAGAACTTGGTTCTTCCTCAGTTCCTGCTGTAGCTAACGATGCAGAACTTGATTGGACTGATTCAAAGGAAAACAAAGAAGAGAAAATTCAGGCTGGTGATGGTAGTGGTGAGAAAGTTGTGGAAAAACCAAAGAAAAGTGTGAAGAGAAAGTTTGGTGAGGAAGATGAGAAGATGATGGAAGAAGAGGAAGTAGTTTTTGTTAGTGAAACAAAGCCAATGAAAGGAAAAAGAAGAAGACTGGTGAAAGGTGGAAGAGTTGTTTCCCAAAGTAGGTTAGTAGATGACAGTGATGAAGACTCTCAGGGTGAGGATGAAGGTGGTGATGAACCTGCTTTACAGGCAGTACCTAGGAGAGTGGCTACTAGGTCTGCTCTGAGACAGCAGGTAGAAAAACTGGCAAAGTTTGATAAGAAGCTAGGCAAAAAGGTGGTAGAAGAGGAGCAGGAGAGTGTTGCTAAGGAGAAGGTAGAGAGTGATGAGGATGGGGATTATGTTCACCCAGATGCTTCTGCCACTGATAGTGAAGTGGAAGCCAAGAAGAAAAAGAAAGAGGATGAAGAAAAGGTTGACAGGGTAGCCTTCTTTGCTAGGCACCAGGTACTGGCTGGGAGCATATTGAGTGACCTAGAACAGCATTACATGAGGCCCTTGGTCAGGAAAGTAGAAGATCAAGGTTGGCTAAAGCTCTTTGCAAATGAGAACCGATGCTTATATGCTAAAGAGATCAGAGAGTTCTACATAAACTGCAGAGTAGCTGCAAGAAGGGTGTTCTCTGTAGTCAAAGGAGTGGAGCTGAAGTTTGGAAGGAATGAGCTAGGAGTCATTCTTGATGTTCCTGCTGAAGGTTATTGCAGGTATATTAAGTTGAAATGGCCTAAGAGAACTGATGGTGTTACTCCTCTGAGTGTTGTGAAGAAATTCTCAGGCAAGACTAGACTCAGAAAGGAAAGAAAGGTTGAGAAGAAGGAGATGGAACCTACACACCAGTTGCTCTTTGAGTTTGTCCATATATTCCTGCTACCTAGAGGGGAGAGAAATAGTGAGGCTTGTGCTCTTAACATAACATACATGGACCTGCTGGATAGGGGAACAAAGATTAATCTGCCTGGCCTGATTATCAGACATATCAAAAGGATTCCAGACACTGACCAAAAGCCACATTCCTTAGTGCATTCCTACATCCTGCATCAGGTCTTTGAGCATTTTGGGGTGCCCTTGGAAGATGGAAGGAAGCCAACTCTGCATCAAATGTTTGGTCAAAACTTGCTGAAGAACTGTGATTTCTTCAAGGAGAAGAGGACATCCAAGAGGCCAATGCCAGTTAAGCAAGAGCAGCCTGAGCAAAGTGAAGATTTTGGACCTGATGAAGCCATTGCAGCTGTGAAGGAACTGGAGCAGCATGTGTTGGAAGTAGATGAAGAAAATGCTGAACTGAAGAGGCAGTTACAGGTGAAGGATCAAGAAATTGATCGCTTGAAGATTGAGTGCCACAAACATGAGGCCGATTTGGTAGTAGAAAGGGCCAAAAATTCAAAGAATATTGAGGCACTTGTCAAGCACTTCAACCTGAAGAACTGAGTCCTGCCCATTTCCTTCTGTGTCCTTGTCCAAATCCTTGCCTTACCTTCCCTCCTGTCCTCCTTTGATGCATTTTTTAAGACAATTGATTTTTGGTTCTGTACTTATTGGGCTGTGTGTTTGCCACGCCTTGGATGATTGGTTTTAAATTTCTTTTGCTTGATATTTGGGTTCTTTTATGATATATCTGGCTCTGGTTGGGCCCTTAGTTTCATTCAAATGTATTTGGTTGACTTGTTGCCTTGTGCTCTAGACTGTACTGTACTAACTTGTTCTTGCAGGATTTGAATCTTTTCGATGATGCCAAAAGGGGGAAGAAGGAATGTTGGAGTGTTTGTGACCTAACTCACCTGTTTTAAAATTCTTTCAAAGGTATTGTTGCTTCTGTGTTTTTGGTGTTTCTGTCTGTACAGGTTCTTTGGCAACATTTGTTTGTCATCATCAAAAAGGGAGAATTTGTTGAGCTGAATGTTTTGAAGTATGACAAAAGAAGGACCTAGTATTCTGGAGGAGGACTTGGTCCTTACGGAGAAGGGCACGACTGATCGAAAAGATTATGGAATGCAAATCCCTGCAGAACTAGGAGTAGTGGCGTGTGAACTATTGCGCATCCTAGTCAGCTAAAAGAAGTTGTTTCGTGGCTGTATCTTTGAAGTATGAATGAGAGTTGTAGCTAAACAAGGAAAAGATCACAGGAAATCTTGACTTGTCATATTTACAAGGTTTCCTGGTGAAACACTACTAGGGTTACAAAGCCCATATAAAAGCTAGTAATTGAGGCAGCTGTATTCAGTTATTCACTATAAGAGTTGAGAGCAAACATAAGGCGATCTATTAACTTGGTGAATTAACTGCTGGTGACAATCATTGAAGAACTTAGAGCTTAAATAGAAAATCTCAATAGGTTCTTTATTGATGTTGTCGTAGACTCTGAGCTGTAGTAGTTTTACCTACTTGCTTATACTAGAAGCATTTGTAATCGGTGAATCTTGAGTGTTTACTTTGTAAAGCTAGAGTTTAGCTTTGTTGAGTGATTGGGGTCTAGAGTGTAGCCCCTTGGTTATAGAGTTTTGTAATCTAAAACTTGCTCTTTGTGTTAGTGGATTGATTCTAAAATCCCAGAGTGTGGGTCGTGATTTTTCTCCCTTGAGCAAGGAGTTTTTCACGTAAAAACACCGTGTTCTTTAAGTTTGCAGTTTGTGTGTGTTGTGGTGTTTTTCGTGAAAACAGTTATGACAAGACCAAAGTTCTAAACGTTAAGAATCTGGTTCTTCGACGAAAATCGGAGGACACTATTCAACCGCCTCCCCCTCCTTCTAGTGTCCATAGGAGGTACTTAGAGTATAACATTTTCCTATCAAAGGAAATATAGTCATATTGTAAAATAGTACAAAGGATATTATGTTTTGTTAGAAAAAGCATAACACTTTTTCAACTTCTTTCAGCTTGTCTAGTACATGAAATTCTCCGCGTAGAATTGGATATGGCTGACACTCCATGGATGTAGAAAAAAAGAATGTACATGTTAGTAATTGTGTTAGCCAATTAAGCAGTTCTTTTGAACCTTTCTGACCCTTAGTATAAGCTTAAACCATTCCATTGACTTCCTCCTTTCCACTATTACTAAGATGTCGAAAATATTGACCCCCAACTTCCACAGTGAAAATCTATATAAACATAAACATTATACCATCAACCTCTACTCGTAGGGTTTAATAATCTTCTTTTCTTCTCTTCTTCACACCCTTTTATTTGCTCTATTCTCTTCTACTTCATATTAATGGCCAATAATTCAAGAATTGGCCTATTTTTTCTCATAGCATGGATAACCTTTACCAATACGTTCAATTCCACATTCATGACTATACAATCCTACATTTTCTATATGTACGAGGAACAAAGTACCACTGCTTGTTCACTCACCATTCTTGGATTCTTCTTCACCATTCTCCTCAATTTTCTACAGCTAAAATATCAAGACAACGACAAAACTGATCCATTTCAAACACATCCCAAAACCATGCAAGTTTCAGTAACTTCTTTACTCATTTACTACTTAATATATGGTGTTAACCAGAGATTTTCTTGTCATCCTCTTTATAGGATATTGTCTGACCTCGTACAGCTTGTTATGGTTTTCTTTAGTACTCTCTGTTTGGCTTCTACAGCATCTGTCCTGTTCCCGGACTCTGTTTCCCCTGCTGTATATTTGCTCTGTTTTCTGGTTTGTGGAGGTGAAGTGTTATATTGGGTTTTCAAGAATATTATGCAGCAGTTTGAAGAAGAATCATATTTTCAGAGAAGGAGAGGTGAACCACTTTGGAACTCTGTAAGGAGGAGGACGAATATGGTTTTATATCCAGGGGAACAAAGGCCTAGACTTCGTGTGTAATTTTTTAAAAATAAGCAGAGAGAAAATGTATCCTAGGTGTGTGTGTATTTGTACCATGATTATTTGTCATGTTGTTTTGAGATTTCAAGTGTTGTAGTAATACTAAGTTATGCATGCATCATGCATGTTATTGATGGATATTGTTACTTTTTCCTTAAGTAGGGGTCATGTCTTGCCCCAGTGTAGTGAAGTTTCAAAAGTTTCCAAGAATTTTATGGAGTAGAAAACGTTGTATTCCATTATTATGGAGGGTATGCTAATTATTATCCTTGGCAATATGTGTCTTTTTCTTTGTCTTGTGAATCGTGAAGATACAAATTTTGTTAAACCTTACTACTTTCTTGTATGTCCTATTCATGTCTCCTTTTGTCACTTTTGCATTCATCTCCGTTTTAGGAAAAGGACATTGGACAGTGACAACTTTAGGTGTCTCTGACTAAGTTGTCACTGACTTGTAAATGAAAGGAGTGGGAGTATAAAACTTTTGGATGATTCAAAATAGATGGCTTTGTCATTAATATACATTTTCTTTTGACTTTTTTTTCGCTAACGATCGGGGACACATTATCAGTTGCACTATTAAATGTTTTGTAGGGCAAATATTTGCTCAAACAATATTAACATCTCACCAATAAAATTAACCTTAACAGTTAAAATTAATTAAAGAAAATATATCACTTAATACATGAAAATTGTGTATAGAAGAACACATGTTTTGCATTTGATATAAAAGCACAGTTTAAGTAAGAATATTTATAGGGTTGAAGAGTAGACAAAAGAAAAGAAAATGTTACATCTCTTATTGATATCCTAGTTTAAATCTTTGTGACAACTGGGTTTCATCGTTTACATATAAAAGAGTGAAATCTTTTAAATATCTTCATCAACTATTTGTAAATCTTCTTTGATTTACTTACAAGTATGTTTTTGTCAAGAATGATTATCTTCTTAAGACAAACAATGAGGTTTCTAAAATATAGGTCTTTGACTTATTGAACTCGGTTATGATGTCACTTTTCTCTAGAGGATTTTCCTTCTTCGTGGAGAGACCAGTTGATTTTGATTTTGAAAGCAAGTCCTAATAACTACATTGAACTGTTTGGTCTTTGTCTCTTTTTAGCCTTTATATCCTCATATATTCTACCCTCACATAAATCAAACAGAAAATCAACAAAATATAATGTATGGTAATGTGGTAAAGATTGCTACGCAGTGATAATGGTCATACAAAATTATTCGTCCTTCTCCGTGTTTTGACTATTTTTTTTTTTTTTTTTTTTTGTAATTTTCATTATGGAGCATTCAAGAAGAAATGCATGGACATGCAACACCTATTGACATGCCATGGACATGCAACACCTATTGGATATTGGGAAAAAGAACTGATAATTTTTACTATTTATCAATTCAACACTACCTGTGAACCTTATGACCTTCAAATAATGTGGTAATAACCTTCGTCCTCCTATATGATCCTCCCACTAACTTATGTATATCACTCGACATTATTCACAATTTTTGACTTAAGGACCAAACTTAGATAATGTGTCCATATGTAATTTTGTAAATGATATTCTTTTTCTTTTTCCTTTTACCCTCGCCTATATAAATGAGAATTAAAGGACTCCTACATCAACATTCTCTCCTGCTTCTTCTTTTCCTTCTTCACTCCCTTCTATTTGATCTGGCCCTTGTAGTTCAATATAATCATCAATGGCTAATAATTCAAGAATTTGCCTATTTCTCCTCCAAATATGGACAACATTTACCAATCAGTTCAATTCCACTTTCTTGGCTAAACTTTCCTAAATTTTCTCTATTTACAAGGAGCAAAGTACCACAACTTGCTCTCTCACAATTCTTGTATTCTGCTTCCCAATTCTCCTCAACTTGCTACAACTTAAATATCAAGGCAATGACAAAACTAATCCATTTCAAACACATCCCAAAATCATGAGGGTTTCAGTAACTGCTTTGCTCATTTACTGCTTAATCTATGGTGCTAATCAGAGATTCTCTTGTCATCCTATTTATAGGAAATTCTCCAACCTCGTAAACTTGCTATGATTTTCTTTAGTTCTCTGTCTTTGGCATCTATTGCCTCTGTTCTGTTCCCTGACAATGCTTCCCCAGTTGTTTTTGTGCTCTGTTTTATGCTTTTTGGAGGTGAAATGCTGCATTGGGTTTTCAAGAAAGTAATGGATCAGTTTGAAGAAGAATCATATTTTCGGAGAAGGAGGGGTGAAACTGGTTGGACCTTTGTAAGGAGGAGGATGAATATGTTTTTTTGCCCAGTCGAAATGAGGCTCAGTCTTCCTGTGTAATATTGCAGATAAGCAGAGAACTATATATTATTGGTGTGTGTAGTTTATACAGTACCATGATTATTTCTCATGTTATTTTCGAGATTTCATAGTTGTACTAGTAATATTAAGTAAAATGCATGTTATCGAATGATATTGGTACTTTTTTTCTTACGTTGTGGTACTGTCTTGCTCTTAAGTATAGTGACACCGTTTTCATGTAAAATATCAGCCCTGGGCAATATTGTTTTCTTTTTCTGAGAAGGTACAACAAATCTTGTTAAATCTTGGTATATCTTTCTTCCCTGTTTTATTCGTCACTTTTTTACCTCACCTTTTGTCACTTCTTTATTCTTCTTTCGTAGGAAAAATAATTTCTTATCCAAATGAATTTCTCAAATATCGCAAAATATTTTGAATTCAAACACGTTAATACTAATTTATGTTGTTTCAATACATTTGTCTTGGAAGCGTATCTACCGTTTTTGTTTGTTCTAGAGTAGATCGCTTAAACCAAGGACTGAATTTGATAAAGTACAGTTAAACCTCTCTATAGTGGCAGCGTTTGTCTTGAATTTCCATGGCTTCTATAGAGAGGTATTGTTATACACGTATACTGTCATTTGACGTTTAGATTTCATTTAGCTGTTATAGTCAAAAAGTTCGCAAAAAATACATGTTGAATTTAAAATCTCAATAGATTTTCATATTTCATTAATTAAAAATTGAAAAGGTTATACATTATTAATAAATCTATAACTAGTTGTACCGCACCAATTAAAAAATTTAAATTTAAGGAGCATATGCATTTAAATATTAATTGAAACTGTAAAAAAATCAAGTTTGACATAAGAACTTTACAAATTGCAGGTTGTTTCGTAAATTGCAGTCTCTTAGTAGTAATATAACACTTGAATGGACTGTGTTGGCCTAAATCTAATTAGAACAACAAATCGAATTTATATTGGGTCCACGAAAAAGACAAGAAATTTGATAAGGAAAACGAGACAATAAATTGAAGACAACGTATAAGTGTATTTGATATATTTCGGGATGATTTACACAATCGTTTTATGGTTATTTATAGCCTACAAGGATGAAGACAATAATTATTGCACTTAATGGTCATTACTCCACGTTCAATCGTGGTCTGCCCATGATCTTCCCATTTAATACGTGGGCTACGGTCGGCAGTTACAGAAGTGAGAGCTCGTTCGTCGTAAAGCAAAGTCTTCCTCGAGGAGTGAACCTCATGCCTTGTGTGATGGTTGTCTTCCAATCGCCTCGTGGGATAGCTTGTGGCCAACTTTCACTTCGTGCTCGAGGCAACTGGTCTCGGGAGCTGGGTGAGCTCTTGAGAGCTCGTAAAATAAAGGATTCAGCCTCACCAAGCTCCGAGCACTGTCATTTAAACCTCATTGATTTTTCACCCAATACAGATAGTCCCCCCCACCCCTCGGATAATAGTCAGAATTTTTCGAGGGGTGGATATAATTCGGCGGGAGATTGATGTGGCTATTTGTGCGCCATGAATTTCAAAAATGGCGGTTGTCACTCCATATTCCCATCTATTACACACGCCTTTGCTGATTGGACGCCATTTTTTGCTCCTCCTTCCCCATACAAACGTAATGATGATCTTCCTTTTTACCTTATAAATAACCCAACTTGGTCCCTTTCCACTTCACTTTCACCTTCCTCATTAACAGTGATTCCTCACAGTAACATCTTGAACTTCTTCCTCTTTTATTCAAATCACCTCCAAATTTTCAACAAAAAATGTCTGCTACTCATTCAGTGCAGAATTCCTCAGGACCTTCTAAAGAAAAGACTCCTGAGGTTGCCACCATGATTGTGGGTGATTAACTGGTAAAAGTTTCGGTTCCCTTGAGTATTCTTCCGCCGTTGGATGACAACACAGAGGCAACATCGCACCACAGCGGTTTAATTCCCCGTCGACGCAAAGCCACCGCCAATCGTGGCGAAATTGGTGAGATGTGTGGTGAAGAGGGAGACACTGCCGCAGAGGTTGGTGGTGTTTGACCAGAGATCCCAAACCCCGTGGGAGAAAACTCTTCTTTGAAAGAATTGACTCTCGAGCACGTTATCCCCTCGAAGCTTGACCTGTCCAACGACTTCACGATGCAAGTTCAAACTGAAGCCGACATTAGAAGAAAAAGGAACATTCCAATGGGAGACACCCCGAGCCTGATCACACAAGCCAATATTCGCTTAGTTCGAGAGGATTGCAAATGGGGCCCCGAGGTCCAAGTTAGCATCCCTGCTCCGGAGAGTCGAACGTGTGACATAGTAGAAGGGAGCTCTTTCGTTTACACCTACCCCTTCACAATAGAATTTACTCTTCCTATTCATGAAGTGGTAGACGTCTTCTGCCTGATCTACGATGTATGCTTAGCTCAGATTGGACCAGGTTTCTGGAGGATTGTGCAATGCCTTGATTTTTTTAGTAAAGAGGCTGGTGTCTCCTTTTCCTTTGATCACTTAATTTACCTTTTTTCCCCTACCCTGCACAAGGATGGAGTCGTTCAACTCAATAAACGAGGCAGGTCCTCGTTAATCTCAAAAGGCGAGGACACTGAAGACCGAGGATGGAACGAGCGGTTCATGTTATTGCCCACGAGCCTTCTTTCTTCTTCGAGGCCTGGCTTCCCCGAGCGGTGAACCGGAAGCGTAAGTTTTTGCTTCGGTTACTTTTGAAAAAATTTTACTTCAACATTTTTCTTCTAACCGTCAGCTCCACCATTTTTCAGCTAAGCCAATTCTAATCACACCTCACGTAGACTTGACGGCTTGGGTACAAGCTATCATAATGGCTAGGCCAAGAGATGAAAGATCGTGGATGACTTTGGCCGCTTTGGACGAAAACCAATAGGCGTGCAAGCGTCATGGTTAGACATTTCTCATTTCTGTTGACCCATTCTCCTAAAGCCTTTTTCCTTACCACCCTTCATTTTCTTCAGGTCTCCCTAGTAGGGTGATTACTGTGCCGAAGGAGAAGAAGAAAAAGGATAAAAGGTAGAAAGTCCCCGAGACTGGGGAAGCTTTGAATGAGCTTGAAGATCTAGTTGAATCCTATGGAAAAAAGAAGGAGAAGAAAGAAGAGAAGGTTACTCCCGAGGGGTCGTCGGGCCAAGGTAAGCATATCTTTTTCCCTCTTTCTTACATCCAATCCCATCATCCTTTACCGACTCTTTCTTCTTTTTCCCCCTTTTTTAAAGCTCCAAAAAGGAAAAGACAATCTGCAAAGAAATCTTCTGGGGCTAAACGGGTCAGAGTAGAGGAGGATGTCAACCCCGAGGGAGTCATCCCTCCTCGTAGAGGGTTAATTGACGAGCCTGAAAAGGTGGGAGCTCAGAAGGAAGTTGAGACTATTGATCTCGAGGCATCGGCTCAATCGCCTGATAAAGTTGAAGGAACAACTCTTTCGTTGGCGAACAAGGGGAAGAGCATGGATAAAACCCCTCGCACTGAGGAAGAAGCCTCACGAACTGCATTTGAGTCCGTTCGTGACTCAACTCTCCGAAGGCTGATTAGGATGATTGAGCTTCCCTCCGACCTTTGCCTTTTAGACAATAATGTGGCGGTGCCCATCAGCTGTAGGGGTTTCCTCGGGCTATCAGAGCGGGAGCGTATTAGGAAATCTCTCATAGCTGAACTGATGACTAACGCGGCCCAGCATGCCATTCAGGTATCTTTGTTTCCCTTATCTTTTCTTTAGATTCAATTGCTCCTTTTCTTGCCATAATTATTTGGTTGATCCCTTGCAGGGGTACATACACGCGATCAGGGCTGCCGAAATTAAGACTCATCGAGTTGCCATTCTCTAAGAAACCAAGGACGAATGAGACAAAATAAGAAATGGCCTTCAGCCTCGAATAGTCGACTTAGAAAAATGACTTCTCGAAGCCAAGATCGAGTTGGATGATGCTCAGGTAGCTGCTGACAAAGCTGACCTTAAGGTGACCAAAGCTCGTAAAGCTACTTCTACTGCCGAGGCTAGAATGGAATCCTTGAAGAAGACTTGGAAAGCCGAGCTTGAAGCTGAGCAAAAGAGGATAACTGATGAAGCTAAAGCTATCCTTAGCAGAAATGCTTAAAAATATCGAGCTACGATGAAGGAGAGCTCCCTCAAGATAAACAAGCTAACTACAAAGAAGGAGCATCTCGAGGCTAAGTTAGCGACCCTTCAGGGTAAGATAGCTTCTTCTTCATCTAGGAAGAAGAGGAGAGCTACAAGAGCTAAGGTTGACAAGAATTGGGCTATCATCCAGGCGAGGCTAACGACCCTCAAATAATGCCAAGCTGGGGCGGATCTGGATGCAGAGATAACCAAGGCTGAGAGCAATGCCGTGAAGGCCCAACAGCTATTGAACCAACTCCCCTCGAGCAGTGAGAGCTTGAGCGAGGAGGAAAATGAGGGTTTAGATGCTTCATCTTCTGGGGCCGAAGAATGATATCTTGTCAGTGTACCTTTTGTATTTGCTCTTTTGCTTAGGCATTGGGCCGTTGCAAAAATTTTTATTTTTGGCCTCCGGGCCTTTTAATGGACATGATCGTTTTTCTCAGTGTTAATTTTTTCTTTGTTCTTTAAAGCTTTTGACATGTCGTTTGAATATTCGCTTGCAAGACTTAGATAAATTCGAATGTAAGCTAGCTTAGAACGACGTCTCGTTCTCGAGCCAAGGCGTAAACAAAAATTGGCCTTCATACATTAGATTAAAAAGAAGTTGAATCAAGTTTTATTCCATTGATGAGTTTCGAGGCGATTACATAAACTTTTAGTCGTACTGAGACTTAAGCATATTACAAAGCCATTTCGAGCGACGAATAGCTAGGCTAACTCTTTAGGGAACAGTCCCCGGTGTACGGATAGCCGTTCAAAGTCCTCGGTTTCCCTTGCATCCCCCTAGTGGTCGGGTGTGAAGAATGAAAAATCTAGCACTTTGTGCCGTTCGACCCGAGCATTTTGAGCATTGTCAACTCGATACCGTGGGTGAAAGATTATGCTTTGACGAAGGATAATATTCCTCAATCTAAAAAATAGCAGCGCTTTAAGTTGGAAACATTCTAATTCAAAGGCTCTTGGTTGCCTCGAAGGTCCTTGAGTTGATACTATCCCTTTCCTGTGACGACTTTAATTCGATATGGCCCCTCCCGATTTGCAGCCAATTTTTCTGCTTTCTTCTCCTTTGTCGTTTGATTTGAAGCCTTCAAGACGTAATCACCAACTTTAAAGGTTCTGAACTTAGCCTTTCTTTTCAAATAAGCTTTAGGCTGATGCTTTTTAGCAGCCAAACGAACCAAAGCGATTTCCCTTCGTCCTTCAAGCAAATCTAGTTCCACGTGCATAGATTGCTGATTTGACTCCTCGAATGCACGGGCATACCGAAGGCTAGGCTCACCAACCTCGACAGAAATCAGCGAATCGATCCCATAGGTAAGGGAAAATGGGGTCTCCCCAGTGCTATTCTTCCCAGTCTTTCTCATTGCCCACAATACTCCAGGCAACTCATCGGGCCATGATCCTATAACTTCATCCATTCTCTTCTTAAGATTGTCCACAATTATCTTGTTCGAGGACTTAGCCTGCCCATTAGCACTGGGATGATAAAGCGTTGAAACTACCCTTTTAATCCCCCATTTGGCAAAGAAAGTTGTTACCTCCGACCCGATGAACTGCTTGCCGTTATCACACGTTATCTCCCTTGGAACTCCAAATCTGTATATGACATTTTTCCAAATGAAATCGATAACTTCCCTCTGCCGAACCCTAACAAAGGACCCTGCCTTGACCCACTTGGTGAAATAATCAGTGAGCACAAGGATAAATTTCACACCACCCTTCGCCTTCGAAAATGGGCCTACGACATCCATCCCTCATTTCATAAACGGTCATGGCGACACAATCGAGTGCAATGGCTCCGCTTGTTGATGAATCAACGAGGCATGTTTCTGACACTTATCATATTTTTTGACAAATGCCTTGGCATCTTCATTCATCTCGGGCCAATATTAGCCAGCTCAAAAGAGTTTACGTACGAGGGCCTTTCCTCCGGAATATTTTCCACATTCGCCCTCATGCACTTCACTCATCACGTAGCTATACTCTCCTGGACCTAAACATTTAGCCATCGGGCTGCAATAGAGCCTTTTGTATAATTGCCCATGCACGAGCGAGCATGGAACAACTTATCTTCGGAGCTTCTCAGCTTCCCTTTTGTCTGCTGGAAAAATTCCCAAATCTAAATAAGTGATAAATTTGGTCCGCCAATCCCAATGCCAATTGACTGCGTTGACTTCCAACTTCATTTTTCCCATTGCGGATGTAAGTATCCGAACCTCTGCGTTAGTCCCCGAGTCCCCAGTTTTGATTATCGAGGCCAGGTTTGCCAATGCACCGGCTTCGGCGTTTTCTTCACGAGGGATTTGTTGGATTTTCCAATCTTGGAATTCTCCGAGGGCTTTTTGTGCTCGAATTACGAATTGTTTCATTCTGGGCTCCCGAGCCGAAAAATCACCGAGGATCTGATTCACCACTAGCTGTGAGTCACTTTTTAACTCAATCTTTTCAGCCCCCATCTTCTTAGCCAACTTCAAACCTGCTATGGCAGCCTCATACTCAGCTTCATTGTTAGTCAACTTTCCAAATTTTACTGAATGCCTCAGCTTTTCCCCAATTGGGGTTACGAGCACTATTCTGAGCCATGAGCCGTTGAAATTTATTGCACCGTCAGTAAAAAATTTCCATACTCCAATAGATGGACCCTTCGAAAGCAGATTTTTCTTTTCTGCCTCGGGGAGTATCCTAGCACTGAAATCAGCCACAAAGTCTGCCAACACATAAGATTTTATGGCAGTCCGAGGCTGGTATACAATATTGTATTCACTTAGCTCAATCGCCCATTTAGATAACCTCCCCGATAATTCAGGTTTATGCAATATTTTCCTTAAGGGAAAGGTCGTAACTACAGCTATGGGATGACATTGAAAATAAGGGCGAAGCTTCCGAGCCGCCATAATTAACGCAAGCGCTAATTTTTCTAAATGAGGGTACCTTGTTTCAGCGTCGAGAAGAGTTTTGCTGACATCGTATATTGGTTGTTGCTTCCCATCCTTTTCTCGAACTAATACGGCACTAACAGCTACTTCGGAGACGGCTAGATATACCAACAGCGTCTCCCTATCCTTTGGCTTAGCGAGCAGCGGAGCGTTCGCTAAGTAGTGTTTTAGTTCCTTCAATGCCTCTCTACATTCGAGAGTCCACTCGAAGGTCGTGTTCTTTTTCAAGACAGAAAATAACTATGGCATCGCTCAGACAACCTCGAGATGAATCTACTCAGAGCAGCAAGTCGACCAGTCAGACGTTGAACGTCCTTTGGGCTCGTCAAATCCTCGGGGATTTCTTGTGTAGCTTTTATTTTATCAGGATTTGCTTTGATGCCTCATTCAAAGACAATAAATCCGAAGAATTTACCCGAGCCAACCCCAAAGGCACATTTTTCAGGGTTTAGCTTCATATAATATTGCCTTAAGATTGCAAAATCTTCCCTCAAATGATTTAAGTGATCCTCCAACTTAATTGACTTCACGAGCATGTCATCTATGTAAGCCTCTATTGTTTTGCTGATGTAATCTCTAAAAATTCTACACACTAACCTTTGATAGGTCGCTCCTGCATTCTTGAGACCGAAGGGCATAACTTTGTAACAGTACATTCCTTCATCAGTGATGAAGGATTTCTTTTTCTTTATCGCTTGGCTCCATTAAGATCTGATTATACCCTGAATAGGCATCCAGAAAGGTCAACAGTTTATGTCCAGCCGTGGAGTCTATCAACTTATTTATCTGGGGAAAAGGGTATGAATCCTTTGGGCAAGCCTTATTTAAATCGGTATAATCACCACACATCCTCCACCTGCCATTTTTCTTTGGCACTACCACCACGTTGGCGAGCCAATCGAGATACTTTACTTCCCTGATGAAACTGTTGTCGAGTAACCTCTTCGTCTCATCTTGTATTGCTTTCTTCTTTACACCAGCATGTTGCCTCTTCTTTTGCTTCACCGGGGGGTGGTTGGGATCCACATTCAACTTATACGTCATTATTTCGGGGTCAATACCAACCATGTCCGCGTGTGACCAGGCAAAGCAGTTTTCATTGGCTTTCAACAGCTTAATGAGAGCTCTCTTTAATTCGGCATCCAGCCCCGAGCCCATGGACATTTTTCTTTCTGGAAATTCCTCCGATAGAGCAAAAGATTCCAACTCTTCGATCGTGGAGTCCTCGGCTTTTTGCTTCCGAGGTTCTTGTATGAACACTAGAGCCTTTTTTGTTTCCTCTTAAGGAGCAATTTTAGGAATCGAGGTCTCCTCCTTGTTGGACCCCGAGCCGGTTAATTTATACGTGGATGAATCTCCTGAGGCGATCCCTTTTTCCGCAGCAATTGAATAGCATGCCCGAGCTATTCGCTACTCACCTCGTATGGCTCGGACTCCCCATGGAGTTGGAAATTTGACAACTTGGTGCAAAGTAGACAGAATGGCTCTCATTTCATGAATCCATGGCCTACCAAGGATTGCATTTTAAGCCATATCTTCGATCATTACCTAAAAAATTGTCTTCTTACAAACTTCTTTAGCAGTTGTGGTGAGGGTGATTTCCCCTAGCATCTGTTTTGTGGAGTTGTTGAACCCCATCAATGTGATTGTTTTCGGGACGATTAGGTCCTCCAACCATATTTTTTTAATAGTTCCATAATTGATGATATTTACCGAGCTGTCAGGATCGACCAGAACTCGCTTGACATCACAATCATTGACCCTCAACGTGATTATTAGAGCATTATGATGGGGAAAAATCATCTCCTCGTAGTCATCCTCGTCGAAGGTTATTTCATTCTCCACCCCATCAGTTCGGGTCCTTCCATCCATGGTGACCGACAATTTGGTAAATTTCTTTGCAGAAGCGAGGTTAACACCATTCACTTCGGATCCGCCCATTATAATGTTCACTATTTTCTTAAGAGATTGTGCCCCTGTCATCGTAATCGTATCACAAGAGCGCAACTTTGGAACAAACTTTATTGCTAGTTCCCCACAGACGGTGCCAATTTGTGTTGGCCTAAATCTGATTAGAACAACAAATCGAATTTATATTGGGTTAACTAGCAACTATTCGTATTAAAGCCATGAAAAAGACAAGAAATTTGATAAGAAAAACGAGACAATAAATTTAAGACAACATATAAGTGTATTTGATATATTTCTGGATGATAATTGTTTTATGGCTATTTATAACCTACAAGGATGAAGACAACAATTATTGCACTTAATGGTCATTACTCCACGTTCAATCGTTGTCTGCCCATGATCTTCCAATTTAATACGTGGGCAACGGTCGGCAGTTACAGAAGTGAGAGCTCGTTCGTCGTGGAGCAAAGTCTTCCACGAGGAGTGAACCTCATGCCTCATGTGATGGTTATCTTCCAATCGCCTCGTGGGATAGCTTGTGGCCAACTTTCACTTCGTGCTCGAGGTAACTGGCCTCGGGAGCTGGCGGAGCTCTTGAGAGCTCGTAAAATAAAGGATTCAGCCTCACCAAGCTCCGAGCACTGTCATTTAAACCTCGTTGATTTTTCATCCAATACATTGACAAAGATTTTTATCAAAACTTTCAGTAAAAGGGTATTCAATAGCTTTCCCTTGAAGGCTATCTAAGAGCTTAATAATTGACTCTTCTATCTCGGCCCAAGTAGTAGTAGGCAATATATTCATGTTACGAATGTAAAAAAGCAATATATTTATGTTACGAATGATTATCATAAATATATAGTATTTTGTTTTATACATAACATATCTCTTACAAAATATTATTACACAATATTTGACTATGGACCATTATAGAGAGGTAATTTTATAAAGAGTGTACCGCTATAATGAACGCCATTGTTGTTATAGGTAGAATGCTGTTATAGAGAAGTAAAATATAACATGAAAAATTGGTTCTGGAGAAAATTATGTTATTATATTGAAATGATGTTATAACAAAGGGTTGTTGTAGAGATGTTTGACTGTACTCGAAGTTCAATATTTTTTCTTTAAATATTCAGTTTCCTAAATAGCAATGAAAAAGCGTCTATTTGTGCACCTCGCGCACTTTTGTGAAGTGTATAAAATTATTGATACAACAATAACTTCTGGGCCGTAATGTTGATTCTAAATTAGATGAGAGAGTTTAATACAGTCAATGTAAAATCTATATAAAGAGTTTAATACAGTCAATGTAATTTTTTATTTTCTCAAGTTAAGTCGATCTACTAAAAGTGACTCTCTATAATAAGATTAATAAAGTAAACAACGTATTATGAAAAATTAAAATATAATTATAGTGTAAGTTTTAATCTGGAATAAAAAATACAAACCAAGGTTTGAAGTAAAAATCATAAAAGTTCTGAAAGCAAGGAAATTAGAAGGAAAACTATATGTTATTTCTAGCAAATTTGTGTTCATTCATAAAAAACCATTTCTACCAAGACCAGTATGAAAGTTATCCTTCAAAGTTAAAAAAAAAAAAAAAAAATCAACCAAAATGGTTGTTCCAAAGTGATTGATTACTGGCTAGAATAACATGTTCGGAAGCTATATATATGAAAAAAAAAAAGTTAAATGTTAAATTAACTTTGAAAACACACAGTAAAAGATGGCAACTTTGGCAAAGTGATAATTTTAACAGAAAAGGGTCTAATTTGTCCTTCAACTATTTAAAATGGGTCAATTTTTATATCCGTTTGTAAATGGTATCAAATATATCCCTACCATTAGTGAAAGGGCCACATTTATCCCTAGAACTGAACCTAAAAGAATTCCATGTCATTTTAAAAACATAAAAGTCCTTACATGAACTGCCACATTGGAACTAAAATAGACCCCACCTTCTTCATAAAATTTGTGTCTTCTACTCCATGACTTGGATCAACCATAGGCCTTCAACTGGTATTTGCTTCCAAACATTCAATTTTCGATTTTGGCTTGAGAGTTTTAAACATTGATTGTTCCAGCAGCGGGAGAAGACACAAGTTTGGAGAGATAGAAACAACAACCTATAAAATTTTAAAGAACTTTTATCTTAACAAAACACCTTATCTTTGGCCAAAGTGACCAGGGGTGTAGCTAGGCACCTTATGGCTAGAAGTATCACAGGATACCACTTTGTAGGAAAACTTTACTCTATATATATATATAGAACCTTGAGAAAGTCTAGAAGACTAGAGCTGTGAAAGTATGAGTCCTGCTCGTAACACAACTTAGCTTTTTTTATTAAAATAATGAACTATATCCTTTAAAGTAAGGATCGAACCTTCCACTTTCAGCTAACTTAAAAAGTACAAAACCACTTGTGCTAGTGCTAGGCATCTTTACCTTTTAAGCCTACAATAAACAATAGAAAACTTTCTTTAAATGGGACACTGTTTGCTAAAACTTTTACGTACGCCACAAAACAAATTTTAGTTTACTTGCAGAGCATTAATTCAGAGATACTTTTGATCACTATGCTAGTTGTGAAAAGGATTTTTTACATATATATACAAATCTACACCTCTATATTACAAAAAAAATAGCAACATTTCCTACTTTACAAGACATAACATTATTTTTCCTAACACATTTCTCAACAATCAACCCATTTCACTTTCATTTTCCCAAATTACAACGTCTCTCACTTACTCTTTCTTCCTCCCATCTCCCCCACCCCAACGCCACCACTCCTATCCCCATTTGTCCGAGTAGTTGTCGTCAGATCTGGTATAGCTAGCATATTTGATGAAGATGTTCTGTATTCAAAACAGTATCTTGATGTGACAGCAACAATATCGTAGGTTTTAAGAATATGGTTACCAGAGTTGAGGGCGGAGGCTTGAGCCAAACTGTCAACCATAACAGTCAAACGGATGTACTGACGGAAAGGGGATGAGAGGGGTACCTTTAGGAGGTTTCTGTGCAACTCGATAAGTGAAGGGGCCAGTTTAACAACAGATGAAAGAGGGAATAAAGGGATACAACAAGGGTCTGATTCTGACATCACACCTTTGATGCTACGGTTGTATGCGATTCCTGTGTAACCCAATTCCATTGCCTTTATTATCAGTTTCAGACGCGTGCTTTTTAAGGGTATTTTGTCTGTTATGTTTCGGTCGGATTCATTGTATGGTATGTTAAGGTCAAAGAAACCCATTATCAGTTTTTGTGCTTTCAAGCGGAGAATATGGTGGAGATGATTGGAGGGAAAGCGGAGAAGCTCATACTATGGTGGTCAGATTGGGTTTAAGGGGCTTTTGGATGGGGCCAAGTGCACAAAGATTCAACTTTGTGCACACACTTACAGTTTCAGCCACACTATATGCACACACCATGATTTATCTGATAAACTTGTAACTGTCTCTTCTTGATAATTCGTGTTGTAGTATGCAAATTTTTCTCAGATAGTTCAGAAACAGTAGAAACAACACACGAGTAGAATGAAACGATGCAGAAACAACTAGATACAGTGCTGAAATAACTCAAAACAACGTAGATACAGTTCGATACGGAGCAAAAATAGTGCAGACATAGCGCTGAAATATTTTGAAACAGCACAGATACAGTGCTGAAACGATGCAGAAATAGTTAGATACAGTGAAATTGGGAAAAATGGTGGGATGAAAAATGAAATTGGGGGAAATGAGAGGCTGAAAAGTAAAATTGGGGGAAATGGTGGGAGGAAAAGTGAAATTGAGGGAAATGGGAGGAGGAAAAGTGATATTGGGGGAAATAGGAGGAAGAATATAAGGGTTTGCTATGTTATGGTAAAATATTGCTATGTTTTTGCTATGTTTTGTAATTAACTTTTTCTTTCCTCTATAATGGGTAATTTTGCTAAAATATTGCTATGTTTTGTAAATAACTTCTAAAACTTATACTTTTATGTAAAAATCTCTTGTAAAAATGGAATATAAGGAAACAGATCCAAATTTTAGTACATTAGTGTATATATTCTCTTATACATATATATATAAGAGATGTAACCTTTTTGACAGAAAACGACAATTCAAGAGAATATTTTAACTAAATTAAAGCAACACAAAAGAAAAATAAATTTGGATAGAAAACAAGAAGTAAACAGGAGAAATTAAATCTTTTGACAAATAGGAAGATGATAATAGAAAAATGATACTTTTTTTTTAACAAAAAGCAAGAACTTAACAGAACAAAAAGAAAATAACAAAATGTAATTTTTTGACAGAAAGCTAGAACTTCAAAGAGAAAAAAATGCAATCTTTTGACAGAACGTAAGAAATTTAAAGAGAAAAATGCAATGTTTTGATAGAAAAAAAGTATTTAATGGAAAAAATGCAGGCTTTTGACATGTAGTAAGAAAATAAAAGAGTAAATGCAATGAAACAATGGTTTGGAGTTTTAAACTTATTGACAATGTTATGGAGTCTTCTTCTCCCACTGCTGGAACATTGTCAATGAATTTAAAACTCCAAAACCAAAATCGAAAATTGGATGTTTGGAAGCAAATACTAGTGAAGGCCTACGGATCCAAGTCATGAAGAAGAAGACACAAGTTTTAAGAAAGCAATAGCTACTTAAAGTTGGCGCCAACCGTCATATGTACACTCCAACTTTTCAAATGACTTTCTAGGCACCTTATTTAACTTACAAGTGGAATTTTTAAACACCTCCATTTAATAGATCTAACGCATGGAATACAAGCGCTCTGACATTGAAAAAGAACCAATACGAACTTAATACATATGTGACACGTGGCTTATTAATAAAACAAAACAAAATTACAAAAAAAAAAAAGAAGAATTAAAAGGGAAGTCAACCCCAAATTTCCCCCAAAATTCATCTTCTCTCGTCGTAACCTCGCCCCTTCTTCCTCGCTACCTGCTGCACTTACCCTTTCCCCCTCGCCTTTCATCCTCAATTTCATTCACAATAAATTTTCTGAGAATTTATGTACACCTCCATTCTCCTCCATTACAACATTCTTACAAAATTTTATATTGACTTTAATTCTTACAATTTTAGCTTACAATTTTAACTTTCTTACAATTTCTTAATCTTTTTATAAATGAAAACACTCAGTACCCCATTCTCAGAAATTTAATTCTTGGGTATTAGTGCTTTTTCCTCCTTATAATTTTTTATGTAGATTTAATTTTTTTTATGTGTGTATACTATTCGCTAGAGAGGTGATGTATTGAGTAAAAACCGACCCGCGATGATTCACCCCGGTCATGCAGATGGACAACGACCGAACACTTACCGGCGAGTCGTAAACTGAAGCAAATCAATGAATCGCCGAAGCCAGGCACCGAAGTTATCACCGAAGGCAAGCCGTAAGCTGAGCTTCGGTGACAACCACCTCGGTCAAGCAACAGGGCCTTGCCACCGAGGCCAGTTATTCGCGCCTCGGTGGATCCCCTCGGTTCAAGCGGCTTTGCAGCCCACTTCCTCAGCCCATTACCTTGCCCATTAACTCCACTCATAAATGCTCCAGACGTGGGTTGGCCATGAAAAAGTAGTGGGATAACAGTTTGTATCTATAAATAGCACTTCCATTTACATTGTACGCATCCAGAAATTGATACTGAAACTCTGCCCAAATTTGTACTCACAATTATATATTGAAATACAGTTATTTTCCCGCATTTACGTCTTTTTCGTGTATTTATTCAACTTTGATACGAAGAATTGCTTATATTTGAATCCAAATTCGATTTGTAATCCTAAAACCGATTTAGGCCCATACAAATTGGCGCCGTCTGTGGGGATATAAGCAGTAACACTTTGTTCCAAAGTTTCACGTCCTTTTCCATCAAAGCTTACGATTCAACGACGTTATGGCTGACAATAGCGATAACAATAATGATCGGACTGGCATTCCGTTGAACCAACAGCCCGTTTCACCAATGACAACTGAAGAGTTCCAGATTTATGCTGTCACTACGTTAAGAGCTCTCCAAAATAGACAGGATGAGCAAGCTAACATTAATGCTGAGTTCCGCGCTTCGTTGGAAGCGAGGAACAGTGTCGCACAGAACAGCACCCAGCCTTCGGCTCTTGGAGGAGGCATCCCGCCCTTCGTTCCTACGGGCGCGATAATAGGGGGACCTCCCAACGGAGCCACGTCTGGGGGCTCAGGAAACGCACCAACTATAACGCCGCACTTCGGGACGATTCCCACCGTGGCTGAGACAACATCCTCGGTCGATGTCGAAAAATTGACCAGAGAGATTGAGGCTCGCATCGAGGCGCGCGTGGAAAAGCGCCTCGAGGGCGTGCCGGGGGTAACAAAGGAGGAAGATGACCTCGATATTGATCAATACAGGGAGCTGCCCTTCAAGCCTGAAGCAGCTCCAGCCCCAACCCCCAAGAACTTCAAACTCATGTTTTTGAAGAAATATGATGGGACTACCAATCCCAGAGAACATGTGAGAGAATACATGGCAATGGTGAAGAGCAACGACCTAACGGCTATAGAGCTCGAGTCGATGTTCTTGAAGAAATTTGGTGAGTCCTTGGAGAAGGGGGCTCCACGTTGGTATATGTGCCTGCCAGCGGGGTCGATTTCCACCTTTAAAGAAATGTCTAGCGCCTTCGTCAAGGCGCACACCGGGGCACAAAAGATCCTCCAAAGGAAGGAGGATATATGCGAAGTGAAACAAAAGCCCGGTGAGCCCCTCAAAGAATTTCTTGAGCGATTCCACGTCGAACGCATGGAATTACCTCGGATGGACAATACCTTGGCCATCATGGCATTTGAAAAAGGTATCAATATTCGTAATTCTGATGCTGCCGCTGAACTGCGAAAAGAACTCCAACAATATCAGGTCCTAACATGGGAGGATCTGCACAAGCGCACTTACTCCAAAATTAGATTGGAGGAGGCTGAATTCAAAAGTCGAGGTTATCATCAAAGAAACCGAGGCGAATCTTCGCACCGCGCCGAGGCGTCGCGAAGCAACCCGAAGGGGAGGTATGAGCCATATACCTCGACAAGGCAGCATGTCAGCCAAAGGCTTGGAAACTCCTTCGGTAATTCATACCCAAATTCACACATAAGCCAAAGGCAGGAGGGAAGGTTCAACCCAATACGAACCAAAGAAATCCCTCAAGCCCAGCCTCGGCTCTAAAAAAGGATCTACCTCGGATCCAAGACTACAACTTCAACATATCGACCTCGGAGCTGGTCAATGTAGTCAAAGGGACTGCCGGGGTAAGGGTTCCCAAAAATATGAGGTCCCCGGCAGATAAAAGAGACCACAATCTGTACTGTGAATTCCACGAAGATTATGGCCACAGGACCGAGGATTGCAAAGCTCTGCGCCTCGAGGTAGCTCACTTGCTGAAGAAGGGAGTCTTGGCCGACTTCCTTACTGACAAGGGGAAAGACAATTTCTCCAAGAACCGAGGTGATGGGCAACCACCTCGGGCTCCACCCCCGGAGAGAGTAGTGAATGTCATTACCGGGGGATCAGAAGTGAATGGGGTGAACTTCGCGGCTGCGAAGAAGTTCGCCAAACTGTCGATCACGATGGAGAAAAGAACCCGAGTTGGAGGCTCGGGCAAAGAAATCGTGTTCGATGACGATGATTGTGATGGGATGATGTTCCCCCACCACAACGCACTAGTCATCATGCTGAGAATCAATGACTCCGACATCAAGCGAGTCTTGATTGACCCCGGTAGCTCGGTCAACATAATCAGCTACAGGGCCGTTAAGAAGATGTGGCTCAAAGGAGAAGTCGTTCCCAAAGCGACAGTGTTGACAGGCTTCAACAACTCCACCGAGAAGACGTTGGGTGAAATTACACTTAAAACATTCGCCGAGGGAGTTAGCAAAGAAATATTGTTCCAAGTGATGCCCGAGGACCTTGCCTATAATGTGATCCTCGGTAGGCCATGGATCCACGCCATGGAAGTTCACGCTGCATCAAGTGATCAAATTCCCTACACCTTGGGGGGTTCGGTCGATAAAAGGGGAACAGCGAGTAGCGAGAGAGTGCTACTCGGTCGCCTTGAAAAGTGGAGTCATCCCGAACGGGCCAAAGAAATAGCAATTAATGCAACCGGGATCAAGCGAGGCGGACCTCCAAGGTGAGATAGAAAAGATCCCGGCATGCATTCAAGAGCCTCGGAATCAAAAAGCCGAGGACTCCACCATTGAAGAGCTGGAAGCTTTCACCCTATTGAAAGACTTTCCAGAGAGAAAGGTATACATCGGCTCGGAGTTGGACCCGGAGTCGAAAAAGGCAATCATCGAAGTTTTAAAGTCCAACAACGATTGCTTCGCTTGGTCTCATTCAGACATGACCGGTATCGATCTGGAGATCATGACCCACAAGCTGAATGTGGACCCAAAGTTCACCCCGGTCAAACAGAAGAAGAGACCTCACGCCGGGGTCAAAAAGAGAGCAATCGAAGATGAAACCACAAAATTGCAAGAAAACGGTTTCATAAGAGAGGTGAAATACCCCGAATGGCTGGCCAATGTGGTGGTCGTGCCGAAGAAGAATGGCAAGTGGAGAATGTGTGTAGACTACACTGACTTGAACAAAGCTTGCCCCAAAGACTCATATCCCTTGCCACAAATTGACAGGTTAATAGACTCCACGGCTGGACACAAACTATTGACCTTCTTGGATGCATATTCGGGCTATAATCAGATCCTCATGGACCCGAAGGACGAAGAGACGACCTCGTTCATCACCGACCGAGGTACTTTCTGTTATAAGGTGATGCCCTTCGGTTTGAAGAACGCCGGGGCGACCTACCAAAGATTGGTATGTCGCATGTTCAAGGAGTATATTGGGAAGTCTATGGAGGTCTACATAGATGATATGCTCATCAAATCGATCCGAATGGAGGATCATTTGAATCACTTGAGAGAAGCCTTTGCTGTTTTGAGGCTATACGGCATGAAATTGAATCCTGAGAAGTGCGCCTTCGGCGTTGGATCAGGCAAATTCTTGGGATTCATTGTCTCTGAACGAGGCATCGAGGCTAACCCTGATAAAATCAAAGCTATCGAAGAGATCGCCGAGGAGCTGATCGGGTGAAAGAGGTTCAACGCTTGACTGGCCGAGTCGCCGCCTTGAGTCGATTTATCTCAAGGTCCTCGGAGCGATGCCACAAGTTCTTCTCTATTTTGAAAAAAAAACAATCACTTCGAATGGACACCGGAGTGTAAACAAGCGTTGAAAGATTTGAAGCAATACTTGGCTAACGCACCGTTGCTTGCCAAGCCAAAAGAAGGTGAAACATTTCTGGTCTACCTGACCGTGTCCGAGGCGTCTGTCAGCGCTGTGCTGGTTCGGGAAGAAGATGGCAAGCAACAGCCCATCTACTATGTGAGCAAGACACTCCTCGACGCTGAAACCAGGTATCCACACTTGGAAAAATTAGCACTTGCTTTGCTTGTTACTGCTCGGAAACTACGACCCTATTTCCAATGTCACTCAATAGCGGTAGTTTTAAACCTTCCCTTTAAGGAGTATATTGCATAAACCAGAGTTATCGGGGAGGTTATCAAAATGGGCGGTAGAGTTGAGCGAGTATGATATCACCTATCAACCTCGGACAGCCATTAAGTCTCAAGTCCTAGCCGACTTCGTGGCCGACTTTAGTGTTGGGATTCTGCCCGAGGCGGAAAAGGAAAACTCCATGGCAAAAGAAACCACCCCGGGGCTATGGATACTATACACCGATGGAGCAACTAACTCCAAAGGTTCAGGTTTAGGCATAGTCTTGAGAGCACCCACCGGGGAGAAAGTCCGGCACTCGGTTCAGTTAAAAAAAGTGACCAACAACGAGGCCGAATACGAGGCAGCTTTACCGGGATTGGAGCTAGCTAAAGAAATGGGGGTGGAAAGAATCGAGCTGAGGTGTGACTCACAGTTGGTAGTGAACCAGGTCCTCGGCGATTATACGGCTCAGGAGCCCAGAATGCAGCTATACTTGGATCGAGCACAAAGGATCTTGGCCCAATTCCAAGAATGGCAAGTTAAACAAGTGCCTCGGGAGGAGAATACCGAGGCTGATGCTTTAGCAAATCTGGGTTCGGCGATCGACGAAGCTCACTCGGGGACTGACTCAGTGGTTCGGTTGTTGTCCGCCCAAATGAGAGAGATGAAGTTACAGGTCAACTCGGTGGACAACAGATAGGACTGGCGGAGTAAGTTCATCTCTTACTTCGACTCGGGGACTGTACCCCAAGACAAAAAAGAAGCAAAGAAGTTAAGGACCCAAGCCGCCTCATATCACCTGATCGAGGGTAATCTGTATAAAAGGTTATATTGCGGCCCGATGGCCAACTGTTTGGGTCCCGATAAGGCAAGGTACGTGATGGCCGAAGTGCATGAAGGCGAGTGTGGCAACCACTCGGGGGGAAAATCCTTGGTGCGTAAGTTATTAAGAGCTGGGTATTATTGGCCCACAATCAGTGCCGATGTGAAAGCCTTCGTGCAGAAATGTGATAAATGCTAACGCCATGGGCGGATGATCCACCAGCAGGCCGAGCCTCTACACTCCGTGGTATCACCATGGCCCTTCATGAAATGGGGGATGGACATTGTTGGACCATTGCCCAAGGGAAAGGGTGGTGTTCGCTTCATTTTAGTGCTAACCGATTATTTCACAAAATGGGTGGAAGCAGCGGCTCTCACCGAGGTAAAGCAAAAACAAGTAATCGACTTCATCAAGAAGAACATCATCTGCAGGTTCGGCGTCCCGAGGGAGATTGCCTGTGACAACGGTAAACAATTCATGGGGGCAGCCATCACCAGTTTCTTCAAACAGTGGGGGATCAAAAGAATTGCTTCGACTCCTTATCACCCAAGTGCCACTGGCCAAGCTGAGTCTTCAAATAGAATCATAATTGAAAACCTCAAGAAAAGACTCGATGAGAAAAAAGGCCCTTGGCCCGAGGAACTGCCCGGGGTGCTATGGGCCATGCGAACAACTGAGAAGAACAACACCGGTGAGACTCCTTTCTTACTTGCTTATGGCATGGATTCCCTCATCCCCGTAGAAGTGGGCGAACCAAGCCTTCGGTATGCCCACACTGCCGAGGATGCAAACCAAGAGGCAATGCGCATAGAATTGGATCTCCTCGAGGAAAAAAGAGAACTAGCTTTGGTTCGGCTAGTCGCCCAAAAAAGGCAGATCGAGGCATACCTCAATAGGAAAGCCAAACTCAGAGACTTCAAAGTCGGAGACTATGTGCTAAAAACTACAAACCAATCAACAAATGAAGACAACGGGGGAAAGCTTGTTGCAAATTGGGAAGGACCCTACAGAGTCAAGGCAATCGTTGGAAAGGGATCCTATCAAATTGAGAATTTGCAAGGCGAATCCGAACCTCTGAATTGGAACATTTCCAATCTAAAGCGGTACTACTTCTAGCCGAGTAAATGCTTTTCAATCTTTTTAAATTCATCCACAGCCCCGAGCCGAACAACGCTCCTATGGCATCGATCAAAATGTACTAACTTGCTCCTCGTTCCATTTTTTGCTTGACCTTTTCAGGAAGCGAACCGAACGATTTCCAGTGCTCGGATCTTTATCAAGATTCACAACCGAGCACTGGGGGGGGAGTGAGAAGGGTTGATACCGAAGTCGACGTCGAGCCTCCAAACCGAAGCTTATCTATCTGATAACCGGGGACTCACGCCCGGGGATTAGATTTAGTACATTGTAATTTCGCCCGGTAGCGACATATTGTCAATTTTTGTCAATTTTGGTTCTAATGTAAATAGCCGATTTCTGGCTCGTCGATATCAATGAAATGACTTTGGTGTTATATCTATTTTATCTGCGTAAATCTTGCACTCCGAAGCTGCACAATGCATTGACTCGAGGACGAGACGTCGTTCTAAGTTTGCATCGATTAAATTCAAGTCTTGCAAGCAAGTTATTTATTTTCTAACAAGGTGTTCGGTATATACAAAAGCCAACACTTGAAATAAAAGCACAAATGATCTTTCATTAAAAAAGCCCGAAGGCTGAGAGTATTTACATCCAAAAATGACCCGAAGGTCCAAAATACAAGCATAAAAGCCCGAAGGCTTACAAAACAATGCTACCAGAAATCTATGCCTCGGGAGAATCACCTCCATCCTCGGAGCCCCCCTCGGCATCTTCATCATCTTCTTCATCTTCATCGCCGCTCGAGGCCTCACTTGATGGAAGTTCATCAATGATTGCTTGGGCTTCCGCCGATTTGACCTCGGCTCTTGTGATCTCCTCATCTAAGTTGATCTCCCCGGCGCGGCATCGCTTGAGCAGCTTCAGCCGAGACTTGATGCTGGCCCATCGCTTGTCCAGCTCGGCTCTCTTGACCTTGATTGCAGCCCTACTTTTTCGATCGGCAATTTCATCTCGAAGGGCTTCAATCTCAGCATCTTTAGCTGAAAGCTTGGAGTTCTCATCTTCCAGCTTCTTGATATGAAGCACATGCTTCCTCAGCTATTCGTGATACTTTTTGGCCATTTCCACAGCCTCGGCCTTCACTTGGATCAGCTCGGTGCTTAGTCTCGCAGCCTCGGCCAGCCTCGAGCGCTCAACCTGAAAGCCATCACCGAGGGCTCTGATTTTGGCCTCAGAAGCTGCCTCGGCCTCATGCAGGTCGGATTGGGACTTGGACAAATCAGCCTTCAGTGCGGCTATCTGTGCGTTGAAATTGTCCCTTTGCCTGTCCCATAGGCGAGCTACACGCCGAACCTCTTCAGTCCGCGAGGCCTCAACCTCGATGGCCCTAATTGATAGAATGAAGCTCTGAGCAAAGGTCAATCAACGAATCAGAGTCAGCTACGAACCGAAGGTAAAAATGAAAAAATTCCTGCAGCATAATTCGAGTGCGATTAAACTTACCTTCATACCGTTGGCAGCCATGGTATTGTATAGTTGGCCAGAGGAAAATTCCTGCACAACTTTGTCTTCGGTCGGTCCCAACAAAGGCATGAGGCTCAAGATGTCGCCCCGGTCACAAGCCAACAAGTTTGAAGAAACCAGCACATCAAATCTCCGATAAGACCCCACCGAGGATAAAATTCTCGCAGGTTCGGAATGCGACCTAACCGCGCTGCTGCCAACTCCTTCTTCAAACGTAGCAGTGCCGGCCTCCATAACCTTGGCCTTGCCCTTAGCTTTGGCAACCGCCATCTCGGATCCAGGTTCTTGATCCTCAAGGTTAATAAGCTCAACCTCCCTCCGAGCTAAGGCTTCAGCAGTTGCGTCGTCGGGCTCGTCGATCAGTCCTCGACGCCTCTCAACTGCCGCCTCGGGTTGGGGAGGAATTTCCGCCTCTGTGCGAGGAGCCACCGAGCGGGAGGGCTTCTTTGAAACTGCACTCTTCCTCTTCACGCCTACAATAGTAGAAGAAATTGGAACAAGAAAGTAAAAAAGGAACGATATTCGATGAAGTCAACCGAGGATGAATATTACCTTTGGAGGTCCCTTGGCCGGGAGCTCCCTTTGAAGCTTTTGAAGACTTTGAAGCCTTTAGACCCTTATATTCTCCAGCCACCAAAGCCAGGTTATCATCTGACTCGGTCTCCTCCCCATCTTTCTTCTTCTTCTCCTCTTTCTTCTTCTTCTTGCTTTTTTTGGTGTTAATGGCACGGTTTGGAAAACCTAGTTCCGAGGGAAGAAGAGTCAGTAAAACAAAGTCGAAATCCCAAAATGACCTACCAAATAGAACACCACAAAAAAGCTTACCGTGCCGTTTGCATTGCCAACCGAAGTCGGCAGCCGTCTTCATCCATGTCCTTTCGGGGCGTTTACGAGCCCCGGTCATTGCTTTTACCCATTCACTCAACACCGCGGGGGGGAATGATATCGACCTTGTTGGCTCAAGAGATAACAAAAAACCCAGGTCAGCTAACGTGAGTAAATCACCGGGGAGTGAAACGCAAAGGGAAGAGTACATACGTGTGTTATTCCACCGTTCGGGGAAATTAGGTTCGGTGGACAAAATACTTGTCTCCAGCAAGATGTAACGATCACTCCAGCCCCGGTCTCCATGGTCTTCGCTCTTATGAAGAAGAGCAAATTTGCCTCGGTTGTTCAAGGCCACGACCCCGTCCTTATGGAAGTATGGGTAATAAAGTGAAATGAGATGTTGAAAGGTGAAGCTTACCCCCGCCTCCGTACTTAACCAGTCCATGCACTGGACAACCCTCCAGACGCCGGGGCCAAGTTGAGCCAAGCATAAGTTATAGGCCCGGCAAAAGTCATCAATAACTCTGTGCATCGGGAGGGAGAAGCCGAGGGTGAAAGGATATGTGTAAGCGAAAGAGAGCCCCTCGATATGGTGGCAAACTCTGCTTGTTGGATCGGGTATGATCACTTTCACCTTGGGACCAAATTGGCAATCCCTCCGAACCCGCTCAATGTGAGCTTGAGTAATGCGGGTCGGTGTTGTGTTCACAGGAATATTTCTATTCTTTTCTTCCTGGTCGGCTGTCTGAGCTTGCAGCTTCAAGTCCTTGCCGTTGTCAAAATGAGAAGGGATTATTTGATGAGGCTCGAGCTCTTGCTCGAGAGGAATCACCGGTCCTGAAGATCCCCCCTCGGCGACGTTCCCACCCTCGGTCTCGCCCACGGCATCATCGCCCTCGGCGTCATCACCTTCACCATCACCTCCGTCATCATCACCTCTGAGGATGGCGTCACTGAAGCTATCTATCATGACGTCGTCAAGCATGACATCATCCTCCCCTATATCAGCCTCCTCCTCCACTGCCAAGTTACGCATAGCCCTAGCTTTACGGCGCTTTAGGCCCCCAACACCAGATGACACTTCTCCACCTTCCGCCGCCGTCGTTGGGACCGCCGGCGCAGCAGCAGTGACATCGCCACTAACAGTGGCCATAGCCAAGGGCGGAACTCGTACCCTTTCACCTGAATCACTTGAGTCTTGCCTAGATATAGTGGTAGACATGGTGGCGGTTTAAGGTTGAAGCTTTCTTGAAGTTTGTGATTGAAGGAAGTAAGAAAATTGCTTTTTCTTTTTGGCACAGTTAATTGCTCAAGATGAAAGTGGAGAGAAAGGTTTGGTAAGCAACTATTTATAGGTATGGAAGAACCAAGTGGTGGGACATCATCATCATTGTAACGTTGGGAAGACCAAATTTACGGCGTGACCGTTCGAGCAACCAACGGATGGATGCCACGTGTCCAGGAGAAGTGACCTGATAAGACGCGAACCGTTGACAAATTTTGAAATACTTGGATGAGATCAAGCCACGTCACTTTCCCGCTAAACTTCACTCCACTCCTCGGTTACCTCGGTAGGTGACCGAGGAGTGGGGGGACTATCTGTATTGGGTAAAAACCGACCCGCGATGATTCGCCCCGGTCATGCAGATGGACAACGACCGAACACTCACCGGCGAGTCGTAAACCGAAGCAAATCAATGAATCGTCGAAGCCAGGTACCGAAGTTATCACCGAAGGCAAGCCGTAAGCTGAGCTTCGGTGACAACCACCTCGGTCAAGCAACAGGGCCTTACCACCGAGGCCAGTTATTCGCGCCTCGGTGGATCCCCTCGGTTCAAGCAGCTTTGCAGCCCACTTCCTCAGCCGATTACCTTGCCCATTAACTCCACTCATAAATGCTCCAGACGTGGGTTGGCCATGAAGAAGTAGTGGGAACGTGGGATAACAGTTTGTATCTATAAATAGCACTTTCATTTACATTGTACGCATCCAGAAATTGATACTGAAACGCTGCCCAAATTTGTAGTCACAATCATATATTGAAATACAGTTATTTTCCCGCATTTACGTCTTTTTCGTGTATTTATTCAACTTTGATACGAAGAATTGCTTATATTCGAATCCAAATTTGATTTGTAATCCTAAAAACCGATTTAGGCCCATACAGGTGACATGGATGGAATTTTCGGTGGAGCTTATGGCCTGCTCATCAGAACTGGAGGATCTATATTCTATGTGTCTTGTTAAAAATATAGATTGAAATGATTCCTGCTTGATGGTGGAATTTTGTTGGTATGTGTTGTTTTGAGATGTGGTTCTTGAATTTTATTTTCCTTTCTCTGTTAATTATTAAATGGTAGATTTCCCTAACATTTTTATATCAGATTTTGATGAGAAGCTTGGCCTTCCTTTGTTAATGGAGATTGAGTTTATTTTTAGTGGTAATGATGCTTAAAGCTGAGATGGTTTCATTAAAAAATTGATTGTGAATCTGGTGATTTAGACCATGGAAATAGAAATTTAAAGTGTGAACTCAAGCAACATAAACAAATGGAGTTAAAGAGGGGATAAGCGGACGGCTATGAAGAAAACGAATGGGAGAGGAAAGGGGACAATGAGTCCACATTAATTTTATGAAAAAATAAAAAGAAAAAGAAAAATATAATTTTAAAGGCCTTCACGCGCTCTAATTGAAGATCCAAACACACATTTTGTCATGTCAGCGTGAGCAGTTTAAAAAAATTCCACTTTTAAGTTAAATGAGGTGCCTAAAATTTCATTTGAAAAGTTGGAGTGTCTATCTGACTGTTGGCGCCAACTTTAAGGACATATTTATGTATTTTTCCTTTTAAGAAGGCAGTAGGGTCTATTTTAGTTCTAATCTGACAGTCCATGAAAGCACTTTTATATTTTTAAAATGGGTAAAATTAATGACATGGAATTCTGTTAGATTCTAGGAGTAAATGTGGCCCTTTCACTAACGGTAGGAGTATATTTGATACTGCTAAATTTAAGAGAGAAATATGATTTGTGGAGGTAAACTTTCTTGGCTCTTTCATTGAACTCAAAGGGGTTTATATACAAGTAAAAGAAACCAAAAAATTAACTTAACCTACAAGAAAAACTATTGGGCCAAGCTCATGCAATATTACACACCTAGTCTACTAATTACATAACTTATACCAAATAACCCTCATTACCCCCCTCAAGTTGGAGCATGTGGGTTCCGAATACCCAACTTGCGCAAAAAATAATCAAACTGTGCTCGGCCTAGTGCTTTTGTAAATATATCAGCCAGCTGTGTGTTCATTGGCACATGTCCGGGGTGTATAGTCCCTCCAATGATTTCATCACGGACGAAATGACAATCGACTTCAATGTGTTTGGTCCGCTCGTGGAAGACCGGGTTCCGTGCAATATGCAATGCTGTCTGACTATCACAATTTAGCTTAACAGAAGACGAATGATGTATACAAAGACTCCAAAGCACTCATCGCAGCCACTTCAATTCACAAACGGGCATAGTTCATTGACCGATATTCTGCTTCAGCCGAAGATCTGGACAGAATATTTTGCTTCTTCGTCCGCTAAGATATAGGTGAGTCTCGGAGAGAAACATACCAGCCGGTTAAAGACCGGCGTGTCAAAGGACATCCATTCCAATCAGAATCACACCAACCATGCAAATGAAGATCACAATTCAAACTCATCACAATACCCGGTCCCGGACACCCTTTCAAATAACGGACAACTCAGAGAGCTGTATCCCAGTGCTCGACTCGTGGTTGTTGCATAAACTGAGACAGCACATGAACACTATATGATAAATCCGGATAGGTAAAGCATAAATAAATCAAACAGACAACAAGACGGCGATAGCATTCGGGATCGTCAATATATCGGCCACTCGCCAAAGCCAAACGATGATTTTGCTCCATAGGAGTTCCAACCGGCCGAGCTCTAAATAATCCAACCTCAGTAATTATATCCAAGGCATATTTCCGTTGACATAAAAAAATAACTTTAGGTCCTCTAGCCACTTCAACTCCCAAAAAATATTTTAGTATGCCAAAATCTTTCATATGAAAGCAAGTGGAGAGATACAACTTGAAAAGACGAATAGCGTCCGAATCATTGCCCCCGATAATCAAATCATCCACGTACACCAGCACACTTAAGGTGATAGACCCTTTACGAAGTGTAAAAAGGGAATAATCAGAATAGGATTGTCGAAAATCATAAGTCTTCAAAGCGCCGATAACTTCGCAAACCAACATCTCGGCACTTGTTTCAAACCATACAACGACTTTCGGAGGCGACACACATTAGCGGTACCGTTAGTCTGATACCCCAGTGGAAGCTTCATATAGACTTCTTCATGAAGATCACCGTGCAAAAATGCATTATGAACACCCATTTGATGCAATTCCCAATTCTTAGCTGTAGCAACTGCAAGAAATGTCCTCACGGTTACCATTTTAGCGACTGGAGCAAATGTCTCCATATAATCAATGCCTTCGACCTGATGATTGCCAAAAATAACCAAACGAGCCTTATAGTGTTCCACTGATCCATCAGAATTATATTTGATCTTATACACCCATCGACATCCGAGCGCTTTCTTTCTAGGTGGCAAATAACCAACCACCCATGTTTTATTATCTACCAATGCCTGCAACTCCTGTTGCATGGCCTTTCTCCATTTTTCATTCTTCACGACCTCAGAGAAAGAGGTCGATTCACGGCCCTCCATAATAGCTGCAAGAAAACTTACATGCCTCGAAGAAAAACGATCACAATTAACATAATGTGTAAGAGGATAAGGCATACCTGAGGTTCATTGTGTCACGGGTGAGCAATCGGACGTGTGGACACAGGTTGAAACCTGGTGACTAACCTTCCAGACAGACTCGGTGACAAAATCACGAAGGAGAACATTCTCTTTCTTAATACGTTTTGCTCGACCCAACTCTTCTCCCACAGCTTCAGCGTTTGAATGATCGGACACGACACCAGCGACCGGGTTTTCTACTTCCATGACATCAGTCTTTGTAGTCAAAATCAGAGTATCACTTATCACGTCCTCGGGCTGCCTCCTCTCCTCGGCCGGTGTCTGCGTCAAAACAGTGTCACTACCCCTCCTCACTTCAATACCATCGTCATCTTCAATCACTCTCATAGGCTGAACCAACGTCGGGTTCGAATGCTCAATGCCTTCAGTGCGAGCTGCAAAAGGAAACTCGATCTCATAGAAGGTAACATCCCTCGACACAAAATATTCTTTGGTGTCCAAATCATATAACTTCCATGCTTTCTTCCCATTTGGGTATCTAATAAAAACACACCGTCGACTCCTACTTTTAAACTTATCTCCCAAGCGCCCGTGCTTGTAGGCATAGCATAGACATCCGAACACTTTCAAATGCTCGTAGTTCGGTGTTACACCAAACAAGACATCGTATGGCATTTTTCTGTGTAACACCGATGAGGGGGTTCAATTGATCAAATAGCACGCCGTCAAAACACACTCACTCCAAAACTCAATTGGAAAATACGCTTGAAACCTAAGTGCTCGAGCAACATTCAAAATATGTCTATGTTTTCGCTCAACTCTCCCGTTCTGTTGTGGCGTTCCAGCACAAGAAGTTCATGTTCATCAAAATAAGTTCTCATGCTGGTGAATTTGGTTCCATTATCACTCCGGACAACTTTGACCCTTTTATTAAATTGTCGCTCTACCATAGCAAAGAAATTTTTCAACATTTTGTTCACCTTTTTCTTGGTAATTAACAAAAATACCCATACCGCCCGGGAACAATCATCAACAATAGTCAAAAAATAAGAAGCACCACAAGATGATTCAATTCTATAAGGACCCCACAAGTCACAATGTATTAAATTAAAAACTGCGGAAGCTTTATTTGTCACTTAAAGGAAAAACATTCCGTGTTTGCTTTGCACGATGGCATACATCACATACTTTTTCATCTAAACTACTTCTACTATTCCTAATGTCTTGAACTAGAAGAGATTTTGTTACTTGAACCGAGGGGTGCCCAAACCTTTGGTGCCATAAATCCAACACGTCCACTTTCAAAGCTTTAACACGAGGTACTGTTCGAAAGTAGTAGAGTCCGTCCTTTCGCTCACCCGCTCCAATCAACATCCCTGTGGTCAGGTCTTGTATAGCACACAAGTTATTAGTGAACTGCACATTACAATCAAATTGATCAATTAAGTGAGAAACATAAATCAAATTGCACGTCATCCCGGGCACGTAAAGCACATCTCGAAGAGTCAAATGCTCATCCATTTTAACCGATCCCTTTCCTGTAGCAAAAGAACTACTTCCATTGGGCAGACCCACCAGACACAGTGAAATTTTAATTAGGCCTTCCAAACTAGTCGACTCTCCGGTCATATGATTTGATGCCCCCGTGTCAATTATCTACGGTGACCGAATAATCTTACTATTAACTCGGTTACTAGTGCCCGATTTTGCTTGATTCAGCAATCCAATCAACATCTGCTACTGCTCACCATTGAACCCGGGGACACTTGATTGACCGGAGGCATTACTCTCTTCAGCCTCCGTGTGAGCCACATTCGCACGAGGAGCACCACGTCCACGTCCAACACCGTGTCCACGACCATGGCCAGCATTATCATTCACACCTCTGTCACGTCCTCCGGACTTGTTGTCGGGTTTAGGCGAGTTAATCCACCAATCCGGATACCCTATAATCTCAAAACAACGCTCCGGTGGGTGACCATAACGATCACAGTGCGGACACTTTGATCTTTCATACCCGACTTCAAATCTATTGCTAGGAGAGGATCTAGCTTGGGTAGCATAGGCCACCACCTCCCGTTTTTCTTCTTGTCCTCGTGTTGCTCCTTTAACTCTTTCATCTTGCACCACTTTCTGATATACCTTACTCAATGAAGGTAGTGGATCTTGTGCCAACAAATAAGAACACACTGTTCCAAAATCATCCTCATCTAATCCCATAAGGAAAAGATGCACCTTGTCTTCTTCTTTCTTCTTTTCCAAAGCAATCGTGAGATCATACGTGCACTTTCCACATAAGCACGTCGGATACTTGTCATAGTTTTCGAGTTCTTCCCATAGAGACGACAATTTTCCAAAGTAGTTCTGGATTGTCGTCCCTTTTTGCTTACATCCGGCGAGTGCTGCCTTCAGCTCTTGGACTCGTGGACCATTGCCTACAGAAAACCTCTCCCAAATACTCTCCCACATATCACGGGCCACTTCCATATGAGAGATAGTGGTTCGAATGGTGGGTTCAATAGAGTTGCCGATCCAAGACACTAACAAAGAATTAATGGTCCACCAGTCATAAAGATCTGGGGACTTATCATTGGGCTGCGGGATCGTTCCATCAATGAAACCGAACTTCTTTCGGGCTCCCAAGGCTGTTCGAACGGACCTTGCCCATTCATCATAATTTTCACCCTTTAATTGTACCTGGGTGATTATCAACCCTGGACTGTCGTTGGATGTAATATCGTATGGGGAGATGGTTTTTCACTTAACACCTCCATCTCCGACAGCGGGAACTACTTGTCGCGTTTCATCACCCATGTCTAAACTTGAAGAAAGCTTTACTCACCAAACACGGAGTCACTCCGATTAATCATTATGGATCGATGGCTCTGATACCATGCTAAATTTATGAGAGAAATATGATTTGTGGAGCTAAACTTTCTTGCCTCTTTCGTTGAACTCAAATGGGTTTATATACAAGTAGAAGAAACCTAAAACCTAACTTAACCTACAAGAAAAACTATTGGGCCAAGCCCATACAATATTATACACCTAGTCTACTAATTACATAACTTATACCAAATAATCCTCATTAAATACCATTAACAAGCGGATGGCAAAGTTGATTCATTTTCAATAATTGAAGGATAAATTTGATTATTTTCCGTAATTTTAGCAAGGTCAGCTCAGAGTAATTTATTGTAGGTATTATAGTTTTAAAAAAATTGAAGTGGATTACAAGGTGGGGAATTGACCTCTCACCAATCAAGGTGAAATTCAAATAACCAACCAACTAAACTATGGAGATTCTGTGATATGAGTATAAGTACATTGATATTGGAATAAACTAGAGAAACTTACTGCTAATATATCCTAAACCAAGTCACTGGTACAATTTATGGTACTTGCACAACTAAGAAAATCAACCTTCCAAATGGCAAAATTTTTTCCATTTAATTTTTTGAAGAAATTATGTGTTCCTAATTTGTTTTCCTTTCTCCTATATATGTCCATAGGTCAAAGGCTTTAAGTTTGTGATTATGTATATTTTGTCGCGGAGACATACTTGACATGAGCAACTCGTTGTTCTCTTTGACCTTTTGGCCTCTCACCACCCTTCCACTTCTATTGAAACCAAAAGGAAATTAACAATAAAAAGATAGATCAGGTCTAACCACGAGATTGATAAACACAAAAATCATACGTAGATTTTTCCGTCATAATTTGAATATATTATCATGAATTTCACATATTTAAAAATCTTATTACTCGTAGTTAAACTCTTTAAGCTGTGGATTAGTTTATGCAAATTAAGAAAAAGTCTTCTGTTACTTTTTTCGTTTAAGTTTATGTGAACATATTTTATTTTTAATTCGTTAAAAAAAATAGTGACTTATTTCTAAATTTTGAAACTTTTTAACTCCAAATTAACCACTGTAATGAAAATGACTTATAGTCACACAAATATTAATGGTTTATTGTGAACCACAAATTTTAAAAATCTTTTTTAATTTATTAAAATTTGTATCAAGTCAAATAGATTTATATATATTGAAACAGATAGATTACTAAAGAAACATATTAGAACACGTTGGACCACTTCACGCTATTTGGGAAGAAAATACAAGAAATGTCTGACTTTTGGTTTTTAGTTAGAATAATAAAAGGATCTTTGCTGTTATACGGAATAGGACCAGCAACGAGGTTCGTAAAACATAGGTCTTTGCCATTAATGAACACAGTTTGACTGTTACTTTTCTCTTGGACACCTGAGTTTGGTTTGCTTTTTTGTGGAGGCACTAGTTGATTGAAAGCAAGTGCAGTGGTAATAACTAATTGAACCCTTTGGTCCTTTTTAGCCTCTATCCTCGTATATACCGCCTTCACAGAAAGCAAACAAGAAATACATAATATAATTTTTTTTTGTTTTCCACCCGGTATCCGGTACTTTTATAGGAGCCTAACTAATCCGGATTCGCGCCACATAAGACCCGTTTCTGGAGGAAGCGCTGTCTACCAGGATTTTTTCCATTTTCAGGGCTCAAACTCGAAATCTCTGGTTAAGAGTGGAGGAATCTTATCCATCCCACCACAATTCTTGATAGTGAATAAAAAATATAATTAGTTCATCACCAACTGTGGTTAGTACGTAGTACTCCTTCCCTTTAACGAACTGAGTTCTAAATTTAATATTTATTCATGTTCACAAGGTCTTTTTTAAAACTATTGGGTTCGGCGACTCCATATACTACCCTCTACATCCACCATGGACATGTAACACCTGTTGGATGTTGGAGCAAAAAATAGTCACTACTCCCTCTGTCCCAAAATGAGTGTTTAGGTTTGACTGGGCACAGAGTTTAAGAAAATAAGGAAGACTTTTAAATCCTATGGTTTAAAATGAAATGTGTGTGTAATGTGGGCCAGTGTCTTTAAATCATGTGGTCCAAAACAAATCTTAGATTTAAAGAGTTGCCATAAAAGGAAAAAGGCACTCATTTTGGGACAAACAAAAAAGGAAAGGTAGACACTCATTTTGAGACGAGGGAGTATTATTTTCCAATTCCACTGTTCTGTGCACTTTCTGACCCTTAATAACCAAAAAGCTTCCTCCTCAAGTCCTCCTCCGTTTTCCTCTCATTAACTGAGACGTCACTAGGAATTTTTCCAAAATTGTTGACTTATGGACCAAACTTAGATAATGTATCCATATGTAATTTTGTAAAGGGTATTCTTTTATTTCCCCCTCCCTTTGGCCTTTTCCAAACGCCTTTATAAATGAAAAATTATAGGTCTCCTCAATCACATTCTCTTCTACCTCTTCTTCTTCTTCTCCTTTTTCACTCCCCTTTATTTGATCTGGCCCTTCTAGTTCAATCATCAATGGCTAATAATTCAAGAATTTGCCTATTCCTCCTCCAAATATGGACAACATTTACCAATCAGCTCAAATCCAATTTCATGGCTACACTTTCCTACATTTTCCATATGTACGAGCAGAACAGTACAACGACTTGCTCTCTCAAACGTTGTGTATTCTGCTACCCAATTCTCCTCACCTTTCTACAACTAAAATATCAAGGCAATGACAAAACTGGTCCATATGATGACTATCCCAAAACCATGCAACTTTCACAAAATTCATTTCTTATTTGTTGTTTAATATATGGTGTTAAGCAGAGATTTTCTAGTCATCCTCTTTATAGGAAATTCTCCCATCTCATACACCTTGTTATGATTTTCTTTAGTTCTCTATCTTTGTCGTCTATTGCCTCTGCTCTGTTCCCCGACTCTGCTTCCCTTGTTGTATTTTTGCTTTGTTTTATGCTTTTTGGAGGTGAAATGTTTTATTTGGTTTTTAAGAACGTTGTTCAGCAGTTTGAAGAGGAATCATATTTTCGGAGGAGGGGTGAAACTGGTTGGAACTTTGTAAGGAGGAGGATGAATATGGTTCTTGTTAGTTTAGAGTACACTCGACACAAGAGGGGGGTGAATTGGGTCATTAACGATTTTGCCTCTTTTTAAACTTCAAACTAAATTTCTTGACTTGTTGGAACAACTTACTTGAAACTGTTCTAACAGGTGTTCCAACAATAAATTAACAAAGTAGTAAAGAGAAAAGTAGACAAGGCACACGCGATTTTAACGTGGAAAACACCCTGGCTCAAAGGTGTAAAAAAACCACGACCCACACCCCTGTGGGAATTTCAACCAATCCACTAAACTCACGAGCCAAAACCGGATTACAAAGGTAACCCCAAGGACCTAACTCTAAGCCCTTACACAACAATCCTAGACTGTTGCTACCCTTCCAAACTACCCTAGTTTGGAACACAAAGAACTTAACTCTAAGCTCTTTACCCAATAAAATTTTAACTCTGGATTACAACCTCAAAAAGTGCTTCTTATAAGCTGAACGAGATTATACTTTAGTGCCTACTACATGAACCAAGAACTGGACTCAAACTATTTTAAATGACTTGATGAAACACTTGTCTAGACTGTTCCAACGCCCGTTCCAACTGCTTTAGAACTTTTCTCTCTTGTACGCTCAATTTCTCTTTTGTGCTGAAGTGTTTGGACGCTACTTTTCAACCTGTATGAAACTGTATTTATAAAAGAAATACCTGACAATAAAATATATAGTCCAATAAGGTTAGGAATCACAATATACAGCTCATAGATTAATCACTTTCCTTATCAAATAAGATTTACTAGAATCCTATTCCAACTCCAACTCTTTAGCCAAGTCCTGTAGAAATCAAATCACTAAAGAATCTTATCAACAACACTATGGCTAATCCATAATCCAGCCATACAAATAACACCAAAATTAATTAATCCATTTCACACATTTTCCTTGAAATATCATTATTCACAAATTGCTATTTTTTCAAGAAAATTAATTCCACAAATAATGCCTCAATTAATTTCAATGTAACAAGTACATTTTATTTGTTGTCATCAAAATATCATATACTCAACAAATTCCCCCTTTTTGATGATGACAAACAAAATGTGCTTGTTTCAGTTTGATAATAACAACAACCTTACTTAAGTCAGTTAAGGACCTAAAACAAGGAATTTATTTATCTAAACATGACACAATATTTCTTCCCCTTTTTGCCAAACTCATTTATTACCAAAAGCACATACAAGTAAGGGACAATGAAACAAACCTAAAGTGGAATATTTGTCAGTGATATACATAACCTAAGCACAAGCACATATTACTCTTCCCCCTTTTGGCATCATCGAAAAGCATCAACTACTGTCAAAACCAACAATGCAAAATATATGGATAATCAAGTATGTCACACCCATCGCCACTAGGGCAGCAACTCATGTAAGCATAAGCATAAGCATAAATTTCTCAAGTATTGATACTAAATGATATTGGCCATCCTGCTTGAAATCACAATTCATCAAAACAATCCATAAAGGACAAAGCCAAATCTGCACCAGTTAAGCTTTCAAGCCCAAAATAAAATACTTAATGCATAACCTTGTTCATAGGATTTAAAAAGGAATATAAGATTAAGGAACAAGGCATTGAACAGGTTCAAGACTGGGTTGATATGAGTGTGAGGTTAAGGAAAGAGTTAAGAGTTTCTAGTGGTGCTTGGCTTATTTTTCCCTCTTACTTTCAGCTCTTGCTCAATTCTGAAAACATAGGATATCAAAGTTTCCTTCTCCTCCATAAGAATATCCAACCAATTCTCTAAAATATTAATTTGAACATTCACACTAGAGATGGCTATTGGATCACTAGTAGAACCAGGTCCATCACCTGTTCCATCTTCTTTGCAGCCCATGATCTTGACAATAGATCTATGATATTTGTCTCAAAAGAATTTTTCATCAAACATCTCCTCCACATAATAAAATTACAACACTCATCAAAGCACACATTTATTTTTCTTTTTTTTTTTGTTCCCCCTCAACCTTAGGCTGCTTCACATTTATCCAAATGAGATCGTCTCCTATTATTTTCAGATTTGCAACTTTATCTTTGGAAATTCTTCTACGCCAAATTCGAGAGAGTCCGGAGGTATGAAAGAACATGCTCATTTTTTTTTTTGGTGATGAAATCTTTTAACAAAAGTGGATCTGGCTTGGTTATGAGAAATGGTGATGAACAACTATATGCAGAAGCCATATTTTGGAGGTACAGATCTAGAACAGTTGAAAACTCATTTATCCTCTATTTCATGCTTTTAAAACTGTGAATCAATCAAAGAAAATAAGGGCAATATCATTAGACCTCAACGAGAAAAATAATGAACTCATGACATGAGAGCATGCATGTTACAGCACAAGAATTGAGTTAGACATTTTAAAAAAAAATATTTATGCATTGATAGAGATCGAAGAATGACACCTCCTAGCCAGTCATTGAGGAAAAAGAAATACACTGTGCACTTAAGTAAATATAATCATGCCAAGATCCAATTTATTTACCTCAATATGTCCATCACTTAGTGCTTTAGTAAAAATGCTAGCAACTTTTTACCCAAAATACTAAACAAGAGATAGAAAGAATTACATACCTTTAGTGCTATATTGTCAGCCAAGAACTCAACAAAAACAACATCAACATGTCTAAAAATCAAAGTCATACCAGCTGATGTGCAGAGGATGTGAGTTCTATGCTTGCAAGGTCTAGTTGTGAGTTGATGTATGAGGATCCTTCATTGGAACAGGGGTTGGAACTGTTTCAGCAAGTGTTGTTCCATTTGTTCTTCCCCCTGATTGTTTCTGATTGTGCCCAGGTTTAGAAGGATCAGTTCCAGGGCCTGTTCCTTCGGGTTGGATATTTTTAGGATCCTTCTCACTTAAAGCTCGACAAAGACCAATCTGAAAGCATTATCCTACACACTCATTTCAGCTAAAGCATTAAGAAAATCAGTTGTACAACTTCTCAAAATATTGTCAGTCACAATTTTGCAACAATTATGAAAATCAATTTTGTTCCTATGGTCACATAATTGTGAAATATTCAACAAACTAATCTTTAAAACTTCAACCAATAAAGAATGGAAGAGTGACTTACCTTTCTCTTCTATATAAAAGATTTACCTTTCTTACCTTCACCAAATGCCACACTTCCTTCATTGAAGACTGTCAGTGAGAGGAATTTTATTTTACTCTAATGATAAGCTTCGAGCAACCACTAACCAAGTACCATAATTGGTTGCTCCCTCTCACCTTAGCCTGCAAAAACTTGACTAAGTGTTAGACTTAAGAACCCAAACCTTTTTGGGTCCCTTTCCTTGAGAAACAGGAAACATCATATCTTTTCTAACCCATCTAACAATATTTTCAATTTTTTCAAGAGCCTTGATTCTAGCTAAACATTCATATCTGTAGTGACCAGTGTGTCCACAATGAGTACATAAGCGATAATCAGGCAAATTAACATTTTTTCTATTGATATTACATTTAACCTGATCACTTCTATAACCCAGACCACTACGACTCCTACTTTGATGTTCAGTTAGCCAATTTAAAGCTTCATTGGACTTGTTCCACTTTTTGATCATAGCAAGTTCATTGCTCACATTTTTCAAATTTGCCTGAAGCTCTTTATTCTTTTCAATTTCATGAGTCAACTCCCCTTTCAAAGTATTCAGATCAGATTCAAGACTTCCTTGATAAGTGTTTACTTGACTCTTGCTCACAGATAGGGATTTCTTAAGTTCATAAATTTCAGCATTCATAGATGAAACAGTTCCATCCAATTTACATATTTCCTCTTTGAGTGCCTTATTAGCCTTTTCAAGTTCGGTTTTATTTCTTTGCAAATACTTGCAATCAGATTTCAAACATGACACTATAGTAGCTAAATCATTTCTCTCAGCACTCACATATGTTGAAATTCATCCATTAAAGAAAGCAAAAGATCAACTACTTTACTTTTAGATAAATAATGAACTTTTTCTTTAAGTTGAGTGAGCATTACCTCTGAGGATTCATCATCTGATTCGGAGTCATTTTTGGCCATTAAAGCAAATACATCACTTTCATCTTCACCATCTGACTTTTCACTAGTCAAAAAGTCTCCCAAGGGTGCAATCATGGATTTCTTGAAACCTTCGTTGGATAATTTATGCTGCCTCTTGGAACAGCCTCTGGAACGTTCCATCATTGGTTCATCCTCAACTAGAGCATTCTTCCCAATTTCACAAGTATGCAGATTACCTTCATGAGTTGACTTTAGAGAATCCCAAATTTCTTTTGCAGTGGCACATTCAGAGATTCGGTTGAACTCATTAAGTCCAAGACCAAAATAAAGTATTTTGATCGCCTTTGCATTCTGACTAAGCATTTTGAGATCATCTTGATTAAATTCATCTTTAGATTTTGGAGCCTTTGTGCCTGTACTATCAGTTTTGGTAGGAACCATGGGTCCTTCAGTAAGGATTTGCCATAACTGATAGTCTTCTGCTTGTAAGAATATCTCCATGCGAGCTTTCTACCACTTATAATTTTGACCATCAAATAATGGAGGCCTGGTGATGGATTGACCTTCTAGTAGTCCTATTGATGCACTCATTTTAAGGATCTCTCAAAGGTGTTAGCCTAGATATGAGACACCCGCTCTGATACCAATTGATAACTTATTAGTCATCCTCTTTATAGGAAATTCTCCTTTTTCACTCCCCTTTATTTGATCTGGCCCTTCTAGTTCAATCATCAATGGCTAATAATTCAAGAATTTGCCTATTCCTCCTCCAAATATGGACAACATTTACCAATCAGCTCAAATCCAATTTCATGGCTACACTTTCCTACATTTTCCATTTGTACGAGCAGAACAGTACCACGACTTGCTCTCTCAAACGTTGTGTATTTTGCTACCCAATTCTCCTCACCTTTCTACAACTAAAATATCAAGGCAATGACAAAACTGGTCCATATGATGACTATCCCAAAACCATGCAACTTTCACAAAATTCATTTCTTATTTGTTGTTTAGTATATGGTGTTGAGCAGAGATTTTCTAGTCATCCTCTTTATAGGAAATTCTCCCATCTCATACACCTTGTTATGATTTTCTTTAGTTCTCTGTCTTTGTCGTCTATTGCCTCTGCTCTGTTCCCCGACTCTGCTTCCCTATTGTGTTTTTGCTCTGTTTTATGCTTTTTGGAGGTGAAATGTTTTATTTGGTATTTAAGAACGTTGTGCAGCAGTTTGAAGAGGAATCATATTTTCGGAGGAGGGGTTAAACTAGTTGGAACTTTGTAAGGAGGAGGATGAATATGGTTCTTTATCCAGTGGAATAGAGGCGCAGTCGTCCAGTATGATATTGCAAAGACAAGCACAAAACTATATATTCTTGGTGTGTGTAGTTTGTACCATGATTATTTCTCATGTTGTTTCTGCATTTTTATTGTTCTACTAGTAATATTATGTTACTTTTTTCTTAAGTTGCAGTCATGTCTTGCTCCAAGTGTAATGAGTGCTTCCATGTATTTCTCGAATTACATGTAATGAAATTGTTGTTATTATAGAGGGTATGTTGAATCCAGTTATTCAGCAATGTGTTTTCTTCTTTTGAGAGGTACAAATTACAAATCTTGTTAAACCTTGCTGCTATTTTTCTTTGCTTCTTTTTTCTTTGATATTTTCGTTTTTTGTCTATGGTCACCTCACCTTTTATCACTTTTTTTAATCATCTCTATTGTAGCAAAATCTAAAGGAATTTCTCAAATATCGGGAATCCTCGGCTGATTCAAGCACATATATACTACGTCAGTTCTGCTGTTTGGATAGTCCCAATTTTGGATGTCTTTTGCAAGCGAAACAAATCTTTTGGTTGGTTAAGAATAGATTGCATGTATTGAATATTATGATGTTTTATGATATTTTTTTTTTTGCTCGTATGCACACATTCTTGAAGGTTAAGACAAATAGACAATTGATGGATGCAAGTTGCAATCGATGTGTTGCAACTAAATTCGTCTCATACTTTTGTACAAGTCTCTTCGCTAAGTAGTAACTATGTATACCGCGCAAGGCAAACGAAACAAATTGAACTCTAATTATTATTTTTTAATTGAAAAGCAGCTTGTTGGTATTAAAATAAAAAACTTATGATTACCAATTGGTAATTAAATGACCGTGAAAAGAAATAAGAATTATCCTAGAACTAAGAAGATAGTAGTAATTAATAAGACAGACCTTTAGTTTTGAATAAGGTATATAAGTGACTGACAATACGTGGGAATATTGAAATAATGCCGAACGTGCTCGTATCTAAAGTCATTCTTACCGTAAAAATTTCGCTTCGGGGTCTGTTTGGCACGCGCTAATTGATTTTGATTTGTAGCCATAAAAAATAAATTTGCTGAAAAAATAGCTACCTGCGGACAAGTCCCAGTATAAAGCTTCAGTCTCATAACAGAATACTGGAGCTTTGAACAAGTTTTGTTCAAAGCCCCATTATTTTGTTATTGGACTTTATATATAAAGTCCAATAATAAAATAATGGGACCTTTAAACATGTTAGTTCAATGTCCTATTATTTTGTTATGGAACGTTATATATAAAGCTTCAGTCCCATAACAAAATAATGAGACATTTTTTATGGGATAAATCTCATTATTTTGTTATGGGACTGAAGCTTTATATATAAAGTCCCATAACAAAATAATGGGGCTTTGAACAAAACTTGTTCAAAGCCCCAGTATAAAATACCGAGACTAGTCTGGGGTGTTTTCCAACGCTAATGGAGCGTAAGTGTGCACGCGAATTTTTGGCTATTTCTCAATTAATTTTGAAACGGTGGATAAAACTCATTGAGCGCTTCCAAAAATGGCTACGCATTAAAATTTCCCATTCTTACCAGTCTTTTCACGGGCAATAAGGCAAAGTATTTTACTTGATATAGAGCGAGGCGAAAGTCCCAAGGCGCTGAGCGAAAGCAGTATAGATCTTTATTTTTTACTATTATAAATTAATATAATTAAAATAAATAATTTTTAAAAAAAGAGAAGAAATCTCCAAAAAAAATTAAATTATAGAGAAATTATATGAAATATACATATAGAACTTCTTCATCTTAGCATGTTTGCTAAAAAATGTCAATCATAATAACATCAATTTCTGATCGGGAACAAAATGTATAATACAATTTTTAAGCAATCACCTAAATTGTTTTCATTCTTTTTGGCCTGTAATTAGAGATTTAAAAGTATCGAACTAACTCAACAATAGATTCGTGGAGAAATGCGCCAAGTATGAACTGTAGAAGGAAAGAGATTCCTCCTTTTCGGAAGCAATTAGACCTTAAAAAAATATAGTAAAATAAAATTGCTAGATGTCTGCACTTTCGATAATAAACAGAAAATAGATGAAGTAAAATAAATTTCAAACCAACAGCATACAAGTCTGTCCTTAATAAATCTAATCCCCTCACAGTAACGCAAGATTTAAGGATTAATTTCTTCCACGACAGAATGGAATTAACCTCATTGTGATAATTGAAATAATAGTGAACAGCGAACTTAAAGAGCGGTAGCAAATCACACTAACTCAGAACTTACTTTTTATTTAAAAAAAAATGCAGAGAGTAATGAGAGAGAGTCAGAAAAATTTCGGATGAAGAAATGAGGCAGAATACCTCTGTATTTATAGCCACAAGTCTCAGGTTTTGAAGAGGTGTCATGATGCCTTTTCTGGAGAAGACACACTTGATGTCTTTTCAATTAATATCTGTTGGGCTTTAATTATGAAAAAACCAGGAGGGAGTTTTAATAATTCGGTTAACAATTATTAAATAATATTTAATATTTATTTAATAAAACTAATATTTATTGGTATAAAAAATTTATCAATCAATCATATCAATTGACCAAATCCAAATCCAAATCTGAAGCCGAAGCCGCAGCCCAAGCCCAAGCCCAAGCCGAGGCCGAGCGAGCGACGATGGCGAGAGGCCCCTTCCTCTTAACTCCTTTTAAGAGCTAAAGGAAGTGATTTTATATTTATACACAACAAACTAGATGTCTTTAACTGATGAGGGACAAAGTGAAAAAGCCAAAGTTATCTTTTCATCTTCCATCCATTTCCCATTCACATCCACTTTACTTCAAACCCAAAAATTCTCCACATGAATGGGGAATGACTACATGAAGAAAACATATAGAAACTGTGTGATTCGCAAGTAAGAATTAATTGCATCTGAATAAGTAGGTTTCCTTTTGAACTTCCGTAGTGAACACATATCAAATATATTCGGTCAACCGGTAGATTTGATATATTTGAACCGTCGAGCTTTGGTCCTAGACAATATATGTCACACAATTAATGCTTGATCGTCTTTAGTTCTCATTGTTGTGTTTGTTTCAGCCATGAACATCGCCTGGTTCATGAGTTCGTAGAGGATTGGCCTTACAGAATTCTTCTCGAAGCGGCTTCCACTTCACACTCACATAGGTGATTTCTAAACGTGTAATCCCATATATGTACACTATTTGATAATTCTAATATCAAACTTAGATTATCATTAAAAAATGTCTCTAACGCTTTATCTTTGGTACTGAACACATTCTTATTTCGAGAATGGGTTGAGTTGTTTGACAATGTTGGAGCGGTTGTACATAACTTTGTTTGAGCTCCTTGAACCTAGATCTTGAGATCTCCAAGCTTCTAGGCAGAGTTACCGCCATGACGATTTGTCCTCGGCCATAGTTCCATTCCCCTTGATGATCTCTCAATATCACCTCTAGTTAGGCCTTTTGTAAGCGGATCCGATAAATTATCTTTGACTTTACATAGTCAATCGTGATAATTCCTCTAGAGAGAAGTTGTCTAATGGTCATATGTCTTCGTTGTATATGACGATTTTTATCATTATACATAAGGCTCCCAACCCTCGATATCGGCGATTGACTATCGCAATGTATACATATAGGTGTCAACGGCCTAGGCCAAAAAATGGAATATCTTCCAAGATGTTTCGGAGCCATTCAGTTTCTTCACCTTCCTTGTCTAACGCTATGAATTCAGCCTCCATTGTAGAGAGAGCAAGCAATGTTTGTTTGGACGATTTTCAAGCTACCGCTCCTCCACCTATGGTGAAAATATATCCACTTGTGGATTTTGATTCTTTTGAATTGGTGATCCAATTTGTATCAGAATATCCTTCAATAACAGCGGGATATTTATCATAATGCAAAGCATGGTCTTGGGTATACTTCAAATAACCCAAAACTCGTTTCATCGCCATCTAGTGATTTTGTCCAGGATTATATGTATACCGACTAAGTTTACTTATAGCACAAGCTATATCTAGTCGGGTACAATTCATGATGTACATTAGACCTCCCAACACTCTAGCATAGTCTCGTTGAGACGTATTTTATCCTTTGTTCTTTGTAAAAGAATGTTCACATCAATTGGAGTCTTCGAAGTTTTGAAGTCTAAATACTTGAATTTTCAAGGACCTTTTTTATATAATGAGTTTGAGATAATACCAGACTTTGAGGAGTTGTATGGATTTTAATTCCCAAGACTAAATCAGCAACTCCTAAGTTTTTCATGTCAAACATGCTATTTAGCATAAGCTTACAAGCATTTATGTCAGCAATATATTTACTCATTATTAACATGTCGTCCGCATATAGACAAACCATGACTACGTGATTCAGAGTGTTCTTCATGTAAACACATTTATCACACTCATTAAACTGAAAGCTTTTTCACAACATAACACTGTCAATTTTTTCATACCATTGTTTGGGTGCTTGTTTTAGTCCATAAAAGTGACTTAACAAGTCGACACACCTTCTTTTCTTTTTCAGGAACCACAAACCCTTCGGGTTGTTCCATGTAGATTTCTTCCTCCAAATCTCCATTTAAGAAGGCTATCTTAACATCCATTTGATGGATTTAAAGACAATACACGGCGGCCAAAGCTATTAGCATCCTTATGGATGTAATTCTGCTTACCAGAGAGTATGTGTTAAAATAATCAAGGCCTTCTTCTTGTCTAAAACCTTTAACGGCCAGTCTAGCCTTGTATTTGTCACTAGTACCATCATCTTTCATTTTCCTTTTGAAAATTCATTTGTAATCTAAAGGTTTGTTACCAGGAGGAAGATCAACCAACTCCCACGTATGGTTGCTTAATATGAATTCTATTTCACTATTGACTGTCTCTTTCCAATGCGGAGACTCAGAAGAAGCCATTGCTTCTTTGTAAGTTTGAGGCTCATTTTCCATTAGGAATGTCATAAAATTTGGTCCGAAGAAAGTAGATGTCCTTTGACGTTTACTACATCTTGGATTGTCACTGTATGGGATATTTTCTTTGGTTTCTTCCCGAGGCCGTTTCGTACTTACACTTGATGACTCACATTCATTTTTATACGGATATATATATTTTCAAAGAATATAATATTATATGATTCAATAACCATATTAACATGAATGTCGGGATTCTCTGATTTATAAACCAGAAATCGATATGCCTTAATATTATTTGCATATCCTATGAAAACACAATCAAAGGTTTTTGGTCATATCTTTTTCCTTTTAGGTTTAGGAACTTGTACCTCTGCCAAACACCCACACACTTTGAGGTAATTCAAGTTTGACTTTCTTCCTTTCCATTTTTCATAAGGAATAGATTGTGTTTTGCTATGGGACACATGATTAAGTATTCGACTAGCCGTAAGGATAGCTTCCCCCCACAAGTTTTGAGGTAAACCCAAACTAATCAACAAAGCATTCATCATCTCCTTTGACGTTCGATTTTTTCTTTCCGCAATCCCATTAGATTGTGGCATGTATGAGGCAATTGTTTGATGAATAATGTCATGTTCCAAACATATTTGTTCAAAAGGAGATTCATATTCGCCACCCCTATCACTTCTTATCATTTTGATCTTTTTGTTAAGTTGTATTTCAACTTCATTTTTTTATTTCTTGAAAGCATCTATAGCTTCGTCTTTACTACTAAGTAAATAAACATAGCAGTAACGAGTGCTATCATCAATAAAAGTTATGAAATACTTCTTTCCACCGCGAGATGGTATTGACTTCATATCATAAACATCTATATGAATTAAGTCTGAAGGTTCAGAATTCCTTTCAATTAATTTGTAAGGATGTTTCGTAAATTTAGACTCAACATATATTTGACATTTTGAATTGTCACATTCAAATTTAGGCAATACTTCCAAATTAATCATTTTTCGCAAGGTTTTATAATTAACATGTCCCAAACGTGCATGCCATAATTCATTTGACTCAAGTAAGTAAGAAAAAGCTTGAACTTTATTATTGATTGCAACAGTCATTACATTCAGCTTAAAAGGCCCTTACTTAGGCAACATTTTCCTGAAAAAGTATCATTCTTACTTAATACAACATTATCAGAAATAAATACACACTTGAAACCGTTCTTGACGAGAAGTGCGGCTGATACCAAGTTCTTACGTATTTCTGAAATGTGAAAAATATTATTGAGAGTCAGCGCCTTTCCCCAAAGTCATCTTTAGGCGTATCTTTCCATAACCTTCAATTTTTGTTGTTGCAGAATTTCCCATGAAGAGTGTCTCATCGGTGCAACGGGAGCATATCTAGTAAACATGTCTTTATTTGCACAAATATGGCGGGTGGCTCCACAATCAGTCCACTATTATTTGGGATTTTCGACTAAGTTACATTAAGAAAACATTGCACAAAGATCCATTTCTTGCACTCCTTTAGAAATATTTTCTTCTACCATGTTAGCTTGACCCTTATTTTTGGAATTCTTTGGAGCACGACAATATACAGCCTTGTGTCCATATATGCCACAGTTGCGGCAATTACCCTTGAATTTATTCTTCTTCTGGTTATTGTTTGGTCCATAAGGTTTCTTTCTTTTGTTTTGATTTGGTGGGTTGTTTGTCTCAAAAATATTTGCTCCCATTATTGTTAAATTCCCACGAGCAACCTTCTTCTCCACAGTCTTGTTGTCTTCCTCGATCCTCAAATGAACAATGAGATCTTCGAGCGACATCTCCTTGCACTTGTGTTTCAAGTAATTCTTAAAGTCTTTCCATAAAGGTGGCAACTTTTCAATTACCGCAGCAACTTGAAACACCTCATTGATGGGCAAAACTTCTACAAGGAGATCATGAATGATCACTTGCAACTCTTGAAATTGGCTAATGATAGTTTTACTGCCCACCATCTTAAAGTCCAAAAATTTTGCGGCCAAAAATTTCTTCATTCCGACATCATCAGTTTTGTACTTGTTTTAAAGAGCCAACCAAAGCTCTTTCGAAGTAGCAGCACTACGGTAGACATTGTACAAGTCGTCCTCCATTCCATTCAAAATATAGTTTTTACACAGAAAATCTGAATGTTTCCAAGCCTCAACAATAATGAAACGTTCATTTCAAGAGTGTCGTCTGCCGGGACTGAAACGTCCTCCTTAAATAAACCTTTACAAACTCAGCGTGCTCAGATAAAAGAACATCTTTTGCTGCCACCTTTTGAAATCAATCCCGCTAAACTTTTCTTGCTTTTCAGTAGGTGCTGGCACATGTGCTGGTGCCGAAGCAGTACGGCTCGAAGTTGCAATTGTTGAAGCATTTGGTGTACCAGAAACACCGTTATTGTTTTATGTGTTCGTCATTATTCTGTAAATAAAAATGACACAGTCAGATACAGATAATCTGATTTAATATACAGTGAAGTTTTTAATCTTCAAATTGTATGTAACAACAAAAAATATTTTTAATAACCGGAAGTTTTTAATCTCTAAATGGAATAAACACAAAATATTTTTAATAATCTGTTGAAGTTTATAATCTTCAAAACGGAATATTAAATTTAGAGTCGAAAATTTTTTCAGATTTTGGTCTCCACAACAGTTTGGACTAGAAAATCTTTTCATATTTTAATCTCCACAAATATTAAGCTTGTTAGATGTCTGCACTTTCGATAATAAACAGAAAATAGATGAAGTAGAATGAATTCCAAGCCAACAGTATATACTGCATGTCCTTAAGAAATCTAATCCCTCACAGTTACCCAAGGTTTATGGATTAATTTCTCCCAGGATAGAATGAAATTAACCTCATTGTGATAGCGGTAATTCAAATCACAGTGAATAGTGAAAGAACGATAACAACTCAGACTGACTCAGAACTTACTTTTTATTTTGGAAAAAATATAGAGAGTAAAGAGAGAGAGAGAGAGAGAGAGAGAGTCAGAAAAATTTTGGATGAAGAAATGAGGCAGAATACCTCTGTATTTATAGCCACAAGTCTCAGGTTTTGAAGAGGTGTCGTGATGCCTTTTCTGGAGAAGACACACTTGATGTCTTTTCAATTAATATCCGTTGGGCTTTAATTATGAAAAAACCAGGAGGGAGTTTTAATAATTCGGTTAACAATTATTAAATAATATTTAATATTTATTTAATAAAACTAATATTTATTGGTATAAAAAATTTATCAATCAATCATATCAATTGACCAAATCCAAATCCAAATCTGAAGCCGAAGCCGCAGCCCAAGCCCAAGCCCAAGCCGAGGCCGAGCGAGCGACGATGGCCAGAGGCCCCTTCCTCTTAACTCCTTTTAAGAGCTAAAGGAAGTAATTTTATATTTATACACAACAAACTAGATGTCTTTAACTGATGAGGGACAAAGTGAAAAAGCCAAAGTTATCTTTTCATCTTCCATCCATTTCCCATTCACATCCACTTTACTTCAAACCCAACAATCTCTACATGAATGGGGAATGACTACATGAAGAAAACATATAGAAACTGTGTGATTCGCAAGTAAGAATTAATTGCATATGAATAAGTAGGTTTCCTTTTGAACTTCCGTAGTGAACACATATCAAATATATTCGGTCAATCGGTAGATTTGATATATTTGAACCGTCGAGCTTTGGTCCTAGACAATATATGTCACACAATTAATGCTTGATCGTCTTTAGTTCTCATTGTTGTGTTTGTTTCAGCCATGAACATCGCCTGGTTCATGAGTGCGTAGAGGATTGGCCTTACAGAATTCTTCTCGAAGCGGCTTCCACTTCACACTCACATAGGTGATTTCTAAACGTGTAATCCCATATATGTACACTATTTGATAATTCTAATATCAAACTTAGATTATCATTAAAAAACGTCTCTAACGCTTTATCTTTGGTACTGAACACATTCTTATTTCGAGAATGGGTTGAGTTGTTTGACAATATTGGAGCGGTTGTACATAACTTTGTTTGAGCTCCTTGAACCTAGATCTTGGGATCTCCAAGCTTCTAGGCAGAGTTACCGCCATGGCGATTTGTCCTCGGCCATAGTTCCATTCCCATTGATGATCTCTCAATATCACCTCTAGTTAGGCCTTTTGTAAGCGGATCCGATAAATTATCTTTGACTTTACATAGTCAATCGTGATAATTCCTCTAGAGAGAAGTTGTCTAATGGTCATATGTCTTCGTTGTATATGAAGATTTTTATCATTATACATAAGGCTCCCAACCCTCGATATCGGCGATTGACTATCGCAATGTATACATATAGGTGTCAACGGCCTAGGCCAAAAAATGGAATATCTTCCAAGATGTTTCGGAGCCATTCAGTTTCTTCACCTTCCTTGTCTAAGGCTATGAATTCAACCTCCATTGTAGAGAGAGCAAGCAATGTTTGTTTGTTCGATTTCCAAGCTACCGCTCCTCCACCTATGGTGAAAATATATCCACTTGTGGATTTTGATTCTTTTGAATTGGTGATCCAATTTGTATCAGAATATACTTCAATAACAGCGGGAAATTTATCATAATGCAAAGCATGGTCTTGGGTATACTTCAAATAACCCAAACTCGTTTGATCCCGGAACTAGCCACAGCCTGGGGGACTAAGGAGTTCGGAGAATCGCTCGGTCCAATCCCGTTTAGCCCGAAGGAGGATGGAGAGCACCAAAGCGACCTCGTCGTTTCCATTGGCATATCTGACCTGGGCATCCAGCAAGCTCTGATCGATTCCGGGAGTAGCGTGACCATTATTCGGATAGAGATGCTGCAAGATTCACACCAACACTATCAGGTAACTTCAAGTCCTCGGAGCATAGTTAGTTTCAATGGCTGTTGGGAAAAGCCTGTCGGGGAATTAACTCTACTAGTCCATATACCGGGCGTGACGAGCATTACTCATTTCTAGGTGTTGGATTATGATTTTTCTTACGACGTCATCTTAGGACAACCGTCAATACATAGCATTAAGGGAATACCCTCCACACTCCATCAAGTCTTCAGATGCTCGACTTCTCACGGGGTTAACGACTTACGGGGTAAGCGATCTTTACTTGGAGAATATTATCCTACTTGTGCCAGGGATCTTGGTGTACGGCCAGTAGCCAAAATAAATATGACCAAAGAGGACTCCATCGAGTTCGAGGCCATGGAACGACAAGTCAGAGAAGAGATCAGCGAACTGCGGGATCAGTTGGCGGTGATGGATCAACTAGTCCCCAAAGCCACAGAATTGGTATGTCAACTCTCTGAGGTGCTGCGAAGACAAGGGGAGCCCTATGGCTGATACAGAGTTACCTAACCGTAGCCCAGACAAATATGAAGCTCTTTCAGCTTCCGGTGATAACTGAGCCAAAGCCAGGTAAGTATCTATTATTGTATGTCTCGATCTCAAAAATAGCACGGAATGCAGTCCTGGTACGAGAAGAGAATGGGAGGCAAATTCCCGTGAAGTACGCCAGCAAAAGACCCTCGTGTCAAGACAGGTTTTTGCCTTTACTCTTTCAGTTTATTGCGGCCGTGATCATGGCGACCCAGAAGTTGCGCTCGTATTTTCTTGACCATACGGTCAGCATGGTCTTCTCCACACCGGTACGGACCATATTGTCTAAACTCGGACTCTTAGATGAGATGGAAGAATGGGATGAGATACTGGGGGAGTATGACATTCTCTACCAACCCCGAACAGCTATCGAGTCGCAGGAGCTGGAAGGTTTTTCCTCAGACTTCGTGGAGAAACAGAAGCCCAAGGTAGAGGAGTCAATCAGAGACAAAGAAACAATCAAGTCCGGGCTTTGAGAGGTTAGCATTGACGTATATCTCAAAGGGGAAGAAGCCGACCTCGATCTTTGGGTCAGGACACCCATTGGGATGGTATTTTGCAAGACCGCCAAAGCTCAAGGCGGCGAAGCAGAGTATGAAGCCATAATTCAAGCTCTTGACTTATCCTACATACTGGGGGCCAGGAAGATCACCCTCTTCAGCAGCTCCCAATTGATCGTCGATCAAGTCAAGGAAGCTTTTACCACAAAGGGCATCTGCACGCCAGATTGGCCGGAAAGATTGAAAGTACTCCTGAAAATTTTTCAGGCATGGGAGTTTTTCTATCGAGAAGTAGGCTCGAGCGATGGCGAAGCGTCCGAGGATTCCTACAATCAGCAGATATTGGTTGAGTTAACCCCCGTGGACCTAATAAACCTTAAAGTTCCAGACACAAGATCGGTCACAGGGTAGCGTCACGCGCTGATCAACTGCCTAAGCAAAGGAATCCTCCTTGAAGACAAATCAGAAAGCATGCATCTGCGAAAGCAAGCCATTCATTATTGTGTGATTGGCACAGAGCTGTACCATCGGGTTGTCAGTGGCCCAGAGGTGACATCTCCAAACTCAGCACCATTGAATAGGGAAACCCAAGCACATGCCCCCGAACCTTCTGAGGATCAAGCATAAAGTGTCTCTCGAGTTTTAAAAGCGTTTATTTTGTAACTCTGATCACAGTATTTTCATACTCATCAATCATGTTACGAGTTTTCACCCAAAGCATCTCAGGCCTAGCACCCCATTATTAATAAAACTATTATTTCTACTTATTTAATTTATTTATTTATTCAAATCCATCTACGATCCAACTATTCATAGCCCCAACCAGACCTAAGTTGAAGTAAGAGACTCACTTTTCGTTATAAAAGTAGGGTACACTACTCGATTAGAGTTAGACCATGTCTAACTCAGCCACCATGAATTTCTCGTACATTAAACTCGTTAATTCAACAGTTGCACCTACACGTCGATGGGGACGCCCATTCGCATAGTGCTAGAAAGTCTTAAATACTCGAGTCACTAAGTAGAGACGTTCGAAGTCAGATGCAGAAAGGCCCGCTTTCACATGGACTAAAGTCGTCCCATTGTGGGTGCAACTTAAGCCGTCACCTACTGACACAAATGAAGCGCCCTTCAGTGCGCACACCCGTCTCTTGACCCGTCTCTTGAAGACACTAATCTAGAAAGGCACACAAAGCATATTGCTTGATTAGAGATTACACAACATGTAATTACACAAGTACGTATAAAACTATTGATTAACGACTGTTTCATTAATAAAAAGCCTGTAGGCTCATAATATACAATTAGTTCTTCATGAATACAATATTTGTTCATAACAATTGTAGAAAAAAAAAAGAAAAGGGAAGACTAAAAAAAAGAGCTCCTCAGGATTAACATGGTTGAAAATCCTCCATCTGGATTGTAGCTACAAGCTGTATACAGTCCGGAGTTCTTCTTTTCTTCTGATAGCTTATGATATGTCGGCCCGAGCACTCCTTTAATGCACGCAGCTATTGGTGCAACCAAAGCCCGTCTACTTGATCAAAGCAAGGGACCTCGAAAGCATCTGAGTACAGGTTTAACCTCCTCCATCTTGCCCGCTGAGCTTAAAGAGAAACTTGAAGACTCGCCACAGTGCTTAGAAAGAAAACTTGACCATCCGCGTCAACCTCAATTTGCCAAACCAGAGTGTATAGCCCCGCAAATCTTCAAGCACAAACAAAAGTTCACCAGATACGGAGAGGCTTGGGCTGGGAACCTACCACCACGGAACCTCTTCCCTCGGGTATCCCACAACCAATGGCCAATGAAGCGTTGCAATGGCGGTTCAGCTAACAAAGATAACCAAGGTGAAAGCCATGAATCACGAGGGGATCCAAAGCTTAGGGACACCTTAATCACCTGATAATGTGAAGCTAAATCCTCTTGCCTGCCATGAAACGAAGGCAGACAAGTAGGCTTCAACCCTACTCCGTCAAAGAGGCAATCTAAGTTCCAGAGAAATCCTAGGGGAGAAGCCACAAGGAAGCTGAAAGGGCTAGGCGGCCTAACCCCGCATGACAAGAAGAATATCACAGCAACTGCTGTGCTAGAAGATTAATGCACCGTAATCAGTGCACATGACACAACAAAGATATCCCAAAAGACATCGTTAGAATCTCGATCAAATTTCATGACTCGGGGGACTTCATCTATTTCCTCATGGACGAAGGGAGAAAAGGATGTAACTGCAAATGAATTTCCTCCTATAGTTCCTTTATGCAACATCCATTCGGAATGAATAGGGTTTTCTGGGAATATCAAACAAGGATCAAAGGCAAATATTTTTGAAGAAAAAGATTTTGAGATTTTTCTACTATAGTGAAGTCCCTATTTATAGGTAGAAAAGAGATAAGGATGGCATATGAAATGGTCAAGCGTCATTATTGTTGGAGATATGAAACGATTCGGAGCAGTTAATTGCAGTTCTTAGAAAGGTGCATGGAATCGGTATCAACCAATCAGATGAAAGCACGCAGAGTTCTCGAAGAAGTCAATATCATTCTTGGTCAAAGAGACTGCGAGTCTCAAGGAGTTAGTGAGATATATTTTCACATCCATCTTGTATGCCGCTTTCACTTCCTGACTGCTTGCGTCAACACTCAGCAAGTGGGGGGACTGACTGTGAGGGCAAAAATACGCCACCTACTATTACGGGAATACGAGTCCATCTGGCAAGGCTAGACTTATCCTACAAGTCACCGGGTGCAAAGGATACACGCCTGTTCTACGAGTTATAACCGTTCATACGGTACGGGCGTAGGACAAAGGGCATACATCCTACTGCCTTAGGGTTATAGTCTCCTAGTTAGGATTTCGTATATACCACCGCCTTAAGTTATAGGCCCATGGCCTTATTAGTCTTTGTATTTTACCTTAATTAGGACATGGTATCCACTACTATAAATACCTCTCCTTACATTGTATTGTACACCATCGCGATTCACCATAGAATTCGGCTATTCTCAAGGAATAAGACTACTTTACCTTTCTTGCTCATTATTTATCTCTTTATTTTATCTACTTTTTCATCGTATTTACTGTATGTCTTGTGACCTCATTCTTAATTAATCGTTTAACCTAGGCAACCAATTTTAAGCATAAGCATTAATGTATAAGCAGAGGAAAACATGAGTATAATATTATAGATGTAGGATGAAAAACTCCCGTTTACATAAGCTCATCAGCATAAACTAACACAATAGTAATATGATCAGTAGTTCTCCGAATAATAAAGAAGTATTCGACTTGGAGGGTACGAAACCTAACTCAAGTAAAGTAGAGCTAAGCCTCTCAAACCAAGCCCGAGGTGCTTGTTTGAGGCCATACAATGCTTTATGAAGCTTGCACACATAATGCGGACACTTGGGATCCACAAATTCAACTGGTTGATTCATGTACACTTCCTCATGTAAATGACCATGTAAGAAAGCATTCTTTACATCAAGTTGGCGAAGGGACTATCCTTTAGTATAAGGCCAAGGTTATCACAACCCGAATAGTGGTAGGCTTTACTACCGGACTAAAAGCATCATGATAATGAACCCCAACCTCTTGGCTAGATCCCTTTACGACAAAATGAGCCTTATGGCAATCTATGGAACCATTCGGATTAAGCTTTAACTTAGATATCCATTTGCATTCAACCATATTTTTGGCAGTGGAGGAAGGGAAAAGGGACCGGTACCATTTTGTATAGAAGTCTTCTTGCATGGCGTTTCTCTAATTTGGATCCTTGTAAGCTTGAGTGAAGCAAGTGGGTTCAGGAAGCAAATAGGATGGAGGCAGTGGGTTTTTGGTGATTGTATTAACTTGAGCTTTAGAATGTTTAGATTTTCGACGGGTCACCATCTGATGGGGAAAATGAACCTTACTAGTGGTAGATTTAGGTAATGGGGCTTCTTCAACCGTCGAGGATTTAGGAATAGGATTATCTACCGTAAGGTTAATAACAGGGATATTAGAGGGTTACAATAGCGCTGGAAGTGGTTGACACAAAGGGGGAAGAAGAGGATGGTGATGAACAACTTAAAGGAGTAGAGATGTTACTGGAGGAAGTAGAAGTATTACTAGTGCGGGTTGAGCAGTAGAAAAGGAGTTACATGGGGCCACTACAGATAAAGAAGGAATGATATCCAAAAGCTTTAAGAGTATGGGGGTTCTAGAATTATTCATAGAAGCAAATGGAAACAAGGTTTCATCAAATGTGACATGTCGTGAAATATACTGTCCACATAAAGGAAGCATACATTTGTAGCCTTTATGTTGTCCACTATACCCTAAGAAAATATATTGTACTGAGCGAAAAGCAAGTTTGTGAGAATTATATGGACGCAAGTACGGGTAACAAGCACAACCAAACACCTTTAGAAAATTATAATCTGGAGTTTTATGAAACATCTTTTCAAAAGGGGACATATGATTAGTATTTGGTGATGGAATTCGATTAATTAGATAGTCAGAAGTGGAGAAAGCATGATCTCAAAATGTGAGAGGAATAGAAAAATGCGCTAACATTATTGATCCCATTTCAAAAATATGTCAATGTTTTCTTTCTGCCGCGCCATTTTGTTCATAAGTGTGTGGACAAGATAATCGATGAACAATGCATATTTGATCAAAAAGCTTGGATAGCCGCCTATATTCTCCACCCCAATCGGATTTTACAACTTTTATTTTATGTTCAGTTTTCAACTTGAGTTTTAAATCATAAGAATATGTCGTATACATCACTCTTGTTGCTCATGGGAAATAACCAGGTAAACTTGCTATAGTCATTAATAAAAGAGACATAATATCAAAGTTTATTGCTAGCCAACGGAGGGAAATGACCCCATACATCCGAATTAATCATTTCAAGTGAAGTAGTTGAAACAGAAGATGAGATGGGAAATGGCAACTTGTGACATTTTCCAAACAGACACGACGAACAAACATTAGTCCTAGAATTATTATGAAAATATAAATTGAGACACCTAGCGACACGACTAAGTGCATAAGGTGAGGAATGCCCCAAGCAATTTTGCCATAGATCAAAGGAGGTCTTGGACGTAAGTAATGCCTAAGTTTTATTTGAAGATGACGACGGACATGAAGGCTTGATGGTGTGGAGTTTGTAGAGGCTATCTCAAGAGTCCCTTGCAATAGTACCATCCCCGTTGCGTACCATCCCCGTTGCTCGATCTTTCACAAGACAAAAACGAGGGCGAAATTTAAATACAACATCATTGTCATAAGTAAATTGGGCCACACTAAGCAGGTTTTCTAGTAATTGCACGCACTAAAAGTATATTTTTAAGGTGAAGATGGCGAGTAGTAGAAGATAAGGTTGATGTACCAATATGAGAAATATCAAAACATGTGCCATTACCGACATGGATTTGATCATTGTGGAGATACTCTCCGCGAATAGCCATGTTTTGAATATCATTGGTAATATGGTTTGTGGTTCCAGAGTCTGGGTACCACGCACCATCACCAACTGTAGAGGGTTGAGTAATCAATGCTGCAAGTTGGGACTTAGATAGAGCTTGATAAGCATGGTCATATCAATGACGACAATCCAGTGCAATATGTTTAAATTTTTCACAGGCTTGACACTTAGGTGAAGTACTGGAGGACGCTTAGTGTTTGTAGCTCGTCCACGACCTCTACCATTTCTACCGACATATGAATGATAAGATTGAGGATTAGACTTCCTCTTGAAAGCTACATCAGATCTCTCATTATTGGAGGAGCGAGATGTGAGATTAACCTGGGTTAATCCCTGTTCAATAGACTACATTTTGTTCCAAACGAATTCATGGCACAAAAGTAAGCCATGAAGATCAGACAATGAGATAGGTTCAGCTCTTGAAGTTACTGATACAAAAAGCGCATCATAATCTGGACCAAGTCCTCCAAGGATGTGTAGAACTAGATCCTCATATGTAACTGGGTTAGCAGCAATAACAAGATTGTCTGCACGGTTTTTCATGTTGTGAAGATATTCCACCATCGTCAAGCTTCATTTCTTTGTTGTCTGCAGTTGCAGGCGAAGTTGCATGATCCTTGTCTTGGATTGCGAAGCACACATACTCTCAAGTGTCTTCCATACCGATCGTGAGGTTGAATAACCTACTACATGGGTTAAAATTCCTTCAGTGAGGGTAGATAGCTGCCAACTCAAAAAGAAGTTGGTCCTGCTTTTTCGAAGATGTATAGGCTGGATTGATTCTGGATTCAATTAAGTTGCTTTCAGATGAACTTGCAGGAACAAATTGGGATGGACCTTTTAATGTGCCATCTACATAGCCCTCTAAATCGTGGCCTCTTAAGACTGGTAAAACTTGTGATTTCCATATGATATAATTGTTGCGATCCAACTTGATGAAGTGAGAATGAGACATATTGGCTGCGGTAGGATGAGAATTTGATAAGTTTGATTGAGAAGCAAGGTTGGTTATGGATGATAGTGCTATTGATGTTAGACATAAAAATAAATTCTTATACCATAAAAGATTATGCACAACAGAGGCTAATCAAGTTGTGTATTCCTGGAGGAATCCTCCTTGATATATACAAGGCTATGAAGGAGTTTGATTGTCTTCAAACTCTCTTAAGTTTAGCCGCTAAAGAGTAACAGTAATCTACAATATATAAGTTAGGAATACAATTGAAATACAAAATACTAGTTAACTAAAGATAAACAAGAGTCACGTACCCTTTTAAATAGCAAAGGACACGCTTTACTGCACAAAAATGGGACTCCATTTGTTCGTGCATAAATTGACACAATTTATTGACTATAAAAGACACGTCCGGCCTTGTAATCGTGAGATATTGTAAAGCGCCAACCAAGCTGCGATATAAAGAAGTGTCATGGCATGGTGAGCTGCCATATTGCGACAGTCGAAGCCCAGCTACCACTGGTGTAGCGATTGGCTTAGCTCCTTCCATGTTTGCCCGGGACAACAAGTCTCAAATAAACTTAGATTGAGTGAGAGTCATGCCACCGGTATGGTGGTGCACTTCAATGCCTAAAAAATAGTGAAGACGCTCGAGGTACTTTAATTGTGTGGGCAAAAATATGTCACCTACTATTACGGGGATATGAATGCAGTTGGCGAGATTAGACTTATCCTACAAGTCATCGGGTGTAAAGGATACTCGTCTGTTCTACGAGTTACGACCGTTAGGCAGTATGGGCGTAGCACAAAGGGCATACTTTCTACCGCCTTAGGGTTACAGTCTCCTAGTTAGGGTTTCGTATATACCACCGCCTTGAGTTACAGGCCCATGGCCTTATTAGTCTTTGTATTTTAACTTAATCGGGACATGGTATCCACTACTATAAATACCCCTCCTTACATTGTATTGTACATCATTGCGATTCACCACAGAATCCGGCTATTCTCAAGGAACAAGACTACTTTCTTTCTTGCTCATTATTTCTCTCTTTATTTTATTTACTTTTCGATCGTATTTACTGTATTGCTTGTAATCTAATTCTTAATTAATTTTTTAACCTAGGCGACCGATTTTAGGTATAAACGATTTGGCCCCTACCGTGGGGCCCAGAAAATTATAGGTATTCTACGAAGGAAAAGGCACAATCATGTCTTATGATAGCAGTAGCGCTCCGAAGAACACTACAGACGCAGTGGATGAATCTGTGAAGGATCCCAGTGATCCTAGAATTCAGCCTAAGGATCCCGTTGAGCAACCAAAAGATCCTATCCAAGAGCCGATCCATGTTGCCAGTGAAGGGGAAGGCGACCAACCGCAGGAAGGAAATACTAAATTCCGAGGTTTTCTTGTTAATCTCCTTAACATTATGTCAGAGCAACAACAACGGAACTCGAACAATGTGGTCGAGGGGATATCCCTGAAGTTAGGGGCGATGTTTGCTCGGATCGTCTCAGAGGCCAGCATTCCCGCGAGGACCAGTACCGACAAACCATTTGCCAGCATCTGTCCCTAACTGCAGGCTAAACATGGACGCTACCCCTGAAGGATCATCAACAATCAACAATCAAGACCTTAAGGGAGCACTTTCATCCAGGACCCCATAAAAGAGATGAAGGCCATCCACAACAAAATTGGTAACGTGTCGGGTGCTCCCCCCCCCCCCCCCAAGTTACTATGGTAGATGAGCAGAAATTTTACAAGCATGCTTACAAAGCAAGCGCTGCACCGGTCTGCATACCAAAGCACTTCCGCCTATCGGATAACTTTAAGTATGACAGAACAACTGACTTGGATGAGCATATTGTTGTGTATTACACGGCTGTAAAGAGCAACGAGATCACCGAGGAAGAGATTCACTCTACTCTGGTAAAGCGGTTCGGCTCAACTCTAACCAAATGTGCCCTTACTTGGTACACTCAGCTACCAATGGGCTCCATCGAATTATTCACTTATATGCAGGACCTATTCAAGAAAATGTATTCTGGTGCCCGCAAGCAGGAGAAGCGCATGGAGGACATCTTCGAGATCCGTCAGCATGACGACAAATTGCTGAAGGACTACCTTGATAGATTCCAGCGAGAACGCATGTAGCTTCCTCCGGTCCTCGATAATATTGTTGTGGTAGCTTTCAGCAAAAGTCTGAACTCAAAAGGGTCATTAGCTACCAGGGAATTACAGTGGAGTTTGAGTCAGCATCCTGTGACAACATGGAGCACATTGCATCAAAAGTACACTGAAAAACTTCGCTTGGAGCCGGATTATTCTCAAAATTCCGAAGCTGAGCGAAGGAAGAGAGCAGGGAAACCTTCTCTGGAAAGTGAGGGGTCGGAAGCAGAACAAAAGCAAAGGTCCAGAACCAGGCAGTAAGCTGCAAGCAGAGCAGTTCCTGGGGACCTAGATCCCAAGAAAAACGGGCAGAGTCCTATAGCTTCAGAAATTTTGGTTTGCGAGTCAACGTTGTGGATTTAGTTGCCAATCACTTTGGAAAACTAGGTCTTAGGGTCCGATCACCACCTACCATAAAAGGAGAAATGGGGAGAAACGCAACGCCCTACTATGATTTCCATCATAGCGGTGGCCATGCAACAGTCGAATGCAAAGCTTTGATGATCGAGATCAAGCATCTATTGAAAGAAGGATATCCAAAGGACTTGGTTTAAGAAAGACCACAACGTTCGAGAGCACTGGATTCTAAAAACCTGAGGACCATCAATGGAATCTTCCTGATCCCGGAACTAGCCACAGCCTGGGGGACTAAGGAGTTCGAAGAATCGCTCGGTCCAATCCCGTTTAGCCCGAAGGAGGATGGAGAGCACCAAAGCGACCTCGTCGTTTCCATTGGCATATCTGACCTGGGCATCCAGCAAGCTCTGATCGATTCCGGGAGTAGCGTGACCATTATTCAGATAGAGATGCTGCAAGATTCACACCAACACCATCAAGTAACTTCAAGTCCTCAGAGCATAGTTAGTTTCAATGGCTGTTGGGAAAAGCCTGTCGGGTCTACTAGTCCATATACCGGGCGTGACGAGCATTACTCATTTCTAGGTGTTGGATTGTGATTTTTCTTACGACGTCATCTTAGGACAACCGTGAATACATAGCATTCAGGGAATACCCTCCACACTCCATCAAGTCTTCAGATGCTCGACTTCTCACGGGGTTAACGACTTACGGGGTAAGCGATATTTACTTGGAGAATATTATCCTACTTGTGCCGGGGATCTTGGTGTACGGCCAGTAGCCAAAATAAATATGACCAAAGAGGACTCCATCGAGTTCGAGGCCATGGAACGACAAGTCAGAGAAGAGATCAGCGAACTACGAGATCAGTTGGCGGTGATGGATCAACTAGTCCCCAAAGCCACAGAATTGGTATGTCAACTCTCTGAGGTGCTGCGAAGACAAGGAGGGCCCTATGGCTGATACAGAGTTACCTAACCGTAGCCCAGACAAATATGAAGCTCTTTCAGCTTCCGGTGATAACTGAGCAAAAGCCAGGTAAGTATCTATTATTGTATGTCTTGATCTCAAAAATAGCACGGAATGCAGTCCTTGTACGAGAAGAGAATGGGAGGCAAATTCCCGTGAAGTACGCCAGCAAAAGACCCTCGTGTCAGGACAGGTTTTTGCCTTTACTCTTTCAGTTTATTGCGGCCGTGATCATGGCGACCCAGAAGTTGCGCTCGTATTTTCTTGACCATACGGTCAGCATGGTCTTCTCCACACCGGTACGGACCATATTGTCTAAACTCGGACTCTTAGATGAGATGGAAGAATGGGATGAGATACTGGGGGAGTATGACATTCTCTACCAACCCCGAAAAGCTATCGAGTCGCAGGAGCTGGAAGGTTTTTCCTCAGACTTCGTGGAGAAACAGAAGCCCAAGGTAGAGGAGTCAATCAGAGACAAAGAAACAATCAAGTCCGGGCTTTGAGAGGTTAGCATTGACGTATATCTCAAAGGGGAAGAAGCCGACCTCGATCTTTGGGTCAGGACACCCACTGGGATGGTATTTTGCAAGACCGCCAAAGCTCAAGGCGGCGAAGAAGAGTATGAAGCCATAATTCAAGCTCTTGACTTAGCCTACATACTGGGGGCCAGGAAGATCACCCTCTTCAGCAGCTCCCAACTGATCGTCGATCAAGTCAAGGAAGTTTTTACCACAAAGGGCATCTGCACGCCAGATTGGCCGGAAAGATTGAAAGTACTCCTGAAAATTTTTCAGGCATGGGAGTTTTTCTATCGGGAAGTAGGCTCGAGCGATGGCGAAGCGTCCGAGGATTCCTACAATCAGCAGATATTGGTTGAGTTAACCCCCGTGGACCTAATGAACCTTAAAGTTCCAGACACAAGATCGGTCACAGGGCAGCGTCACGCGCTGATCAAACTGCCTAAGCAAAGGAATACTCCTTGAAGACAAATCAGAAAGCATGCATTTGCGAAAGCAAGCGATTCATTATTGTTTGATTGGCACAGAACTGTACCATCGGGTTGTCAGTGGCCCAGAGGTAACATCTCCAAACTTAGCACCATTGAATAGGGAAACCCAAGCACATGCCCCCGAACCTTCTGAGGATCAAGCATAAAGTGTCTCTCGAGTTTTAAAAGCGTTTATTTTGTAACTCTGTTCACAGTATTTTCATACTCATCAATCATGTTACGAGTTTTCACCCAAAGCATCTCAGACCTAGCACCCCATTATTAATAAAACTATTATTTCTACTTATTTAATTTATTTATTTAATCAAATCCATCTACGATCCAACTATTCATAGCCCCAACCAGACCTAAGTTGAAGTAATAGACTCACTTTTCGTTATAAAAATAGGGTACACTACTCGATTAGAGTTAGACCACGTCTAACTCAGCCACCATGAATTTCTCGTACATTAAACTCGTTAATTCAACAGTTGCACCTACACGTCGATGGGGACGCCCATTCGCATAGTGCTAGAAAGTCTTAAATACTCTAGTCACTAAGTAGAGACGTTCGAAGTCAGATGCAGAAAGGCCCGCTTTCACATAGACTAAAGTCGTCCCATTGTGGGTGCAACTTAAGCCGTCACCTACTGACACAAATGAAGCGCCCTTCAGTGCCCACACCCGTCTCTTGACCCGTCTCTTGAAGACACTAATCTAGAAAGGCACACAAAGCATATTGCTTGATTAGAGATTACACAACATGTAATTACACAAGTACGTATAAAACTATTGATTAACGACTGTTTCATTAATAAAAAGCCTGTAGGCTCATAATATACAATTAGTTCTTCATGAATACAATATTTGTTCATAACAATTGTAGAAAAAAAAAAAGAAAAGGGAAGACTAAAAAAAAGAGCTCCTCAGGATTAACATGGTTGAAAATCCTCCATCTGGATTGTAGCTACAAGCTGTATACAGTCCGGAGTTCTTCTTTTCTTCTGATAGCTTATGATATGTCGGCCCGAGCATTCCTTTAATGCACGCAGCTATTGGTGCAACCAAAGCCCGTCTACTTGATCAAAGCAAGGGACCTCGGAAGCATCTGAGTACAGGTCTAGCACAAACAAAAGTTCACCAGATACGGAGAGGCTTGGGCTGGGAACCTACCACCACGGAACCTCTTCCCTCGGGTATCCCACAACCAATGGCCAATGAAGCGTTGCAATGGTGGTTCAGCTAACGAAGATAACCATGGTGAAAGCCATGAATCACGAGGGGATCCAAAGCTCAGGGACACCTTAATCACCTGACAATGTGAAGCTAAATCCTCTTGCCTGCCATGAAACGAAGGCAGACAAGTAGGCTTCAACCCTACTCCGTCAAAGAGGCAATCTAAGTGCCAGAGAAATCCTAGGGGAGAAGCCACAAGGAAGCTGAAAGGGCTAGGCGGCCTGACCCCGCATGACAAGAAGAATATCACAGCAACCGCTGTGCTAGAAGATTAATGCACCGTAATCAGTGCACATGACACAACGAAGATATCCCAAAAGTCGTCGTTAGAATCTCGATCAAATTTCATGACTCGGGGGACTTCATCTATTTCCTCATGGACGAAGGGAGAAAAGGATGTAACTGCAAATGAATTTCCTCCTATAGTTCCTTCATGCAACATCCATTCGGAACGAATAGGGTTTTCTGGGAATATCAAACCAGGATCAAAGGCAAATATTTTTGAAGAAAAAGAAGTTTTTCACTATCTTAAGAAATTCCTGAAGAAGTGATGTATTTTCTGAAAAAGATTTTGAGATTTTTCTACTATCGTGAAGTCCCTATTTATAGGTAGAAAAGAGATAAGGATGGCATATGAAACGGTCAAGCGTCATTATTGTTGGAGATATGAAACGATTCGGAGCAGTTAATGGCAGTTCTTAGAAAGGTGCATGGAATCGGTATCAACCAATCAGATGAAAGCACGCAGAGTTCTCGAAGAAATCAATATCATTCTTGGTCAAAGAGACTGCGAGTCTCAAGGAGTTAGTGAGATATATTTTCACATCCATCTTGTATGCCGCTTTCACTTCCTGACTGCTAGCGTCAATACTCAGCAAGTGGGGGGACTGACTGTGTGGGCAAAAATACGCCACCTACTATTACGGGAATACGAGTCCATTTGGAAAGGCTAGACTTATCCTACAAGTCACCGGGTGCAAAGGATACACGCCTATTCTACGAGTTACGACCGTTCATGCGGTACGGGCGTAGGACAAAGGGCATACATCCTACCGCTTTAGGGTTATAGTCTCCTAGTTAGGATTTCGTATATACCACCGCCTTAAGTTATAGGCCCATGGCCTAATTTGTCCTTGTATTTTACCTTAATTAGGACATGGTATCCACTACTATAAATACCTCTCCTTACATTGTATTGTACACCATCGCGATTCACCATAGAATTCGGCTATTCTCAAGGAATAAGACTACTTTACCTTTCTTGCTCATTATTTACCTCTTTATTTTATCAACTTTTTCATCGTATTTACTGTATGTCTTGTGACCTCATTCTTAATTAATCGTTTAACCTAGGCAACCAATTTTAAGCATAAACATTAATGTATAAGCAGAGGAAAACATGAGTATAATATTATAGATGTAGGATGAAAAACTCCCGGTTACATAAGATCATCAGCATAAACTAACACAATAGTAATATGATCAGTAGTTCTCCGAATAATAAAGAAGTATCTGACTTGGAGGGTACAAAACCTAACTCAAGTAAAGTAGAGCTAAGCCTCTCAAACCAAGCCCGAGGTGCTTGTTTGAGGCCATACAATGCTTTATGAAGCTTGCACACATAATGCGGACACTTGGGTTCCACAAATCCAACTGGTTGATTCATGTACACTTCCTCATGTAAATGACCATGTAAGAAGGCATTCTTTACATCAAGTTGGCGAAGGGACTATCCTTTAGTATAAGGCCAAGGTTATCACAACCCGAATAGTGGTAGGCTTTACTACCGGACTAAAAGTATCATGATAATGAACCCCAACCTCTTGGCTAAATCCCTTTACGACAAAATGAGCCTTGTGGCAATCTATGGAACCATTCGGATTAAGCTTTAACTTAGATATCCATTTGCATTCAACCATATTTTTGGCAGTGGAGGAAGGGAAAAGGGACCGGTACCATTTTGTATAGAAGTCTTCTTGCATGGCGTTTCTCTAATTTGGATCCTTGTAAGCTTGAGTGAAGCAAGTGGGTTCAGGAAGCAAATAGGATGGAGGCAGTGGGTTTTTGGTGATTGTATTAACTTGAGCTTGAGAATGTTTAGATTTTCGACAGGTCACCATCTGATGGGGAAAATGAACCTTACTGGTGGTAGATTTAGGTAATGGGGCTTCTTCAACCGTCGAGGATTTAGGAATAGGATTATCTACCGTAAGGTTAATAATAGGGATATTAGAGGGTTACAATAGCGCTGGAAGTGGTTGACACAAAGGGGAAGAAGAGGATGGTGATGAACAACTTAAAGGAGTAGAGATGTTACTGGAGGAAGTAGAAGTATTACTAGTGCGGGTTGAGCAGTAGAAAAGGAGTTACATGGGGCCACTACAGATAAAGAAGGAATGATATCCAAAAGCTTTAAGAGTATGGGGGTTCTAGAATTATTCATAGAAGCAAATGGAAACAAGGTTTCATCAAATGTGACATGTCGTGAAATATACTGTCCACATAAAGGAAGCATACATTTGCAGCCTTTATGTTGTCCACTATACCCTAAGAAAATATATTGTACTGAGCGAAAAGCAAGTTTGTGAGAATTATAGGGACGCAAGTACGGGTAACAAGCACAACCAAACACCTTTAGAAAATTATAATCTTGAGTTTTATGAAACATCTTTTCAAAAGGGGACATATGATTAGTATTTGGTGATGGAATTCGATTAATTAGATAGTCAGAAGTGGAGAAAGCATGATCTCAAAATGTGAGAGGAATAGAAGAATGCTCTAACATTATTGATCCCATTTCAAAAATATGTCAATGTTTTCTTTCTGCCGCACCATTTTGTTCATAAGTGTGTGGACAATATAATCGATGAACAATGCATATTTGATCAAAAAGCTTGGATAGCCACCTATATTCTCCACCCCAATCGGATTTTACAACTTTTATTTTATGTTCAGTTTTCAACTTGAGTTTTAAATTGTAAGAATATGTCGTATACATCACTCTTGTTGCTCATGGGAAATAACCAGGTAAACTTGCTATAGTCATTAATAAAAGAGACATAATATCAAAATTTATTGCTAGCCAACGGAGGGAAATGACCCCATACATCCGAATTAATCATTTCAAGTGAAGTAGTTGAAACAGAAGATGAGATGGGAAATGGCAACTTGTGACATTTTCCAAACAGACACGACGAACAAACATTAGTCCTAGAATTATTATGAAAAGATAAATTGAGACACCTAGCGACACGACTAAGTGCATAAGGTGAGGAATGCCCCAAGCGATTTTGCCATAGATCAAAGGAGGTCTTGGACGTAAGTAATGCCTAAGTTTTATTTGAAGATGACGACGGACATGAAGTCTTGATGGTGTGGAGTTTGTAGAGGCTATCTCAAGAGTCCCTTGCAATAGTACCATCCCCGTTGCGTACCATCCCCGTTGCTCGATCTTTCACAAGACAAAAACGAGGGCGAAATTTAAATACAACATCATAGTCATAAGTAAATTGGGCCACACTAAGCAGGTTTTTTAGTAATTGCACGCACTAAAAGTATATTTTTAAGGTGAAGATGGCGAGTAGTAGAAGATAAGGTTGATGTACCAATATGAGAAATATCTAAACATGTGCCATTAACGACATGGATTTGATCATTGTGGAGATACTCTCCGCGAATAGCCATGTTTTGAACATCATTGGTAATATGGTTTGTGGCGCCAGAGTCTGGGTACCACGCACCATCACCAACTGTAGAGGGTTGAGTAATCAATGCTGCAAGTTGGGACTTAGATAGAGCTTGATAAGCACGGTCATATCAATGACGGCAATCCAGTGCAATATGTTTAAATTTTTCACAGGCTTGACACTTAGGTGAAGTACTGGAGGACGCTTAGTGATTGTAGTTGCGACCTCGTCCACGACCTCTACCATTTCTACCGACATATGAATGACAAGATTGAGGATTAGACTTCCTCTTGAAAGCTACATCAGATCTCTCATTATTGGAGGAGCGAGATGTGAGATTAACCTGGGTTAATCCCTGTTCAACAGACTGCATTTTGATCCAAACGAATTCATGGCACAAAAGTAAGCCATGAAGATCAGACAATGTGATAGGTTCAGCTCTTGAAGTTACTGATACAAAAAGCGCATCATAATCTGGACCAAGTCCTCCAAGGATGTGTAGAACTAGATCCTCATATGTAACTGGGTTAGCAGCAATAACAAGATTGTCTGCACAGTTTTTCATCTTGTGAAGATATTCCACCATCGTCAAGCTTCATTTCTTTGTTGTCTGCAGTTGCAGGCGAAGTTGCATGATCCTTGTCTTGGATTGCGAAGCACACATACTCTCAAGTGTCTTCCATACCGATCGTGAGGTTGAATAACCTACTACATGGTTAAAATTCCTTCAGTGAGGGTAGATAGCTGCCAACTCAAAAAGAAGTTGGTCCTGCTTTTTCGAAGATGTATAGGCTGGATTGATTCTGGATTCAATTGAGTTGCTTTCAGATGAACTTGCAGGAACAAATTGGGATGGACCTTTTAATGTGCCATCTACATAGCCCTCTAAATCGTGGCCTCTTAAGACTGGTAAAACTTGTGATTTCCATATGATATAATTGTTGCGATCCAACTTGATGAAGTGAGAATGAGACATATTGGCTGAGATAGGATTAGAATTTGATAAGTTTGATTGAGAAGCAAGGTTGGTTATGGATGATAGTGCCATTGATGTTAGACATAAAAAAAAATCTGATACCATAAAAGATTATGCACAACAGAGGCTAATCAAGTTGTGTATTCCTGGAGGAATCCTCCTTGATATATACAAGGCTATGAAGGAGTTTGATTGTCTTCAAACTCTCTTAAGTTTAGCAGCTAAAGAGTAACAGTAATATACAATATATAAGTTAGGAATACAATTGAAATACAAAATACTAGTTAACTAAAGATAAACAAGAGTCACATAAGATTTTCTCCATCATATTGAATTGAAAAATGTATGGATTACATAAACAACAACACATATATACGTAGTCACTATCTTTTAAAACTAATTTTTTATAGCTACATCACCAATCCAAAGATAGAAAATATTAAATACGAGTATTAATATTTAGTGCTTATTTTCTTCCTAAATTAAAGGTATATCATTCATTCCTAGATAATTTTCCATGCACTAAATTAGGTATATACCAACAGACATGCATGATTTTAAGCTAATTTCTTTTAGTTAACATATTTAAAATTTTGCACAAATGAAATACATATCACCTAAAAATACGAATAACAAATATTAAAATAAATAAATATTGAATACACAATAGATACAAAGAGCGATATATTGTGTTAAAAAGTGAATAAATATTGAATACATAGTATGTTAAAAATATTAAGTGAATAAATATTACATACACAGTATGTTAAATTATTAAGTGAATAAATATCACACACACACACACACACACACAGATATATATATATCATACATACATAATATCGTGTAGTTAATATTTATTTTTTAAATAGACGATATGCAACAAGAACAACAACATACCCAGTGATTTCCTATCACGGTGGGGTTTGGGGAGGGTGAGATGTACACAGATCTTATCTCCACCAAAGTGAAGAGGCTGTTTCTGATAGACCCTCAGCTAAATAAAAATATTTAGAAAATTTGACTAAAGAAATAAGATAACAATACCAAAATAAATGAGATACTGATAAGAAAACTCGAGCATGCCCCAAAGGAATATATAGAGATAATACTACTACTAATATGAATAAAAGAAATCATACGACTACTATCTATCATTCTACCCTAATTCTCGACCTCCATATTTTCCATCTAGGGTCATGTCCTCAGTAATCTGGAGGTGGACCATGTCCTATCTAATCACCCCACCCCAATTCTTTTTAGGTCTACCTCTACCTCTCCGAAGAATCAACACTTCCAACCTTTCGCACCTCCTCACCGGAGCATCTGTGCTTCTCATTTTAACATGTCCAACCCATCTCAGTTTCGCTTTCGCATCTTGTCCACCACTGCAGGCACTCCCACCTTCTCGCGTATGGCTCTATTCTTGATCTTATCCATACTAGTATGTCAACAGTTACCGTTAAGCATTCTCATCTCTGCGACGCTCAACAAATACACGATATGCAATATCATACATATCGTGTATTTTATCATTATTCACTTAATATTTAAACATATTTTTTTTTTGTGTGTGTGTGTGTGTGTGTGTGTGTGTGTGTGTATAACAGAAACTTATTGTCTTTATTTTTCTGAGTAAAATCCTCACATACTGCGTTTAGGCAGGCTATGAAATATTTTTCTACTTAACTTTTTTGTTGTTTGTCTAGTATTGTATGTTCTTCTTGTCTAAAAGAGATATAAGATTTTGGATAACAGACCAATTGTTGTTTTCTAAAAGTGAGTCTTTCTATGTGTTTATGCCTAAATTTGTACGTCTAGATTAAACACTTAAATTTATGAAGGGGTCACAAGCAATACAGTAAAATACGATGGAAAAGTAAGTAAATAGAGAAAAAAATAATAGACAAGACAGTAAAGAGTTTTATTTCTTGAGAGTAGTCGGATTCAGTGGTGAATCGCTTGATGTACAATACAATGTAAGGAGGGCTATTTATGGTAACGGATACCTAGTCCTAATTATGGTAAAACACAAAGACTAATGAGGCTCATGGGCTTATAAACTCAAGGCGGTGGTATATACGAAACCCTAACTAGGAGACTGTAACCCTAAGACGGCAGGATTATGCCTTGCGTTCTATGCCCATACCGCTTGAACGGTCGTAACTCGTAGAACAAGCGTGTATCGTTTGTGCCAGGTGACTTGTAGGATAAGCCTAGTATTGCCTGCTGGACTCGTATCCCCGTAATAATAGGTGACGTATTTTTACCCACACAGTCAGTCCCTCACTTGCTGAGTGCTAACGGAAGCAGTCAGGAACTGAAAGGGGTGTGAAAGATGTCTCACTGACTCCTTGGAACTCGCAGTTTTGTTTGACCAAGATTGATGATGATTTATTCGAGAACTCAACGTGTCTTCATCTGATTGGTTGATGTCGATTCCATGCACCTTTCTATGAATGCTTTTTGCTGCACCAAATCATTTCATATCTCAACCCATAATTATGCTTGACCATTTCGTGATTCGTTCTTATCTCTTTCAGCCTATAAATAAGGGCTTCGTGATAGTGGTAGAATCACAAATCTTCTTCAGAAAAATACTTCATCTTCTTCAAAGTTCCTCATAAAAGAATGGTTCTTCTATCTTCAAAAATATTTATTTTTGATCCTGGTTTGATATTCTCAGAAAAAGTTCTTCATTCTGAATGGATGACTTATGAGAAAATTGTTGGGAAGACCATCTGTAGTTTTCTTCCTCTCTTTTTCCATTCGTGATTGGATGAATGGAATCCCCCCGAGTCATGAAGTTTGATCGGGATTCTAATGACGTTCTTCAGAATGTCTTCCTCATGGCATGTGCACTGATTACGGTATGCTCTTCTTTTAACACAACAGTTGCAGTGATATTCCTCTTGTCATGTGGGGTCAGGACGCTTAACCCCTCTGTTGTCGTGAGGCTTCTCTTTCGGGACATCATAGACGTTTAGGTAGCTCCTTCAATAGTGCTGGGGTGAAGTTCCGCTGTCTGGCTCCGTTTCATGGCAGGCAAGCAGATATAGCTTCGAGCCGTTAGCAGATCAATGAGTCACCAAAGTCTAACTCTGCTCATGGTTCTGGGCTGTCTCTTGGCTCGGCAGGTTTGGCCGTATTGCTGCTGCAACGCCTCATCGGCCATTTGCTGTGGGATACCCAAGGGAAGAGGCTCCCTTGTGGTAAGTTGCCAGCGCAAGCCTTTCCGTCCTTGGCAAGATTCTGATTGCGCTTGAAGATCCGCGGGGCAGTGCACTCCCGTTTGACCAGTTGAGGTTGAAACGGATTTTCAAGTTTTCTGAAACGACCTCGGTCAGTCGTTTCGGAAGTTAGGACTCCGATTGGCGTGTCGATAATTTTAAAATATTTGTAATATCTATTAGGACCTATCTATAAAATTTGAGCTAAATCAAACCTCGTTTGGTAGGCATCGGAAGAAGGTTTCAGTTTTTATTGTCAATAAATATAAAAAAGAGATTTTCGAGCTCGGTTTTGGTGAATGAGCTCCGATTCAAAATCCGAAAGTGCCGATAGGTTCGTATGATTATTTGTGACTTTTGTAATTTTTCGAAAGTGAATTTCGATGTTGTTCGGCTAGTTTCGCTAAAATGCCGAAAGTTAAATAATTTAACTTTTTCTATTTAAATTCGCATCTTGAGTTTCGGGAGTCCAATTTGAGATCCGCCTTCGCGAGTATGTTACATATATTTTGTATAACTTGTATGCAAAAGTTGGGATTATTTCGAATATCGTAGGGTTCCGTTTTAATTTTCGTCGCGAAAAGAAAAGAAAATAAAAGAAAATGAAAAAGGAAAAAGAGAAAAAGACAAAATTTGAGAAAGAGATAGAAATGACTGGCGGTGGGCATTATATGCTTAGCATCATATATGATAAGTACGAAAGGTACAGAAACATTTTAGAACAGAAAACATTAGAAACGAAACAGAGAAAATTATCAGAAAAAAATGCTAGAAAATGAGAAAAGGTAGAATTTTCACCCCGAAATATTCAGGTAATGATCCTAATATATTATTTGAGTTTATTACGTATGTTTGAATATATTTTTACGGTAAAAATTGGGTTATTAGCCATCGTTTTAATAAGTTCAATTGATAGTTTCAAGGGTCAATTGGACCCCGATAATGGAATTAATTATATATTCGTACTCAGTGAGTTATGCGCAACATATAAATGTAATTTATTTGGGGTTTGGTTATGTGACCATAAACCCTGTACATAGGCCTGACCTGCGTATTGCGTATGCGAATAAGGTATCAGGTTCCTAACCGGATTGCCCTAAGATGTGAGGAATGAAGCCTTTAGCCTAATTTGATATATTTTTCTGCTTATTGAATAGAGTGGGATCGTTTGGCAAGGAAACAAAAGGATAAAGCGGTTGTTGATCAGCCGTACTAACTTTTGGAAGAGGTAAGTGTTTATATCCATTTCTTTGGAGGCACCTGGCCTCGTGGATTTTCTACCACGTGTTTCCTTACGTGTGTAGCTGCCGATAGGCGTACTCATTACGCCTTAGCTTTGAATTTACATTGTATAATATATGGTATGCCCTGTTGTTGCTATTGCATTGAACATATGAGCATTGCACTCTGGTTTTGAGCATTGCATATACTTCCCAGTTGGCGATGAGAGTCCCGCACCGGCGAAGGGTCATTATTGCATATACTTCCCGGTTGGCGATGAGAGTCCTGCACCGGCGAAGGGTCATTATTGCATATACTTCCCGGTTGGCGATGAGAGTCCCGCACCGGCGAAGGGTCATTATTGCATATACTTCCCGGTTGGCGATGAGAGTCCCGCACCGGCGAAGGGTCATTATTGCATATACTTCCCGGTTGGCGATGAGAGTCCCGCACCGGTGAAGGGTCATTATTGCATATACTTCCCGGTTGGCGATGAGAGTCCCGCACCGGTGAAGGGTCATCATTGCATATACTTCCCGGTAATCGATGAGAGTCCCGAGCCGGTGAAGGGTCATTATTGCATATATCTCCTGGTAGACGATGAGAGTCCCGCGCCGGAGATAGGTTTCAGGCATATGTGATTGCATTGCATCGTACCGCATTCATCCCATCTCATTGCTCCGCATACTGACTATTGTGTGTATTGTGTTGTGTTTTATGTATGCGGTATGTATACTATGTCGTGGACATATCTCAGCTTACCTATATATTTCTGGCTCGTATTCTGGGTTGCGGGGATCGGGTTGCACGCCGCAACGGTATAAATAAAGGGATCGGGTTGCACGCTGCAACGGTATAAATATATGGATCGGGTTGCACGCCGCGACAGTATGAATATATGGATCGGGTTGCACGCCGCAACAGGATGAATATATGGATCGGGTTGCACGCCGCAACAGGATGTATTTCTGATTGTTGATATGTACGGGATACCTATATATTTTGGCTATCTTACGTTCCTAGTTATTGATGAGTTTGTCATTCCATACGTGTTTTTAGTTATTATCTGGCTCTGCGTTTTCATAACTTAAATAAGAGGAATTGTTTTTATCTGTTTCTTTTCTCCCTGGATAGCTATCCTATTCTTTGAGGTGGCTAGTCTGCTCCACTTATTGAGTCCTTTTGACTCACCCTTGTTTGTTGTTTATTTCTTGTCTATCTATTTCGTTTCGGCAGGTTCGCTCCAGGATTGAGTTGGCCATGTAGTGAAGGAGCGAAGACGACTTCAGCTGTCAGGGTGAGCCAGCGTTTATTCCGGATGGCCACTAGTTTATTGGTAATCATTTCAGTTGCATTTTGCTCCCTTCAGGAGGTATCTGTCTTCTTTTGTACTCTTAGATGTCTAGTCTGGATAGCCCTAAACCTAGTACGTTGGGTAGTCAGCTGTAATTTCTTTTGTACAGCTTAGAGGTATCAATATGTCTGTATTTTTTTAAGTCTTGTCTTTATTTATGAATTGTTATATTTATTTTCCTAATTTAATTGGTAAGGGTTCGCTCGACGGGTCTAGGGAAGGATGTCGGGTGCCCGCACGGCCTAGCCGGATTCCGGGTCGTGTCAGTTAGTATCAGAGCCCGGTTTAGAGTCTATCCAGACTAAGACACTGTCTAGTAGAGTCCCATTGATGGGTACGTAGACGTCCGTACTTATCTACGAGAGGCTATGATGGCATTCAGGGAGTTTCACTTCCTTCATTTCTGATCGTGCGTCGGTCTAGGATGCAAAAGTATTTTTGTTAATTCCTTCGTGGTAATTGTGAACCCTCGTGCGACAAATCAGCAAACGGTATGAGTTCAAGATGAAGCAGTCTAGCGTGGGGCTAGCACTGACGAAGCCCTGAGAGTTTTTTTCTTATCATGCTGACGACCTAGTTACGGAGGTCCCAGCTGTACGAGCTCGCGATAGGCAAGGGAGCAGGGCCTTGTGGTTCCCTTGGCTCTCTACGATGCTTTTACGAGAATTTTGGCGATGCAGATACCGTAAGAACCTATTATTCGCTAGGCAGCTTATCAGGTTGCCGTAGATGCAAACGTTCGGTCTTAGGGTGCATCGTTCCAATCCTTGATTTTGTTCCAATATATTATGTTCCAGAGGAGCATGTGTTGTGCCTCTAGTTATTCTGGCTGGTTAGTTAGCCTGAGTAATGGCTCGGTCTGAGGTCTCAAAGAGGTTGCATTATTTTACGCGGTTGAACATCCTGATATTCCCAAGCAATGCATTAGATAATCCCTGTGTAAGTTTTTTTAAAAATAAAATGATGTCAGCGTATCCGTCAGGCTCTTGATTATATCGAGCGATATGGTGTTGATTATTCTGCTTTCCGGTTTCAGTGTCCAGCCTTGAATTGGTGGGCCGCTCTCTTATTAACTAACTTGGTTCGGTTTTCTTCTAGATCGTGGAAAAGTTCCTTTCGAGTAGCGAACGAGATGAAAAGTGTTGCCAGTTTGAGTGGATTGGACAGGGTAGCCTGTCGGTTAGCCTGTTGGTGTTTCAAAATATGAGATTGAATTCTATAGAATGGCTGAACATGCATTAGAACTAGTCCATGAGCCTTTCGAGAAATTCAAAGATTTATTGATGACCTTTCTTTTTCCTTGAGATCCCAGATGGCTCGAGAGATTGAGGTCGGGATTTCATTTGACGTCGTTGTTGATATTTCTCAGAGGTATTGCGCATACCATAAGTTAGAGAGGGAAGAGTTAGAGCGGGAAAGTAAGAGATCCCACGGCCCTGGTGGGCACCATGGTACCTCATTTGGGGGTAAGAGTTCTGATTATTTTTGGAGGTCACCTTCCAGGTTATCTCAGCTTGTGTCACGTGATTCTTAAAATGCGCCAGTAGTTCATCAAGATTAGACTCAGCTTTCTCTTTGTAGCTTTCAACAATCTGTCCAACTCCCATATTCAGCGAAAAGGTGTTATCATTTTCGTGAGTCTGATTATCCTTTGAGGAGTTTTCCTGTTATCATTGTCGTGAGTCTGGCTATCTTTTGAGGAGTTTTCCCTTACTCCGACAAGTAGGCAATCGTCCTTTCTCTTGTCATCAGGCACCTGCACAGTCGCAGGGGATTTTATTTAGATCTCAATCAGCCAGAGAAATGCCACCATCCAATAAAGGTCGAGAGTGTGGTGGTAGTGGTTCTTCTAGAAGTAATTGTCAGGGTAGCGGCTCAGCTCAGCTGCAGAGGCAGTTCTACGAACTGCCAGTCTGGCAAGATGCTGAGGTATCCGATGTAGTAGACCTATGTATTTCTTCTTCCCTTATATATGAGTAAGATTTGATTCTTCCGATCGATCTGAAAATGGTGTGTCTTATCATGTTTCGATGGTTTCTTTGGATATTGTCTTTAATAAAAATCGGCTGCGGTAGAGGGGCGAGCTTCTGATATGATTTATTCCTGGCATTTATGATGACCCTACTAGTTTATCTGGTTTAAATGTGAGAGATTTTAAGTGAGTATCGGTATGGTCTGCTTGGCATCTGGTTGTGCCACCTTCTCTTATAATGTCAAGTCAGTCTACCTCTCTTTGGAATTCAATGTTGGTAGGATAATGGGATCCTAATTCGTCACCATCAGAAAATATTATCGTTTCTTCCAGTGTAAAGTGGTTAGTAAATAATATTCGATCTACGTATCTCCTCTTGGTTCAAAATGCTAGTAAAGTTATGTTATCCTATGAGCTCGTTTGGTTTATAAAAAGATTCTGGTAAATTGTCAGAGTTTCCTTCTTATTGGAAGGATAAATTGATATGGATTTTGTTCCATAAAGCTCATTTAATATCTATTTCTTCAATTGCGATTCTTTGATTAGCCTGACTCGTAAGTAGTCTAGCTCTGGTAGCCAAGCAAATAAAAAGATGAGCTTCCTGAAGCTCTAATTATTTCTATCATCGGTCCATTTCCATTTCTTCTTCGTCCGGCACTGGTGAGCTTAGGCGGTCAGTAGCCTCTTATGATGTTCCCTGTGTGGAGCCAGAGTGCGTGTCAAGTTAGCTGGGTAAGTGCATTGTTGTTTTTCAAAGCTACTAAGGGTATTGAGAGGCGTTATTTGACCTTTGATTTGATCCATCAGGCGATGGTGCTTATAGAAAATGTATGGAGTTGTAACTCGAGAGTTGCAGCTGTTTGGCAACTCGAGAGAGTAATTTGGTAGCTCAGGTCTGAGCCGCGTTCTCTATTTAGCTAAGTCTTCTTTAGTCCAGCAGACTGTGCGGGGATGGTTATTTCTATTTAAATAGCTGCATGAGTTTGTGCTCTAAGTGGAGGAGTCTTCCTCCAATTGATATCGAATCATAATATTAAATTTCTAAGGCGTTGCTGAAGCGTAAGCTAATTCTTTGTTTCATCGACTTGTTCTATATCGAAAAGTATATCGACGAGGTGATTCAGCGGCAGAATCATGTTAACCCATTCAAAGTTTCATGTATCTTTGTTCCGAAAATGTAGAACTCTCCCGTCGTGATCGAGGAAGGGTCAGTTTAGTTAAAATAAGCTGGGCAATTGTGTTATCATATTGTCCAGATATGTTTTATTCCAAGAGTTCGGTGTTCGTGTTATAATTCTGATTCTGCAATCATGAGATAATATAAGTGGAGTAGCTCATGAAGGTCATACAAGTTCTCTTGTTATCTGCGTGAATCTTGCTTTAGACTTAGGCTCGTTCGGTCGAACGAGAGTATAAGTGGAGGAGAATGAAACGACCTCGGTCAGTGGTTTCGGAAGTTAGGACTCCGATTGGCGTGCCGATAATTTTAAAATATTTGTAATATCCATTAGGACCTGTCTATAAAATTTGAGCTAAATCAGACCTCGTTTGGTAGGCATCGGAAGAAGGTTTCAGTTTTTATTGTCAATAAATATTAAAAAGAGATTTTCGAGCTCGGTTTTGGCGAATGAGCTCCGATTCAAAATCCAAAAGTGCCGATAGGTTCGTATGATTATTTGTGACTTTTGCAATTTTTCGAAAGTGAATTTCGATGTTGTTCGGCTAGTTTCGCTAAAATGCCGAAAGTTAAATAATTTGACTTTTTCTATTTAAATTCGCATCTTGAGTTTCGGGAGTCGAATTTGAGATCCGCCTTCGCAAGTATGTTACATATATTTTGTATAACTTGTATGCAAAAGTTGGGATTATTTCGAATATCGTAGGGTTCCGTTTTAATTTTCGTCGCGAAAAGAAAAGAAAATAAAAGAAAATGAAAAAGGAAAAAGAGAAAAAGACAAAATTTGAGAAAGAGAAAGAAATGACTGGCGGTGGGCATTATATGCTTAGCATCATATATGCTAAGTACAAAAGGTACAGAAACATTTTAGAACAGAAAACATTAGAAACGAAACAGAGAAAATTATCAGAAAAAAATGCCAGAAAATGAGAAAAGAGCCGGAGAAAAGTAGAATTTTCACCCCAAAACATTCAGGTAATGATCCTAATATATTATATGAGTTTATTACGTGTGTTTGAATGTATTTTTACGGTAAAAATTGGGATATTAGCCATCGTTTTAATAAGTTCAATTGATAGTTTCAAGGGTCAATTGGACCCCGATAATGGAATTAATTATATATTCGTACTCAGTGAGTTATGGGCAACATATAAATGTAATTTATTTGGGGTTTGTTTATGTGTCCATAAACCCTGTACATAGGCCTGACCTGCGTATTGCGTATGCGAATAGGGTATCAGGTTCCTAACCGGATTGCCCTAAGATGTGAGGAATGAAGCCTTCAGCCTAATTTGATATATTTTTCTGCTTATTGAATAGAGTGGGATCGTTTGGCAAGGAAACCAAAGGATAAAGCGGTTGTTGATTAGCCGTACTAACTTTTGGAAGAGGTAAGTGTTTATAGCCATTTCTTTGGAGGCACCTGGCCTCGTGGATTTTCTACCACATGTTTCCTTACGTCTGTAGTTGCCGATAGGCGTACTCATTACGCCTTAGCTTTGAATTTACATTGTATAATATATGTTATGCCCTGTTGTTGCTATTGCATTGAACATATGAGCATTGCACTCTGGTTTTGAGCATTGCATATACTTCCCGGTTGGCGATGAGAGTCCCGTACCGGCAAAGGGTCACTATTGCATATACTTCCCGGTTGGCGATGAGAGTCCCGCACCTGCGAAGGGTCATTATTACATATACTTCCCGGTTGGCGATGAGAGTCCCGCACCGGCGAAGGGTCATTATTGCATATACTTCCCGGTTGGCGATGAGAGTCCCGCACCAGCGAAGGGTCATTATTGCATATACTTCCCGGTTGGCGATGAGAGTCCCGCACAGGCGAAGGGTCATTATTGCATATACTTCCCGGTTGGCGATGAGAGTCCCGCACCGGTGAAGGGTCATTATTGCATATACTTCCCGGTTGGTGATGAGAGTCCCGCACCGGTCAAGGGTCATCATTGCATATACTTCCCGGTAATCGATGAGAGTCCCGAGCCGGTGAAGGGTCATTATTGCATATATCTCCTGGTAGACGATGAGAGTCCTGCGCCGGAGATAGGTTTCAGGCATATGTGATTGCATTGCATCGTACCGCATTCATCGCATCTCATTGCAGCGCATACTGACTATTGTGTGTATTGTGTTGTGTTTTATGTATGCGGTATGTATACTATGTCGTGGACATATCTCAGCTTACCTATATATTTCTGGCTCGTATTCTGGGTTGCGGGGATCGGGTTGCACGCCTCAACGGTCGAAATATAGGGATCGCGTTGCACGCTGCAACGGTATAAATATATGGATCGGGTTGCACGCCGTGACAGTATGAATATATGGATCGGGTTGCACGCCGCAACAGGATGAATATATGGATCGGGTTGCACGCCGCAACAGGATGTATTTCTTATTGTTGTTATGTTCGGGATACCTATATGTTTTGGCTATCTTACGTTCCTGGTTATTGATGAGTTTGTCATTCCATACGTGTTTTTAGTTATTATCTGGCTCTGCGTTTTCATAATTTAAATAAGAGGAATTTTGTTTATCTGTTTCTTTTCTCCTTGGCTAGCTATCCTATTCTTTGAGGTGGCTAGTCTGCCCCACTTATTGAGTCCTTTTGACTCACCCTTGTTTGTTGTTTGTTTCTTGTCTATCTATTTCGTTTCGGCAGGTTCGCTCCAGGATTGAGTTGGCCCTGTTGTGAAGGAGCGAAGACGACTTCAGCTGTCAGGGTGAGCCAGCTTTTATTCCGGATGGCCACCAGTTTATTGGTTATCGTTTCAGTTGCATTTTGCTCCCTTCAGGAGGTATCTGTCTTCTTTTGTACTCTTAGATGTCTAGTCTGGATAGCCCTAAACCTAGTATGTTGGGTAGTCAGCTGTAATTTCTTTTGTACAGCTTAGAGGTATCAATATGTCTGTATTTTTTTAAGTCTTGTCTTTATTTATGAATTGTTATATGTATTTTCCTAATTTAATTGGTAAGGGTCCGCCCGACGGGTCTAGGGAAGGATGTCGGGTGCCCGCACGGCCTAGCCGAATTTCGGGTCGTGTCATTTTCTTTCTAAGCTCTGCGGACGTGATGGGGGAAGAATATGTCTGCGCTCAAATGCTTCCGAGTACCCTTGCTTTGATCAAGTGTACGGGCTTTGGTCATACTAACGGCCGCGCACCTCGAAGAAATTCTCGGGCGGACATATTTCCTGTCGTCATGGGAATCTCCGAACTGCTTTATGGCTTGTAGCTACAATCCATATGAAGGATCTTCAGCCGTGTACATCCTGTGGAGCTAATAGTTCTTAGCCTTCCCTTTCCATTTTCTTTTTACAATTGTTCTGAACAATATTGTATTCAGGAAGAACTAATAGTATATTATGAGCCTACATGCTGTTTGTTATTAATGAAACAATTGTCCACTAATGTTTTTATGCGTACTTGTGCAATTTAAGCAACATGTTTGTGTGCCTTTCTGTGCTAGTGTCTATAAAAGACAGATGTGCGCACTGAAGGGCGCTTCATTTGCGCCAGTAGTTGACGGCGTATGTTGCGCCTACGATAGACGGCTATTTTGCTCCCACAATGGGACGACTTTAGTCTGTGTGAAAATGGTCACTTTTGCATTCTGATTCAAAACGTCATTGCTTGTTTACTAGAGTATTTTATGACTTTCTAGCATTATGTGGGGGGGGAGGGGGAGGGGGCGTCCCCACCGGCATGTAGGTGCATTTTTGTTGAATTGACGAGTTCAACTTACGAATGATGCCTGGTAGCTCTAAGAAAGTAGTTTACCCTACTTTTTGTAGCGAAAAGTGGGTGTTTTACTTCAACTTAGGTCTGGCCGGGGCTATGAATAGTTGGATAGTAGATGGATCTGAATTGTAATCGTAAAACTAACTAAATAAAATAGTAGTTTTGTTGATAGATAGGGGCGTAGGGCCTGAGTTGTTGTGGGTGAAAACCCGTAACATGAGTGACAAGTATGTAAATACTGTAAAAAGAAACTAAAGACTTGATTTAAAGTAGATACTAAGAAGGATTAAACTTTTATCGCTGATCGGAGGTGTCCGCCAGGGCTCATTCGTCGGAATGTACTGAGCCTCGAGGTATAACTTGTGGACCGTTGACAATCCGATGGTATAAATCCCCGTCGATTAAGCAGTAGTGAAATGCCTGCCTCCGCAGCTGTCTGCTTTATAACTTGACTTCGGAAAGTATTCGTATGTCCAAGTAGCTAATCAATGTGTGACGCTGCTTCGAGAGGGAACCTGTGTTTTGAACTTTAAGGTTCATCAGGTCCGTGGGGGTCAGTTCGACTACTATCTGTTGGTTGTCTCAATCAGTGTGCGAATTCTCGGGGAGCTCGCCTTCATTTGTTTTTTCCTCCTTATAGACAAACTCCCATTTGAGAAAAATTTTCAAAAGTGCCTTGATTTTCTCTTGCCAACCTGGCGCACGGATGTTCTTCGTGGTAATAACCTCATTCGCTCGAGTAACCACCAACTGGGAACTACTGAAGAGGATGACCTCCCTGACCCCCAATATGTATACTAGATCAAGAGCTTGAGTCATGGCCTCATATTCTGCTTTGACGCACGGAACTTTTGCGGTCCTGCAGAAAACCTTCCCGGTTGGTGTCTTGATCCATAAATCAAGGGTGGCTTCCTCTCAGTCGAGATCCACATCCGTACAGATTCCCCAGTGCCCGAGCTCAATTGTACTTGCATGCTGGATTGATTCCTCTTTTGCTTCTAATTCTTCCACAAAATCTTAAGTGAAACCTTCCAAAGTCTGCGACTGAATGGCCGATCGTGGTTGATTCCTCTGTCCTTCTTCAATCAAATCTTTGAGGTTACCCTCCTTTAGTAGATGCTCGATCTCCAACATCACGGCCTTTCAGTCGACCGTAGCATGGCAATTGCTACGATGAAAGTCACAATAGGCCATTGTATTCCTCCTGGTTGCTCCTTTTACAGTAGGCGGCCACCGTACTTTTGGTCCTAGTTTGCCGAAGTTATTGGAAACCTGTTCCACGGCGTTGACTTGCAAATTGAAATCTTGGAAGCTGCAGGGCTTGGATCGCTTCACCTAATATCCGAGCCCCTGTGCATTTCCTTGCTTTGCCGCTCCCACTTGGCTCTGCGTCTTTCCTTTTACCCCTCTTCCATCCCCTTCTCCCTCAAAGGACAGACTTTCTGCTCGTTTTCAGGGTTCTGAGAGTGTTTTGGCTCCAAGTAGAGTTTTTCAGTGTACCTCTGATGTAAGGCACTCTAGGTCGACACAGGATATTGAGTTAGACTCCAATGCAATTCCCTGGTAGCTAGCGACCCTTTGGAATTCAAGCTCTTGCTGATAGCTACCACAACGATATTATCGGGGACTTGAGGAAGCTCTGTGCGTTCCCTCTGAAACCTTTCAAGATAGTCTTTCAACAACTCTTTGTCGTGCTGCCGAATCTCAATGATATACTCCGTGCTTCTCCTATTTACGGACACCAGAATGCGCTTACTTGAACAAATCTTGCATCTGGGTGAAAGACTCGATGGAGCCCATCGGTACTTGAGTGTACCAAGAAAGGGCACTCTTATTTAAGGTCAAGCCAAATCTCCTCCTCTGAAATTTCATTGCTCTTGATGGTTGTGTAATATGCAGCAATATGCTCATCCGGATTTGTTGTGCTTTGTACGTATGCTTATAGAACGTTTGCTCATCTACGGTGGTAAGCTGAGGTGGTACACCCGGTACGTTACCAATCCCATCGTGGATAGCCTACATCTCTTTTAGAATGTCCTGAATGACTGGTGTTCCTTTGAGGTCTTGATTTTTTACTGTCGTTGAACCTCTAGAAGCGGCATCTATGTTAAGTCTACGATTAAGAGCGGACACTGGAGTATCGTTCATTGGCGCTGGTCCTCACGGGGATGCTGGCCTCTGAGAAGATCTAGCGAACATTGCTTCTATCTTTTGAGATATACCCTCGACCATGTTGACCGAGTTCTGCTCTGCCCGTGCTGAAAGAGTTGTGAGGAGATTAGCAAGAAAACCTGTGAGATCAAAATTACCTTCGCGTGATTGATCACCTTCACTGTCGCTGGGCACATGGACAGGCTCCTTGGCGAGATCCTTTGGCTGTACGCTGGGATCGCCTGGTTCGTGTACAGATTCGAGTACTGCATCGGCAGTGTTCTTTGGGGTGTTGTCGTTGTCGTCTTACATGACTGCACCTTTTCCTCGTAGAATACCTATAATTGCCTGGGCCCCACGGTGGGCGCCAAACTGTTTATGCCTAAATTTGTACGTCTAGGTTAAATACTTGAATTTATGAAGGGGTCACATGCAATACAGAAAAATACGACGAAAAAGTAAGTAAATAGAGAGAAACATAATAGACAAGAAAGTAAAGAGTTCTATTTCTTGAGAATAGTCGGATTTAGTGGTGAATCGCTTGATGTAGAATGTAAGGAGGGGTATTTATAGTAGTAGATACCCAGTCCTAATTATGGTAAAATACAAAGATTAATGAGGATCATAGGCCTATAAGCTCAAGGCAGTGGTATATACGAAACCCTAACTAGGAGACTGTAACCCTAAAGCGGCAGGATGTATGCCTTGCGTTCTACGCTTATACTGCCTGAACAGTCGTAACTCGTAGAACATGCATGTATCCTTTGTACCCGGTGACTTGTAGGATAAGCCTAGTCTTGCCAGCTGGACTCGTATCCCCGTAATAATAGGTGGCGTATTTTTTCCCACACACTATGGATGATACGTGTGCCAATGATTATGGCTTAAAATGAATTTTTAAGTACAGTCTGCGAATATGTCTGTGCGGATGAGGCTTTTTTCTGCCTTCCCTTTGTCTGTCTAAGGTTTAGCTTCACTAGCCATGAGGTCTTTTTCTTCGATAGTCTGTTACATATTTAAACAAGACTGGTTATTCTCTAGGTTTTGATATAAACCTGCTTAATTCATCAGCTAATACATTATTTTTTCTTTAATATCTTCAAAAATAACTCTATTGTATATAGATATTGTGTCTAGGAAATTCAACCACCTTATTCTACTGCTACCCTTTTTATTGATTTGCTTTTTATGAAAGTTAACTATAGCATCACAAGACAAGAAGACTTAGAAAAAATAATTATATATACTAGACGAGCTAGAAATTATAGGAGAAAAACCTTTGAAGCATTGGTAAAATAATAAAACTGTTTGTAAACTAGATATTGTTGACACCCTTTTTTTTCCCGAACCGTTTTGGGTTCGAAATAGGAATGAACTTGTGGGAACTCAGGGGTAAGACTTGGAGTCGCTACCTCACATAATTTTTTAACTAAGTGTATTACGACACCTATTTTTGTTTCTAGCTATTTTTTTACAATTAACTCCATAATATGGTCTTGCGAACTAAAAATTCTAGGTAAGGGTTCAGATTAACCCGAAAGGAAGGTGTTAGGCACCTCTCAGGTTCCACCAAATGTGGTTCCCGACCAGACTGAATAATTGGGATTCAATAATAAACTAAAATCAAGCAAAACTTATCTCTATTATAATATACAGTTTAGATACAAATAATTATATTTAAAATTAAATCAAAGACTCGTCTTCTCTAGTTGCTTTCTTCCTTAGCAGACTCCAACCAAATAGACCTCACAAAAATAAAATAAGTATTAGTATGCCAAAAATAAAATTAAATAACGATAAGATGAAAATTGAATTTAGAAGCATTTTTTGGAGCATCGTTTTAAAAAATATTCATCCAAATGTACCTCGCTTTAATATTATAATTAAAGAAATAAAATAAAAATAAAAGTAATAATAATAATAGTGATAATAATAATAATAATAATTAAAAAAAGATAAAGGGAAATACAATTTTTTGAAAATTCAGGCTCAGATTGGTGTAGTGCATCGGGTAGAGGTTAGGGATGTCGGTACGGCTGCAAACACGGTGGTCGGCCGGTTGCCATACCAAGCACCAATCCCACTACTCCATTGTCGCTTACTTTGCAAAATGATATGTATCGTCATCGCCTTTTTGTTTTTCGGGACACAGGTAGCGAATATGTAACGAGACGGGACTGTATTGGCCTCCAAAATATCATTGACATAACGGTATAGTATCCGTTTAAATTAGTGAAAAATGCCTCAAATCAATATTTTCGTAGGTATTGCGACATTAACACGGTAATGTTTTCGATCAATAGCAAAGAAATGCCACCATGACTGTAATATGTTCATACATTTGTACCAACATTAAGAAGCCCCTGAATCAAACGTCGTGGAGAAATATAGTCACTCCAGCTATAAAACTAAGCTACAAATAGCGTAATATATTACTGCAGACCATTCAAAAATAGAACGAGGCACATAAACTCATAGTCATATATATATGAAAAAATAAAATAAGCAATCATAAATGAAATAAGGAAATCAGGTCATAGATTTTCGGATAAAATGCGGAGGAGCAGATGGATCGACATCAAATCAGAACGGGAGGAGCGACCGCTAGTGTTGCGAGAAACAGCGCGTCGCTGCAACTCGTCTCCACCTCCTTCTTCTTTTTCTATTTTTTTTCTTTTCAAAGCTCTGTAATTGAACACTGGAACAGAGGAAGAAACGAGAAAGATCACCTGCGAGGGTGGTTTTCCACTGTAAGTGTCACCACCGGTGGTTGTTAATTCCACTGTTGCTCCACCTATTTCTCAACCCCCATGTCTCGATCTGTTCCCTCTGATCCTCTCCTCACTGTTTTTCATACTGTCTTTGAACTGCGTGTGTGTGTGTTCCCTCACCCATTCCCTTATTTTCCTCTGTATATTGTGTGTATGTATTGCATGTTGTCTCTAATGTCAAAAGCTACGAAGCCGTTATATAATGCAATTTTAAAAGAGAACCATTGAGGACGAGCACCAATTTTGGGAGCTGATAAATTCTCTGATCGTTGGAGGGGAGTGGATCAAAGAGAGGATATATGGGGTATGATTGATCTGCTGGATTGAGCCATTAAAAGGGGATTTGAAGAGTGATTTTGGTGAAGGGGACATTTTTGTGGAGAAATTAGAGAGTTGTTATCAGAATTTGGTCAACTGAGATTAAGGCCAAAGTATCTTCTTTCCTTATTTGTTTGACTGGAGTTAATAAACTAGATAAAAAAATAGGAAATGATTTTGATTAAAAGGAATGTTATTGGATATTTAGAAAAGACAAGCGATTTACGAACTTTGTTAGAGATTGCAGGACAATTCATAAAGAATTCAAATTTCAAAACGAATGTGGCAAAACAGTGAATAAAAGTGGACTGGACATTTTAATTGGACTGATAATTAATTAAAGGTGCAGAATAAATAATAAAATATAAATATATACATATGATACATAAAAGAAAAGAAAAAATGCACACATAAAATAATTGAGGTCAAATTAAATTAATTAAGTATAAATAATCACAAATGATTACTAAATATTATAAATGAAGTTAATTACACAAATAGCCATAATGTTAACGTGTACTTGACCAATAACCAAAAATAATGAAATTGTATGATATAGTCACAGTTAGACATATATATTGTATAAATAGGGGGTAACACAAATAAATGCATGCCTTCTAATGCAAATTTTACCCAAACATTCAGTACCGCACCTTTAAGTTAAATATAGCCAATTATAGAAAAATGTGGGACAAAATTGGGTGTCAACAGCTACCCCTCTTTGCCCGGGGATGATGAAAGAATCTTCGGGCAAAGATAGTTGACGGAGTAGCCAATTTTGTCCCGACAGGCATGCAAAATGGTGGAAAGGGAAAATGAGAGTTTTGGGTTGTTTCGGCCAAACTCCAGTCTCTAAGTTGCCTACATATCTCGGGTTTCATGAGAATCAAGCAGTGTATAGTTCTACAATTGCATGTTGCCTGTGTGAGATATATATGACGCACGATTTATGTATAAGGAGTAAATTTATCCGAGTATGCCAAGTTTAGATTTGAGTGTGTTTTGAAATATGGCGAGGCACATGATCGGTGAATATAGCAGAGGCATTGTCAAAGATAAGATAACATCAATAGATCCAGCGTGGGAAAAGGGGCTTGTAATCATTCTAGTTATGAAGATGTAGTGCACGACACACCCATAAAGAGGAGTTTACATGGATATAGTTTCCACTACCTCTCGATAAATGAGCCATCTTGTCTTCAATATTGAATCTTAGAATTGTCTAGACTGAGCTACGGATAGTGAGGAGTAAGCACGATAAATAGGCACGATTCAAACCGATGGGCACGATTAAACACGAAAACGCGCAAGATTGTCAAATAGATAGGCACAATTACACAAAGTAACCATTGATTGGAAGGAAATGCAAATTGACATCCTAATCTAGAATAAAAGCTTAGGCGGATTACTTATGAGGGAATGAGAGGATTCGCTTTGAGCGTGTTCTGAAATTTGACGAAATGAAAAATTTGTGGTTATAGCAGAAGCATTGTCGAAGCTTTCTTGAATGTAGTTTTTGGATGGTACATGGTATGTATTTGAGATTTTGTGATCGCACGATTCCTGTATAAGGGAGTGACTTTTTAAAGCATGTGTGAGAGACCAAGGATTGGCTCGAGGGATTGTCGAATAATCGAAGAATGTTCTGCAATAAAAGTTAGTGTAATAACCCGCTATTTAGAAGTATTATCTTTCTTAGTTATTCCGTTAGTTTCGGTACATTTATTTTTATTGTTATTATAAAAAATTATTTATGTAAACTATGAGTGGGAAGAAGGTTAGAGAATAATTAGGAGTAATTGTTGGACCAATTGGACATTAACCTTATTACAGTCAAACCTCGTTATAACTGCCGCTCGTTATAACAGCATTTCAGTATAACGGCCTAATTTTCTCCAGAACCGATTTTTCATGTTATATTTTACCTCTCTATAACAGCATTCTACCTAGGCAAAATACATGTACAGCCCCCCAAAGTTGGCGCCAGTTGTCAGTTTGACACTCCAACTTATCAAGTGACTTTTCAGACACCTCATGTATACCTTAAGTTAACTTTTTAAATACCCCAGTCCAGCATGGCACAATGCGTGAGATACACGCCCTATGCAGCATGTTGAAGCCAAAATTACTGACTTTATAACCGTAAAAAACAGGGGAAAGTACCTTTATACCCTTAAAGTCTTCTTCTTCCTCTATTAAAATGCCATCTCCCTCCCATTTCCTTATACCTCCATTAGAACACATTCACAACTCAAAAAAGCTTGAAAATTTAATTTTTTTTTTTGCCTCTCTCATCTTAATCCTTCTCCCACAGTTACATAGACCTCGTAAAAATTTAAAAAAAATGGAGAGTCGTATTGTTTGTTACTGTGGGATAACAACTAGAGGAATGAAAATTTGAATAATAAAATTTTTATGATGCAAATTTGACTAATTCAATACAAACTAGAGGAATGAATCCAAGAAAAGATAAATTAATTGGCCAAGAAATTAAACATTTGTGAGATAACGGAAGAGAAACGGTTTGGGTTCGAATTGATGATGGAGAAAATTGGGGCGGGAGGCCATGCTTGGGTGAGATTTATGGAAAGAAATTCAATGAAAAGGATGAGGCAGTATGGTGGAGGAGGAGTAACAATAAAGAAGAAAAAATTGGGGGGGGGGGGGGGTTGCTGCAATGAAGAAGAAACGGGGGGAGCTTGGTGGGTTTTTTATTTTTTGATCTTTTTTCCTTTTTTTTCTTTCATATCAAAATGGATCTCTTTTCTTTTTCTTTACTTTTACTTTTAAATTCCACGTGTCATCTTTTTATTAGTAATTCTGCCACCTCATCCGCAATTGCAACCCACGCATAAGGTTTGTAAAACAGAGGTGCTTAAAAGTTTTACTTAAATGCTACATGAGGTGTCTGAAAAGTCACTTGAGAAGTTGGAGTGTCAAACTGACAATTGGCGCCAACTTTAGGGGGCTGTACATGTATTTTGCCTTCTACCTATAACGGCAATGACGTTCACTATAGCCGAACGCTCTTTGTAAATTACTTCTCTATAATAGCCATACTCAAATATTACGTAATTATATTTTTTAAGAGATATATTATGTATAAAATAAAATATAAAATATTATGACAATCATTTGTACCATAAATATACCGGCATTCTACCTACAGATGACAACCCCAATATTAATAACGAAAATTTAGAACTTGTTGAGGATGTTGGTAGTGTGTCATCACTCAGAGCCCATATCCCATCTCATAACACCAATCAAGCAATGAATGCTAGCACTTATATGGAGTTTGAAGCAAGACTTCCAATCCTTGAAACTTACACTGATTAAGAGATTATTGCACGAGTCAATGGAGTGGAAGAAGAAGATACAGCAGAGGAAGAACTTGACAACGAAAGTGCTGATGAAAAGCCTCAACCTACTGCTACTTGGGCCGAAATATAAGAGTCAATTGTTAAGCTCTTAATAAGGGTGTCAACAGTTCGGTTCGGTCGATTTTTACATGAAATTTATACCAAACCAATTTTTCGGTTACTCTATTGTGCATAACCAAAATAAGACTTTTCAAAACCGTTCCTTTCATGTCAGTTTTCCTTCAGTTTCGGTTCGGTTAATTTTTGGTAAATTTTTTTAGAACTCTGTGGTAGAGTCGTACCATTATTAGAATGTGCCATTTTTATGTAAAATGCCTATAAATTTCATATAACACATAAAGTATGATTTAAGATAATATTTAAAAAAATAATGACTCTTAAATGGTCGTAACTAATATTTAAGAGACTTCAATTTACGAAACAACATACTATAGTAGAATTTTTACGTCAAACTTGATTTATTTAAATTTTCAATTAATTTTAATGCATATGTTCTTTAAATTTTTATGGTTTGTCGGTACGGTACAACTAGTTATGGATTTATTAATAATGTATTAACCGTTACATTTTTTAATTAATGAAATATGAAAATCTATTGAGATTTTCAAATTAACATGTATCTTTTGCATACTTTTTGGTTATAACAGCTAAATGAGATATAAATGTCAAACGCCAGTATACATATATAACAGCACGCACTATAGCGGCCATGAAAGTTCTAGACAAATGCTGCCACTATAGCGAGGTTTGATTGTAGTTGGTATTTAAATAAAAAAATAGTGGCAGATATGGGGCTTGTACGTTTAGTAACTCCATCGACATACATTAGTGTTACAAAATATAGAATTAGGGTTTAGAGTAAAACTCTTATTGGGTTAGAATACAATTCGGCTGAGGCGATAGTAACTTCAAAGCCTTTCGCAAGAACATGTATATAGAATATAGATCTTTTCCTTTGTATTGTAACTAATCACTCCATTTAGTTTGGTAGAAAAAGGCATGGTGTGGTTATTGATAGTTAAATAATTATTTAATGATTTTGGCTCATGATGTTACCATTATTAAGGGAATAACATAATGGTTGAAATGATGACATCATGATAGATTGAGTTGAGTGCATAGTGATACAATTTACGCTTTGGCTTCAGAACGTTAATTTGATGTTTCATATCAAAATCTTGAGCCACTGTTCATTATTTTGTTTAGTTTTCTTATTGCCGAAGCCTACGTAGTTCTTGTACAGGTTATGACCATTACATTATTTTAGAAGCAGTAGTTGACATAATTTCACTGTTAAAAATATGGTATTTGACCGAAGAAGACCTTAAGTTAGATATTTACAAAACATTATGGGTTGTAGGTTTGTTTAACTCGTTGAGTATATTTTGAATAGATTAAAATCGTTTGGATGATATTGCACGCGATAAAGCGATTGTTGAGTAGTGTTGGCATCTTCAGACTGAGGTAGGTAGTTCTATCCCTTTCTTTGGTGGAATTTGTCCACGCGAGATATTATACATACGTTCCTTGTATTTGCACTCCCCTAGGTGTAATTATTTATACCTTTTCATTGTATTTAAATCTTTACTTGGAATATATTTATTCTCCTGGATCGTGTCTACTCCCGGATGTTGTTACATTGTTGTTTAAAGTATTGCAAGTTATATGCATGTTTGACCTAGAAGATTATGATTATTTTTCTATATCAGAGTTGGTCCAATTGATATTTTTTAGAGTTGGTCTATTTGATAGTCTCGGAGTTGGTCCACTATCTATTACAGAGTTTGTATATTTGATAGCCTCGGAGTTGGTCCACTATCAAATCTTTTTGGAGTTGGCCCACATATTCTGTTGTTCTATGAATTGAGCTTATTTGTTGGTTCTTTGAATGAGTTTTTTGATGTTGAATAGTGTGATTTGATGAACTATCTGAATAGCAAGTCATAACATATTTTTTTTCTCCCTCCTCTATTTTGTTAATTTATTGCTTAGACTAGTTTACTGCCTTTCATAGGAATTAGTCTACCCACCTACTAAGTCCTTTTGACTTCTGTTTTCTTGTTGTTTTCTTATTATTTGTTCGGGCAGACATGGTTTCAAGTACCAGTGAGCCTCGCGGCTAGAGTTGAAGATTTTCTGATAGATCAGTGGTGAGCCAACCATCCTTGCTCCGTGGTGGCGCACCTTTGACTTCATTCATGTCATTCTTGTTTCAAACATTTAGGATATTTTATTCAGTATTTATCTTATAGATGTTCATGATTTATGGTAGAGGACTAGACCTTTCATTTGTATTGTGGGATATTCCGCGTATTTCAATAATAAAGTCACATTTGAATTTTATTATATTGTTTCTTCAATATTATTGAAATTTATTGTTAATTTAGCAAGTGGGTTTGCCCGACGGGGTTAGTTCGGGCGCCCTCATGACTGTCCAGGATTATAGGTCGTGACAGTAAGATAAGTGCAAACAAAGATGAAGATAAAGTAAACTTCCCTGTTGAGCTTATCTCCCCTTTATCAAGTAGTTGTCTTGTCTGTTTTCAGGTGCTTTAAGTGCTAGGATATACGTGCCTCTGCTCAGGAGATATTTGTCTGCTCGTCAGGAGCTATTGGTGCCTCTCGTCAGGAGAAATTTGTCTACTAGTCAGGAGCTATTAGTGCCTCTCATCAGGAGATATTTTTCTACTCGTCGGGAGCTATTAGTGGCTCTCGTCAGGAGATATTTGTCTGTTGCGTTGGGCTGTATACCCTGCATATAGTGAGTAAAGTGACATGATAAAAGTAGAATGATGTTACCGTGCTTGTAGTGTTTCCCCAGATGTTTTTGTGTTTGTTTTTGTAATTAGTATTCTGTGTCGTGCTTGTAGTGTTGCCCCATATGTTGTTGTGTTTGTTGTTATAATTTGTATTTTGTACCTGCACTCAAAGAAAGATTTGTGAATTGTGGGGAACGAGAGGAAGGGTTGATTTGTGCATCCTCCTTAGAACTGGTGCCTCATTCTCTACTGCGTTATACAGAATTAATTGACTCGTTGCTGCTTCTCGAGCATGCGAGTATCAGTCTTTAATGAATTTGAGGTCCCCCAAAATTCTGCCCCAGTGTCAGCTTTCGTCTTTTTGAATTTTTGAGGGAATGTGTTTAATAGATCACCACATTGTAGTAGTTCCTGCAAAAAAAAACTATGTGTGTATGTCCAATTCTAAGGCGGACGGGCCTAATTGTCATATTGTAAGCCTGACGAGGCTAGTTGTCATATTTTAAGCCTGACGAGGCTAGTCGTCATATTATAAGCCCGACGAGGCTCGTCGTCATATTATAAGCCCGACGAGGCTAGTTTTCATTTTATAAGTCTGACGAGGATAGTCGTCATATTATAAGCCTGAAGCCTGACGAGGCTGACGTCATATTTTAAGCCTGATGCCACAAAAATGCTATCGTGTCTATTGTGCGAGTCTTGTGTTTGTGCTGAAGGATCTGCTCTCAAAGAAAGATTCGTTAGTTGAAACAAAGTGGTTGCATTGCATTGAACACCAATGTATTGGCTTTAATCTGCATTTGTCCTTTTGATGTGATGATTTAATATCTTAGTAACTATGACTATGTGGATACTTGCATTCTCATACTAAGTCAGGTATTCTGATTTGCCGAATTTTGAGGTTGTCAAGAATTATGTTTGTCTTGGGTTGTGATGGGTTGTCCTCATGTTTCATGCTTTTCTTTTCAATTGTCTTGGAGCTAACTTTGATGGGTTGGTCTGTGTAGAAAACGTATTTGTGGCTTGAGAGTTGCAGCTTCAATTTGTTGGTTCTTCTTATGCATCTTGCCTTGGTCAATCAAACTGTGAATTTTATGTTTCAGTGCTTGGTATTTTGCAGCGTCATGGCCTTGGATGTTTGAAATATGGGTGTAGATTTTTGTTGGATCAAAATCCGAAATGGGTATCTAATGAGTAATTCATTTGTTGGTTGCAATATCTTTTGATTAATCTAAAGGAGTAAACGTGTGAGGTTGTGAGTTTTGCCAGTTCTGGTTGTATAGTGATTGGATTTCTTTCTTACGACTCTTGTGTGGGTATACTGCTAGCTAATTTTGTTCGTCCATACTACAATTTATACGGAAGTAGAATTGGGATAGTCTGAGTTCTCTCGGTGGAATATGTTGGTAGTTCAGAACACTTTGTTCTATAAGTAAAAGTTTTCAGCTTGGCCTGCCATTTTGGCCTCTTCTTAATGCAGATTCACTGACCAAATTTCGGTGTTCGAATGCAAGACAATCGTAAGTAGCAAAACACATAAAACAAAGTTAGCCTATTGTGAATTTTGAAACAAAATATCCCATAAAGTTCAGATGCATAGTTAAAGGAATGCTTAGACCACAGTTTTAATGCTTGAATTTAGGGACAAATGATTGCTTGAGTGCTTTATGTAGCAGTCAAAGCAAAGCTTTTGATCAAATGATTTGTGCTTGTTTACGCATGAGATGAGCAGTTAAATATCAATGAAAGATGATAAAGATGTTGTGATAAACAACACAAGGTTGAGAGAAAGGTTGGATTGTTGTGTGACCAAAGAGGAAGTCGACTCTTGTCAAACACCAAGGTCTTGAGTGCAGTCAATGTTTCTTTCGTAAATTTATCCGCTTGGATGCCAATACTCATGACTACCGTTTATATTTTGTACCCACCAACTGCTGCATTTCGAGCCTTGCACCAACTTTTCTTGTTGGGCAAAATAAAAGTTCCTTATGAAGGGACCGAACCTAGAGTGGGTTGCCTACGTATCACGTATATTCTTAGATTGTTGCTTCAGTCAAGACCATTATAGTGGTTGGTTATATTTTATTTTTCCTTTTCAATGCAGTTGTTGTCATGAGAATTCATATTACTCGAGAAAGCTTTCGGTCAAAATCGCTCCAAGAAGTCTATTTGCCCGTATTTTTCTCTATGTACCAATTCAATGCTAGTCTTGTAAGCGTCTTAACGGACAATTTCATCCTTAGTTCATCGTCTTGTCCCACACTTAGTAGTCAGTTGAGATATGCCTCCAGATGTTCATAGGGATTTTCTATTTCTGGGAACTTTGTCATTGCCAAGGCCTTCTTTCCCAAGTTGGATTGTTGTGCATAAACCGTTGTAACATCATATGGTTTTCCCTGCTTCCACCTTTTTTATTGCCTCTTGCTAATTCCTTTGAATGCCTCTGTCAATTTTTCGCTCCATGTACATAGTGCCTGCTGTAACAACCTTATCTTGTTTTACTAAATCTACGACAAATGCACGTTGCTTAACCATATCTTCTATCTTGGTATTCAACTTGAGCCAACCTTTTGGATAATAGATTTTTTAGTTGGTAAGGGATATGACATAATCAATATATGCAAAAGATTTTAGATATCAGGATTTGGGCATAGAATTGGGAGATGAGGTTCCTTAGTGGGAGATTGGATTTGGGAATGGATTCACTTAAGTAGAAAGAGACCTAGAACAACATACAAATTCACGTAATACATACATAGTAAATAAAAATGCATCATATAATGCAAGGGGCCGCTTTATGCACGATGATTTGAAATGTGCTTTGTGCCACGCGTATCATTTTGTTTACTCCTAAAATACGGAGTCTAAAATAGAATATTGCATTTACTGGTCTTTATTACATTGGCTTATATTGAAACAATGTAAGAGAATGAAAAGGCTAATATTGCTAGGAAATAAGACCAAGCGAACATCTTTCATGCTGATCCATCCCCAGAAGATTCATCTTCTTCTTCGAACGAGTCTTTCTCGGATGAACTTGTCTCTGATGAATCTTTTTCGAAGATGATATTATCTGTATCAGTTAAGAGCCGGGATATGTCAAATATAAATTCTTCAACATTTCCCGAGCCTTATTTCCTTTCTCCTACATTCCTTTGTCAGCCACAAATTCATTCCTTCGCTAGCCTATACACCTATAGATTCTATGTGTTTTGTCAGGAGTTCTACCTTATTGCACCATTTGTCTTTTTCTTTGTTCTTTTCTTCGACCAAACTTTGCTTTTCTGCTATTTTCACTCGTGCCTTTGCCAGTTGTTTGCGTAGCTTCTTGCACTCATATTCTAACTCATCAGCATCTCTTTTCCTTTTTGTCGTTGCCCTTAGTTGAACTGCTCTTGCCATGTCATTTCGAAGCCAATATGGGTAGTCTTCGTCATGCTTGCGACAAACCTATCTCGTCCAATAGTCTCGATTTCCATTCGATGCCTTGCTTTCCCAAGTTCTAATATCTTGACTTTGAATGGTATCATTCCTCCGGAAATATATGCTTTGAAACTTCTAATATTTACAATTTGGGGTACAATCTACTTTCTCCCTGATTGTCTAAGTGCCTTTAAAGGAGTGTATAGGTAAACTCCTCTAAACCCTAATAAAATGAGAAATGAGGCTCCTTAAGATCTTGTGATCACTGTGGTACCGAGAAAGTAGTCAAACGTCCATTGTATATTTTTGGATGTCAATTGAGAAAGAATATGGAGCCAGCCTTTGGCAGTTGTTGGTAGGTCCCCCTTCTCAAGAGCGCTGACCATGCGGGTGGTGTGAGTTGAGCTGTAGTCCTTCCGTGGTGTGGAATTGAAGGCTTGGTCTGTATTGTTCATCCTTTGCAAATGCTCCATCAACCAAATCTGTAGAATCAAATTGCAACCTTCGAAAAAGTTGTCACCTATCTTGCATCTTTCTAAAGCTCGATATAGTTCTGCAACAATCATATGTACCAAACTGTATTTCTTGTCAAAGTCTTTGAGTAGGGCATCGACAATTGATACCATGCAAACATCAACCCATCCTTATGTTCTGGAAATACGACAGTCCCTAAAAAGCCGGTGACAAAAGCGAGTACACTCCGATCAGACCAATCTACCTGGTTAATACAGAAAGAATTCTTGAAATACTTCTCCGTACCCAAACTTATCGTAGAGGGAACTCAAAGAAATTCCTGACTGTCTTATGCTATCTGTTGATACCCAATTTTGTCCCTCATGTTTCAATAGCCATTTTTAGATAAAACTGTACTGATAACCACACAAATATCTTCACTTTGACTCCTATTCAAAATCCTTATTCCATACAAGCACGCCAATTAGGCTATTTTTGAAGGCACTACCACAAATTACGGTTATTTTACAAAATGTGCATGTCCAATTACAAATTTTGTAATTACTTTTATTTTCTAAAAAATTGCTCAAATTATTTTAAATCTCAAAATAATATTTTCTTAGTCATTTTAGCATTTTCTCACAATTTTCCATAATTTTATATGCATTTTATACCTGTTTATACACATTTTATACTATTCCTATACACATATATACACTTGCACATTTATACACATCACATGCCACATACACCCCACATCAACTCCACCTCACGCCCACGTGGCCTTATCTTGACCGTCCAAACATTTAATCCAACAGCTGAGATCCCAATTTCCATTTTTAACTATATCCTCAACCCCCATACCCCTAATCCCCTCGTCATTTTCACCCGAACTCACGCCGCCCCTTCCCCTCGCTCTCTCTCCATCTCAAACCCTAGCCACCGATGTCATGGCCTTTTTCCGGCCATTCCCGCCGGCGAAACTTAAACGAAAATACACCCCTGTTATCCTTTCACTCTCTGCAACAAAACTCCTATAATGATTTTCCCATTTGACAAAAATAAAAATCCAACCCCACCCCCGACCTTGGACTTTGTTGCCGGAAGTAGAACTCCGGCGGCCTCTCCATTAAAACATGAGCGTTACTGTCTTGAGAAAGGAGGAAAAACCTTCATGCATGCATGATCGAAACGGGTCAAAATTGACCCGTATCCTAGCCAAAACGGGTAACCCTTAACCCCTTTCTTTTTTCTATTGTTCCTGAACCTATGTGATGTTGAAACTAAACTTGCCTAGCTCTTATGTGAATTAGCATGATTTGTTACTTGTCGATCAATTAGGGTAAAAGTCCACATGATTATTAGTTCTTGTCCAATAATGTCAAATTTGAGTATTGTTTGAACCTTCGTATGCCTGAATTTTAATATATATGCAGCCCATATCATGTGTCTTATTGATCAAATTCCTATCTTTAGAATTCATGGCAGTGTGAAGTTAACCATGATTGTTACATGTACTTTGCAATGCACTTGGTCACTTACCATGTTAAATGCACAGTTTCCATGATCACACGACTTCACCTAGGCTAAAATATTATTTTGCATGATTTAAGGATTCTGATTTGTGCAATTTACATCCTTGATTGAAAACTTGAATGGAAGTTTGTTCTAGTGATTGATCTAGTATCAATTAAGGTCTTTTTGAAACCTGATAAGTTAGTCAAGTGATTTTCGAGCATAAAATATGTTTTTATAATTGATTTTGAAGTTGGACTCTGTTATGTTTAAGGGGAGGGAGCTATATTTGTTAGGGATCTGATTTGCCTTAAGTTTGGGGCTTTGATTGATCCCTACTTGGAAAGTCGACCTAAATGGATCCTTTTAACTGTGGGAAACAAGATTCCCTTGCCTTATGTGTTCTACCCATTTGAATTAAACCCTTACCCCTCACACCTATAAAATCAGTCTTGTTTCTTCACACAACAGACACAATTCTCACACAGAAATACAAGTAACATACATATTGAAAAGCAATAGCAATACATCTCTCTATTTCTCTCGAATTCTTAAGAAAAATACTCAGGCTCTCTCTCTCACTTGATACTGATTTTGGAGGCACATTACATTGCTTCGATATTGCTCACTTGATTATTGTAATATGTGAGAAGGTATAGATCAAGGACTGCACCTCTGTTTGCTTGTATACCTAATCTGCTTCTTTTTGTTTGATCTTTCCCTATCAGTGCCTATGTTTGGGCCCTTCTTTGGCCCCTGCTAACCCCTTTATGCAGCTTATTGTGGATAGCTTTACAAGGTATACCAGGTTCCTATATGTAGGTGTTTTCATGACTATTTATGAGGGTGGGTCTGGGTTTCTTTTTGACACCAATATAATCATTGCAGGCCCTATTTTAAATGTTCAGAGGACACCTCTCTTATCCCCTATCTGGTCCCTTAGCCTTCCCCTCTTGTTTGTATTTGTTAGGGTCCCATGTGTGTATTATCATTGCTCTAAAATAGGGTACGTAGCAATAAGCTATGTGTTTGGCTATCCAGGGGCCTCCTCTAGTCCCTTATCCTTTGTGTGCTCGCATCATGCTCTAAAAAATAGAATTTCCACATGTTAAGTTCATAAATCTTAGTGATTAAATATGCATAGCAATTTTAAGTGAAGTATTAAACTGTTTATTTGCTTGAATTGTGAAATCTGATAATTACTAGCTGAACAGGGGCCCTTTGGTATACTGACTGCCTGAAACTGGCTTATTTCTGAAAATTAAACTGCCCCTCTTTTTGCACTTGTTATACGGGCGTAAAACTTTATTTTAAAATCCGGCCCTTATGTATTAAACTGATTTTGATAAAACTTTAATCTCTTATACACTAATCTAATAGTGTATAGGGGAGTATAAGTTTAGGGGATCAACTATACAACTTATATACATATTTTCTAAAACTTATTTGTATCACCTAACATGTATTTGCATGCTTATATACGTATATATCTATGTGTAAAAGCCCTTTGTTTGCATTTGTATGCTTTGTGTGCCCCAATTTCGAAAATAGCCTATTTATGTACTTATGTATATATTTTCAAAAACTGACCCCTAAAGCAATAGCCATTAAGGCTGGGGTTTGACAATTAATGTCAAATCACGCAGACCCGGAATGGCTAACAATTTTTGACAAATTAACCACAAATTGGTTTTTGTGTCGCATTCAAAATTATTTTCGAAAACCTACCTATTTCTGCAAATGGTCTAAGTGCTAAATTTGCAAAAATAAGCTATTTTAAAATATTTTTGCAATTTTGGCCTGTTTAATTCAATGTTTGCAATATTAGTGGCTAAATGTGCGATTAGGCATAGGACTTAGGACGTTTCTGCCAATTATAGAAAGCCCAGAATCTATACCTCGCTGCCTATGAATTATTTGCATAAATATCCTCTTCTGCATGATTAATTGTGACTTTGGCCTTTCAGATTAGTAAAATGACTTCAGAATTAAATTTGCATTTTGCCTATTATTTTTTAACATCCCAAATTAAAACTCGGGCGGGAACCACCTTTCATGGGACTTGAGGAAGTTCCTAACACCTTCTTCCCCAAATCATTTGGACTTCTTACTCGTAGAATCTCTGAAAATGTGACTCTCGGAGTTAAATCACAACCCTTAGACATTTAGGTGACCTAATACACCTTAGAAGACTATATTAGGTGGCGACTCCAAAACCAACTCAACCGAGTTACCTAGTGTTACCCGAGTCATAACTCACTCCGAGTTAGGTAAAAAAGGGGGGTGTGACAGAATGGCGACTCCGGTGGGAACACTTAAAGTCCTAACCATAGCGGGTTTTTATTTTGGGATTTTATTAATTTCTTTATTTTGCTTATTATTATTATTAGACTAACTTGTTTCCTTTTTTGTTTTTCTTTATTTTTTCTTTATTATTATTTTGGCTTATATGTAATATTTTAATGGTATTTTCCACTCATACTCCTCCACTCCTGGAAACCGACACTTTGCACACACACAAGAGATTACGTGGATCTCACGGTCGTTCCACCTTCAAAAAACCCTTTTTTGGGGGAACGGTTGGAATAAAGTCGGTCCGTTGTACATCCAACAATTCTAAACATCCCCGCCCCTTGGTCGTCCTTTTAGGGGAATTGTGTCTAGAATTACCTCACTCTAGAAATGTACTATGCATGCATCATGCTGTAGGAAGGGCTTCTCGTAAGCCGGCTCATTTTCAACTTGTTCAAACAACTCGTCAGGTTTTTAACCCCTAAAGGACGTTTGAACATGCCTATGTGCATTTGAAAGAAAAGAACAGAAAGAAATGAAAAAAAAAGAGAGAAAAGAAAAGTGAGGTGAAAACAAGTGCACGTTTTGATTGTCCAATTGTTCTCAAAGGGGTTGGAAATTTTTTATTCATTTATTTTTTTCTCTTTTTATAGGTCATTATGAGTCCAAAAATCCAGCGGTTCGGAATGATTTTGGGTGCACCTCCTATGTTGACACGTTGGTGGAGTAATTTGTCAATAGGTGAACAGACAAAAGTGCGTAAACATTTGGGGCATTTGGTGTCTTTGCTAGAAATGGAGCCTTGTAGGAAAATGATTGAAGTGTCGGTGCCATTTTGGGACGACAAACTAAATATTTTTAGATTTGGGGACATTGAGTTGACACCTTTATTGGAAAAAATAGGGGGATTCATATCAAATTCGGGTTTGGATAAGCATCGGTGGCAAGGGAGTCGCAATTTAGCTCCCAATGTCCCTACACTTGGGGAGTTTCATGAAAAATTAGGGATGGTAGCAAGTGTCGAGGTGGAGTTTTTGCAACAAAAGAAAATACCCTTTTCCTGTTTGTAAAATAGGTTCGGGTATTTGGGTGCTTTCGATGACCGTAAAAAAGAATTCAAATCTTACAATGACTGGAGGAGGGCTAGACCATTTGCATTCGCTATTTGTTTCGGTATTTCCTAAGACTCGAACCACAACATATGTTCGAGGCTTGTTATGGTTACTGATGCAGTGTTCAACGGGATCGGTGGTTATCGATACACTATCGTCCCTTTGATCGTGGCAGATATTTACCGAGCTTTGGGTTGTTGTAAAAAGGGAGCTAAATATTTTCAGGGGTGTAATCTTCTATTGCAAGCCTGGTTCAAGGAACATTTGAGAAAGATTGGAGGTTCACAAGAATTATCCAAGCCAACCGGTTTGAATTACTTGGTTGGTGAGCGGTATAGGTGTCCAAAGCTTAAGCAGCCAAGCAGCACAGAAAAATGGGTGAAGCTATTCGAAAGTATGACGGACGACTCAATTCAATGGATGTTTAATTGGTTTCCTTCACCAGATTTTATCATTAGCTCTGAAAAGGCGTCTTTTTTTATACTTATGGGATTGAGAGGCCTCCAACCTTATCTACCATTAGGGGTAATGAGGTAGGCAGGGAGAAAACAGATCGTCCCACTTGCACCAGACACGAAGGGTTACCAGTATGACTATACTGAAGACATTGTACCAAGATTCAAAAGCATTAGGAAATCCTGGGTGGGTAGACAAGTCATGGAGGAGAAAATAATAGCGCTGGACAGATACAACGCTGGATGCGAACCAAATTACATCAGTTGGTTGCGTTCCAGCATAAAGGGAAATGTGGTAGTTGGGCCATGCCGATGGAGTAACGTAAGAGACCGAGAAGTGGAGTCTCAAGTTCGATACTGTAAGTTCATGTTGAAAGCTGTCAAAATGGACAAAGAAAATAGAGAAGAGACTGAGATGTGGATGAAACGTACATTGGAGTTAGAAGAAAAGGTAGAGGCGTTAGGGACTAAACTTGAACAATGGAATTCTGAATGCGCCGAAGTAGACATTTTGCACCTAGTTGCGGCCAAGGCATACTTAACCAAAGCTACGGAAGAAATCAAGGAGGTTGCACGAGTAGCAAAGAGAGCCAGACGGGAGAAGGAACATGTTGTTTAGTCTAGTGTCATTTTTATTTTCTTTTGTATTTTTATGTTTTTAAAAGAGTCTTCATGTATCGAATTTCAAAGTTATTTTTGGGAAATTATGAGAACAATTGGCAACAAAATACGTACTCATTTTCTTTTTCATAGTACACCTAGGAAGGCTAAACGTCCTTGGTACGTCATGGTCCATTAGTAAACCTTGTCCGAACGTTGAAAGGGTCCATGACCCGAAAACAACAAACTTGCATCCCCGCATGGATTTGAAGAAATGTTTGCGCCAAATATTGATCGTTTTCTTAAAGTGTGGCCAAAACAATGGGATTATTTTGATCTTTTTATTTTGGCCAAAACAAAGTCCTTATCTGATCAGGCTTTGGTGGGATGACTTAGCTATAGCCAGCAGGGTGTGTGCCAAGAATTTATTGGGGGACTTGGTATCCCTTATGGGGCACGCACCGATACCAGGTCTGGTTGAAGCGGCTACTCATTTCTGGTATTACAAAAGGGCGGTGTTTCACTTCAATGGCATAGAACTGGCACCAATGTTGGAAGAAATTAGAGGCTTAGTGGGGTTGACGCATGGGCCCGAAACCATGATGTACACGCGAGAAGTGCAACCTAGGGAATTCTTCGAACTTCTGCAAGTTCCCTATGCACTATACTTCACGGGTGTTCAAGATGCAAAGGTTACTCTAGAGTTTTTGTATTCCAAGTTTGGAGACGTGACTCTTCGACACAATATGCAAGGGGCATCAGGAATCCAAGATTGGGAATGGACCGAATCTACGGCTTTCATCATTGCTTTTCTAGGAAGGGTAATTTTCCCTGAAAAAGAAGGAATGATCGACATAAGGATGGGGTGGGTAGTTGAAGGTTTGCGTAGAGGTGCTCACAGGCGTCAAGAAAGTTTGGTTCCGATGATCGTGGGAGACATTACAGAGCTTTAACCATGTATTGAAAGGGAGCGTACTTCTTTGAAGGGTGTAACTTCTTGCTACTGATGTGGTTGATGGAGCACCTACATAAGACTACAATAAGCCCATTCGCACCAGTGGCGCTAAGGATGGATGGTATCATTACACACGGTATTCGCATGATGGACGCAGTACCATGGACAAAACCTACAGGCATGCACGGGTGGTACACTAAGTTCGAGGAGTTGCAAAGTGTGCAGTGGGTGATAGAAAATTGTGCCTGTTTTATCATCTCTGTGCAGAGTCAAGACGCTACATTCTTGACACTAATGGGGTTCCGAGGGACTCACCACTATGTTCCCTTAAGAATCCTCAGACAAGTGGGGATGACACAACAACTCCCCCAATTGACAAAAGGAAGGAGTTTCAATGCTGATATGAATGACATTGAACGCCCAATGGTTGATGCAATACTGATAATGTGGAAAAAAGAGAGCAATGGCACAGTTTCGTCCTGGTCGAGATAATAGGGTGAATCCTGGTACCGCACTGGCCTATCCTCATTGGCTCGAAGAAGATAGGAAAAGATTCCAATCAAAGATCACTTTGAAAAGGAAAGCTGAAGCTCCAAATCTTGAAGAAAAGTAAAAAAGGATGCAAAATAAGCTTGAGAAAAAAAGGAAAGAACTAAGAGCAACACAAGTGAGGGAAATGAGAAGGCAACACAAGGACAAGATTGAAGGGGACGAAGGCAAGTTTTCGATGAACAAGACATTGGCAGCTAGACAAGTCGCAGGAAGCTTGCAAGATCTCCTCAAAGGTTGGGCAGAGCATTTCAAAATGGTACCCTTGGCAGAAAAGAGAACTATGGGAACGGAGATTTACGAGCTCTTTACAAAAGCTTTGGGTGACATGCATGACGGAAAGAATCTTACGGAAATATTCACCATCCCTCCACCAAAGAGTTTTGAAAATGAATCAAAGGAGGAATCTGAAGAGGAGGAGGAATTTGAGGAAGAAGAACATGAGGAGAAATATGTCAAAGTTGATACCTGATCGGAGTGCCTCTTTGCTTGGCATGTAGCCGAGTCGTCTTTAGTCGAGTCATTTTTTCCCTTTCCCAGTCAAGTTGTTCCCTTTGTCTTAGTCGAGTCGTTTTCTTTTTCCTTTTGCAATATTGGTTTTTGTAATAAAGCCAAGAAAATTGAATAAAATCTCGTTATTTTGGGGGTTTATAGACGTGTTTTGATTATTTTCAAGAAAAAGAAACGACGTATTTGGCACAAACGTTACTTCAAATCATCGATAGGCCTACCTCTGGCATAAAAGAGGTTCCCTGCATAATAGGACACGATCGCATGATGTTAATTTTCGCATTTAATTCTCTAACTCTCTACTCACATTTAGCTTTGGCTGTTTTTAAAGGTTATTTTACTCCCAATCCCCGAAGATTGGTTTGTGCATTCTGACCGCACCGCAGTACGGGTTGAGATCCAGAGGATCAATTTCAATACCTCCTCCTCTACCTACAAGGACAAGGACGAGAAGAAATAGCATGGCTGAGTTGACAAAGTGGATAGAACTGCTACCAGTTCCGTCATTGGAGGGACTCTTGGAAAGTAGGGTGTGGTTGCATACGAGGAGTATGCGAAGCTGGAGCAAAGGTTGTTTGAGCTGGAGAACCGAGTTCCCCTGTCTATTCTGATGGAACTACCGATCCAAACAAGCCTACCCGCCCTCACGGCAAGGACCCTTTATTTCCCGAAAAAGATATCATATACCCTATCTAAGTCGTACCACCAAAAGCACTAAAAAAACAACCTTCCTACTCAATTCCCTACTTTCATTACTGAAACCAAACCTGTCGCCTCACACACCAAAGATAACAAAATGTACGCATGGACAGGGGAGGTGCAGACAACACCAAAGAACAAGTCAAATGGTTGGTAGAAAAGTTCAAATAGTTTCAAGTGACCAAGGAGACTAGGGGCTTGGCTTACGAAGATCTGTGCCTTTAACCTAATTTGAAGTTGCCCGATGGATACAAGACACCCAAGTTCAATCTGTTCGATGGCAGCGGTGACCCGATGGCTCATTTGAGGTCTTACTGTGACAAGCTGGTTGGGGTTGGACATAATGAAAAGATCAGGATTTAGTTGTTCAATCGCAGTTTCACAGGTGACGCACTGACATGGTATTCTAAACAACAGTCAAAGAAATGGACTAGTTGGGAAGCAATGGCTGGATATTTCATTGACAGTTTCGGGCATAACACTGATGCCATGCCAGATCGGTTTTATCTAGAGAAGTTGAAAAAAACGCCTACTGAAACCTTTAGAGAATTTGCCACAAGATGGAGAGCGGAATCTGCAAAGGTCCAACCACCCATAGATGACACAGAGATAGTGGCGACTTTTATCCGCATACAAGAAGATGTGTACTTCGACAAGATGTTGAACATGCAGGATATGAAGTTCGGAGAGTTGATCAAGATTGGTGACATCTTTAAAGATGGTTTGAAAACTGGGAGAATTGTCACCTTAGCTGCGATGCAGATAAAGCACTGCAAACTGGTAGCGCAGGAATAACCAAGAAAAAGAAAGACGATGTCTCTTTCGTCACTGCCTCCCTTGACCATGCTCCTACCCACAACCACTAGTACCAAACATCACTTCCTCCATACCCATATGCTCCACCATCACCCACTTACCCAGTATACAACATACAACCTGCCTTCCAAAACCCACCTCCACAAAGACTACCATACTCACTGAACCTAAACTACATGAGCACCAACACTTACTCACCTAGACCACGCCCAGATAAAAACCAAAAACCTAGAAGAAACTACACCTCATTGGCTGAATCCCAGACCCAATTGTTCGAAAGGCTCAAGGCAGCAAGCCACATACATCCCATTCCCTTTAAAATGCCTGACAAGATTTCATCATTCTTTGATCAGTCCAAAACATGTGCCTACCACTCTGGAGGACCCGGCCATGACACTGAGAGATGCTTTGCTTTAAGGGACAAAATACAAGACTTGATCGATCAAAAGGTGATAGACCTGAAGGCACTGAATGTGCACAATAACCCTCTACCCGATCATGGAGACAACAGGGTAAGTTTGATCGAACTTGATAGAGATTGAGACTTAGAAGGAACCATTGTCAAGGCAAAGGAGGCTGCACCAGCATCTGCTTCCGTTGCCCAAGCAGCCGACGCACCTGGTCCTATCAAAGTAGAAGTCTCTCCAAGGTTTTTTGTGAATGTAATCCCTCCCTACAATAACAGACCAGTACCATGGGATTATGAAGCAGAGAAGAAAGGAAAGACGGTGGTTGAGACCGTTGCAACACAAGGAATGACCAGAAGTGGGAGGATTTACACTCCCGAGCATCTTGTTCAAGGCAGAAAAGGGACCAATGAGGAAGAATCAGAAGAGTTGTGGAAGAAGGTTCTGGCGAAGGAATACCCTACGGTCGAACATTTGGGTAAAACCCCAGCACAAATCTCTGTTCTGGCTCTGCTTTTGAAATCAGAGAGTCACCGAAATGCCTTGATGAAAGTGTTAGATGAAGCACATATACCAGTAGACACCACTGTGGAGAATTCGGCTAGCATGGTTGGGCAGGTCTTGGAATCCAACCGAATCACTTTCCACGAAGATGAGCTACCACCAGAAGGACTCGTGCATAACAAAGCTTTGCACGTCACTATCGAGTGCAAAGATTGGTTCGTAGGAAGAGTCTTGATTGACGGAGGATCTGGTTTGAATATATGCCCGTTCATCACTTTGAAAACAATGGGAATTGATTAGAGAGAGATCATAGAAAGTGACATGAAGGTAAAGGGTTTCGATGGTTCACAGAGAAGCACTATTGGAGAGATCGGCCTAACCATCATGGTTGGCCCTGTCGAATTCATTACCGAGTTTCACGTCATGGAAATTTCAGCCTCATACAACCTACTGTTGGGAAGACCTTGGATTAACATGGCTGGAGCAGTACCTTACACCCTGCACTAGACAGTGAAGTTCGAATAGGACAACAAGGAGGTCGTTGTATTCGGTGAAGGGAGCAACTCCATCAACAATGAGCAAACCATACCGTCAATCGGGGAAATGCTCTGGATGGGCAAACTTCCTACACTGTGGAGTTAGTAGGAGCATTGCACGGCAATCGAGGAGAATATCGTAAGAGTTACAACCAGAAGTGGAACTGCAATGGCTACAGGAGGAACGTTGACACGGTTCAAGGAGGTATTCTGCACACTTTGCTCCTAAACTCGTCAACGCACCAGAAGGGACTGGAAATAAGAGAAATTTTTACAGTGCTTACTAGGATGGTCGAGGCAAAGGCTATGAAGGAAGAAATTTGGTCTGGGAGCCTGTGATATTTGATTGGGGTGTATCTACACGGGAATTCTGTGAAACAATACCCGCTAAGACAAAGGAGCAATTTGTGTACCCGCCCAACGCCCGTCCTGACTAGAGCATATTTCTAGAGAGACAAAAAGAAAGCAGGTGTGGGTACCTAAGATAGTCGAGCATAAGCCCGAGGAGGTCGAGGATACGTACATACTACCACAACCTACGCAGTGGCCCAGAGATTGGGTGATAGGTATCATGTTGAAGCAAGGCTACGAACCAAGAAAATGTTTGGGCAAGAACTTGGATGGTATGCCAGAGCCCAATCGAATTGTGATAATGGTGCAAACCAAATCCGAAGATAGCTTACCAACCTAAAAACAACAGCGGAAACAAGACACAAGATAGAAGCAAGACAAGACTCGCTTCTTTTCGAAGGAACAGTGAGGAACCCGTCTCAAAGCTCGATCGAAAAGGGAACAAGAATCACCTAAACTATGCAACAATCCTCAAGAGAACATTGCCTCTTGCAAACTGAATGATCAGAGAGGAATGTTCAATCGGATTTACCGAAAGCCACAAGCCCATAAAAGCCCTCACTGGGGTTATGCTCACAACGGAGACAATGGAAATGCTCTCGGCAATTTCATTCAATTCATCAATGTTCAAAAACTAGCTGCTTACAATGAAATGGAACAAGGTTTATATAGAAAATGCTAAGGGTAAACTAGTAAAAGGGTCACAGGTGACCAATAGAAATAAGCCACGCAGGGCTGAGCTAAATGTGTTCGGCAGCCTTGACTTCGGTTCTCGTTTGTCTGCTCGAACACACTCATCCTCGGGCGCTAACTTAGTTTCGAACACATGTTGTTGTGTTCGGCTCTGTGCTGCTCGGCGCCAAGAGTTGGTGTTCGGTCACCTTGTCCTCGGGCTCAAATTTGAAGATGTAGCCCTCGATTTCAGCACTTTACAATTCTTCATCCGAACACATGCTTCCTCCTAACCAAGCCAGCTGGATGTGCGTGTCATGGAGCAGCTTGGCTTGGCTTCGTGTCATTGGCCTCCTCGGTTGATCAGTCATTACCTTCGGCTGATTGTCGAGTTCTTGATCAGCACTTTGGGCTGCATCATCCTCCCCTTCTTGAGAAGATTTCGTCCTCGAAATCGCTTCATCTTCCGTCTCCGGTACTTGGCCTACAACACAAGGAGTTAAGTCAGCAACATTGAAAGTGTTGGACACATTATACTCACCTGGGAGGTCGATAACATAAGCATTGTTGTTAATCTTGCTCAGCACTTGAAATGGACCATCCCCTCGAGGAGCCAACTTTCCTTTCCTTTTGTTCGGGAATCGCTCTCTTCGGAAGTGAACCCAAACCCAATCTCCCTTCTTCAATTCCAACTTTTTACGCCCCTTGTTCTTTTTCTACGCCACTTTAGTGTAGGCTTCCTCGAGGTTCTTCTTTGCCTTGGCATGCAACTCGAGCAGAGCTTTGGCTCGGTGAGTACCTTCAAAATCAATAACAATACCTCGAGGCAATGGGGTTAGATCAAGTTGAATTAAAGGATTAAAACCATACACACACTCGAACAGGGTCATATTTATCATGCGATGCACCGTTCGATTGTATGCAAACTCCATCATGGGCAAACGATCAGCCCAGTTTCCGACCTTGTCTTTGGTCATTGCACGAAGCAAAGATCCCAAGGTTCGGTTAACTACCTCGGTCTGTCCATCAGTCTGAGGATGGTGAGACGTTGAGAATAGTAGTTTGGTGCCGAGGGCACCCCACAAACACTTCCAAAAATGACTCAAGAATTTCGAGTCTCGATCACTCACAATTGTACGAGGCACACCATGCAATTTCTACACATTAGAAACAAACAGGGTAGCTACATGTTGTGCATCATCACATTTTTGCAAGGAATAAAGTGAGCCATTTTTTAAAAACGGTCGACCACAACAAAGATGCTATCATGTCCTCCCCCCGACCTCGGTAACCCCAAGACAAAGTCCATGGATATATCAACCCAAGGTCGATCAGGCACAGGCAACGGGGTATACAAACCATGAGGGTTGGACTTCGATTTAGCTATCCTGCAAACGAGACAAGCGTTGCAAAGCTTTTCCACATCTCGTCGCATTTTGGGCCAATGGAACTGCTCGGTCAAGATACCAAGAGTTTTGTCGACACCGAAGTGCCCCATCAGTCCACCGGAGTGAGCTTCTCGAATTAAGAGCTCTCTCCACGATGACACTGGCACACAAACCCTCCCATTCTTGAAGAGGTAGCCATCGTGCCACTGATATTTCTCAACCCTTCGGCCACTCAAGATTGCGTCACGAACGCATTTCAGCTTGGGATCGTCTTCGTACATCGACTTGATGCTTTCAAATCCCATGAGCCTAGAGGCGAGAGTGGTCGCTAAGGCAAATTTCCTTGAGAGCGCATCGGCCACAACATTGTCTTTACCCTTTTTGTAATGAATTACATAGGGAAAGCTCTCAATGAATTCAACCCACTTGGCATGTCTTCGGTTCAACTTCTCCTGTCCTCGGAGATGCTTCAAGGACTCATGATCACTTTTGATCACAAACTCTCGAGGCCACAAGTAATGCTGCCAATGGGCGAGTGCTCGAACGAGGGCATACAACTCTTTGTCATACGTAGAGTAGTTCAAGGTTGCACCCTTAAGCTTTTCGCTAAAGTAAGCGATTGGCTTCGATTCTTGCATCAGCACTCCTCCGATCCCAACTCCAGATGCATCACACTCGACTTCGAATGCTTTGCCGAAGTCAGGGAGTTGCAACAACGGGGCAGAACACAGCCTCCGTTTCAACTCTTGGAAAGCCCTCTCTTGGGACTCTCCCCACACAAATGGATGGTCTTTCTTAACCAGCTCGGTTAAAGGAGCTGCCACGGTGCTAAAGTCACGAACAAACCTTCGGTAAAAGCTAGCTAAGCCATGGAAGCTACGAACTTGTGATACCGAGGTTGGAGTTGGCCAATCTTTGATGGCTTCGACTTTTGATTCGTCGACTTCGACACCATTAGCTGACAACGAATCCTAGAAAGACTACACGATCGACACCGAAGGCGCATTTCTTGAAGTTGGCATACAACTTCTCTTCCCTAAGTTTTTCAAGCACTTGCCTTAGGTGTTCGACATGTTCACCCACGGTTCTGCTATAAACAAGTATGTCATCGAAATAAACGACAACGAACTTGTTTATAAACGGTTTGAGCACAAGGTTCATCAGTCGCATGAATGTGCTCGGTGCGTTGGATAAGCCAAAAGGCATTACCAACCATTCATACAGACCGAATTTGGTCTTGAATGCGGTTTTCCACTCGTCTCCGGGTTTCATTCGGATCTGGTGGTAACCGGACCTGAGGTCAATCTTTGTAAAGCATGAAGAACCACTCAATTCATCTAGCATGTCATCTAGTCGAGGAATAGGATGACGATACTTTACCGTTATTTTGTTGACTGCTCGACAGTCAACGCACATTCGCCATGTTCCATCCTTCTTCGGGACAAGGATAACAGGAACGGCGCAAGGACTCAAGCTCTCTCAAACGAGGCCCTTGTTCAGCAACTCATCAACCTGCCGTTGGAGCTCTTTGGTGTCTTCGGGATTACACCGGTAAGCAGGTTTGTTGGGGATTTGTGATCCCGGCACAATATCTATTTGGTGCTCGATTCCTCGTAATGGAGGCAATCCACCTGGCATTTCCTCGGGAAACATGTCCTTGAAGTCCTGCAAAACTTTACGAACAAACAAAGGCAAAGGGTTATCGTTAGTTAAATCATTATTTGGAGTTAAAAAGATACCCTTATGCACGAGGCAAATCATCATTCGACCGGTGTCGTTGCCTCGTAGAATTTCACCCGGTTGCATGATTGCACAAATATTTTTGACTTCGGATGATGGAGCTTTAGCTTCGGTGGAAATTGGTCCACCGATGGGATTCTTTGCTTTAGCAACTTCTTTCAGCTCCTTCATTCTTTTGTAGTCCTCACTGACTTGCTTCGGAGTCAGTGGTTTAAGCACAAACTTTCTTCCCTCGTGAGTGGCAGTATAAGTGTTAGCCTTGCCATTATGCACAACATCCCGATCAAATTGCCACGGTCTCCCAAATAGAAGATGGCAAGCTTGCATTGGCAACACATCAAACATGAGCTCGTCGACGTAGTTGCCAATTTTGAACTTGACCTTCGCTTGCTTCGCAACTTTCAGCTCACCACAGTCATTAAGCCATTGCAACCTATAGGACTTCAGTTGAGAGACTAATGTTTGACTGACAACGTTAGCGCAGCTCCCAGAGTCAATGATGATCGAACAGACCACACCTTTGACCCGGCATCTAGCATGAAAGAGATTCTCACGTTGTTCATCCTCATTGTCTTCGGCTAACAGCACACTTAAACTTCTCCTCACCACAAGAAATGCTCGAGGGTCATCATCCTCGATGGCATCTTCTCCTTCGGAGATTAGTTCCTCCTCATCACTAGCCTCCTCTTCGGGCTCACTATCCTGCTCTTGGGGCTTTCCATCGATAAGAGTTATGGCCTTTTGATTAGGACAATCTCTAGCAAAATGACCATATCCTCTACATTTGTGGCATTGGGTAGAAGACGATGATGGTGTATTCAACTGAGTCTTAGAATTACCTCCCACATTTGGCGTCGGTTTCTCATAAGTTTTCTTAACTTCGGGTTTTGCACCGGTGCCACTAGTGTTCGGACTCTTCCATTCTTTACCTCGGTTCAAAGGAGTAGAAGTAGTGACTCCTCGATACCGGTTTGCCTTATCTTCCTTTACCAATTTCTCAGCTCCGGTAGCAGCTTCAAACAGATCTTCCAACGTGTGGTACACGTGTAGCCTCAATTAAGATGACACATCCCGAGCCAAGCCATTTTTGAACCGAATAGTGGCTTGCTCTTCATCTTCAACCAGATCAAGATTCAATCGAACCTTTTCGAACTCATCATGATACTCTTGGACTGACTTGGACCCTTGCTTTAACTCATAGAGCTTTTGTAGTTGACTCTGCCTATACTTGGCGCTCAAATACTTAGCATCCATTGCTCTCTTCAACTGTGGCCAAGTAGTGACTTCGGGATAGGCATTCCTTCGCCTATGTCTTTTATCAGCTTCCCACCACGTAGATGCATAAACTTCGAACGAAGCAATTGCATGTGCAGCTTTTCTCTCATCGGTCATCTCATTGGTTTCGAAGATTCGCTCCATTTTAAGCTTCCATTCAAGATATTCATCCGGATCACTAGTTCCTTTAAAGGGTGGGATAGTGATCTTGACACTGCTCAAATTTGAGTCTCGAACGCCACGAACCTGTTCGAGATACTCATCATTTCGATCATCTAGCCTCACGCCCAATATGCCTTTCAATATTTGCGATTCGGCCTCGACCTCGGAAATTTCCACGACCTCGGTGAGCTTGCCTTCGTTGAGCGAATGGCGGCTCATGCTCATATTCATCCTCGGGAAATTCCTCTTCATCATCCTCTTCGGCTACAGCTCCAAGGTCTCTTCGAGCCTTTGGAAGTGGTAACCTCTCTCCTCGGGGAATGCCCAAGTTCAGATATCCAGCTTGGGGATTGCCCAAGTTTTGTTGCGCTTGGGGATTGCCAAGTTTAGTTCTCTTCGGATTGCTTCACTTGTCAACTGATGTTGTCGAACAAGCTCAGCATACAGCTCAGGTTTCATCAGAGTAGAGCTACTTTTTCCAGCGCCGGACCCATGCATGACCACGGACGCACTCCCTTGTTCGAGTTGAGCTACTCGAACACTCACTCCTCTTACTTCGGCACTGACGCCTTGTATCGCAGCCATGAGATCGGCTAACGACACTTCGGGCTTCTCAATGCCTTTGCCATCGCCTCCATTCCCAGCCATGGTACCTGCACAAATCAAAGACCAAACAATTGTTACGGTTAGAAATCACCTCACACACTCCCTCACCTTTGTAGTAGCACTCGGTAGCACTCAATTTGGGGGTAAGTGCCCTCGGTCACTCAAAGACTTGTTAGCAGTGGCTCGTCTGGTTGATCGGTCCTCTAAGATCCTTCAAGTTCGACAATAGTCACTGTCTCTTCGGGAAGAGTGAAGTGATGTTCGACTCGATGGAACGGACGCTTTTAAACTGAGCTCGGGGAGTCAAAAGAAATTTTCTACGAAAGTTTGGACTTCGGTCACCCCTTCGCACGATTTCCTAAAAGCTCAAATGCGATAGTACGACCTCGAGTAGAAGTGATTACTCAAGAGATCCACTAACGTGAAATTTCGACACAAAAGAAAGTGATAACCTAGGAGAATCTACCCTTTGATTCCCCTTTGGAATCTTTCTCGATCACACCAACTCCTGTCCGTACAAGAGTGGTCCCTCCTTGGTACGGATAGGGTTTTACCTTATCTGCTTTCCCTTTTCAGGACGACACGTTTTCACCTGGGGTTTGTGGATTTAAAATTTTACCCCTTCTTCTTCAATGGAACAGTGCAGCTTTAGCTCCGGCGTACGGACAACTTTACTTCGTTTACTGACCACGATTCTCAAACAAATTTAATGGGTTGTCTTCGCCTCCGTTTTCAACAACAATCGGAGGAATCAGTTCAAAGTCCTTTGAGCTGATGCCCAGCTCCTCGTGTTCGTACACTGTTACCACAGTAACAATTTTCCGGCGTACGGACACGGTACAAATCAGGGAACTTTTGAAATTTAAGCACAAAACAACCACAAAAAAGCTCAAGAACCACCAATCTTTATCGGTAACAACCAATCTCAATGGGGTTCAAAAACAGTCACCAATAACTCAAAACAGCCCAAAAATATGGCTGAGAAACCCTAGTCGCCGATGGTGTACGACCGGTGCTCAAATCAGTCCTCGGACGGTGGTGAACAAGAATCAATGGTTGTTTAATCCAAACAACCAACAATCAATCCAAATTTTTGAATTTTCTTTTTCTATATCTCTTTTTTTTTTTTTGTAAAAATAACAACAACAACAACTGCAAAACACCACAGTAATCAAAATAAACAAGAACACGAAACGGAAAACAAAGACACAAACGCACGAAAATAAGGATACTTGAACAGGATTTGGGGTTGTAGAAACAAGCCCAAACCGTGCTCTGATACCAAGATGGTGCAAACCAAATCCGAAGATAGCTTAGCAACCTAAAAACAACAGCGGAAACAAGACACAAGATAGAAGCAAGACAAGACTCGCTTCTTTTCGAAGGAACAGTAAGGAACCCGTCTCAAAGCTCGATCGAAGAGGGAACAAGAATCACCTAAACTATGCAACAATCCTCAAGAGAACATTGCCTCTTGCAAACTGAATGATCAGAGAGGAATGTTCAATCGGATTTACCGAAAGCCACAAGCCCATAAAAGCCCTCACTGGGGTTATGCTCACAACGGAGACAATGGAAATGCTCTCGGCAATTTCATTCAATTCATCAATGTTCAAAAACTAGCTACTTACAATGAAATGGAACAAGGTTTATATAGAAAATGCTAAGGGTAAACTAGTAAAAGGGTCACAGGTGACCAATAGAAAAAAGCCACGCAGGGCTGAGCTAAATGTGTTCGGCAGCCTTGACTTCGGTTCTCATTTGTCTGCTCGAACACACTCGTCCTCGGGCGCTAACTTAGTTTCGAACACATGTTGTTGTGTTCGGATCTGTGCTGCTCGGCGCCAAGAGTTGGTGTTCGGTCACCTTGTCCTCGGGCTCAAATTTGAAGATGTAGCCCTCGGTTTCAGCACTTTACAATTCTTCACCCGAACACATGCTTCCTCCCAACCAAGCCAGCTGGATGTGCATGTCATGGAGCAGCTTGGCTTGGCTTCGTGTCATTGGCCTCCTCGGTTGATCAGTCATTGCCTTCGGCTGATTGTCGAGTACTTGATCAGCACTTTGGGCTGCATCAGATAAGACCCTTCAAGGAAAAATCTGGCATAGGGTACTTCGTGACTTACGAGAAGGGTATGGATGAAGCCTCGTTGGACTTCAAGTACTACAAAATAAGTGTCAAATTTCTGCTATATATTTTTGTTTCGTCTGGCTACTTGCACGGTCGCAAGGGAATGTGTCTACAATACAAAAGGATGAATCAAAGGCCACTGATGTTTAAGAAGATTTGCTGGCTGGCTGGCAGAAGTTGTTCCTATCTGATGAAGACTGTTGTGTGATCCTGGAAGAGCATGTTGAACCTCCTGGTCTTACAAAAGCTGAATCTAGAGTTGCACTGAATAATTGGTCCAGCAACCTGGCCCGAGCATATCGCGGACCTTGGTAGAGCTGGGGGGATCAGTTTTCTTTTTTTCATGCTTTCTAAAATAAATCCCGACCCCGAGTCGTGGAATTTGCACTTTTCTTTTTGACATGTCTCCCTACAAACATTGTTTTGCAAGGATTCATAAATAAAAGCATTGCTCTTTTTCTCTTTTATTTTATTTTAACCTTTTAATTACGATTATTTTATTTTTCAACATTCAAACTAATAATTCCATTGAATCCGCGACTGCAACGCGTAACGAAACCACTGAGTTTAAGGAATCCGACCTAGATTATGATGAGTTTGATGAGGCAACACAGGAAGAAATTGAGAGGTTTGAAAATAAGCCTAAATCAAATTTGGAAGAAATAGGAGTGGTAAATCTGGGGGATGACAAAACAGTGATAGAAACGAGAATTAGTGTGCATCTCACCCCAGAGATTAGAAAGCAGTACATTGAATTCCTTAAGGAGTATGAGGACTTATTCGCATGGTCGGATGATGACATGATCGACATAAGCACGGAAGTTGTGGCACATAAGTTTCCCATTAATCCAGGCTTTCCGCCAGTCAAGCAAAAAGCTCGGACTTTCAAATCGTCGACTTTGGTGAAAATTGGAGAAGAGCAGGGATCCTGAAAAAAGTCAAATACCCTACTTGGTTAGCCAACATCGTTCCAGTGCCAAAGAAAGGTGGGAAAATCAGAGTTTATGTAGATTACATGGACCTGAACAAAGCAAGCCCAAAGGATGACTTTTCTTTTCCGAACATACACATATTAATTGATAATTGTGCGAAGCATGAATTAAAATCCTTCGTAGATTGCTTCGCAGGCTATCATCAAGTACTTATGGATGAGGAGTGATCCACGTTCAATCCACTCACCACAAAGGGTGTGGGGCGGTCGTCAAAGATAATAGTACCCAACGAGAGTCGGGGTTCGATTTCCACAGGGAGCTAGCAAAGCAATCTATTAATCTTAGGATGAATAGTAATGAGTTCTATGAATTGTCCGTATATTCCTAATAAATAAAGGTTGAATTAACTTAACTAAAACTACACCTAGAAACTAACATAAAATGAGCTAAATAATAATGGTGGATGTAAATGATGAGAATGGGCTAGGGGTTTATCCACTCCAACTAGCTTCTCCTAGCCAAATGCTTGTATTAATCTCACAAATCACATGGGTAACGTTAATGGTTGGACCTCTAATGTATTCCTCGAAACCCTCTCAGGATAGGGAGGATTTACCTCATCAAGCCCGTTAGGGTCAATGATAAAGTGCTAGAAACCCTAGCCCAAAGACCCGAGTAGGGATGACATTTTTAGGTCTTCTCCTTTAGATGGGGTAGGTCGCAACCAATATAACCCAAATTCTTGCTAGTTTCCATTAACTTACACCTTCAACCCCGTTAGGGTGATGAAAGCAAAGTAGGGTAAGGTTCAAGTACGGTCGTGCCTTAAACCCTAGTTAAGAAAGTACGATGGAGAACTAGATTTATGCTAACCCATTGATTTTACAAGATTAAGTACAAGACTTAAGCTAAGATATTCAAGTTTTCATGAATAAACCCCAGTATGAGTTTAGCTACTCATATTAGGGTCTAACACACACATAGTAGAAGATGAAATGACAAGAATCATGTAAGAGAATATTAAAGAAAATGGAATCCTTACAATAAAATCCAAGTTGAAACCCTTCCTTAGCTTCCAAGAATATTCAAAAGTGTGTAAAGTAATATTCTAAGCTCAAAAAGGTTCTATTTTCTCGGAGGCATAACAATCTATTTATAGGCATGGGTTTGAAAACTAGTCTAATATTTATAAGTTTGCCATTTTTTCCTATTTTATGCCAGGCCGCCGAATATTCGACGAGTAGCCTAATGAACTGTTGGCTCGCCGATGACCTATTTTATTGATCATTCCATTTGAATTGCGATGCAGGTTCGGCGGGACGCCCTTGTGACTGTAGACGACTCCTAGGCTTCGCAGATAATCCAGACGTTCTGTGAGCAGTGGCGGGTTCGCCCTTTACTCTGCGTAGTCGTCGCTTGGCTTCAACACTTTCTTCGGTGATCTGACCTTCAAGTTGCTGATTTGACTTGAACTCCTCCTTCCTTCGGCGAATGGCTGACCTCTTGAACCGCAGATTCAGCGAGGCGCCGATCCAATTGCTGTCATATCTCTATGTTCTTCAATTTGTAGCCAAAGTACACTTATTTTTGCTCTTTTTCACATTTTCTTCGGCTTTGTATATCAATTCTCTTAATAACCTGAAACATGAAGAATAACATAAGATTCCATTGCACCAATAACTTGGCAGAATAGGAAGCTTGCATTTTGGGACTTAGAATTGCGGTAGACATGAACATACCAGAATTTTTAGCAATCGGAGGTTCCGATCTGTTAGTCCATCAGGTCCGAGGTGAATGGACAGCAAAGAATTCCAAGATATTACCATACTTAGAGTGCATAAAAGAACTGAAGCAGAGGTTCACCAAAATAGAATTCGGGCACGTGCCTATACTACAAAATGAGTTCGCGGATGCCTTGGCTAACAAATCCTCCATGATCCTGCATCCTGACAAGAACTACATTGATGCCATACCTTTAGCAATGAAAGAATAACCAGCATATTGTTTTCATGAAGAAGAAGAGTTGGACGGAAAGCCATGGTTCCATGACATCAAGAATTTCCTCAAGGACAACACTTATCCGGAAAATACTACAAGCCTCCAAAAGAAGACGTTGAGGAGATTGGCAAGTGGTTTCTTTCTGAATGGTGAGGTTCTGTACAAAAGAACACCTGATTTGGGTCTGCTGAGATGTGTAGATGCTAAAGAAGCCACAAGACTGCTAGAAGAAGTACATGCTGGAACGTGCAGCCCGCACATGAACGGCTTCGTGCTCGTAAAGAAGATCTTAAGAGCCGGCTATTTCTGGATGATAATGGTGCATGAATGCATAAAGCACGCAAAGAAATGTCATCAATGCCAAGTCCACGGAGACATAATCTGAGTACCTCCGAGCGAGCTGAATGTTACGGGATCACCCTGGCCCTTTGTTGCCTGGGAATAGACTAATTGAACCCGCTGCATCAAACGGACATCAATTCATATTGGTAGCCATTGACTACTTTACCAAATGGGTGGAAGTTGCATCGTACAAGTTGGTAACAAAGAAAGTGATAGCAGATTTCGTCCGTGATAAAATGATATGTCGATTCGGCATTCCCGAGTCAATCATCACTGACAATGGATCTAATCTCAATAGTGACTTGATGAAAGCAACCTGTGACACTTTCAAGATCAAGCACCGTAATTCTACTGCATACAGACCTCGGATGAATGGAGCAGTTGAGGCAGCCAACAAGAATATCAAGAAAATATTGCGCAAGATGATTGATAATTCGAAGCAATGGCATGAGAGTTTTCCATATGCTTTGTTGGGGTACTTCACTACTGTAAGGACATCAACAGGAGCCACTCCTTACATATTAGTCTATGGCACGAAAGCAGTGATACCAGTAGAGGTCGAGGTACCTTCTCTAAGAATCATCCAGGAAGCAGAACTGAAAGACGCCGAATGGATTAAAGGAATGATGGAACAGTTAACACTCATTGACGGCAAGAGGATGAATGCGATATGTCATGGACAGTGGTATCAGAAAAGGATAGCAAAGGCTTTCAACAAGAAAGTTCGGGTGAGACCTTTCGAACCGGGGCAGTTGGTGCTAAAGAAGATATTCCCTAATATAGAAGAGGCAAAAGCAAGTTCGCACCAAATTGGCAAGGGTCGTACATGGTTCATCGAGCTTTGACCGGAGGAACATTGGTACTAGCAGAGATGGATGGAGAGATTTGGCCAAAACCGATCAATGCAGACGCTGTCAAAAGATACTATGTCTGAAAACCTGCACTAGATAATGGTTTTATTATTCATGCAATGTCTCTTGTAATCTAGAACTACGTTACGACCTGATTCCCCAAGCTGGGTGACGTAGGCAACCTACTCAAAGTTCGGTCGCATTAATAAAAAAAATTTATTTTCCCCACGAAGTAGACATTGGGGCAGAATTTTTTACAGTAAATTTTTGAGGAACTCTCAAAAATTCCAAAAGGACAGACAGGAACTGACACTGGGGCAGAAATTTTTGAGATCCTCTAAAAAATTTCAAGAGAAAGAAAAGTGCAGAAACTGGGGAAAAATTTTGGGGTCCCCTCAAAATTCACCAAAGGAAGGTTTTAGTACGATCTTAGTAGCAAGCAGCATCAATATTGTACCTGTATTACAACATGCAGTCTACGATTCAATGGAATAAAACACTTTTTTTTTTCGTACAAATATTTTTCAAAATACTTGCATTATTTTTGTTTACTTCTTTATATCCCCCGCTAGCTTGACCGAGGTCCTGACATTTGCAAAGATAAGGCGCGGAGCAAACAAAGAATGCACAAACCAAACCTACCACCCCACACAACTCACAAATTTTTCTTTGAACGCAGGCACTATAAGAACGGAGGGTACACAGCCCGACGCAAAAGGTAAAACATCTCCCGACGTGAGGCATTTCTTTTCTTCTCTCTTGCACTCTATTTCACTTTTGTTCGCAGGGTACACAGCCCGATGCGACAGGCATACATCTTACGATAAGAGGCAGTAGCAGTAGGTTCTGATTACGAGGAGGCAGTAGCAGTTTTCCTTCCCTTGACATGCATGTAGGTTCTCATTACGAGGAGTCAGTAGCAGTGCTGACGAGCACTAGGTTATCTTCACGAGGAGGCATACATCTCATGATGAGAGGCAGTAGCAGTAGGTTCTCATTACAAGAAGGCACACATCTCACGACGAGAGCCAGTAGCAGTGTTGACGAGCACATAGGTCTCTTTATGAGAAGCACTGATAAGACGATCCAATGACAGGAAAGTCCATTTATGCATTTACAAATATTATTTGCAAAAACTCACTTTTATCGCAGGACATACAATCCGACATTGAAACAACACTATAATCTGGCACCCTGCACAAACACTTACAATTTCTAAATGCATCCCCCGAGAGTCACGACAAAATTGGACGCTCTGTCAACGTCTTTGCCTGAAGACTCTTTTATCAGCCTTGGGAAAAGAGCCTTGGGAAAAGAGAGGCAGCTGTTGACACCCAATTTTGTCCCTCATGTTTCAATAGCCATTTTGAGACAAAATTGCATTGATAACCACACAATTATCTTCACTTTGACTCCTATCCAAAATTCTTATTCCACACAAACACACCAATTAGGCTATTTTTGAAGGCACTACCACAAATTATGGTTATTTTACAAAATGTGTACGTCCAATTACAAATTTTGCAATTACTTCTATTTTCGACAAAATTGCTCAAATTATTTTAAATCTCAAAATAATATTTTTTTTATACATTTCCTTAGTCATTTTAGCATTTTTAAAATTAATTTCGCAATTTTCTACAATTTTATATGCACTTTATACCTGTTTATACACATTTTATACTATTCCTATACACATATATACACTTGCATAATTATACAAATCACACGCCACATACACTCCACATCAGCTCCATCTCACGCCCACGTGGGCTTATCCTAATCGTCCAAACGTTTAATCCAACAACTGAGATCCCAATTTCCATTTTTAACTATATCCTCAACCCCCTCCAAACCCTAATCCCCTCGTCATTTTCCCCCGAACTCACGCTGCCCCTTCCCCTCGCTCTTTCTCTCCGTCTCAAACCTAGCCACTACTGTTATGGCCTTTTTCCGGCCATTCCCATTGGCAAAACTTAAAACAAAATAAACCCCCGTGATCCTCTCACTCTCCGCAACAAAACCCCTACAATGATTTTCTAATTTGACAAAGATCAAATTCCAACCCACCCCCGACCTTCGTCTCTGTCGCCGGAAGTGGAACTCCAGCGACCTCTCCATTAAAACATGAGCATTACTATCTTGAGAAAGGAGGAAAAACCTTCGCGCATGCATGATCGAAACGAGTCGAAGTTGACCCGAATCCAAGCCAAAACGGTTAACCCTTAAACCCTTTCTTTTTCTATTGTTCCTGAACCTATGTGATGTTGAACCTAAACTTGCCTAGCTCTTCTATGAATTAGCATGATTTGTCACTTGTCAATCATTTAGGGTAAAAGTCCATATGATTATTAGTTCTTGTCCAATACTGTCAAGTTTGAGTATTGCTTGAACCTTCGTATGACTAAATTTAATATGTATGCACCCCATATCTTGTGTTTTATTGATCAAATCCCTATCTTTAGAATCCATGACAGTGTGAAGTTAACCCTGATTGTTCCATGTACTTTGCAATGCACTTGGTCACTCACCCTGTTAAATGCACAGTTCCCATGATCACACGACTTCACCTAGGCTAAAATATTGTTTTGCATGATTTAAGGATTCTGATTTGTACAATTTACATCCTTGATTGAAAACTTGAATGGAAGTTTGTTCTAGTGATTGATCTAGTATCAATTAAGGTCTTTTTGAAACCTTTTAAGTTAGTCAAGTGATTTTCGAGCCTAAAATATGTTTGTACAACTAATTTTGAACTTGGACTCTCTTATGTTTAAGGGGAGGGAGCTATATTTGTTAGGGATCTGATTTGCCTTAAGTTTGGGGCTTTGATTGATCCCTACTTGGAAAGTCCACCTAAGTGGATCCTTTTAACGGTGGGAAACAATATTCCTTTCTACCCGTTTGAATTAAACCCTAACCCCTCACACCTATAAAATCAGTTTTGTTTCTTCACACAACAGACGCAATTCTCACACAGAAATACAAGCAACATACACATTGAAAAGAAATAGCAATACATCTCTCTGTTTCTCTCGAATTCTTAAGAAAAATACTCTGGCTCTTTCTCTCACTTGATACTAATTTTGGAGGCACATTACATTGCTTAGATATTGCATACCTGCTTATCGCAATCTCTGACAAGGTATAAATCAAGGACTGCACCTCTATTTGCTTCTATACCTAATATGCTTCTTTTTTGTTTGATCTTTGCCTATCAGTGCATATGTTTGGGCCCTTCTTTGGTCCCTGCTAACCCCTTTATGCAGCTTATTGTGGATAGCTTTACAAGCTATACCAGATTCCTACATGCAGGTGTTTTCATGACTATTTATGGGGTGGGTCTGGGTTTCTTTTTTACACCAATATAAGCATTGCAGGCCCTATTTTAAGGGTTCATAGGACACCTCTCTTATCTCCTATCTGATGTTTTAAAACATTTCTTGCAATTTTGGCCTGTTTAATTCAATGTTTGCAATATCAGTGGCTAAATGTGCGATTAGGCATAGGACTTAGGACGTTTCTGCAAATTATAGAAAGCCAGAATCTATACCTCACTGCCTATGAATTATTTGCATAAATATCCTCTTTTGCATGATTAATTGTGACTTTGGCCTTTCAGATTATAGTAAAATTACTTCAGAATTAAATTTGCATTTTGCCTATTATTTTTTAACATCCCAAATTAAAACTCGGGCGGGAACCACCTTTCATGGGACTTGAGGAAGTTCCTAACACCTTCCTCCCCGAGTCATTTGGACTTCTTACTCGTAGAATCTCTGAAAATGTGACTCCCGGAGTTAAATCACAACCCTTAGACATTTAGGTGACCTAATACACCTTAGAAGACTATATTAGGTGGCGACTCCAAAACCAACTCAACCGAGTTACCTGGTCAAACGCGAGCCTTAACTCACTCCGAGTTAGGTAAAATGGGGGGCTGCAACACTATCTGTGCACAATTCGGGTTTGAGTCATAACATTTCAAAGAACTCTTCGGGTGCAATGCTTCTAGGTGTCAAAATCTCATCACTATCGAATGGTAGTTGATTCAATCCGCCTATTTCTTCAAGCAAAGGTGTCATTTCTACCCCTCCAAAATGAAATATTGCTCGTTCTGCATCCCAAAAGTGTATTATCGTTTCTATCATTCCTTTCAATGACGTGTGCTCCATTAGCGAAATCAGATTTTCCAACACTACTTTGACTTGATTTTGTTGATCTTTGTTCTTGTTTTTACAACAATATTTAAGTAACTGAGGGATTTCATCAACCATGAAGAATGTTCTAGTGGCCATCATCTTTGGAAAAGATAAGGGAAGATACAAGAAAGGGGAAGAAAATGCCTAAAATTCTGCTTATAAGCAAACGATTAACGTGTGGCACGAGCCTTTTGACAACAATGCAGTATAAAATATGAAGAGGTGTCATTGCGGGTTGAGAGCCCTTTGGATACTGGACAAGTTTTCTAATGGACTTTTGACATACCAGGGATGTCAAGTCTTTATATAATATCTAAAGGGCATATGTGTGTTATGTGTCATCCCGTCAATCAAACGGTCGTTTCTGCTTCAAATTGGGCTTTTAATACCTCTTTAATTATCTTTTGTGCCTTTCAATAGCACTGGATACAGAATGATTCCAACCACTTAAGAATAAAAGGTCATTTCTGATTCAATTTAGGCTTTTGATGCCCCTTCGGTTACGTTTTGCGCCTTTGAATAGCATGGAATACAGAATGATTCCAACTGTTTGGAATAAATGGTCCACATTTGCACGTTCAGTCCTTAAGTAAATGCAAATAATATGTTCAACGCTCTTTGGGGGTCAAAAACCCATTCAGATTGTTTGAACAAGTTGGCCTAAAACTCATAGTCATATGTATATCAATAAATAACATAAGCAACTATAAATGAAACAAGGAAATCAGGTCTCAGATTTTCTGATAAAACGCAGAGGAGCGCAGATGGATTGACAGCAAATTGGAAAGGGAGGAGCGACCGCCAGCATTGCGAGAAACAGCCGTGTCGCTACAACTCATCTCCACCTCCTTCTTCTTTTTCTATTTTTTTTTTCTTTTCAAAGCTCTGTAACAGAACATTGAAATAGAGGAAGAAACGAGAAAGATCACAGGTGAGGGTGGTTTCCCGGCTGGAAAAATCAAATATTTTCCACTGTCACTGTCACCGCCGGTGGTTGTTAATTCCACTGTTGCTCCACCTGTTTCTCAACCCCCATGTCTCGATCTATTCCCTCTAATCCTCCTCTCGCTGTTTCTCACTTTGTCTTTGAACTCGTGTATGTGTATTCCCTCACCCACTCCCCTTTTTTTCTCTGTATATTGTGTGTATGTGTTGCATGCTGTCTCTAATGTCAAAAGCTAAGAAGCCATTATATAATGAAATTTTAAAAGAGAGCCGTTGAGGAAGAGCCCCAAATTTGGGAGCTGATGGATTTTGTGATCGTTGGAGGGGGCGTTGATGTTGGCCATATTTTATATGTGGTTAATATTAATTTTTCCCTAACTTTTACTTTATTTTAATGTTAAATATTTCCAACATTACCATATTATTGATTTTACATTAATTAGTTATGTTTGAATGATTTAGGTGACAACTGGAGCAAATAGGAATGTTGGAGTACAAATATTGAAGTTACGGTAGCTATAGTTAAATGAGGCGCAAGGAGCTACTTAAGTCTTTCAACCAAAGTACCTTTATGAGTATGAAGCAACTTAATTAAAAGGGACGTTAGTACACCTGGTGAATAAGAAGTGGTGGTGCAATACAGTAGCAAAAACTTATGGCAAGTCAAAACTAACAAGGAAAGGTTCTCCTGATGCAACTTGGATTTGGAAGCTTCTAAGTTGTCTACTTATTCAAAGAAAATTAGGAAAAGTTCTCCTACAAATTTATAGTCTATATAATTCAATTAAGATAGCTTTTAAGGAGAGGCTTCACGTTGGGGAGCAGCCAAGAAACGCAGCAGCTCTGAAGTACTTCGGCAACCGAGTTTTATTTCTCTCTTCTCTTTAATTCTCGTTTGTTAGTTCTAGGATTATGGGATCTCCATCCTAACAAAACAGATGAAATTTTAGCTACATTAGGACTAAATTATTAAACAATTCAAGAAGTAACTCAAGCCAAAAGAGATGAGTAAGAGACTTCAGCTGAAACTAAAATTCAGGAAAGAGATTTTAACTTAAGTTGCATTTACTTATTTCAACTCTAGCTTTCAAAGTCACTCAAGAACAACAAAGATCCTAGGCAGAGTGAAGAAATAAGTTGACACAAGCTGAGGGAAAGCTTAAAGAAGCATCAAATGACCTAACAAACAGAGATAACAAACACAGATAACATGAAGTTGCTGATGAAACACATGCTCTTCTATACCCTAAAACAGATCAGCACCTAGGAAAGGAAATGGATTCTAACAGTTCAAGTCTAAACAAGCATCTAAACTTCACAGAAAATGATGGTACAAACAAATTGATTTTAACAGTTGATGCATATATAATGACTTGGAATTTTCTTCTAATGACTCACAACCTATACAAAGTCTAAGCTAAACAAATTTTATATATACAAACTGATTCTAAACATAATAAAGACTTCTTTCTTCTTTATATTATACTAATTCAAACATTATAATTACATATACAGTGTAATCACCTAATTTTGGTATGAATTATTTTTATATAGCTCAAAATAGCCTTACTAATTTTCTAGGATTTTTATGTGATTTTCGTAGATTTTTCCATTTAATTTTTGTTACTTTTGAATTAATTAATTAAGACAAAAATGTCGAAAGTTACCAAAAAGGTTGTATTTGTGAATTATGATTGTTTAAACTTTTTATGCAAATTAAAATATTTACTAGTGTATTTACTTGTTAACTATGTAGCTTAATCAATTAATTATGATAAGGTTTTCAAGTGGACTATTAAAGTTGGTAATGTTAAGTTTTATAATTGGGCTACCGAAAAATCAGATTAAAAGCAAAGAAATAGCCCACTTGGGAAAGGGAATTCTTGATTGCAATAAGATTTAATAGAGCTTGTTCTTGAACCTGAGCATCGGGGAATAGATTAGCGGATAAGGATAGGAATATACCTATTTTTCTTGCTTAATCATTATACAGGAATTATCAATGTATTCTATTAACTTCTAATTCCATAAGAATATAGGCGTTAGATTAGCTTGAATAGGAGACCCAAATATCGGAAGAGTCTTGTGAGCAAAGTTAACCCTGTCAATTAGTAACCCGGATAAATTAATCTAGTCAAATTAATTAAAGAATTCAACAGGATTGATAGATTTTCCATAACCCTGGACTATATCTCTTATTAAATTCGACTTCTTACTTGTTCTATTTGCTAGATAATTACTTAGTTTTATTAGTTAATTCTACTTTAGATTAATTCTCAATAAACTATCGCAATCTTCTCTTATATATATAATTAGGAATTGTTTAATTTAGTTAATAGTTAATCACAAGTCTCTGTGGGACGATACCCGATCTTATCACTTTATTACTTGTCGACCGCGTATACTTGCGTGTGCATTTGGGAGCAACAAGTTTTTAGCGCTGTTGCCGGGGACTTAGAATTTAGCTATTTTTCTAGATTAGACTTTTACTTTTTATCTATTCAAGTTTTTCTTATTTATTTAGTTGTATTTTAGTCTAGTTTAATATTGTGTTATTTTTCTTATCATGACATCTATTAATGAAAATTGGTCGAGTGGTTGTAATTCTAATTTTGATGATCTCTGTCTACTTTGAGAAGGAACTCACTTGTGGGAAAATTGTCCAACTCTTTCAATCTTACGTGATTGGTTATGTGAATTTTCTACAACCTTTGATTGAAATTTTTTCAAATTGTGTGGTGGTCAGTGGAATAATTGTCCTAAGTGTCATACTCATTCCCCCAATAATTTTTGTGATGATTCTAATAATGTTTGTGAGTTCGACAAGAGCGATAAACTACATGTTGTGAGCGAAACTTGGCTAATGGAGCAAGCTAAACACTTAGAAGCTTACGAAAATTTCAAGAGTGAACTTACTAATATGATGAGGCAGTTTATAGAAGAAAGAGTGGAGCTCAGACAAAAGATCGACCAATTTGGCAAGGCTATTCATGATTTGGAGGCGAATTTGTGTGATATAGTTGAGGCGTCTAATGTTCAATTACCAATTGTTATGGATAGTATATTTGAGATAGAAGAAGAGCTTAGGAGCCTAGTTGAGGAGCAAAAAGTGAAATTACTACCATTCGATCCAATACTAGTTGATGATACCGAGGTTGAGAAAATTGCATTTGAGTCAAGTGAAGAAGAGGACAATATCATGATTGAAGACTCTAGTGTGTGTAAAAATGAGGATGTCAAAAGTGATACAATTTTGGAGCTTGGGCGCGTAAGACCTCATTCTAAACACTTTTCGGTATTGAGTTTGGACTACGACATAGAAATTGAGCCATCCGAGCCAATTGAGGAGTCAAGGGAGGAGGAACAAAGTGGCCATATTTTAAAATTTGTCATGCCGAAAAGACAAAACGACATCCCTCATTTAAAAGCCAAGAGATACAAAATGCGACACTGGTTACTTGGTCTTTTTGTATTTTTACCACCGTCCCGGGATCATAGTCGTAAGCTTGATGCAAACTTGAGGATTCAATTCATATCTTCAAAGTGGAGGCAAAAGGGTTAAAATTGGCATCGTCGTGCCGCGACGTTAAAGCGAGCGACCAAATTTTATTGCTTTCTAGTTTGTTATTTTCTTTCTAGTTTTCTTTAGTAGTATAAATTTTCTTGTTGCTTTTAGTTTGGTTTAATCCAGTTTTGTTTGATAAGTAGTTTGTGAAAAGTCTCAAGAATTAGGTCTCATAATATAGTGGAAGATGGTGGAAAAGTGCCCAGGTGAGTGCTTAAAAGTTTAACTTCTTACTGGTAGACTTGTGCAAAGTTGTAGGAAAATAAGGAAAATAACAGGGTGAAGTGTATCATCCTTTCAGCGCCAGAATATTTGTTTTAACAATTTTGAGGCAGTGAAGTTTAACTCAAAACTTGCAACATGGCGTCCAATTAAAAAAAAAAAACCTCAACATTTTGACTTACCTGCGCGCTAGCTGCGTTCCTTGTGTTTCTCGTAAGTAGTAGTACATCAGTTTACAATACACAACACATACCACACTTATAAAAATATTTCCAACTCTTCATAATATTAGAACATAAGAAAAAAACTGTTGCTTCTCTTCTCCTTCGTTGAACTCACGTTCACACCACCTCTGCTAATCATTTTTGAGGAAGATCTAGGTATGTCTCATCATCCCTTTCTCATCTTCTCTCTCTCCCCATTTTCATATCTCTCTGCAATGTTTCACCACTCCCTTCTTCGTAGCTTTAGTTTGATGTTTTACATGTAAAAGTTGTGCGAAAAGTTGAATTAATTATTGGTATCTACTGTGATCAAGTGCGGATGGCACTATAGGAGTTGGTATGAGTAATTCCCAGGAGTGGGGAGGGTTGTGAGCATGTCAAGTAAGGCTAAAGCGGGCTGTTCAGAACTGCGCATGCAATGTGTTCGCTGCATTGCCTATATGAAATTTTTGATGTGTTTGGCGAAGTCTGAGAAGCGAAAGTCAATTGTAAGCTGTCTAGGCATGAACTTATGTGTGAGGGGTTGGTTGTATGAAGGTTTGGCGCCTTGACATAGATGTGAGCAATGTTGCTTGTTAGCGTGCACAACATGTGTCAAGCTGTGCGGTCTGGTAGCACTGCCCTGTACTGTGAGTCGAATGTTGAAGTTTCTCTTTCGTTTACTTCTACTAGTGATTTTTACTTGCTTTATGAGATAGTTTAGCATAAGTGTGGGGTGTTCACACTCCATTTGTGCTCATTGGATGAGTTGTCAGCTTGAATTATCTTCAGTTGAGTGCGATTAGTGCAACCTCCTAAAGTTGTGAGAGTTAACTACCTCTGCAGATCTGGATAGTTTGCACATGACTAATTATTTTAGGCTCTTTGTACAACAGTGCAACTCTGAAAATTAATGACTGAACCTCGTCACTGAGTTGTTGAATTGCCATACTTGGTGTCTTCTTAGTGCAGTAGTGATGATAAATATTCTTATAATTGTTCTACCTTTGTTTGAATGAGGATAACAGACCATATGTGCCTATCTATGCTTTAGTTAACCTACCTTTCTTGTGAAGTTAAGGGCTTTCATGTTTCAAACCTATCCAAGAGTCGTAGTACTGATGCAACCCAAATACTCTGGCTTATGTTGAAATGATGTCTGCCTAAGGAGATAATTGTGTCCATGTTGCCTGAGTACAAGTACAGCGAATGGCCAAGATGAATGATGCGGACAAAGGCAAGGAAGCACATCCATTTGATGGTTCACCTGCTGCGGTGGCGACCCTGTCGGCTACATGAGGGAAGTTTCTCACCACCCTACTTGCTTTTTATATTGTTATGTGCATTGAGGACATTGCAGGATTTTAAGTATGGGGTGGGGGAATTCTATTTTTGCTGTATAATTTTTTTTTATTTGTCAATTGACATTTTCATTTATTTCGTGCTCTCTAGTTCAGTATAATTATTCAAAAATATAAAAAAAAAATAGAAAACAAGAAAATCCAAAAAAAGATTAGTTTTTTTTTTAGTTTGTCTTTTCTTAGTTTAATTTAGTTTTCATAGTAGTAGTAGATAATAATCCCCCGTGATTTTTCTTCTGACATTGGTTCTTTTCCATGAGATGTACACCTGAACTGGGTACTTTTTATTCTTTTTAGATCTTCGTTAGTTGTAGTAGTAGAAAAAGAGAAGAAAAAATTGCTTAGCTTAATTCATTATAACTAGAGCCTGATGACACTTATGATGGAAAAATGAACAGTTAGGAGAGTAGGGAATGGCCTGATTCTCAGCTTTAACTCAAGTGCATTTGTCTAAGTCCTATGGTTTCCACTACACTTTGAGCACTTTATTTTTCCCCTGTGTGCTTAAATAATTGTGAACTTGCCTTTGATTAGCAGTGATGAAGAGAATGAACATAAGTTAGAAAGAAAATCTTAAAGAAAAGAAAAGGAAAGAAAGAGTGACTAAATTTTGAAACATCCATTTGAGAGCCTATGACAGGGTATGAAGCAAGTAAGGTGTATGGAAAAAGAAAAAGAAAAAATGTGCAAAGCACAAGAAAAAAAGAGAGAAATAAAGGATGGGAGCAATGTTCCTATGCTCGATAAAGGGTGATAAAAACCTCGAGTATAAACACGTCAAAGGCACCCTAGTGAGGTTGATGTGTCTCATTGAACTCCTAGGTCCTCAATCATCCAAGTGTTGTGAAAATCATGGAAAATACTTCGTTGTTGACCCTTGAGGCTTGAAAATGGAAGTTAAAGCTTAATTGTGATATCTATTAGTTAATTTTTTTTAAAATTAAGTGAATTATTTGAAGTCTTGTCGCTTAGGTCCATTAATTCATTATTGAAGTCGTAGGAGAAACAATCACATACATGCACACACACACCATGGACCCTTGAATTTATGGTACTTGCATGAGAGTTAAGTTAATACATCAATCTTATTTTCTGAATGTACTTAATGGGTTGTGATCATGATATTGTGGAAGGCTTTGGTATTTTGAGTTAGGTGAAGCGATAGAGAAAAAGAAAGACTCTAGCGTTGTGAGGTTAAATGAGAACTCTGTGGTGTAGATATAGCATTGAAGTTCCTTGAGTTTGACTATTGAGTTGTCTAAGTGAGTTGTTGAGTTTGGATTGCTCGAGGACAAGCAATAGTTTAAGTGTGGGGTGTTGATGTTGGCCATATTTTTTATGTGGTTAATATTAATTTTTCCCTAACTTTTACTTGATTTTAATGTTAAATATGTCCAACATTACCATATTATTGATTTTACATTAATTAGTTATGTTTGAATGATTTAGGTGACAATTGGAGCAAATAGGATTGTTGGAGTACAAATATTGAAGTTACGGTAGCTATAGTTGAATGAGGCACAAGGAGTTACTTAAGTCTTTCAACCAAAGTACCTTTATGAGTATGAAACAGCTTAATTAAAAGGGACGTTAGTACATATGCTGAATAAGAAGTGGTGGTGCAATACAGTAGCAAGAACTTATGGCAAGTCAAAACTAACAAGGAAAGGTTCTCCTGATGCAACTTGGATTTGGAAGCTTCTAAGTTGTCTACTTATTCAAAGAAAATTAGGAAAAGTTCTCCTACAAATTTATAGTCTATATAATTCAATTAAGATAGCTTTTAAGGAGAGGCTTCACGTTGGGAGCAGCCAAGAGACGCAGCAGCTCTGGAGTACTTCGGCAACCGAGTTTTATTTCTCTCTTCTCTTTAATTCTCGTTTGTTAGTTCTAGGATTATGGGATCTCCATGAATGTTGATATTTGGATGTTAACTTAATTGTAAGTTTATCATATTGGGTTATTTATTAAATCCTGGGCTTAATTATTTGATTGCTTGATCACCAATTGAATACTATTTATGAATCTTGAGTTGAACTTGGGAAAGGGAATTCTTGATTGCAATAGGATTTAATAGAGCTTGTTCTTGAACCTGGGCATCGGGGAATAGATTAGCGGATAAGGATAGGAATATACCTATTCGCCTTGCTTAATCATTATACAGGAATTATCAATGTGTTCTTGTTAACTTCTAATTCCATAGGAATATAGGCGTTAGATTAGCTTGAATAGGCGAGCAAGATATCGGAAGAGTCTTGTGAGCAATGTTAACCCTGTCGATTAGTAACCCGGATAAATTAATCTAGTCAAATTAACTGAAGAATTCAACAGGATTGGTAGATTTCCCAATACCCTGGACAATATCTCTTATTAAATTCGACTTCTTACTTGTTCTATTTGCTAGATAATTACTTAGTTTTATTAGTTAATTCTACTTTAGATTTATTCTCAATAAACTATCGCAATCTTCTCTTGTATAGATAATTAAGAATTTTTTAATTTAGTTAATAGTTAATCACAAGTCTCTGTAGGACGATACTCGATCTTATCACTTTATTACTTGTCGACCGCGTATACTTGCGTGTGCGGTTGGGAGCAACAGGCATTTTTGGGGATAAATTAGAGAGTTGCTATCAAAATTTGGTTAACCGAGACTAAGGCCAAAATATCTTCTTTCCTTATTTCTTTAACTGGATTTAATAAAATGGATAAAACCAAGGATAGGAAATGATTTTGATTAAAAAGAATGTCGTAGGATATTTAGAAAAGATAAGTGATTTACGAACTTGGTTAGAGATTGTAGGACAATTCATAAAGAACTCAAATTTCAAAATGAGTGTGGTAAAACTCTGAATAAAATTGGACTGGACATTTTAATTGGACTGATTATTAATTAAAGGTGCAGAATAAATAATAAACTATAAATATATACATATTATACATAAAAGAAAAAATACACACATTAAATAATTGGAGTCAAATTAAATTAATTAAGTATAAATAATAACTAATGAATACTAAATTAGTTAATTACATAAATAGCCACAATGTTAACATGTACTTGACAAATAACTTAAAATGATGAAATTGCATGATATAGTCACAATTAGACATATATATAGCTAATAATAGGAAAAGGTGGGACAAAATTGGGTGCCAACAGATATTATAAACCCAGAATATACCTTTAAAACAACAACTATAGAAGCCACTAACCAAGATTTGGAAGACTTTAAAGTTCAAATAAAAGAATTATTAGATTTAGGAGTAATAAGAAGATCTATGTCAAGGCATAGGTCTACTGCATTTATGGTAAGAAATCATACTGAAATAGTTAGAGAAAAAGAAAGAATGGTAAGTAATTATAAAAGACTCAATGATAATACTAGAATGGATGACTATAAGTTACCTGATAAAGCTGAATTAGTAAATAGAAAATAAGGTAATTTTTTTTAGTAAGTTCGATTGTAAATCGGGATACTGGCAAGTTAGAATGCATGAAGATGATTATGGAGTGGACCACCTTTAAATGACCAAAAGGTCATTTGAATGGCTAGTAATGCCTTTTGGGCTAAAGACAGCCCCACCAGGAAAATGGATAGTATATTTGGAGAATATGAAAACTGTGTTTTAGTATATGTATATGATATCCTCATAGACATATTTGCAGGCTGTGCTAAAAATTGTTCATTTTAAGCAATAATCGTCGGCATACCTATCATCCATAGAAAGACTCAATTTAGGAAACATCAATTGATCTGTTATCCAAAATCTAATATCTTTTAGACAAGAAAAACATACAATACTAGACAAACAACAAAAATGTTTGGTAGAAAATTTATGGATCTGTTATAACAAGACCCCTAAAGACATAAAATATTTCATGGCCTGCCTAAACGTAGTATGTGAGTATTTTACTCAGAAAACTAAAGATAATAAGTTTCAGTTCTGTGTAGTTGTACATGGAAAGACTACTTGTATTTTCAGAACATGGGAAGAAGTCTTGGTAGCCATTAAGAACATAACCAAGCCTCTTTACAAAGGGTTTAATACTTTTTCAGAAGCAACATACTATGCTAAGGAATATCTATGTCCAAATTATTATATTTTACCATCCCTAAGACAATTCAAGGATCCAAGTGCTAGTCCACAATACAAAGTTCAAGAAGAGCCAGAACAAAAAATAGTCTTTTGTGATCACTGTACTGCCATGACCGAAAATTTCAAGAGAATAAACTAAGAGAAAGAATTCTTACAGTTTGAAAATTATAAACTCATTGACCAAATAAGAATTCTAGAACAAAGAATTCAAACACCAAAGTTTGAATTAACATAGACTCAGAGTTCTCCATCTCTTTCAAAAATAGATGAGATGGGTGTGTATTCCCAATGAATACAGTTTTACCTACTGTATCAAGTCTAGATACAACTAGTCCGGTTCAAATGGTAGCCGATAAAGACTTATCAAATTCGTTAATGGTTGACACTTTGCCAATAAGTGTAGTACAGACGCCTAATGTTAAAGAAGGAAGAAGACTTTCCAAGATTCTCACTCAAGGAGAACCTTCAAGAAGAAAAAAAAATACAATTTTAAGAAAAAAAAATGATAAATTAGAAAAAATTGTTAAAAAGATATAAGAAAAAAATTCTGCAGACCCAAGACAAGCATGTGGTGAAGGAAGAACCACGAGAAAAAGAGACCCCACAAGTTTCAGACGAAGATAATACTGACAGAGACTCAGGTATGACATATCACAATAATGAAGATGATGGCTCTGGAATGAAATTTGATTCAGTGGCATTGTACAATCTGGATACATGAGAAGACGTAAAGAAATTGAGATAATGTAGAAAAAAAAGATGAGACATTTGAAGAGACAAGAGATAAGAAAATAAGAAAAGCTGATAAGACATAAAGAAGCAATAATAGGAATTGGACAAAATACAAAGAATTTGATCTGTAAGGCATAGTGACGATGGGCCCCAGTGAAGCACCCGACATGCTGGAAAGAAAGGATTCTGAAGGAGTTTGAAGTCTGGAGATAAAGTCCAAAAACTTTCTATAAATAGGCAGACAAGTATGTGAGCAAAGTGTTTGTGAAAATAACATCTCAATCTTATTGTAAAAAATCTCTCTCCACCATGTTCTTTCCATCACTTTCCACAACTCCATCTTTTTCTCTTTAAGTGTCTTCAGTATTTGCTGTGTACTTAGTTCGTGTGACAACAACTTGTAAAGACTTTTTGGACTTTCCGAAAGGGAAACCCCTCTCTAGAATTAGGTAAGTCTTTTGTTTTAAGTTGTTTTTTTCATATATCTCAAGATGTTCCCTATTACTTATGTTCATGTTTATGTACAGTTTATGTTTATATTATGTATTTATAATTTTGTTATTTGATTCACTCTAAGTATATGGTTAGCTTTTCTACTTCTTAGTAACTCCGATGGATTAACCTGTAAATTCCTAGGAGTGAGGTTAAAGAAGTAAGTGCTAAGAGTAAGGTTGAAAGGAAGAAGTGAAAGGAGCGAACGTTAAAAAAAAGAAAGTAAAGGAACTATTCTTGAAGTATAGGACGAGACAAGCCCTAAATTGACGAGCACGGTGAAAGGAGAGATGATTACCGAGTAGGACTTACAACATATAACTTTTAGCCCTTTTTTGTTCTTTTTTATTTTTCAAACTTCAACCAAATTATGTCCAAATCCCTTTAGAAGCAAAAAATTGCATAAGTGATGAAACATGCCTTACCAAAAAATATCAGGAAGTGTATTTTCAAGAAAAGTAGCACGATTAAAATACTACCTCCGTTTCAAAAAGGATGAACCTATTTCCTTTTTAGTCTGTTTAAAAAAGAATGACCTCTTTCTAAATTTGGAAAGAAATTTTCACTTTTACTCATCCCTAGATGATTTGTAGCCACACAAATATCTATAACTTATTTTAGACCACAAGTTTCAAAAGTCTTCACTTCTTTATTAAACTCCGTGCAAAGTCAAATGGGTTCACCTAAAGTGGAACGGAGGGAGTACATATATATTCACTTTCATCCTTTTTTACTTGAACTTTTCCAATTAAAGTCTCCAACTTTTACCATATTATGTGTGTACCCACAAAACTTATTGCCTTATGCTTTGTTTGCAACTGTAAACAGGCAACGCCCAAAAAATAGCCACGCCATTGCTGAGTAACTCAACTCCCAAATATGACGACGTTACACTTTGTTTCATCTGTCTCCCGCTTAAAGTTATCAACTCTTTCTTGTAACAGGTTCTTTATATAGCTACAACTTTCTTAAAATATCCTTCTTTGGTCTTTCTATTTTTGTATTAAGTTAGTTAATATAAGTATTTGTCTTAATGCAGAAAATCCATGGTCAAAATGTCGATTCAGTCAACCCCATCTACGGTAACAATTCCAATAAACAACACAGTTGTATGTACTCTTTTTTATAAGCTGTTGTTAAGTACTAGTCCGTTCGTTTCAGCTTATGTGAACGTCTCCGCTTTTCGAGAGTTAGTTTGACTAATATTTGAATCCAAATTGGATTAGAATTTAGATTAATCTAAAATGTTGGTCATAGTTTGTGCTGTTTGACTCTCGAAAAGCAAAAATGTTCACACCAATGGAGGGAGTATCATTTTTCAAGATTTTCTTGAATTTGGTTTATTTGATGAAATATATTTATGTGGTTGAAACAGTTGGGTTGTGGGATGTTGGCATTGGATTTCTTGGTTACTGTTGATTCTTATCCTAAGCCTGATGATAAAATTCGCAGTACTAGCTTTCAGGTGATTGTTTCTTTTTTTCTCTCTGCTGTATTGAAATTTATATGTGATTACTTGATTTTTAGTTGAAATTTTAATGGATATTTGGATTTGGATAGATTCAAGGAGGTGGGAATACTGGAAATGCTTTGACATGTGCAGCTCGTTTGGGTTTAACTCCAAGAATTATATCAAAGGTCTCCACTTTATGTTGTTGCTTGTTGCCTATTCATTATTTTGAGAAGGTGAAGCTATCCCATAATATAAAAGGACTGTTCATCTTTAATGTTTAGATGAAGTTAAATGGTATGTGAAGGAGATGCTTTGTATATGAATTTGCTGGACTTGTTAGACTCTTTGAATTTATACTGTAAAAGAAGTCTTGCTTTGTTTGTTTTTTCTTTTTTTTTTGGGTACTTGTTTTAGTGCCAGCTTGGTACTGTTATAAAGAAAAACTTTACCTAATACAAAAAAATGGTATGCCGAAAAAGAAAATAGAACATGTTTTTATTCATTCCGTTGTCTACTGTGCCTGTCACCATTGTTGAATAAGCACTTGTATGTCATTGGTACTCCTTGATACCCTTCAACAACAATGTGAATAGAATGTTTCATATTTTCTCACTTCTTCTTTTAGTAGATTGCTGATGACTCTCAAGGGAAAAGAATACTGAATGAGTTAGAAGCCGATGGAATTGATACATCTTTTATTGTGGTGAGCTAGTGAAAGTTCAACTTAAAACGTTCTTGTGCATTTTATGCTTTTACTCCTGTATGCAAGGATAGATGTAGCTTGCTGCATCTATTCATTCGATCAATCACAATTTTTAAAGCATCCATTTTGTCTCAAACTTCATGTATAACATAATTTGCTTCAGGCTATAGTTTCGGTTTCAGGTGTCCAAAGGAGGCTATTCGACAATTTCTTACGTCATTGTTGACAGTCAAACGTCAGTACTCTTAGCTTGCGTTTACTGCCAATTTAGTGATTATATTATAGGCATTCATTGTGCTTTCTCCTGGATAATGAGACATGATCTATACTTAATAGTTTTACAAATTCATTCTGTAGACATAATCTTTTGAGTTATAATTAATTGTCTGTCAACAATATTTGAATTGACCATAATGAATGCGTTTCAGAGTATGTTATTTGTTAGTAGACTGAAACGTGCTGGAACATATTAAATCATAAATTTCTTAGCCGTATGTTCCAGAGACTTCTTTTTATTTCCCCGCCGTTTATACCATTCCTCACGCACAGAGGTTGATCTCCTGGCTGCATATCTGCTCAAAATGTCTGTCTGCCATATTTCCTATCGGAGTAAAGGGGGAAAGTCATTGAAGTTCACTAGTTTAGTGCAAGTTGGGGTCCGTACAATCGAACAAAGGACCCTTTTGTCACTTGTGTTCTGCTGAAGCTAATAATTGTGGTATGGTATCTCAGGAAAACACGAACTTCCATATACACACCTGGATATCCACCCATGGTAACTGATGATCTGTCAGAGTCAAGTTTGTTCTCTGCGTTAGACGGTGTGAAACTTGTCTATACTGATGGAGTGCTGCATGAATCTGCTTCAGTTGTGGCCCAAGAGGTAGTTATCATTGATCTTCTTTGTCATTTAAGTTGAATTTATGACTTTCCAATAGAATGTATTACAGTCAACTTCTGATCATATTTCTAAATGATTAGAAAAAAACAATTCTGATCATATTTCTAGTCTCTTCCTCTAAGCTCCAATGGGCTGGGAGAAGTGAGCTAAGTGGGCTTGATTCTGTTTCTATCGCCTCAGGACTTAAAATTTTCAGCCAAATGGAAGAACTGTATGCTTTTGATCTCTAGTGCAGGCACATCGGAGGAATATACCTATTGTGATTGATGCAGAAAGAAAAATAGAAGGGCTGGATGAGCTTTTACAGTTGGCAACCTATGTTGTCTGCTCAACAAGATTTCCACAGGCAAGCTTTACTCTGGCAAACTGTACCTCGATATTTCCTTAGTTGTAAATTTTGATTGGACTTCCAAGGATCTACTTCTGATTCATACCGGCTGGCAAGTTTTAGTTTATTGGGAAAAGTATCTGTCTTTCTCTCTCTCTCCCTCTCTCTCTTTCTCTCTGTTTTTCTTCTACTTTTGCGTTTTTCCATAACATTTATAGCAATTGTTGCATTCTTTAAAATATGGAAAGTCCCACCCCCCCATCCCCTCCCCCTTCCAATCTTTATAAGTTGAGTTTGTCAAAATTGATTGAAGTTGTATTGTCTCTCAGGCCTGGACCGAGGCTCCTTCTATACCAAGTGCATTAATTTCGATACTTTTAAAGTTGCCAAAGGCCAAATTTGCAATTGCAACGTTAGGCGAACATGGCTGCATAATGTTAGAAAGGGCAGAAACTGGTATGCTGGCATGCTGTTTGTTCTTGCCATGAATACTTTAGAATCTTATGTGATAAAGCAGAATTGTGATAGACATAGTACCATGCTTTCTCAACCTTGCCTCATAACATGCATTCGGTATTTTTGCAGGGATTGTTCAGTCTGAAGAAGTTGATGTTGATGACTTGTTTGAAAAAATGAAGCAGAGTATAGATACTACCTCAACCATGCCAACATGCAAATCCTTGGTAGTTCACCCTTCAGTTTGTGAGATTTTCTTGCTCGATGCATTTAAAAAGCTTGATGGTAGTGCACATACAAGTCAATTTATACTTTCTAGTTTGGCGTTGTTTACCATCGTAAGACACAAATTATAGGACTTTATCTTTCTATGTACATGCTTAACGTGTATAGAGCTTCTGTTCTTATACTTCTAGAGTTTCAACTCTGTTTCATATATGAGAATGTTCGTTTCGGTTGAGGCATGTGTGAACTGTGCTCTGAGTTTACCTCTCTAGTAGGCTTTTCAGAGTGGTCATTAAGAAAGAAGAATGCTCTCATGTTCTTGAGTAGTCATGTAAATTGTCACTCCCAGATTAGCAAAATTAGATTTTTATGATAGAGCTCTTGGGGCTTCCAATGAAATTGAATCTCGAGTAGTTTAAAAGATTATTAGGGTATGTCATTGTGCACTTATCAAGATTATTTTTATTAGGGTATGATAATTTAGCCTAAAACATCTGTACTTTTCCAGGATGTAGCAAAGCTGCATGCGAAAGGGATTGGGAATGTGAGTGGTAAGCTGCTGGTTGGAACAGCTGAGAAGATACCATCCTCTGAAATAGTTGATACAACTGGTGCTGGAGATGCATTTGTTGGAGCAGTTCTTTACTGTACGTAAAGTTATACCATGCACTCTTTTTCACCCGTTCTGCTACAACGCTTCTCACTTTAGTAGTCTGGCTGTATTGGGTAAAAATCGACTCGCGATAATTCGCCCCGGTCATGTAACCCGACCGAGCACATGATGACAGGCTAGAGATCGAAGAAGGTGAGCGAACCACCGAAGCAAGGCACCGAACAAGGCACCGAGGTCATCACCGAAGGCGAGCCGTAAGCTGAGCTTCGGTGATATTCACCTCGGTCAAATAGCAAGGCCCCATCACCGAGGACACACATTTGGACCTCGGTAGATCGCCTCGGGTCCAGCGGCTTTGCAGCCCACTATTTCAGCCCACTAACTCCTTCCATTAATGCCACGAACGTGGGTCTAAGCATGACTGATGGTGGAGAACGTGGGCAAGGTCCCTAGGCCTATAAATAGTACTTCATTTTGTATTGTACATATCCAGAAATACATACTGAAACTCTGCCCAAATTTGTACTCAACTGTCATATATTGAAATCAAATTGTTCTTTCGCGCACACATTTAATTCTCGCATTTATTTAAGCTTTGATACGAAGTGTTGCTTATATTCGAATCCAAATTCGATTTGTGATCCTAAAACTGGTTTAGGGCCATACAAATTGGCGCCGTCTGTGGGGATATAAGCAGAATCGCTTTGTTCCAAAGTTTAACGTTCTTTTTGCGTTTAATTTCACGAGTTCAACGACGACATGACTGACAATAGTGGAAATCATGATGGACAGACTGACGTTCCGTCGAACCAACAGTCCCAACCTCCAATGACGACGGAAGCTTTTCAGAACTTCGTCATTAATTCATTAAGAGCCCTCCAAGAACGGCAAGATGAGCCGGCGCACATCAACGCCGAGTTCCGCGCTTCGTTGGAAGCGAGGAACAGCATGGCACCGAACGGAACCCAGCCCTCGGCTCCTGGTGGAGGCATCCAAACTTTCGTTCCTACGGGCGCGATAATAGGGGGACCTCTCAACGGGGCTACGTCTGGGGGTTCGGGAAATTTACCAAGTACGACGCCACACTTCGGGACGATTCCCACCGTGGCTGAAACAACACCCTCGGTTGACGTTGAGAGGTTGACCAGGGAAATTGAAGCACGCGTCAAGGCGCGCGTTGAGGCTCGCGTCGGGGCGCATGTAGACAAGCGCCTCGAAAGCGTACCAGGGATGACAAAAACCGAAGACGAGCTTGATATAGACCAGTACAGGGAGCTGCCCTTCAAGCCTGAAGCGGCTCCAGCCCCGACCCCTAAAAATTTAAAGTTGATGTTTTTAAAGAAATACGATGGGACCACCGATCCCAAAGAGCATGTAAGGTAGTACATGTCAATGGTGAAGAGCAATGACTTAACGGCGATAGAGCTCGAGTTAATGTTCTTAAAGAAGTTTGGCGAGTCCTTGGAAAAGGGCGCGCTACGTTGGTACATGTGCCTACCAGCGGGGTCGATTTCCACCTTCAAGGAATTGACCAACGCCTTCGTGAAGGCCCACACTGGGGCACAGAAAATCCTCCAGAGGAAGGAGGATATTTGTGAGGTCAAGCAAAGGCCCGGTGAGCCCCTCAAGGGGTTCCTCGAGCGCTTTCATGCCGAGCGCATGGAATTGCCTCGGATGGATGATACTCTAGCCATCATGGCATTCGAAAAGGGTATCAATGTGCGCAACTCTGACGCTGCCGCTGAGTTGCGAAAAGAGCTTCAGCAATACCAAGTGCTGACCTGGGATGACTTGCACAAGCGAGCCTACTCCAAGATAAGATTGGAGGAGGCTGAATTTAAAAACCGAGGTTACAATTACAAAAACCGAGGTGAATCCTCGCATCGCGCCGAGGCGTCGCGGGGGAGCTCAAAGGGGAGGTATGAGCCATACACCTCCACGAGGCAGCCTGTCAGCCAAAGGCTAGGAAATTCCTTTGGAGGCCCGCCCACAAGCTCGCACATCAGCCAACGGCATGGGGGGAAGGTTCACTCTAACTCGAACCCGAAAAACTCCTCGGGCCAAACCTCGGCTGCGAAGAAAGATTTGCCCCGGATCCCTGACTATAATTTCAATATATCAACCTTGGAGCTGGTCCACGCAATCAAGGGAATTCCTAGGGTAAGAGTGCCCAAGGACATGAGAACTCCGGCGGACAAGAGAGACCAAAACTTGCACTGCGAGTTCCATGCTGATTATGGACACCGAACCGAGGATTGCAAAGCTTTGCGCCTCGAAGTGGCCCATTTATTGAAGAAAGGAGTATTGGCCGAATTCCTCACTGACAAGGGAAAGGACAATTACTCCAAAAACCGAGGGAATGGGCATCCACCTCGGGCTCCACCCCTAGAAAGAGTTGTGAACGTCATCACCAGGGGCTCAGAAGTGAACGGGGTGAATTTCGCGGCCGCAAAGAAATTCGCCAAACTGTCAATTACGATGGAGAAAAGAACCCGAGTTGGAGGTTCGGGCAAAGAGATCGTGTTTGATGATGATGACTGTGATGGGATGATGTTCCCCCACCACGACGCATTGGTCATCATGTTGAGAATCAACGACTCCGACATCAAGCGAGTCTTGATTGACCCTGGTAGCTCGGTCAACATAATCAGCTACGGGGCCGTTAAAAAGATGTGGCTCAAAGGGGAAGTCGTCCCCAAAGCGACAGTGTTAACAGGCTTCAACAACTCCACAGAGAAGACGTTGGGTGAAATTACACTCAAAGCATTCGCTGAGGGAGTTAGCAAAGAAACATTGTTCCAAGTGATGCCCGAGGATCTTGCGTATAATGTGATCCTCGGTAGGCCATGGATCCACACCATGGAAGCCGTTCTTTCCACGCTGCATCAAGTGATCAAATTTCCTACACCCTGGGGGTTCGGTCGATAAAAAGGGAGCAACGAGTAGCGAGAGAGTGCTACTCGGTCGCCTTGAAAAATGGAGTCGCTCCGAACGGGCCAAAGAAATAGCAATCAACGCAACCGGGGTCAAGCGAGGCGGACCTCCAAGGTGAAGTAGAAAAGATCCCGGCATGCGTTCAAGAGCCTCGGAAGCAAAAAGCCGAGGACTCCACCATTGAGGAGCTAGAGTCTTCCACCCTATTGAAGGACTTTCCAGAGAGAAAGGTATACGTCGGTTCGGAGTTGGACCCGGAGTTGAAAAAAGCAATTATTGAAGTTTTAAAGTCCAACAACGATTGCTTTGCTTGGTCTCATTCAGACATGATTGGTATCGATCCGGAGATCATGACCCACAAGCTGAATGTGGACCCAAAGTTCACCCCGGTAAAGCAGAAGAAGAGACCTCACGCCGGGGTCAAAAAGAAGGCAATCGAAGATGAAACCACAAAGTTGCAAGAAAATGGTTTCATAAGGGAGGTGAAATACCCTGAATGGCTGGCCAATGTGGTTGTCGTGCCGAAGAAAAATGGCAAGTGGAGAATGTGTGTAGATTACACCGATTTGAACAAGGCTTGCCCCAAAGACTCCTACCCATTGCCGCAAATTGATAGGTTAATAGACTCCACGGCTGGACACAAGCTGTTAACCTTCTTGGATGCATATTTGGGCTACAATCAGATCCTCATGGACCCGAAGGACGAAGAGAAGACCTCGTTCATCACTGACCGAGGTACTTTCTGCTATAAAGTGATGCCCTTCGGCCTGAAAAACGCCGGGGCGACTTACCAAAGGTTGGTATGTCGCATGTTCAAGGAGTATATTGGAAAGTCTATGGAGGTCTACATAGATGATATGATCATCAAATCGATCCGAATGGAGGATCATCTGAATCATCTGAGGGAAGCTTTTGCCGTTCTGAGGCAATATGGCATAAAGTTGAACCCTGAGAAGTGCGCCTTCGGTATTGGATCAGGTAAATTCTTGGGATTCATTGTCTCTGAACGAGGGATCGAAGCTAACCCAGATAAAATCAAAGCTATCGAGGAGATCCCAGAAGAGCTGACCGGAGTGAAAGAAGTCCAACGCTTAACTGGCCGAGTCGCCGCCTTGAGTCGATTTATCTCAAGATCCTCGGAGCGATGCCACAAATTCTTCTCCGTTTTGAGAAAAAAACAATCACTTCGAATAGACACCGGAGTGTAAACAAGCGTTGAAAGATTTGAAGCGATATTTGGCTAACGCGCCGTTGCTCGCCAAGCCAAAAGAGGGTGAAACATTGCTGGTTTACTTCGCTGTATCCAAAGTGTCAGTCAGTGCGGTGCTGGTTCGGGAAGAAGATGGCAAGCAACAGCCCATCTACTATGTGAGCAAGACACTCCTCGACGCCGAAATCAAGTACCCACACTTGGAAAAACTAGCACTTGCTTTACTTGTTACTGCTCGGAAACTACGGTCCTACTTTCAATGTCACCCAATAGCGGTAGTTTCAACCTTCCCCTTAAGGAGTATATTGCATAAACCTGAGTTATCGGGGAGATTATCAAAATGGGCGGTAGAGTTGAGCGAGTACGACATCACCTATCAGCCCCGAACAGCCATCAAGTCTCAGGTCCTGGCCGACTTCGTAGCTGATTTTAGTGTTGGGATTCTGCCCGAAGCGGAAAAGGAAAATTCAATGTCGAAGGGGACAGCTTCGGGGTTATGGGTACTACACACCGATGGGGCGACTAATTCCAAGGGTTCGGGATTAGGCATAGTGTTGAAAGCGCCCACCGGGGAGAAAATCAGGCACTCGGTTCGGTTAAAAAAAGTGACCAATAATGAGGCCGAGTACGAAGCGGCTCTGGCGGGTTTGGAGTTGGCCAAAGAGATGGGGGTGGAAAGAATCGAACTAAGGTGTGATTCGTAGTTGGTAGTGAATCAGGTCCTCGGTGACTATACGGCTCGGGAGCCCAGAATGCAACTATACTTGGACCGAGCACAAAGAATCCTGGCCCAGTTCCAAGAGTGGCAAGTTAAACAAGTGCCTCGGGAGGAGAATACGGAAGCTGACGCTCTGGCGAATCTGGGTTCGGCGATCGATGAAGTCCACTCGGGGACTGATTCAGTAGTTCGGGTGTTGTCCGCTCAAATGAGAGAGATGAAGTTGCAAGTCAATTCGGTGGACAATAGATGGGATTGGCGGAGTAAGTTCATCTCTTACTTCGACTCGGGGACTGTTCCCCAAGACAAAAAGGAGGCTAAAACGTTGAGGACCCAAGCAGCTTCATATCATTTGATCGAGGGTAATCTGTATAAGAGGTTATATTGCGGCCCGTTGGCCAAATGCTTGGGTCCTGATGAGGCCAGATATGTGATGGCCGAAGTGCACGAAGGCGAGTGTGGCAACCACTCGGGGGGAAAATCCTTGGTGCGTAAGTTATTAAGAGCTGGGTATTATTGGCCCACTATCAGTGCCGATGCAAAGGCTTTCGTGCAGAAATGCGATAAGTGCCAACGCCATGGACGGATGATCCATCAGCAGGCCGAGCCTCTACATTCAGTGGTATCACCATGGCCCTTCATGAAGTGGGGGATGGATATTGTTGGACCATTGCCGAAGGGAGAAGGTGGTGTTCGATTCATTCTAGTGTTAACTGATTACTTCACGAAATGGGTGGAAGCAGGGGCTCTCACCGAGGTAAAGCAAAAGCAAGTAATCGATTTCATCAAGAAGAACATCATCTACAGGTTCGGTGTCCCGAGGGAGATTGCCTGCGACAATGGTAAACAGTTCATGGGGGCAGCCATCACTGATTTCTTCAAGCAATGGGGGATTAAAAGAATTGCTTCGACTCCTTATCACCCAAGTGCCAATGGCCAAGCCGAGTCTTCAAATAGAATCATAATCGAAAATCTCAAGAAAAGGCTCGATGAGAAGAAAGGACCTTGGCCCGAGGAGTTGCCAGGGGTGCTGTGGGCCATGCGAACAACGGAAAAGAACAGCACCGGCGAGATTCCTTTTTCACTCGCTTACGGTATGGATTCTCTTATCCCTGTTGAAGTGGGCGAACCAAGCCTTCGGTACGCCCACACCACCGAAGATGCAAATCAACAGGCTATGCGCATAGAGCTGGACTTGCTCGAGGAGAAAAGGGAGTTGGCTTTGGTTCGGCTAGCAGCCCAAAAAAGGCAGATCGAGGCATACCTCAATAGGAAGGCCAAGTTTAGAGATTTCAAAGTCGGTGATTATGTGCTAAAGGCAACGAACCAATCAGCGAAGGAAGAAAACGGGGGAAAGCTTATTGCAAATTGGGAAGGACCCTACAGAGTCAAAGCAATAGTCGGAAAAGGATCGTATCAAATTGAGGATTTGCAAGGCGAGCCCGAACCTCTAAACTGGAACATTTTCAATTTGAAGCGGTACTACTTCTAATCGAGGTAAATGTTCTTTGAACCTTTCTAAATTCACCCACAGCCCCGAGCCGAACAACGCTCCTATGGCTTCCGTCGAAATTTACTAACTTGCTCCTCGTTCCATTTTTGCTTGACCTTTTCAGGGAGCGAACCGAACGATTTCCAGTGCTCGGGTCTTCATCAAGATTCACAACCGAACACTGGGGGGGAGTGAGAGGCGAGTTGATACCGAGGTCGACATCGAGCCTCCCAACCTAAGCTTATCTATCCGACAACCGGGGACTGACACCCGAGGAATAGATTTAGTATATTGTAATCCCGCCCGGCAGTGGCATATTGTTAATTTGCTTTTCACCCAAGGTCCGCTTCGACTTGGTTCCATGTAAATAGCCGTTTTCTGGCTCGTTGATATTATCAATGAAATGATTTTGATTCCATATCTATTTGTTTCTATAATTTTGCACTCCGAAGTTGCACTTTAAATGCATCAGCTCGAGGACGAGACGTCGTTCTAAGTTTGCATCGATTAAATTCAGTCAAGTCTTGCAAGCAAGTTATTTATTTATTATGAGATGTTCGGTACATGCAAAAAACCAACACTTGAGATGAAAACATGGAAGACATATCATTAAAGAGCCCGAAGGCTAAGAATATTCACATCAAAAAGACCCAAAGGTCCCAAAAGTTATGCATAAACGCCCGAAGGCTTACAAAATGCTATCAGAAATCTAAGTCTTGCTATCAGAAATCTATGCCTCGGGAGAATCACCTCCATCCTCGGAGCCCCCCTCGGCATCTTCATCACCCTCTTCATCGTCATCGCCGCTCGAGGCCTCACTTGATGGAAGTTCGTCAGTGATAGCTTGAGCCTCCGCCGATTTCACCTCGGCTTTTGCAATTTCCTCATCCAAGTTGAGCTCCCCGGCGCGGCATCGCTTGATTAGCCTCAACCGAGATTTGATAATGGCCCATTGCTTGTCCAGCTCGGCCCTTTTGACCTTGATCGCAGCCCTATTTTTGCGATCGGCAATTTCGTCACGAAGGGCCTCGACCTCGGCTTCTTTAGCTGAAAGCTTGGAGTTCTCACCCTCCAACTTCTTGATATGAAGCACGTGCCTCCTCAGCTGGTCATGATGCTTTTTGGCCATCTCCACGACTTCACCCTTTACTTGGGTCAGCTCGGCACTCAATCTCGCGGCTTCAGCCTCCAGCCTCGAGCGTTCAACCTGGAAGCCATCACGAAGGGCTTTAATTTTTGCCTCGGAAGCGGCCTCGGCCTCATGCAGATCGGACTGGGACTTGGACAAATCGGCTTTTAGTGTAGCTATTTGTGCGTTGAAACTGTCCCTTTGCCTGTCCCACGAGCGAGCCACACGCTGGACCTCTTCGTCTCTTATAGTCTCAACCTCGAGGGCCCTCAACGACAGAACGAAGCCCTAAAAGAAAGTCAACCAAGGAATCAATATCATCAACTAACCAAGGGCAAAGATGCAGAGTTAAGAAAACAAATCAAGCTTACTCTGAGGGCATTAGCGGCGATAGTGTGGTGTAGCGTGCCTCGGGAGAAACTCTGCACAACTTTGTCTTCCACAGGGCCGAGCAAAGGCATGAGGCTCAGGATATCACCTCGGGTACTCTCCAAAAGGTTCGAGGAAGATGGCACTTCCAACTTTCGAAAAGACCCAACCGAGGATGAAATCCTCGCGGGCTCGGATTGCGCCCTGACTGCTCCGGTGCCAACCCCTTCCTCGGCGATTGCAGCGCTAGCTTCTCCAACCTTGGCCTTGCCCCGAGCCTTGGCGATCGCAGCCTCGGTCTCCAGCTCTTGACCCTCGAGGTCCACCACCTCGACTGCTTCTCGAGCTGTTAGACTCTCAGCGACAACGTCCTCGGGCTCGTCAATCAGCCCCCGGCGCGATTCTACCACCGCCCCGGCTCCGGCAGAAATGCCCACCTCGACCCGAGGAGTCACCAAACGAGAGGGTTTTTTGGAAACCGCTCTCTTCCTCTTCACGCCTACGAAGGGCATCATGGGGGAAACTCGAATAAGGGAACGAAGGAAAATGAAGATCAGCAAAACAAACGAAGACGATGTTACCTTTTGAAGAACCCTGGCCCGAGGACCCTTTTGAGACCTTCAAAGATTTTGAAGCCTTCAATTCTTTCAAATCGCCCGCCAGGTCCCTCACCGAATCCAGCTCCACATCTGATTCGATGTCCACGTCACCCTTTTTCTTCTCCGCCTCTTTTTTCTTTTTGCTCTTCTTCGTGCTGGTGGCACGATTGGGGAAACCTAAAGCCAAGGGAGAAGCGGTCCGTAATCAGGGCAAAAATCCTAACACAACACACCAAGTGGAGCTCCACAAAGAAACTTACCATGTCTCTTGCACTGCCAACCGAAGTCAGCAGCCATCTTCATCCATGTTCGGATGGGGCGCTTCCGAGCCCCCATCACCGCTCTAACCCACTCGGTCAGCCCCTCGGGAGGAACGATGGCGACCTTATTGGCTGAAAAAGGAAAAACGAAGCAAGATTAGCAAACATGAACAACCACCTAGGAGAAAGCCGAGAGCCGAAAGATACTTACGGGTGTTATTCCACTTCTCAGGGAAATTGGGCTCGGTGGACAGAACGTCAGTCTCCAGGAGGACATAACGTTCACTCCAGTCTCGATCCCCATGATCCTCGCTCTTATAAAGGAGCGCATACTTACCTCGGTTGTTTAAAACCACAACCCCGGCCTTATGAAAATATGGGTAATAAAGAGAAAGGAGGTGTTGCAGAGTGAAATCCACCCCGGCCTCCCTACTCAGCCAGTCCATGCACTGAACCACCCTCCAAACGCCGGGGCCAAGTTGGGCCAGACATAGGTTGTATGCCCGGCAGAAGTCGTCAATGATTCTATGCAGTGGAAGAGAGAAACCGAGGGTGAAGGGGTAGGTATAAGCAAAAGAAAGCCCCTCCACGTGGTGGCAGACTCTGCTTGTCGGATCAGGGATGACCACTTTTACCTCGGGCTCAAACCTACACTCCCTCCGAACTCGCTCAATGTGAGCCTGTGTTATAAGAGTCGACGTCGTGTTCACGGGTATGTTTCTATTCTTCCCCTCCTAGTCGGCCGATTGTTGTTGTAGTTTGAGATCTTTGCCGTTGTCGAAATGGGAAGGGATGACGTGATGAGGTTCTAATTCTTGCTCGAGGGGAATCGCCGGACCTGAAGGTCCCACCTCGGTACTATGACCACCCTCGGCTGAGGGCAAATCACCTCCGGTTTCAGTCTCGGCCTCGGCGTCATCCTCGCCCTCGCCATCGTCATCCCTACGGATGACATCACCCCTACCTACCTCCATGGCGTCATCAAGCATGACATCACCCTCTTCCTCTTCTACACCAACGTCATCAACCTCAACCGCCAAATCGCGCCTGGCTCTCTTTACGGCGCATAGAACTCCCAACACCAGACGTCACCTCACCGCCTTCCGCCGCGGTCGTCTAAATCGCCGGCGCAGCGATGACGGCGTCAACACTGGCGGTGGCCGCGACTGAATGCAGAACTCTCACTCTCTCACCTGAATCACTCGAATCTTGCCTAGATTGAGTGGTAGACATGGTTGTGATCTGAAGTTATAGTCTCACAAAGATGGAAAATCTGCCAAAGAAAATATGGAAGTTTTTGCTTTTTCTCTCTTAACACTTTTGCTTACAAGAAGTTAAAGGTGAGAAGAAGGGTCTAATGGGGAGGTATTTATAGGTTTGGAACAAACAAGTGGCAGGGTGTCATCATTGTAACGTTGGAAGAAACCAAGGAATACGGCGTGACCGTTCGAAAAGCCAACGAACGGGTGACACGTGTCATTGAGAAGTGACCTGAAGAGACGCGAACCGTTGACAAAATTTGAAACGCTTGGATAAGATTAAGCCACGTCGCTTTCCCGCGGAATTTCACTCCACTCCTCGGTAACCTCGGTAAGTGACCGAGGAGTGGGGGGACTATCTGTATTGGGTAAAATCGACTCGCGATAATTCGCCCCGGTCATGTAACCTGACAGCGACCGAGCACATGATGACAGGCTAGAGACCGAAGAAGGTGAGCGAACCACCGAAGCAAGGCACCGAACAAGGCACCGAGGTCATCACTGTAGGCGAGCCGTAAGCTGAGCTTCGGTGATATTCACCTCGGTCAAATAGCAAGGCCCCATCACCGAGGACACACATTTGGACCTCGGTAGATCGCCTCGGGTCCAGCAGCTTTGCAGCCCACTATTTCAGCCCATTAACTCCTTCCATTAATGCCAAGAACGTGGGTCTAAGCATGACTGATGGTGGAGAACGTGGGCAAGGCCCCTAGGCCTATAAATAGTACTTCATTTTGTATTGTACATATCTAGAAATACATACTGAAACTCTGCCCAAATTTGTACTCAACTGTCATATATTGAAATCAAATTGTTCTTTCGCGCACACATTTAATTCTCGCATTTATTTAAGCTTTGATACGAAGTTTTGCTTATATTCGAATCCAAATTCGATTTGTGATCCTAAAACTGGTTTAGGGCCATACACTGGCGTTTCCCTAATGACTGTTTTTGTTCGTTTATTGTCCTATATAAGATCCCTCTTTGTTGTCCTGTTGGGAACATCTGATAAAACCGGAACGATACAATATACTAATATGGCTGGCCCTTCTCAAGTAGATATGCATAAATAGAGAAATTGTCCATTTTTTTTCTTTTTTTAGTGTTCCAAATTTTTCCTTACAAGAAAACTTTTTATCATGGTAGGAAAGTGTCAAGTGACTATCATTCTGTTGCGCCTTGTCAATGATGACTTATCTCATGGTTTCCATTTAATGAATTTGCAGCACTCTGTGCCAATTTGCCACCAGAACAGATGCTGAGTTTTGCTGCTCAAGTGGTATGTAGACTTGAGATATACTTAATTTTAATGTTGGGTATAGTATTATAGAGGCAATCGATCCAAGAGAAGTTAATTTGTGGTTTCTGGGGTGACTGCAGGCGGCTATTGGGTGCAGAGCCTTGGGAGCAAGAGCTGGTCTTCCTTTTCTGAAAGACCCTCGCTTGACACCATTTCTGGAGTAGCTACATTCGACTTGCACCTTTTTTTTTTTTTTTGGGGCTGCTTTTCCTTTTTCTATTTTTTATTTTTAGTTTTTATGCCTGGTTTCCTTTTAAATGTTGATGTTCAACAGTAGATATGATCATATGAGCTGAAAATGATGGGAGTGCTCAAAAGTTTTGGATTCTATTGAGAGAACTAGGTTTAGGAAACCTGATCTTCGAAATTTTTTGCCTTGCATCTTTATTAAGAGGACATAATTCTGCGATTCCACCCCCATACAATTCCATTGAGAAATACTCCAGGAAGCATCACCTGAGGTGGTCGTTTTACCGTTATTTCATTACGGCATAAGTTTTGGGTGCTTAAATGATGCAGAACTGCATATATTCTTCTTCACTTCAGGAGGTCTTCTCGTGACTAGATTGCTCATTTGTTTCAATGGCTCATGTGCTTCTTCCCTCGGGCATGAAGTGTCTTAAGTGCCAAATGATCTGTGCAGGGTTGCACTTTTGAATCATTTCTAGTCTACAGAGAAAACGTCAACACACACACAACTGACTATTGGCTACTTTCAGACAATGACCCTTATACTGGCCCTAGCACATTGAAATTCTTATCTTAGTTTAGATTTGGGCATTTCGGCTTCTTGTATGTACAGATTAACCGACTTCAATAGCTGTAATTTAGATGAAATGAATTTAAGGCCTGCGTTGAAGATTCTTGCATGTGCTATAGATCAAATCACTTCAATAGCTGATATGCAAAGAACAAGGCGATTTTCTACAACTTGCAAGATCTTCAATGCAGGCCTTCAATTCACTTCACCCAAATTACTGATAGGCTTTCCGTAGAGCATTCATTTCCTCAACACTACCCCTTTCTGCAAACTCAAGTACCAGTGGGAAGCTTATTTCCATTGCACTGTACCCAACATGGCTATTCCAAGATTTCTCATCTGCCTTTTAATCATCATAGAACCTCCAAATATGCCAAATTTCTGCAGAGCACCAAACAATTATTTAGCCCAATGTCGTTGACATCTCTATCATCAATCTGCTCTTAGCTGGTGCCTGGCTTGACTTGCATGCATATTGTACCACTGGTTACATCAATTTGTCTCTGCTCAGTTCCTCCAGGAGTTGGACCTATAAGGAGAAGTGTTAACTTGGTGGAGATGAATGAAAAGATTCATTTGTGTGTTTGATTATCAGAGAGAAAGCATTTGGGGAAAATGACTTGTTAACCCAAAAATGAAAGTACTACCAGTATTTATACATGGGCCTAGCCCAACACTACTAATTGGGCTACTCTACTCTGCACTACTAACGGGCTAAACACTAAGTTAAATATACAGACTAAGTTGGAAACTGCACTATGTTATACATACATCAGATACAAATTCACTATACAACAAATATACACTAACTGAATCTATTCTATCATGAGCTCCAACACCCCCCCCCCCCTCAAGTTGGAGGGTGGACAAACACCCAATTTGTGCAAAAAACCACGATGGAGAGCACCACCCAAAGCCTTGGTCAGCATATCAGCAAGTTGATCACCTGTGCAAACATGGTGCAAGACCAGCAGGCCTTCAAGCAGCTTCTGCCTAATGAAATGTCAGTCCACCTCCATATGTTTTGTCCTCTCATGGAAGACAGGCTTGTGGGCAATGTGAAGGGCTGCTTGGCTGTCATAAAACACAGGAACAGGAGTAAGAAAAGATAAGTGAAAGTCATACAACAGTCGAATGACCCAGGTTACTTCAGCAGCAACTTTGCTTAAAGCTCTATACTCAGCTTCACCAGAGTATAGGGACACCACAGGCTGCTTCTTGGCTTTCCAGGCAATAGGAGAGCCACCCAAGAAGACCAGGAAACCAGTAACAGAACTTCTGATGTCAGGACAGGCTGCCCAATCACTGTCAGAGTAGGCAGTCAAGGAAAGATCAGGGGAATTGTTATAAAAAATACCATAATCAGAGGTCTCCTGAGTTGTATCAAGACATGCAAAGCAGCTACCATATGAGGCAGTTTAGGAGTCTGCAAGAACTGACTGAGGTGTTGTAAAGAAAAAGCCAAATCATGCCTGGTATGAACCAGGAAATTCAACTTGCCTATCAAGCTTCTGTATTTCTCTGGCTAAGGAAACAAGTCATCAACAGCAGCTCTTAGTTTCACATTTGGATCCAAAGGGCCCAGCATAGGAGACACATGTGAACAGTTGAAATCCTTGAGAAGATCAGAGATAAACTTCTTTTGAGAGAGATGCAAGCCTGAGGAGGAGTAAGAAACCTCAATCCTCAGGAAATAATTGAGAAGCCCAAGATCCTTGATCTTGAATTGATCATCAAGGAAGGCTTTAAGAGCTGAGATTTCTGAGTGATCATTCCCAATAAGGATGATATCATCCACATAAACACCAAGAATGACAAGAGAAGGGCCATGTGACCTGATGAAGATTGAATAGTCATTCATGGAGTGAGTGTAACCCCTGGATTGGAGAGCATGAGCAAGCTTGGCATACCACTGCCTAGAAGCTTGTTTAAGACCGTAAAAACACGTGCGCAATTTGCAAGCAAGAGAATGGGGTCTAGAAGAAGTGGAAGGCAGTTGTACAATAAGACCTGGGGGGATTTTCATATACACTTTTTCAGAAAAATCTCCATACAAGAAGGCATTGTTTACATCAAGCTGAAACAATGGCCAAGAGGATTTGACAGCCACAACAATTAAACATTTCATCTTAACCACAGGAGAGAAAGTCTTTGTGTAATCTATCACCTAAATTTGAGTGTCACCTCGGACAACCAGCCTAGCTTTATACCTTTCTATTGACCCATCAGCCTTGAATTTAACCTTATAAACCCATTTGCACCCAATGGGCTTCTTCCTGGGGGGAAGTTCTACTATGCTTCATGTACCAGTGGCTTGTTGGGCATCAAATTCCTTCTGCATAGCCTCTTACCATGCATGAATGTATTGGATAAAAATCACCGAGGTCTCGAGTAAGACCTCGAGATGTAACATGAAGATCGCCCCACGAGGTGAACGCCCCAAGAGGGACTGCATAGTTCCTCACCCCGGTAAATTGCCTCAGGAAACGAGGGGGAGTGAGCTCGGAGCACTGAGCTCGGAGAAAAACCTTGTAACCTCGAGCGGATGTCACACCTCGGGCCAACTTCTGTAACAATCGACTGTTGCTCTAGCATTGAAGAGGAAGATCGTGGGTCAATCAAGATTAAACACAGAGTAATGGCCATAAAGGCACGATTATGACATTACAACGTCATTTTTTTCTTCTGATTATAAATAGGATTCATTTGTAAACAACAGGACATGATCAATACAATATTCAACTTTTACTTTCTATTTGTCGTCTCGTTTATCCTTTAAAATATTTCTTGCCTCGCTATTTTTCTAAAGCTTCTCATTCAGTTCGAATTCATCTTAGCTCAAACATCACTTCGATATAAGCAAATTACCAGTTTAACCTATTACAAATTCGATTTGTTGTCCTATCCTGATTTAGGCCTACACAAATTGGCGCTGCCTGTGGGGATCTGGTAATAACGTTTGTTCCAAAGACCGTAACTTCGACTTTCTGCCGAAAACAAAATGTCAGACACTGTCAATGACAATATAACTGTTCAAGTGCCTGACCAGACAGTGGGTATCACCGAGACCAATGGTGGAATCCCATTACAACCAACTGGCTCGACACCGCCCGTTAGCCTCATCCCAACAAACACCTCAGCTCCATTAATTGGGTTGACGCCCCCAAGAGGGTCTGCTCCACCGATCCGTCCAATACCTCCCATAGGAGCATTGGCTGCCGAACCAACATCCTCAAATTTTGGCGACCCCTTCCAACAGTTCATGGTAAACTTACTACAACAAATGCGAGAGCATGCCGCCGCTCAAGCAGCTGCGCAAGCCCAATTTAATGAGCAATTTCGGAGTTCTTTACAAGCCCTTGCTGGGTACGGGAGAGTTCACTCTGCCCTCGGTGATGTCCCCTACATGATGTTTAATGGAGGGAACAACACCACTACTCCTGTTGGAATAAATACAGGAGGACTCCCAAATGGGATTTCATCTGGGGTCACGGGGACTATAGCTCCCACAGCGTCTCAAACGAGCGTCGCATCTGATTTCAAAAAGTGGAAGAATGAGTTCGAGGCCAGCATGGAGAAACAACTCGAGAACGTGCCAGGGGTCCGCAAACCCCAACGAGCACTGGACATTGAAAAATGTCGCCAATTACCCTTCAAGCCTGAAGCTGCTCCAGCGCCTGTCCCAAAATATTTCAAATTACAAATTCAGAAGAAGTATGACGGGACGACGGACCCAGTTGACCATATTACAGAATACATGGCTATGGTCAAAAGCAACGACCTAACCCCGATTGAAAAAGAATCCATGTTCTTGAAGAAATTCGCCGACACCCTGGAAAAAGGGGCGTTGCGTTGGTACATGCTCCTCCTTTCTGAGTCCATTTCCAGCTTCGATGAATTGGCGGACATGTTCATTAAGACTCACACTGGGGCTCAAAAGATCCTTAAAAGAAAGGAAGACATCTTTGACGTAAAACAAGGATACCTCGAGCCCATCAAGGACTTCCTCGAGCGCTTTCAAGCCGTGAGGATGGACCTACCAAAAATGGATGACAGCCTTGCAGTCATGGCTTTTGAAAAGAACCTTAATGTAAGCAATTCAGAGGCTGCGGCTGAGTTGAAGAAAGAGCTCCAACGGTAGCAAGCTCGAACCTGGACAAATTGTACGACCGAGCCACAATAAAGATCAGGCTCGAGGAAGCGGAGTGGAGAAGAACGGGACGAGGTCATTCCTACCGAGGTCGATCCGATTCCTCTCGACGCGCCGACGCGCCACGAGGGAATTCAAAAGGACGATATGAGCCATACAACGGAACTCAAAGGAAGCACATAAGTTAACGCCTCGGGGTGCTTCACATGAGCCAAAGGCTCGAAGGAAAAACTGGATCATCCTCGAACCAAAAATCTTCGGGCCCATCTTTGGTACCCAAGGAGAAAGATCTGCCTCGAATCTCTGAGTACAATTTCAATATATCCACTTCCGAGCTAGTGAACGCGATCAAGGGAATGACTGACCAAGGGGTGAGGCTACCCAAATACATGAGAACGCCCCCGAGCAAGAGTGACCAAACCCAACATTGTGAATTTCACATGGACTACGGGTACACAACTGAAGACTGCAAAGCATTGCATCTCGAGGTGGCTCATTTGCTCAAGAAGGGGGTGCTAGCAGAGTACCTAACCGAAAAAGGGAAGCAAAATTACTCGAAGAACAGAAGGGAAGAGCAACCACCTCGAGCACAGTCACCAAATAGGATAGTGAATGTCATCACTGGGGGTTCGAAAGTGAATGTAGTAAACTTCGCTGCAGCAAAGAAAATGATGAAATCATCCATTACAATGGAGAAGAGAGCACAGTCACCAAAGAGGATAGTGAATGTTCATCAGATACCTATTATATGCACTCCCCACTGATGGTAAGGGGGACATCATCATAATGTTGCCTCTCACAGTGAGATAAGTCTCATTCAGTCCCATTAGGAACTGGTACAACTTTTGATCTTCTTCATATTTCATGAATTCAGCCCTTGCTCCACATGTGCATTTGATAGAGTGGGAAGAAGAGATGAGGCTAAGCTCATCCCATAGACGCTTGATTTTGTTGAAATAGGAGGCAATGTATAGGGAACCCTGAGAGATGAGTGTTAATTCTCTATTGAGTTCCAAAACTTTGCCACCATTAATGGTGCCATACCTAGCTTCCAGATCTTTCAAGATATCTTGAGCAGAGGAGAAATAGAGGACTGTATCTGATATGTCTTTAATTTAGGATCCATGAAGTGACAATATTATTTATCCTCTCCCATTGACGAAGGAGAGGAGAATTCTCATCAGGTCTGGGACAAGTTCTATTAATAAAAGCAATTTTGTTCCTTCCAGAAAGGCCTATGAGCATATTCCTCCTCCATCCACTGAATCCAGTTCCATTGAAAGGAACAGAGACTAGTGGGATACCAGGGATGTCAGAGTTGTGAACGTGAAGGGGATCAGAGGGATCAATCGTAGTAGTGTGAGACGTGTGAGACGAGGTGGCAGCACCAGTGGGGTTTAGGGTTTGGTTGTTCGCAGTAGTGATCGCCATATGATTATACTACGATATACTAAAGATTTAATGAAAGAAAACTAGGGTTTGCAGGAATCAGCGTAAAACTAGGATTTATAGCAACAAATCTAGATTAGAGTATCAAATTTATTGAACTGAAGGAAAGAAAATACCGGAGAATATGAATCGCCATCGCGAAATTCAACGGGGAAACTGAATTGCCGCCGTGAAGAATAACCGGAGAACCTGAGCCGGAAACTGAATCGACGATCGCGATCGATTGATCCGATGAAATCCTCCAAAAAAACTATTGAAAATGAAAATTAGGGTTAGGGTTTCAAACTTCGGGGATTTAAGTGCTATGTTCAAAATTCGCCACCGGAGACGACGGGGGTAAACACCGGATGAAATGGAGGAACAGGACCTAACGGAATTTCTACTCTGATACCATGTTAACTTGGTGGAGATGAATGAAAAGATTCATTTGTGTGTTTGATTATCAGAGAGAGAAAGAGAAAGCATTTGGGGAAAATGACTTGTTAACCCATAAATGAAAGTACTACCAGTATTTATACATGGGCCTAGCCTAACACTACTAATTGGGCTACTCTACTCTGCACTACTAACGGGCTAAACACTAAGTTAAATATACAGATTAAGCTGGAAACTACACTATGTTATACATACATCAAATACAAATACACTATACAACAAATATACACTAAGTAACTGAATCTATTCTATCATGAGCTCCAACAAGAAGACAGAATACCACTAATTTTAACTCATCCTTGGCTTTCTCCACACTAACTTATCAACCTTGAACACAACTTCTATAAGAGAACATATAAAGACGGGCCAAAACCATTCAGACTCAGAGCACCTTATCCAGATGTAATAGCTCAGAGAGGAACAATCCTCTTCTAGACAGATGAGGACCCCGACACTACGCCAACTTACTTCATTATGTACTAGTCCAGTTGATACTATCACTTGCTAATATACTTGCAGTAACTTCATTCAATATCTGAGTCATCTATGAAACTACAATTCGCATTTCTACAAACTTTTATAAGCCGCACCAGGTTAGGCAAGCAAGAAACCAAGAATCATGTGTTCTTTCCATCTTAGCCGAAGAGGTAAGCATCCATTAGAATGATAGCACCTTGTGTATCTACATTGTTTCCAGAATGTATCTAATAGTATGTCATTTTTCTTATTTCTTCTGATTCTTCTACTTTTTATTTAATAATGTATCTAGGTAGTATCTTTTGTGTCTAGTGTATCATTTTATTAATTTCTGACCATTCTTCTTATTTTATTATATCTACATTGTATCTATTGCATCAAAACCAATCGATATAGACCGATACTGACTAATATAATATATCTCTACAGATTGATATAGACTGATATCTCTATAGACTAATACAAACTGCATAATAATATGTCTTGTAATTTGTATTTTGTTGTTATTTTATGTAAAATAAGCCTCCAAACTTGTATATATGTTTAAATAGCCCTTTTCAATTTGAATTCTTATTAAATCATTTTTGTAGTTGGTCAGAGCAAAAAGTGTTTTCGCTTGGCCAGAAGTTAAATAGCAGTATATGTAAGCATTCGACGTAGACGATAAAACCAGAGGGTTGGATTTTATGTAAGTACACATTTTACTGGGATAGTTCCAAGACTACAAAAGCTCACTGAGTAAAACATTGCACTTCAACAGGTCTTCTCTGGACCAACTTACGATCAACTTGATTATAAAATAACTAACAGTTAACCCTCCTACAGAGTAAAACTCTACACTTCAACAGGTCTTATCCAATTTAGTTTGCACAAAACTTCATTATTCCACCGAATATCTACTAAGGTAACAGATAAATCTTTCCACCGAGTAAAGCTTTACTCTTTGATAAGTCTTTTCATAACGCTTACTGATTTGTAGGGTTCTCTTGTTGAGTCCTTTGCCCACCATCTTGGAACCTTTAATAGACACTAGTTAGCAACATTCGATCATTCACCTTCACTACTGACTCGTACATCATCTTATTTTAGATTTGGTCACGCCCTTATCTCCCGTGTACAAATGATTTCACTTCAATTGCAGATACTGCAAGAAGATGGAGTCTTTTCTAGTACCACTTTCTTTCTATCTTCAATGCAGACCTCCAGTTCATCTAAGTTACTGCAAGGCTTTCCCTCCTAGCATTCATTTTCCTAACATGAGAGATTTCAGGCGAACTCGAGTAGCAGTGGAAAGCTAAATCTTGGCTTAAGATGTACCCAACTAACATGTCCTGACTATTCCAAGGTTTCTCATATAATGGCGTTCTCGTCTTGAAATCAACATCGCATCTCCAACCATGCCAAAATTCTGCAGATTATGCCAATACTTAGCTCAATGTAGTTAGCATCTCTATCACTCAATCTGGCTATTCGGACAGTAGCTGCTACATGGCCCGAATTGTATGCATAATAATGTGGTATTGCTGCATCAGTTTTAGCATTGCTCAGTTCCTCCAGGAGTCAGACCTACAAGGAAAGACAGGACCAATAATTTTAACTCAATCCTTCGCATCCTCTACACGAACTTACCAACCCTGAATATAACCGCTTCTATAATTGAACATTTTAAGATGGAATCCAACATTTCAGATCCAAGAAGACTCCAAAAGTAGCAACATCCTCTTTTATACTAATTTCATTGTGTAACTCATCATTTTGACAAGTTGATATAGCTAAATACTCGCACGTAACTTATTCAATATTTGAGTCATCCACAAATGACTCAAATAAGCCCGGCACTTCATTATCTACATGCACATTTCCACAAACTTTATACAAGACGCTGCCAGATTAGAATAACAGGCAAGAAAAAAATCCTGTGTTCCATCAATCAGAGCTGAAGAGGTAAGCATCTGTTAGTATGATAGCACCTTCTTCAGTAAAAAAGAGAAAATGGACTTCGCTACCTCAAATAGTCACAGCTGGGACAATCTTATTAACGAAAAAATTTGCCTCAAAACATTGAAAACTTGAATACTTCAAAACAAGAGTGCCTACAAGTTACGAGTACTGCCAACTAAGCTGTTAAACCCTAACACCAATCTTATTAAGATCGATCCAACAAATAGAACTATAACTAACCCAACCAAACTACATAACAATATCATATATTAACAGGAAAACATATCATGTGAATGCACCCCACTAAACTGCATGGATTGGACTGTGGCTAGAGTTCATGCCTGAGCTACTAGATGAAGGATTAGCATGGAAAGCTGACTGCCTGGAGGAGCCCTCGACCAGTTTTAGTGACAGTGAAGATGGCTTGGCATCACCAAGGGATTCACCTAAGCTTAGCTTCGACATTCCAACCAGCTCATCAACATTAATTGGACTCTTTGAATGAACAGCTGTTGGCTTAAGAACTTCATGGGTCTCTGCTTTTGCCGGCTCTGCAGTATAACCAGGCCAACATGGATAAGGCACCGGAAAAAACGGAGCGACATAAGCAGGATATACAAGTGGGTGAGGATATTGTGAACTTTCTGGTTTAGGAACAGAATGTTCCCCATCGTTGGAGTTAGCAGAAGCTGCAGAACCCATTGATTCACATTCTTCATCAATAGCAGGAGCAGGAGGCAATGGGTTGTTGCTTTGCATCTCGCCTTGTGATGGATCATCGAGGAAATCCCTTGATACCATTGGAGTGTCCCCCGACTATAGAAAAAGAAAAAACTATAAATATTAGAAGTAAATCCATTGAAAACAAGTACGGAAGAAAGAAAGATTACATTAAAAATCTATCAGATGAGGTAACAAAATGTCCAAGTGCCAAAAGAACATTACATGTTCAATCCAAAAGTATGATGTTATAGCCTATAGGTAGATGTATCTTTGACAGAACAGATGATCACAATGGGGAAGATAACTAAACATCTGGTTGATGAAGTTTTTGCAAGATAAATATGGCAATGGAGAATTCATTAAAGATGTCCTAGATCAAGGAGAATAATAGTACGAAAGGCAGCACCTTCTATCAAATATAACAAGTTAACAATTCATGGTGATGATAGTTCCATGTAACTTAATGGGGCACACTAAAATCATCTATAAGTGAGAGATTACACTTACTTCATCAGCAACAATATCAAACAGACTGGAGCGTCTTTTTCTCCTTGACATATTACTTTGCCTAATGAAATATTTCTGGGCGTGGCTCGCTACCTGAGTGGGTGTTCTAGAAATTACATAGTTACGAGCAATTCCACGCCAATCACCTTTACCAAGTTTTTGCAAACCAAGCAGAAACATCCTATGCTCCTCCTCAGTCCAGGGAACTCCTGCAATTAACTTTTGTTACTTCAAGAGAAACCTCTTTGCAATATGAAACCCTCGGAAACGGTATGAGCAGTTTAATCAACTTCGGAACTTCTCAAAAGAAAAAAACCACCAAAAAGTACAGAAAATATCCATTCATTTAGAGATCAATTATTGCCAAGCGAATGTGCATATCCCCACCCATTTTACATCCCAAAAGTCAACAAAGAGATAGAAAATGCAGGGAGCTCAAGCATTATGCCAATAAATATATCTTAGACTGCATAAACAGAACAAGGACAACTGGATGTCCAAGAAATCATTGAAGCTGACAGTGAATTAGAGTTTCAAGCAACTCATGTAAAGCTTTGACGTCAGCACTAAGTGCAGGTTGATCATTCATTCTTATGCTATGTCGGGTCACTAAGGAAAGAGAATATGATGAGTAAAAACAACTTGATTCTCAAACTCATAATTGCATTCTTGCTACAAGAGTAATCCCAATTCATAAAACCAGCAAGGATTTACAATAAATTTGACGGTGCCAAAGAAATTGATTCCGAAAACAAATGGGAAAGATATCCTATTCCTTGTTTACACATTTCATTTTCATTGAATAACTATTTTTCAACATTAAGAAATACAAAAACTTTTGCAAAACTGACTTACAAATCAAACTTATCAACTTGAAACACATGATCATAGTATCTCTGTTCGGTACATTCATCCACAACATTCATTAATCCCAACATTGCAGCTTTTTAAGAAAACTTACAAATATAGCACCTTGTTCTTTAAAAACCCAAACTTTAACCAAATTCCACGATCTCAGATTTCTACACACTTAACACAACCAACAACAGAAAAAAATCAATTACCACATATCCAAAAGAGAAAATTCAACAAAAAGACCCAAAATAAAAAACCAAACCTTTTTAAAAGATCTAAACTTTAACCACAATTCACAATCTCAGATTTGTACACATTTAGCACATCCAAGAACCAAGAAAACAGCAGTTCACACATACCCAATGACAAAAACTAATCAAAAGCCAAAAATCTCAGAGTTCTTTTAGAACAATCACAAATGTAGCACCTTATTCTTTAAAAACCCAAACTTTAACCACAATCCACAATTTCAGATTTATACACATTTAACACAACCAAGAACCAAAAAAAAAAATCAATTCTCACATACGCAAATGACAAAATCAATCAATTACAAACATAGCACCTTATTCTCAAAAACATCAAAGTTTAACCAAAATTAAACAAAAAAGGGACAAAAAAGAAACCTTTTTTCCTTTCACGGCTAGAAGAAGAACCAGCAACAAAATCTTCAGAAGCATAACCATCAGCAGAAGCACCAACATGATGATCAGGTGTATCCCCTGGTGATTCATTATGATTTACAAGTTGGGTCCCACTACTACTACTACTTGCAAAATGGGTCAAGTTACCCATACTTGCACTTTTTCGGATCAACCCATCTGTTAATCGAACCCCAAATAACTTCACCCCCCTATTTGGACATGTTCTTGAATTATGTCCATTTGTACTACAATGTGAACACCTACGGGTCATTTTTGCAAAATCAACAAAACAAGATCCAAATTCAAGAAAGTGGTTTTTTTACATGATCCAAGAAGTGGGGTGTTGATGGTTAAGGGGTGGATGGTACAAGGTGGATTGTATATGATTGAAGTGCTATTTTTGCAAGAATCGAAGTTATGTGGATATAGTGAGAGAAAGTTTTGTGTTTTAGAGAGAGAGGAATGGAGATGGACACGACAATATTATAAGATTTTTAGGTTTTTATTAAGGTTAGAGAGGATAAGAAAGGAAACAAACCACTTGGGGTGTAGCTGAGGTGGAATGAGGTAAATATGTGAAGTAGGTGGGTTCATTTTTTGGGAAATATAGGATATCTTTGGTGATTTAGATAATGTAGTTTAATTTTTATTCCATTCTAATGGAGACACTTGTTGTGAAATATACCATTTTTGGATCTAGATTTGATATTTTATTGTTTTTCTAAATCAAATCTTTTTATTAAGATTTTTACATAATTAGTTTGATATGTTCAAACACATACGTGATATTAACTATGATTTGAATCTCTGTCTTCCCTTAACTAGAATGTGTCACGTTTGGGTCATGTAAATGAAAAAATTCTGATAAAGAGTATTTAACGAAAAATATGTCTTATACTGTTGCGAATTTAAATTAATTAGCATACAAATATGGACGCAGACTTATTTATCAGATAGTGATTTGCACATAATTAGTATGATATGTTCAAATACATACATATGATTTAAATCTGCGTCATTCCTTTTAACCAAAAGGTCTGGTAAATGAAAAAATCTTAGTAGGAGAGTCTCATGTTGCGCTAATTTAAATTAGTCAGAATGTGAATGTGGATATCGAATACTCGATTGAAAATAGTGATATCTTGGTCATTGAGATGTCATGCTGGCTTTTCATTCGGATTGGGTAACAATTTCGAGTGTAATATTTACATCGAACATAGTAATTGAATCTTAATAATTTAAAAATAAAATCAAAAGATATCATTTAAATATAATTAAAAATAAATATTTCAATAAAAAATACATACTTTTTTAATGCGACGAAAGTTTTTACCCTGTTATGATGTGTCTAAATAACAAATCTTTACATGTTTGATTTTAGATTGTGATGTCATGTGGGACTCTTTCATTGTGTGTTCATGTATTGACCGAAATCAAACCAGACACATGTTGCCACGCGTTCGACGACATAGCAAGTAAGGAATGAATTTCACAGATAAAGTGTCATCAACTTAATTCACCTAACGGGTTGATTATGAGTGAGCCTGATTAGATCAATGTCTACCCGAACACTTATGCTCCGGAAGAAGAAGATTGATCGATCGCTTGAGCGAATAAGATCATTGTTCCAACAACCTTTGCTTTTTTTGTGAAGTCGTTTTGTGTCTAACAACACTCCTTATCTGCTAAGAGATGTGGGGAAGATAGAGTTCCACTAGCCTAAGTACTCTAAGTTTATAAATAGAATTCCCCTTCCCCTCATTTGTAAACCCCTCAGACTGCTCAGACTCTACCGTAACTCTACTGCTATACATACACCAATACTCGGTTTCCATTGTTGCTATTTTGTTCTTTATTGTGACTGGCTATTCGTTCTGGTGGCTTGCATTGTCAACAATCACCATTGGAGCATCTTCGGCTTATTAATAAGATTACTCTTACCTTTTATTTCATTATTTTTCTACGTTATAGTTATTATCGTTTTAGTTTAACATTAGCTATTATTGTTATCTTGCCTACTAGTTAGTCAACGATCTAGCATAATCCAAATATCATAGATTCACGTTAAGAATGCCTAAACATATTGATATAAAGGATTGCTTGTGCCTTGTCAAATATAAATTTAATTGTTAAATCAGAACACAAATTTTAGAGAATACAGTTCATCAAACAAATCAATACGTGTTTGATATGGATTCTGAAATGGACTCTTTGTTTAATTAGTAAGATTATTATTGTTAAAGATTACTATTTGCTTAGTATAATAATTACGTTAATTCGTGAAATGTGTGGGTTAAAGGCATTTTCAGAAACAAAAGTCAAACATTTATTACAAAACTGATACTCTAGTATATTTTTGGAGTAATATTTTTTTTTTCAAGGAAAAATATACTACTATACTGATAAAGGTAAAGATAACAAAACTAAACCAACTGAGTGTGTTTTGTGCATACAATGTACGTAAAAAACTGTTTTCCTTGTTGAAATTAATTTACAGTATTTAATTTCATACAACATATCATTATTTCAAATTTTCAACCAACACATTAAACTTATATACAAGTGACAACATATAAATCTGTAATAGTGATCAGAAAATCAGAAGTATCACCAAAATATATAATTTAAGATGACTTTTCAAATGCGCGATATCTGCCTTCTAGTATTATCTTATGTCACACATTTATAACCAAAATCAAATAGCTAAGTAAAGTATACTTTTCATGAAATTGAGTATATCAAGTGCACCCCAAATAAGAATACTGTACGTTAAATCTAAATATACTTTACCTTCCTATACAGTAACTTCAAATTTTCAAAAGTTAGGCTGACGAATACGATTTACTAATTTAGCCATGTAGGTAAGTTCAAGATATCATTATAATGTTGATTTTCCTATAATAATTGTGGTTGATAATTATATGTGCCATATTTGAAGTTAATATTCTTTCGTTCACAACATGTCCAAGGAAGAAAAAAGAAGTCAAATTCATGAATACCAAAATTCCCTACCGCATTAGAAATCTACAAGAACCAAAACAAAAATACTAGAAGCAAAAACGTGTGGAATGTAAAGTTATAATGCGTTGCTGTTTTACTTTTTTCTCAAGGCAAAGAATTTAGAATACTAGTAGGTCAAACACGTCTTATAAGAAGTAGCTGGGAATTGATCAATAATGACAGCCAAAGTTTGTGGAAATTACGGTTGATACTTTAGTCCAAAGGGAACTTTGTTTGCTTTTACTACTTAAGCTAAAAGACAAAAACAACGAATACAAACAAATCTGATATCTTTATCTCGTCTCTTTAATTAATGGTACGTGGATTTTATTGTGCATGTATCTATTTGCAATAATGGTATTTAAGAACGAGGATGTCCCTCAATAATAGAGAGACAAATCTGATTTGTTTGAGGAATTGAGCCCCAAAACATTTAGACCTTGGTACTCCCACAATGGTGGATCACGTGATTGTTTATTGGATTTCCGAGCTACTAGTTTCTTACTCCCTCTGTTTATATAGCAAGGTTCGAAATATAAAGTTCGAACTTGTTAGCTTTGATTGTGAATTCGAATATAAATTATTTAAATTTTTAAAAATAAAATTTATAAATTTAGAAACTATATAAAAAGTACTAGTATAAGTTGTAATAACGTATAATTCAAAATACTTACTCCCTTCGTTCTACATAGAATAAAATGATTCAGATTTCGAAAGTCAATTTTTTAAATTTTGATCATGAATTTGGACATAAAATCTTTAAGTTTATAATATTTATTTATTTGGAAATATATAAAAACTACTATAAGTCGCAAAAATTAATAATTCAAAATATCTAATAGACATATGAAAATATTACAGTCAAAGAAAAACTCGTTTAACTTTAAAAAATCGAGTCAACCCTTTGCGGAACGGATGGAGTATAAAATATTTAAGAGAAATGTGGTAAAAAAAAAGACATCATAGACTCCCGAGTCCCCAAATTCTAATGTGTCACACAAAATTTAAACAGAGGGAATATATCTTTTAGACTTGTGTATCTAAAATTCATTGTTTTAGCTGATCTAATTTTGTATGTCGTTAGATTGGATATGTTAAGAAGTAAAATTTAATTTTTAAAACTCAAACTCAAACTTTAACTTTAGAATAGAGGGATGCCAACAATTTCATCACATTCCTTAATTAGTGACTGAAGTACCAGGAATTTCGTAAATTTAGATGAATAGCAAAGGTATACTATTTCAGGATGGGTTTTTTACATATATATACAAATTTATATCCTATATTACAAAAAAGTAGCAATATTTTTCAATTTACAAGACATAACAATATTTTTTTAGCACATTTTACACTAATCAAGATATTTCATTTTTTGATAATTACACTAACCCTAAAACACTTTCTCCACTCCCCCAAAATCAACCAGCCTCCACCCCATTCCCTTTTGTCAGATGTGAGCCAAGAGGTCAACAACCATTTTTACAAATCAACAGTGAAAATTAAACCTCCCAAAATCATTCACTTCCCAAAATCAACAAATCAACGGGCTAAGCACCAGATGATGATGACTTTTGGCAGCAATTCAATTGCAAATACTGTTAGGAGCCATCCTAGTTCAAGTAGAATGCAACTATTACCAACATTATTCTAACTACGTGTATCTAATCTAAACAAGCTTGAATCGGACAAATAAGTTTGCATCAGCTTTGCATAAATTTCACTCCAGGCTAAGTGAGAATTCATATGCCGGTTCTGAGCTACCCGAAAAGCTCCTATTATGACACGACTTACATTCGGAGCTCCGACCCGATTCATACATTTCTCTTTCGTCCATTGAAAACGTTCGGGTTTGCTTTTTTCGGCGACCGGAAAACCACGACGGCGATGAATTGAAATCAATTGAAGGGACGTGAAGAAGGTTACTGTATTATTGTTTGGATGTTTCGACATAAAGAAAGCACAAAGCTCTGTTTCACATTGGATTTGAAGAGGTATGGAAATAACACTGTGAATGATTGAAGCAAAAAGAGTAGAGAAAATAATTGACAATTAAAAATCCAGAAGTATTGTTATTTTCTTGAAGTACATTCTTTAGTAGTATGAGTTTCATAAGAGTAAGTGATTAGAATCTTCAATAAGGCGTTTGTGCTGTTTTGTGAATCAATTTTAATTAGCCAGAATTTTTAGTAGTGTTTATCTTCGGCGATATAATTAGTATAGTTGATGTGTTATACCGTAAAAGTTTAGTTTTTTAGTCTTTGTTAGAACAGAAACGATAGATGAGTCATGAATGTATAAATCAGAAAAAAATAGTGCATTTTTTCATCTTTGTGCAATGGCGTTGAAATAATATGATACAGTATGAAACGGCATTGAAACAATATGATACGGTTTGAAACGGTCTCAAATGGCGCCGAAACAGTCTGAAACGGTGCAAAAACAGTTAGATAGTGCTGAAACAGTGCAGAAACAACTAGATACAGTGCTGAACACACCCTGAAACGGTGCAGAAACAGTTAGATACGGTTTGATACGGAGCAAAAATAGTGCAGATACAACGCTGAACAATCTAAAATAGCTAGTGAAAAAGTCCAAAACAAAATGTAAAAAATAATGTGAAGCAATGCAAAAAAGGTGAAATAGTTTAGAAACAGTGACAAACAACGAGCAAACGGGATAAAACAAATGCTAAAACAGTCTAGAAACAACTAGATACAGTCTTAGAAATAGTTAGATACGGTGCAAAACTACCTGCAACGATGCTGAAACAATCTGAAACAGTGTTGAAACATCGCAGATACACTAAGATATAGTTTGATACGGAGCAAAAATAGTGCAGATATAATGCTGAAAAAGTCTGAAACTGATAGTGAAAAAGTTCAAAACAAAATGTAAAAAATAATGTGAAATAATGCAAAAAGGTGAAATAGTTTATAAACAGTGAGAAACAATGCACAAACGGTTATATACGAGTAGGTTGGTAATTGAGATACAATGAGATACGATGTAGTTAGTAGTTGAGATAGAATGAGATACGATGTGGTTGGTAGGCGAGATACGGTTAGATACGAGGTGGTTGGTAGTTGAGATACAATGAGATACGATGTGGTTGGTAGGCGAGATACGGTTAGATACGAGGTGGTTGGTAGTTGAGATACAGTGAGATACAACGAGATACGAGGTGGCTGGTAGTTGAGATACAATGAGATACGATGTGGTTGGTAGGCGAGATACGGTTAGATACGAGGTGGTTGGTAGTTGAGATACAATGAGATAAGGCGAGATACGGTTAGATACGAGGTGGTTGGTAGTTGAGATACAGTGAGATATAATGTGGTTGGTAGGCGAGATACGGTTAGATACGAGGTGGTTGGTGGTTGAGATACAGTGAGATACGATGTGGTTGGTAGGCGAGATATGGTTAGATACGAGGCGGTTGGTAGTTGAGATACGGTGAGATACAATGAGATATGATGTGGTTGGTAGGCGAGATACGGTTAGATACGAGGTGGTAGGTAGTTGAGATATGGTGAGATACAACGAGATACGATGTGGTTGGTAGTTGAGATACGATGTGGTTGATAGGCAAGATACGGTTTGATAAAGGTGGTTGGTAGTTGAGATACGATATGGTTGGTAGGCGAGATACGGTTAGATACGAGGTGGTTGGTAGTTGAGATACGATGTGGTTGGTAGGTGAGATAAGGTTAGATACAAGGTGGTTGGTACTTGAGAACAGTGAGATACAATATGGTTGGTAGGCGAGATACGGTTAGATACGAGGTGGTTGATAGTTGAGATACGGTGAGATACGATGTGGTTGGTAGGCGAGATACGGTTAGATACGAGGTGGTTGGTAGTTGAGATACAGTGAGATACAACGAGATACGATGTGGTTGGTAGTTGAGATACGATGTGGTTGATAGGCAAGATACGGTTTGATAAAGGTGGTTGGTAGTTGAGATACGATATGGTTGGTAGGCGAGATACGGTTAGATACGAGGTGGTTGGTAGTTGAGATACGATGTGGTTGGTAGGTGAGATAAGGTTAGATACAAGGTGGTTGGTACTTGAGAACAATGAGATACAATATGGTTGGTAGGCGAGATACGGTTAGATACGAGGTGGTTGATAGTTGAGATACGGTGAGATACGATGTGGTTGGTAGGCGAGATACGGTTAGATACGAGGTGGTTGGTAGTTGAGATACAGTGAGATACAACGAGATACGATGTGGTTGGTAGTTGAGATACAATGAGATATAGGCGAGATACGGTTAGATACGAGGTGGTTGGTAGTTGAGATATAATGAGATACGAGATAGTTGGTAGTTGAGAAGTATCGAGATACAGTGAGATACAACGAGATACAGTGGGGATGGGATGAGGAAAAGTGAAATTGAGAGAAATGGGAGGTGTAAAAGTGAAATTGGGGGAAATTATGGGAGGAAGGGTGAAATTGGGGGAAATGGGAGGAGTAAAAGTGAAATTGGGGGAAATTGTTGGAGGAAAAATGAAATAGGGGAAATGGGAGGAGCAAAAGTGATAGTGGGGGAAATAGGAGGAAGAATGTAAGGGTTTGGTATGTTATGGGAAATATTGC